>LR738711.1:225094731-225193379 GCA_902687465.1 Secale cereale
TATGGAAATGCCATAATAGGTTGGTATGTGTAGGATCGAAGAAGTATGTCTAGAGGGGGGGGGGGGTGATTAGACTACTTGACAATATAAAAATTCTGCCTTTTGGTTGTGCAAAGTTTTAGGCAGTTTTACAATTAAGATCAAGTCAAGTAACACACTATACATGCAATTCTAGAGTATGGGCAGCGGAAAGTAAATTGCATATATAGTAAAGAGAGGTGGAGAAGATCAAACGCAGTTTGGTGACACGGAGATTTTTGTCGTGGTTCCGATAGGTGGTGCTATCGTACATCCACGTTGATGGAGACTTCAACCCACGGAGGGTAACGGCTGCGCGAGTCCACGGAGGGCTCCACCCACGAAGGGTCCACGAAGAAGCAACCTTGTCTATTCCATCACGGCCTACGCCCACGGAGGACTAGCCTTACTCGGGGTAGATCTTCACGAAGTAGGCGATCTCCTTGCCCTTACAAACTTCTTGGTTCAACTCCACATCATCAAGACGGAGGCTCCCAAGCGACACCTAATCAATCTAGGAGGCACCACCCTCCAAAAGGTAATAGACGGTGTTGATGATGATGAACTCCTTGCTCTTGTGCTTCAAATGATAATCTCCCCAACACTCAACTCTCCTCACTGATATGGCTGTGGTGGAAGAAAGGATTGAGTGGAAAGCAACTTGGGAAGGCTAGAGATCAAGTTTCATATGGTAGGAGTGGAATGGCTTGATCTCAACACAAGGGTAGGTGGTTCACTTCTCAGAAAGTGTATGGTAGAAGTGGTGGTACTTTCTGATGGCTCTCCTCACGAATGAAGAGGGGGTGGAGGGGTATATATAGCCTCCACACAAAATCCAACCGTTACACACACATTTGACCAATCTCGGTCAGACCGAAGTGAAAACTCGGTCAGACCGAAAGTTCAAATATAGTGAACGTTGGGATTTTCGGTGGGACCGAAAATACCATCTCGGTGGGACCGAAAGTGTTTCTGATATGAACGTTGGAGATTTCGGTGGGACCGAGAAAGAAAACTCGGTTAGACCGATTTGAGAGAAGTCAGGAACCTGCCAAAATCGGTGGGACCGAAAATGGATTATCGGTGAGACCGATTTGAGCCAAGACAGAAGCTTGTCAATCTCGGTAAGACCGATAATGCAAAATCGGTTATTCCGATATGATGTGAAATGATTACAGAAGGTTGGCAGTTCAATTTCGGTCAGACCGATCTCAAACTCGGTGGGGCCGATTTTTCTAGGGTTTGGAATATGGCTGAAGTGGTTCATCTCGGTGGGACTGAGTTGGAGAAATCGGTTTGACCGAGATGTTAGGGTTTGGAGAAATAACTTCATCTCGGTGGGATTGAGTTGGTTTGACCGAGATTACTTATGGGTGTGTGTAGAAGTGAAAGGTGCTGATAGTTGAAGGAGCTAAATCACTAAGCACTTGAGCAACCAGATCATCAACACAACCTCATCCCCTTTTAATAGTATTGGCTTTTCCTATGGACTCAATGTGATCTTTGATCACTAAACCAGAAATGGAGTCTTGAGCTTTTGCCAATGCTTGCCTTAGCACTTTGAGGGGTCCACTTCTTCAGTCATCTTGCCATTCCAATGTGATTGAATTTCCTGAAACATACTTGATAAAAGCATTAGTCCAACCACAAAGTATGTTGTCATTAATTACCAAAACCACCCAGGGAGCAAATGTGCTTTCAGTATGGTGGCTGTTTTGAGGAAGGATATAAGGTGGTTTGATGCACCGGCAAAAATTGCGCGGTACTAGAGTGGCTAGCAAGGTGGAAGGGTGAGAGTGCGTATAATCCATGGACTCGACATTAGTCATAAAGAATTCACATACTTATTGTGAAAAACCTATTAGCCCTGGAAGCAAAAAATACTACGATGCATGCTCCTAGGGGGGAGGTTGGTAGGAGTTAACCATCACGCGCTCCCGACCTTCACGCAAAACAATCAAAATACAATGCGCGCCAATTTGGTTACATAGTTAGGAGACCATACGTGCATGCTTCGGGAATCACAAACCTTAACACCAATATTATTACTAAACCACAATCATTCACTAGTACCTCCCACATACTAGCATCCCTATATCGCAAAACTATTGGAAGGAATCAAACACATCATATTCAGCGATCTAAAAGTTTATGTAGGATTTTATGACTAACCATGTGAATGACCAATTCATGTCAACTTTCTAAATAGATATAAGTGAAGCAAGAGAGTTTTAATTCTTTCTACAAAAGTTATGCCCACGCTCTAACAAATATAAGTGAAGCAAAAGAGCATTCTACAAATGGCAGTTTTCTATGTGAGGAGAAACAGGCAATTCAAACTTCAAATGATATAAGTGAAGCACATGAAGCATTCTATAAAGCCATACTCAAAAGATATAAGTGAAGTGCAAAGAGCATTTTATAAATCAACCAAGGATTATCTCATACCAGCAAGGTGCATTTATTAAAAGAAAAATTAAAAATCACACGATGCTCCAAGAGTTTACGCATATCATGTGAACGAAACGAATCCAAAAACATACCGATACTTGTTGAAGAAAGATGGGATGCCTTCCGGGGCATCTCCAAGCTTAGACGCTTGAATCTCCTTGAATATTTACTTGGGGTACCTCGAGCATCCCCAACCTTTAGCTCTTGCCTCTCCTCCTTCTTCTCACATCGAGACCTCCTTGATCTTCGAACACTTCATCCACACACAATTTAACCAAACTTTTAGTTGCGGGGTTAGTGCATATGATCTATAAAATCCCATCATGTACTGCTCTAACATTATTGTATAATTATAAACAAACATTACCTACTGTATTATATCACAATTCTATGTCCCCAAGTCAAGGAGGCATCAACAAGAATTCAAACATATGCAAATAATGAAGCTATAACAGCAATCTGTGAAAACAGGACAGTCCGTAGTAATTTGAACATTAACTATACTTCTGTAACTCTAAAAATTCTGGCAAAATTAGGAAAAACTAAAAAATTTGTATAGCAATACTTTCCAAAAAGTTTCAGATCCTTTCGACATTCCAGTAAAAAATGTAAAATCGCGCACTATAGCCAAAGTTTCTGTTTTTGCACCGCGCAAACCAACAAGCAGTTTAATAATCCAAAAGGAAACTCTTGGCACATTATTTTTATAATACAATGGAATTGTACAAGGGGGTAATTATTTTTGTTGAAAAGTTTTTGTAATCAAGGTTCACAAAGTTTCCACGGGCATGAACAAAGTTCAAGGCTAGCTCCCACTTTAACAATGCTTGTCTTTCTCACTTTTGCTTTTCTTTTTGAAAAAGTTTTAGGTTCCCCTCTTTATTTTTTTTGTTTTTAATCTTTATAAAAGCACACAACAGAAATAAATGACTCTCTAAAACTTTCGGGTTGTCTCCCTGACAGCGCTTTCTTTAAAGACATTAAGCTAGGCATATAGTGCTCAAGTAATGGATCCACCCGAATCCCAAGGTATATCAAAGCCAATTTTAATTAGCAATGATTTGGCATTTAGTAGTGAGCACCAAGTGATATGTGTCATGCAAAAACGAAGTCTAACTCTCTTCCTATGCATAGGCATGTCATACAAGAACAATTCATGCACATCAAGTAAAGGCCAATGCATAGTATAAACAGTTTCTTGCAATTTTATCATATTGGAAACATAGAGAGGCGAAGATGTAGTTCCTCTCTAATAATAATTGCAAGTAGGAGCAGCAAGCACATGCATATTATATTCATCCAAATCATCATGTGTAACGGAAAAAGGCAACCCATCAATATAATCCTTAATAAGTGCAAACTTCTCCGATATAGTATAGTTTGGAGAACTCAAAAAGATAATAGGACTATCATGCGTGGGTGCAATAGCAACAATCTCATTTTTAACATAAGGAACTATAGCAAGTTCATCTCCATAAGCATAATGCATATTGGCATCTTGGCCACAAGCATAGCAAGCATTATCAAAAAGGGATATTTCAAAAGAATCCAAGGGATCATAGCAATCATGATAGCATTCGTCCTTCGGTAAGCACGAAGGGAAATTAAACAATGTACGAGTTGAAGAGTTACTCTCATTAGAAGGTGGGCACGGGTAGCTAATCCGCTCTTCCTCCTTTTGTTCTTCGCTCTCCTCGTCATCTTTTTCATCCAAGGAGCTCACAATGTCATTAATTTCTTCTTCCATAGACTCCTGCAAAATATTAGTCTCTTCTTGGACAGCGGAGTAGTTCTCCATATATGGTTTAAAATATGCATTAGAAGCATAATTATCATAACAATATTTAAATATGGCAAAATTTTCAGATTTGTAAAGAGTAGCATCATACCTTTCAATCAAAGAAGCAATTTCATAAGCACCCTTAAAAGCAACAAATTCTTCAATTTGTTGAACATCATAGTAATTATAAACACCCTTAGCATACAAAGATACGATTCCATTATCACTAAACTCACATTGGTAGGGAAGGTGTTTCGTAGGGTCTTCAGAACAACAAGTAAAAACATATATTTCACATAAATTCCAAGCATAGCATTGCAAATGATGAATTTGATCTAGTAAAAGTTTCCCTTTTTTAGATATGCGGTGTCGCACATAACAAGATGCTCATCTATAGATTTACCCTCAACTAAGCTAGTTGGGGTTTCAGCCCAAGCACAAAGGGATCGAAGATGATCCAAGAAATAACTTCAGTAGTGTGATAGATTTTGAGCAGTTCTTCAACCATTGGTTCAGTAGGTACCACTATTTGTTTTGGTATTTTGTGTTTCCTACCCATAACTAAAGATAGAAAACAACTTAGAACAGCAAATAAAATCTACTTAGTGATAAAGCAAACAAGCACACACGAGAATATTCACCCCATGCTATTGCTCCCCGGCAACGGCGCCAGAAAAAGGTCTTGATAACCCACAAGTGCAGGGGATCAGTTGTAGCCTCTTTCGATAAGTAAGAGTGTTGAACCCAACGAGGAGATAAAGGTAGAACAAATATTCCCTCAAGTTTTATCGACCACCGATACAACTCTACGCACGCTTGACGTTTACTTTATCTAGAACAACTATGAAACTAGAAGTAGTTTGTAGTTTTTGTGGGATAGGTTTGCAAGATAATAAAGAGCATGTAAATAAAAAGTAGGTGCTGTTAAGATAAAGACACAACTAAATTAGTTTTAGTACAGAGCTTTTTTTCACGGGAAAGTTATTTGTCCCTAGGCAGTCGATAACTAAACCGGTAATCACTATTGCAATCTTATTTGAGGGAGATGCATAAGCTAACATACTTTCACTTCTTGGATCATATGCACTTATGATTGGAACTCTAGCAAGCATCTGCAACTACTAAAGATCATTAAGGTAAAACCCAACCATAGCATTAAAGTATCAAGTCCTCTTATTCCCATACGCAAACAACCTACTTACTCGGGTATGTGCTTCTGTCACTCACGCCACCCACCATAAGCAAATCATGAACATATTGCACACCCTACAGCGGGGATCCCTCACGCTTGCGCAACACGGAGAGCACCATAGGACAGCACCAATAATAAAACATGCAACTCAAACCAATCACGATCATCAATTAACCCATAGGACAAAACGGATCTACTCAAACATCATAGGATAGCCATACATCATTGGGAAATAATATATAGTGTTGAGAACCATGTTTAAGTAGTGATTACAACGGGTAGAAGAGGGGTTACACCGCTGCATAGAGGGGGGAAGAGTTGGTGATGACGGTGGTGAAGTTGTTGGTGTAGATTGCGGTGACAATGATGGCCCCGGCGGCACTCCGGTGCCACCAGAAACGAGGGGGAGAGAGCCCCCCTCCTTCTTCTTCTTCCTTGACCTTCTCCCTAGATGGGAGAAGGGTTTCTCCTCTGGTCCATGGTCTCCATGGCGTGGGAGGGGCGAGAGCCCCTCCGAGATTGGATCTGTCTCTCTGTCTCTCTCTGTTTCTGTGTTCCCAGATTCTGGCCCTTCACCGTTTCTTATATTCCCGGAGATCCGTAACTCCGATTGGGCTGATTTTTGTACACGATTTTTATCCGGATATTAGCTTTCTTGCGGCAAAGGAAGGGCATCAACCACTTTACGGAGTGGCCACGAGGGCCCAGGGTGCGCCTGCCCCTCCTGGGCGCACC
The DNA here is from genome assembly GCA_902687465.1 of Secale cereale. Taxonomy (NCBI): domain Eukaryota; kingdom Viridiplantae; phylum Streptophyta; class Magnoliopsida; order Poales; family Poaceae; genus Secale; species Secale cereale. The sequence goes on from LR738711.1 coordinate 225,100,908, forward strand.
CCTCACCATTATGGGCCACTCGGGCATCGTCTCACGTTGGTTCCGCTTCCCAAAATTCACATATATTCCAAAAAAAATCTCCGTCCGTTTTTATCCCGTTTGGACTCCGTTTGATATGGATATTCAGCGAAACAAAAAACATGCAACAAACAGGAACTGACGCTGGGCACTCGATCAATATGTTACTCCCAAAAATAGTATAAAAAGTTGCCAAAAGTGTATGAAAGTTGTATAATATTGGCATGGAACAATCAAAAATCATAGATACGACGGAGACGTATCAGAGTATTACAGAAAAAAATAGTAGAGGCTCATTGTGTGATTCTGGTAGGAGAATGAGTCCTTGAACCCAGGTCGACGATAGCTCCAACCAAGTTGCCTACCACTAGACCATAGAAGAGTTCTCTTCCAAGGGATATTTCATGCAAGCATGTACTATTTTGCCCTGTACACATGGACGACATGCCACAACAACTATAAGCATCTAGACATCCATAACTAGTGTTATGTTCATGTTGCCAAGCTATTTCGTGTTGTTGCTAATGCTCATTTCTATGTTTGCATACATTGTAAATGATTGTTCTTGAAGATGTGTTGCGGTCAATGGATATTTTCTTTTACAAATAAAATATATATTATATCGATGTGTTTCAAATGTTGTGATGTTCTTTATATGTCATAATCTGGAAAAAATATTGCATTGTTGCATATGTAGAAACCGTTATGTGTGGGCCTTTTGGTAGCGACAATCAGACACATCAAAATTGTTATTTTAAGTGGGTCGAGTGGTGGGAGAGGCGGTCAATCTAGCACACCCTTTGCCCGACCGATGCCTGGCATTGTACATGAACAAACATATACAATATGGACTAACATCAAAGACTAAAAAATGCATGAGTCCTAGTATGTGAGAAGGTATTTTAGCTGGGATCAAATGATTTGCAAGGCAGATTAATGAAACATTGTTTCGTCGTTTAAGGATCAATTTCCCATCAAATAGCACCATGATAGTTTTATTAAAGCTTCCGTCGCATTTCCTTCTGATTCAGAGCCGTTCATTCTATTAAAATGGTATCAGGACCAACAGACCATATGTTTCGTTAATATTGGCTATGTTTTTATTTCTAGGAGGGATAATGACAGCTACATTGATCACACTAAGGTAAACAATAAAGACATAAGATTTGTATTTTATCTATGCTTTGCCTTCACCGTACAGACCACGTAGAAGAGACACAATCTAACATGACCAACACTTCCCCTCAATTCCGTAAAAACAAAGAGGAACAGTTCACCTAAAAGAAATACATGAAACATGACAAACACTTCAAATGGGGCGTCCCTATGTCTCGCTTGTTGCGAGACACATGGAAGCTCTCGCGTCGGGGGAGCTCCAGATGTGCCGCCCAGCCGCACGGGAGGCTAAGACCTCGTTTCCTTGTGTATTTTCATGTTTTTGATACCTTTTTTACTCTCATTTATAGTTCCAAATATTCTAAAATAATTAATTACAAAAAAACTTTACGTAAAATATTTGGAAAAATGTTAACGAAGCATTTAAAAAATATTGAATGTGTATAGAGAAAATATTTCAGATGTGTACGAAAAATGTATAAAAAATACAATGTGTGTGCAAAAAGTTGATCATGTATTTAAAAAATGTTAGAAAATTATTTTAAAATGTACTAAAAATTGTTGATCATGTATTAAAAAAATAAACTTGCAATGTATTCAAAAAATGTCAAACTTGTATTTCTAAATTGTCAATCGAGCATTTCCAAAAGGTTATATAGAAAATAAAATATGTATTGAATGTCAAAAAATATTGTTACATTGGAAAAAATGTTAATGAAGCATTTGATTTTTTTAAGTCTGTTGACTATGCATTAAAAAAAGTTAATCAAGTATTTGAAAAATGTTAAATATGTATAGAAAAAAAATTGAACATGTATTAAAAAAATATTAATCTTGTATTTTTTTTGAACATCAGTACAGACACAAACGCTCATATACACGCGAATACACTCACCCCTATGAACGCACACACGCACACCCTACCCCTATGAGCACCTCCGAAAGACTGAGGCGGCATATTATCTTGAAATTTACGAAGTCATCGTAGGCACCTCGTCATCGACGGGAACGTCTCCTCCCACTGAATGTGCATTGCCGGAAATCCTGAAATAAATCCAGGAATAAATGCGAGCACCAGGATTTGAACCCTGGTTGGCCGGGGATACCACAGTCCCTCTAACCATCCAACCACATGTTGGTTCGCTCTTAATCTTGTATTTGAAAATGTTAGTCAAGCATTTAAAAATGTTTACCAAGTATTAAAAAATATTAATCTTGTATTTGAAAAATGTAAATTAAGTATTTGAAAAATGATTTAAACGTGTCTAAAAATGTTGACCATGTATTAAAAATGTTAAACTTGTATTTGAGAAATGTTAAATGTGTATTACAACAATGGAGAATGAAAACCAAAATAAAGAAAGAAAAATGAAAAATAAAATCAAATAAAAAAGAATATGAAAAAGCACCCAAAAAACAAATGTAAAAAGAATTGAAAAACTGTGAAATTCAATAAACAAACAGAAAAATACTAAAAAAAGAAAGAAAAAAAATCCAAAGAAAAAAAGAAGAAAAATGAGAAAGAGATGAAAAATTGATAAAAAAACCATGAAAGAAACAAAGAGAAATCAAAAGAAAAACCAACGAAGTATAACGACGAAAGAAAACCGAAGAAGAAATAATTAAACCTAGCAAAAAAATAAAAGAAAACGAAAAGACAAAAAAACCGAGAAAACAATAAAAACGGATGATTTACCTCAAGTTGATCGAGCATCATGTCTTGACACAAACACACATGAACAATTTTTTCAGAATACACATTTTTTAAGTCTAAACACACTTTGTTTATTGATCATAGTCCAAATACACCGGGATACAATTTAGGTTCGGAGTATCGAGGAGCCATATATGACGTCCAAAAGAAAGCCCTAAACTATGCTTAGCGATGCTATGTGCCTCAATATTAGAATCACGTCATCGCTCGAAGATGGAGAAGCAAACTGTGAACTGATTAGCTGTCGCTTTGATCTCTCTAACAATGCCCGCATATAATCCTCTGCTACTTCTCGAGCTTGCGTTGTATTCCCTCGAAGAGGGAAAGGGTGATGCAGCACAATAGCGCAATTATTTCCCTCGGTTTTTGTGAACCAAGGTATCAATCCAGTAGGAGACCACACACGAGTCCCTCGCACCTGCACAAACAAATAAGAACCTCGCACCCAACGCGATAAAAGGGGTTGTCAATCCCTTCTCGGTCACTTACGAGAGTGAGAACTGATAGATATGATAAGATAATAGTTTTGGTATTTTTGGTATAGAGAAAAAGTAAATAAAGCAAATAAACAACGGAAAAGGAAATTGGCAAGTTGACGGGAAAATAATATGATAAAGATAGACCCGGGGTGCATAGGTTTCACTAGTGGCTTCTCTCATGATAGCAGAATTCTACGGTTGGTGAACAAATTACTGTCGAGCAATTGATAGAAAAGCGCATAGTTATGAGAATATCTAGGCATGATCATTGTATATAGGCATCACGTTCGTGACAAGTAGACCGAAACGATTCTGCATCTACTATTATTACTCCACACATCGACCGCTATCCAGCATGCATCTAGAGTATTAAGTTCATAAGAACAGAGTAACGCCTTAAGCAAGATGACATGATGTAGAGGGATAAAATCAGGCAATATGATATAAACCCCATCTTACTATCCTCCATGTCAACAATACTATATGTGTCTTGCTGCCCCTGCTGTCACTCGGAAAGGACACCGCAAGATTGAACCCAAAGCCAAGCACTTCTCCCATTGCAAGAACTATAGATCTAGTAGGCCAAACCAAACTAATAATTCGAAGAGACTTGCAAGGATATAATAATCATACATAAAAGATTTCAGAAAAGAATCCAATATTGTTCAAAGATAATCTTGATCATAAACCCACAATTCATCGGATCTCAACAAACACAACGCAAAAAGATTACACCGAATAGATCTTCTCGAAGATCGAGGAGAACTTTGTATTGAGATCCAAAGAGAGAGAAGAAGCCATCTAGCTAATAACTATGGACCCGAAGGTCTGTGGTAAACTACTCACAACTCATCGGAGAGGCTATGGTGTTGATGTAGAAGCCCTCCGTGGTCGATGCCCCCTCCGGAGGAGCTCCGGAACAGGCCCAAGATGGGATCTCACGGGAACAGAAGGTTGCGGCGGTGGAATTAGGGTTTCGTCTGTTGCCTCAATGTTTTCAGGGTATGAGAGTATATATAGGCTGAAGAGGCACGTCGAGGGGGTCAACAGGCGGCCCACAAGGGTGGGGGTGTGCCTACCCCCCTGGGCGCGCCCCTGCCCTCGTGGCCACCTCCTTCGCTTCCTGGTGTGTACTCCAGATCTTTCGTGTTGATATTGTTCCAAAAATAACTCTCCCGAAGGTTTCATTCCGTTTGGACTCCGTTTAATATTCCTTTTATGCGAAATACTGAAATAGGCAAAAAACTGCAATTTGCATTGGGCCTTGGGTTAGTAGGTTAGTCCCAAAGATAGTATAAAAGTGTATAATAAAGCCCGTTAAACATCCAAAACAGAATATATAATAGCATGGAACAATAAAAAATTATAGATACGTTGGAGACGCATCAAGCATCCCCAAGCTTAATTCCTGCTCGTCCTCGAGTAGGTAAATGATAAAAACAGAATTTTTGATGTGTAATGCTAACCAACATAATTCTCAATGTAATTTTCTTTATTGTGGCATGAATGTTCATATCCGAAAGATTCAAGACTAAAGTCTATATTGACATAAGAATAATAATACTTCAAGCATACTAACAAAGCAATCATGTCTTCTCAAAATAACATGGCCAAATAAGGTTCATCCCTATAAAATCATATAGTTAGGCTATGCTCCATCTTCGTCACACAAAATACTCAAATCATCCACAACCCCGGTTTCAGCCAAGCACTTGTTTCATACTTAAATTTTTTCAAGCTTTTTTAACTTTCACGCAATACATGAGCGTGAGCCATGGATATCATTATAGGTGGAATAGAGTGGTGGCTGTGGAGAAGACAAAATAGGAAGATGGTCTCACATCGCCTAGGCGTATCAACAGGCTATGGAGATGCCCATCAATAGATATCAATGTGAGTGAGTAGGGATTGCCATGCAACAGATGCACTAGAGCTAAAAATGTATGAAAGCTCAACAAAAGAAACTAAGTGGGTGTGCATCCAACTTGCTTGCTCACGAAGACCTAGGGCATTTGAGGAAGCCCATCGTTGGAATATACAAGCCAAGTTCTATAATGAAAATTCCCACTATTATATGAAAGTGACAAAACAACAGACTCTCTATCATGAAGATCATTGTGCTACTTTGAAGCACAAGTGTGGAAAAAGATAGTAGCATTGTCCATTTTTATTTTCTTTTTTCTTTTTTTTTGCCTTTCTTTTTTCTTTGGCCTTTCCTTCTTTTTTTTTCTTTTTTTTCTTTTTTTCCTTTTTTGGGGACAATGCTCTAATAATGATGATCATCACACTTTTATTGATTTACAACTCGATATTACAACTCGATATTAGAACAAAGTATGACTCTATATGAATGCCTCCGGCAGTGTACCGGGATGTGCAATGAAACAAGAGTAACATGTATGAAAAATTATGCATGGTGGCCTAGCCACGAATATGATGTCAACTACATGATCATGCATGGCAATATGACAATGATGAAGCGTGTCATAGCAAATGGAACGGTGGTAAGTTGCATGGAAATATATCTCGGAATGGCTATGGAAATGCCATGATAGGTAGGTATGGTGGCTGTTTTGAGAAAGGTATATGGTGGGTGTATGGTACCAGCGAGAGCTGCGCGGTACAAGAGAGCCTAGCAATGGTGGAAGGGTGAGAGTGCGTATAATCCATGGACTCAACATTAGTCATAAAGAACTCACATACTTATTGCAAAAATCTACAAGTCATCAAAACAAAGTACTACACGCATGCTCCTAGGGGAAGGGCTGGTAGGAGTTAACCATCGCGCGATCACGACCTCCACACAAATGATGACACTCAATGAAATACCTCATGCTTCAAATTTGTCACACAATAGTTACCATACGTGCATGCTATGGGACTTGCAAACCTCAACACAAGTATTTCTCAAATTCACAATTACTCTACTAGCATGACTCTAATATCACCATCCCTCTTCGCACACAAGGAAGTGCCTGAGAGTTGGGACCCAACTGGTTGAAGCGTACGTAGAGTTGTCATTCTGGTCATGAACGTGTACGTACATACTGGTCGATGTAGAGGCGCGCACGTATCATGTTCATGTACGTACATCGGCAAGTGTACAAGAATGAAAATACAGCCACATACGTACATATGGGCAGGGTCTCGAACGCCTACTCGCGCATACGTACGGCCAGGGCTCGTGTACATGGCTGGGTCAGAATGGAGAAACAGCGTCATCGTCGTGTTCATGGGGAGCCAACCGGCTGGTTCAGAACGAAATGCGTCATCGTGTCCATCGGGAGGGCTTGGACGGAACAACCGATGGAAACGAGGCATGGCGTACCGCAGAATGGAGGAAATGGCCTTGTCTTCGACCGCCCATGGTCGAATCGGGATCTTGTTCATTGGGAGGGGTCTGGCGTACCGCAAAACGGAGGAAACGGACCTCCTACGGTCGAAACGGGGGTCCCGTTGATCAGGAGGGGTGTGGCGTACCGCAAAACGGAGGAAATGGACTTGTGTTGGAGCTCTACAGTCGAAACGGGGGTCCTGTTCATCGAGAGGCGTGTGGCGTACCGCAAAACATAGGAAACGGACTTGTGTTGGAGCGTTACGGTCGAAACAGGGGTCTTGTTCATCGGGAGGGGTGTGGCGTACCGCAAAATGGGACTCCACGGGATATTGTTCATCTCCACCATCGACCCCCTCTAGCCTCCACGGGCTACTGTACATCCACCGTCGACCTCCTCCTGCCTCCACCTGCGACTGTTCAGCCTCCACCGGGCGCTACTCCACCAGCTACTGTTCAACCAGCCCTTTCCACGGGCTCTTGTTCAACCACCCCTCCATGGGCTACTGTTCATCCAGCCCTCCACCGTCTACTGTTCATCCAGCCCTCCACGGGGTGGTCCTATTCATCCAGCCCTCACTGGGGTCCTGTTCATGCAGCCCCAACCGCCTCGATTGATCGGGGTCCTGTTCATCCACCCCCACCGAGAACTGTTCATCCAAACACCCCCAGTAATGCTCATTGTTCATACAGAGGCAGCATCGATCGGCATCAGTTAGCAGTAGTAGCGAAGGAATCGCTCGATCGGGTTCAGTTAACAGCCATCGATCGATTGCTGGGGTTCAGTAACGCAGAGCCAGCAGTGCAATCGCTCGGGTTCAGTAAGATCCCAGCGCCTCGCTCGTGTTCAGTTAGAGCCCAACGCCTCGCACCCACACGCGTGCGTGTACGAGAGAAACGTGCATCGCTCGGCCCCGACCACCCACCGTAATCGGGATAACACCGATATTTTCCTCGCCCACGCTTATACCACGATTTTTTCTATCATGGACGGCCCAAAGAATGTCATGCAGCTGCGTCTCCGGCTCGCCCAGGACGAAAAGCCCATTTTCTGTCATCATTTTTTGTCATAGATGTAGGACCCCACCACATCTATGATGATACCGTGTTTTGTCACAATTATTGTCATAGAAGTGTCATAAGTATGACAGAAAAAAGTTTCGTTCGGCCCAAAATGTCACAGATGTGTCTCTTTTTTTGTAGTGATTGCCTCTTCTCGATTTCAAATTTTTTCCTAGTGTCAACATAGAACAACAGGAGTGTTGTGTTAATTTTTGTGATTTTTCGGTTTTTTGGACATTTCTATGAATTAATTAAGTTTTCAATGCATTTGTGTGCATAATTCAAATTTTAACTACATGCACATGCTCTAATGCATATAAATTGGTTGAAAATTCAAATATATTTTCTTGGTTGCATGCTTATATCCCATGCAAGAAATGGGAGTGAATGTCAAGCACCCTACCACCGTCACTCGTCCGCAAACATTGAGATACCTGTTTTAAAATCTAGTAAATGCAAAACTTGTCTGAAATTCATGAAACTTGGCATGCTATCAAGGAGCGGCATCAACATGCCGTGGTAAAAAAATTGTCCCATTTGGGGCAGGTTTGGGTATATATTTCTCACAAACTAGAGCTTCTCACAACAAGCATGATGGTTTTGGTATGGAACGTCCCACCTTTGGGGACAAAACGATATCCATTGCCTCTTATTTCTTTTAATTTTTCTCGTGTCAACATAGAACAAGAGGAGTGTTGTGTCAATTTTTCTCATTTTTTGGGGTTCATTTGGACATTTTTATTCATTAATTGAGTTTTCATTGCATTTATGAGCATAATTCAAATTTGAAATACATGCACATGCTCCAGTGCATATAAATTGGTTGGAAAATCAAATCTGTGTCCTTGGGTGCATGCCTAGGTCCTATGCAAGAAATGGGAATGAATTTCAAACACCAGGGCACCGTTGATTGCCGGCAAAATGTTGAGATACTTTATTTTTAAATTCTAGTAAATCCAAAACTTGTCTGAAATTCATGAAACTTGGCATGCTATCATGGAGCGGCATCAACATGCCGTGGTAAATTTTTTGTCCCATTTGGGGCAGTTTTGGGTATATGCTTCTCACAAACCAGAGCTTCTCACAACAAGCATGATGGTTTCGATAGGGAACGTCCCACCTGTGTGGATGAAACGATATCCTTTGCCTCTTATTGGTTTCAAAATATTTCTCTTGTCAACATAGAACAACATGAGTGTTGTGTCAATTTTTGTGATTTTTAAGGGTTCGTTTTGACATTTTTATGCTTTAACTCAGTTTTCAATGCATTTGTGTGCATAATTCAAATTTGAACTACATGCGCGTGGTCCAGTGCCTATAAATTGGTTGAAAAATTAATTCTATGTCCTTGGGTGCATGCTTAGGTCCAATGAAAGAAATGGGAATGAATTTCGAACAACAGCGCACGGTTGATTGCCGGCAAAACATTGAGATACTTTATTTTTAAATTCTAGTAAATCCAAAACTCGTCTAAAATTGATGAAACTTGGCATGCTATCATGGAATGGCACCCGACATGCTGTGTTATTTTTTCTGTCCATTTTGATAAGGCACACTCGAATAATGACAGCCAACAAAGGCATTTTGAAAAAATAGCTGCCACTTTAATATCTCAAACGTTAGTATAATTCAAACCGTGTGCGTTCTGTTAACCATTTACATGACGCCACGTGTCTTGGTTTTAATGGCTGTAGGACGTGTCGTGCAGACAGCTGCTTGATCTTGACTGGACGGGAGGCGTGTGAGCGCAGTTCAGTGCGCAGGCTGACCGAGAGGCATGCAAGCTGTCCTCGAATACGTAGGCTCACCGGAAAGCGTGCAAGCTATACGCTGCGCAGGCTAGATGGGAAGCGAGCCCTTTCACTTCACGGGCCGCACGCCTTCCTCTCCGTGCACGCGCCCCTGATACGTCTCCATTGTATCTATAATTTTTGATTGTTCCATGCCAAAATTCTACAACTTTTACATACTTTTGGCAACTTTTTATACTATTTTTGGCACTAACATTTTGATCCAGTGCCCAGTGCCAGTTCCTGTTTGTTGTATGTTTTGTGTTTTGCAAAAAATCCATATCAAACGAATCAAAGCGGGATAAAAATGCACGGAGATATTTTTTTGGAATATATGTGATATTTGGGAAGAATAATGAACGCGAGACGATGCCCGAGGGGGCCATGAGGCAGGGGCGCGCCCCTGACCCTCGTGGCCACCTAGTAAGGTGGTTGCTGACCTTCTTTCGCCACAAGAAAGCCAATATCCGGATACAAACCGTGTAAAAAATTCAGCCCAATCGGAGTTACGGATCTCCGGGAATATAAGAAACCGTGAAAGGCCATAATCTGAGACACAGAAATAGAGAGAGACAGATCCAATTTCGGAGGGGCTCCCGCCCCTCCCATGCCATGGAGACCATGGACCAGAGGGAGAACCCTTCTCACATCTAGGGAGAAGGCCAAGGAAGAAGGAGAAGTATGGGGCTCTCTCCCGCTCACTTTCGGTGTCACCGGAGTGCCAAAGAGGCCATCATCGTGTGACGGCGATCTACAACAACACCTCCGTCATCTTCACCAACATCTTCATCACCTTTCCCTATCTGTCTACAGGGGTCCACTCTCCCACAACCCAATGTACCCTTTACTCAAACATGGTGCTTTATGCTTCATATTATTATCCAATGATGTGTTGCCATTCTATGATGTCTGAGTAGATTTTCGTTGTCCTATCGATAACTGATGAATTGCTTTGATTGGTTTAATTAGCTTGTGGTAATGTTTCTGTCCTTTTGTGCCCATCATATGAGCGCGCGCGTGGATCACACCATAGGGTTAGTTGTGTGTTGATAGGACTACGTATTGGAGGGCAAGACTGACAGAAGCTTCAACATAGCGTAGAAATTGATGCATATGGGATTGAAGGGGGACCAATATATCGTAATGCTATGGTTGGGTTTTACATCAATGCACGTTAGCAGTTCCGAATGCTTGCTAATAGTTCCAATCATAAGTGCATAGAACTCCAAGTCAGGGATGACATGCTAGCAGTGGCCTCTCCCACATAAAACTTGCTATCAGTCTGGTAATGTAGTCAATTGCTTAGGCACAATTTCGCAACTCCTACCACCACTTTTCCACACTCGCTATACTAACTTTATTGCCTCTTTAACTAAACATCCCATAGTTTTTATTTATGTGCTCTTATTATTCTTGCAAACCTATCCCACAAAAACTACAAAGTACTTGTAGTTTTATACTAGTTCTAGGTAAAGCGAACGTCAAGCGTGCGTAGAGTTGTATCGGTGGTCGATAGAACTTCAGGGAATATTTGTTCTACCTTTAGCTCCTCGTTCGGTTCGACAGTCTTACTTATCGAAAGAGGTTACAAATGATCTCCTACACTTGTGGGTTATCAAGACCTTTTTCTGGCGCCGTTGCCGAGGAGCAATAGCGTGGGGTGAACATTCTCGTGTGTGCTTGTTTGCTTTATCACTACTAAGTAGATTTTATTTTCTGTTCTAAGTTGTTCTCTATCTTTAGTTATAGATATGGAACATGAAATACCAAAAAAATTGGTGTACTTGCTACTCATGGAGATGGGGAACCTCCTAAAACCCTCGATGCTCATTATGTGAAAGTTTGATACGTCTCCAACGTATCTATAATTTTTTATTGTTCCATGTTATTATATATTCTGTTTTGGATGTTTAATGTGCTTTATTATACACTTTTATATTATTTTTGGGACTAACCTACTAACCCAAGGCCCAGTGCAAATTGTAGTTTTTTTTGCCTATTTCAGTGTTTCGCAGAAAAGGAATATCAAACGGAATCCAAACGGAATGAAACCTTCGAGAGAGTTATTTTTGGAACGATATCTTCATGAGAGACTTGGAGTAAAAGTCAGAGAAGAGACGAGGTGCCCACGAGGGGGCAGGGCGCGCCTAGGGGGGTAGGCGCGCCCCCCACTCGTGGGACCCATTTTGCTCCACCGACGTACTTTTTCCTCCTATATATACCCATATACCCTGAAAACATCGAGGAGCACGAAGAAACCCTAATTCCACCGCTGTAACCTTCCGTTCCCGTGAAATCCAATTTTGGGGCCTGTTCCGGAGCTCGGCCGGAGGGGGCATCGATCACGGAGGGCTTCTACATCAACACCATAGTCTCTCCGATGAGTTGTGAGTAGTTTACCACAGTCATTCGGGCAATTGTTATTAGCTAGATGGCTTCTTCTCTCTCTTTGGATCTCAATACAAAGTTCTCCTCGATCTTTGAGGTGATCTATTTGATGTAATCTTTTTGCGGTGTGTTTGTCGAGATATGATGAATTGTTGGTTTATAATCAAGATTATCTATGAACAATATTGGATTCTTTTCTAAAATCTTCTATGTATGATTATAATATCCTTGCAAGTCTCTTCAAATTATTGGTTTGGTTTGGCCTACTAGATCTATAGTTCTTGCAATGGGAGAAGTGCTTGGCTTTGGGTTCAATCTTGCGGTGTACTCTGCCAGTGACAGTAGGGGAAGCAAGGCATGCATAGTATTGTTTCCATCGAGGATAAAAAGATGGGGTTTATATCATATTGCTTGAGTCCCTCTACATCATGTCATCTTCCTTAAGGCGTTACTCTATTCTTACGAACTTAATACTCTAGATGCATGCTGGATAGCGGTCTATGTGTGGAGTAATAGTAGTAGATGCAGAATCGTTTCGGTCTACTTGTTACGGACGTGATGCCTATATACAATGATCATGCCTAGATATTCTCATAACTATGCGCTTTTCTATCAATTGCTCGACGGTAATTTGTTCACCAACCATAGAATTCTGCTATCATTAGAGAAGCCACTAGTGACCCTATGGCCCCCGGGTCTATCTTTATCATATAACTTTCCCTTCAATTTATGTTGCCGTTGCTTATTTGCTTTCCTTACTTTCTGTTCTTGTACCAAAAATACCAAAAACATTATCTTACCCAATCTATTAGATCTCACTCTCGTAAGTGACCGTGAAGGGATTGACAACCCCTTATCGCGTTGGCTGCGAGGTTCTTATTTGTTTGTGCAGGTGCGAGGGACTCACGCCTGGTCTCCTACTGGATTGATACCTTAGTTCTCAAAAACAGATGGACTGTCCTACATCACCCTTTCCTCTTCAAGGGAATACAACACAAGCTCGAGAAGTAGCAAGAAGAATTTCTAGCGCCCTTGCCGGGGAGATCTACGCAAAATTCATATACCAAGTACCTATCACAAGCCCTTATCCCTCGCACTACATTATTTTCCTCTCGTTTTCCTCTCCCCCACTCCACCCTTGCCATTTTATTTGCCCTTCTTTTTTCGTGTGTTTTTCCGTTTGCTTGCCTCTTGTTTGCTTGTGTGTTTGATTTCTTGCTTGTCACTATGGCTCAAGACAATAACAAATTGTGTGACTTCTACAATACGAACAATAATGATTTTATTAGCACGCCGATTGCTCCTATCTTAGATCCTGAATCTTGTGAGATCAATGCTTCTCTATTGAATCTTGTCATGAAAGATCTATTTTCTAGCCTTCCTAGTGAAGATGCCGCTACCCATCTAAACAACTTTGTTGATTTGTGCGATATGCAAAATAAGAGGGATACTGATAATGATATTGTTAAATTGAAGCTATTTCCGTTTTCACTTAGAGATCATGGTAAAACTTGATTTTCCTCTTTGCCTACAAATAGTATTGATTCATGGAATAAGTGCAAAGATGCCTTTATCTCTTAGTATTTTCCTCTCTCGAAGATTATCTCTCTTAGAAATGATATTATGAATTTTAAGCAACTAGATCATGAGCATGTTGCACAAGCTTGGGAGTGAATGAAATTAATGATACGTAATTGCCCTGCACATGGTTTGAACTTATGGATGATTATACAAAACTTTTATGCTGGTTTGAATTTTGCTTCTAAAAACCTTTTAGATTCGGCCACGGGGGGCACTTTCATGGAAATCACTTTAAAAGAAGCTACCACACTCCTAGATAATATTATTGTTAACTACTCTCAATGGCACACCGAAATATCTATTAGTAAGAAAGTGCATGATATTGAAGAGATTAGTGTTTTGAGTGGAAAGATGGATGAACTTATGAAATTATTTGCTACTTAGAATGGTTCTTGTGATCCTAATGATATGCCTTTACACCCCGTTTGGATATCTGTATTTGGGCCTTGTAATGGATTTGGTATTACAAAAATACAGATTCAGCTGTTTGGGTTGTAACCGGAAACAGCAGTATGAAATATTTTTGATATAGGTGCCGAATCTCTCCTATGGAAAGAGCCATCCCCACGATAAAGAGGCTAGCCCCTCCGATTTTGCTCAAATCAATATCTCCCGCAAAAGAAAACGATTCACTACTATCTATCTATTCCCTCGCCCGCACGACCCTCACCCACGCGAGAGGAAACAAAAGCAACACCGAGGGAATCGACGATGGCGCCCAGGCAGCTTCCGTCGCCGGCTGTCCTCGTCCTCCGGTACTCCGGCAGATTTTTCTGCCCCGACGGCCCTCCTCCTCTTCCCCTGCGGTAGCCCCCCTCACTGGCCGTCCTCCTCCCCCTTCTTTGCCCATGGCCGCCATGGTCTTGGCCCAGCCGTACTCCTCCTCGGCCAGTCCTTCTCTTCTGCCCGAGCTCCGACATCCCTCCCGTGCTTTGACGCCCCTCCTCTGCCTTGTGTGCGCCCCATATTCTCTACCTCTAAGCCGCCAGATCCACTCCGACCCTCCTCTTCCCCTTCACTGCCTCTACTCCTCTTTGTTGGTCGAAATCTCTGATTCCCTACCTCTCATTCTCTTCCCAGCAAGATATTAGTTTTTTTCTCTTTTTTATTTTTCTATGCAAATTTTGCTAATCCTAGTTATATGTGGAATCGATGGAGCGCATATGTAAACTATACATATTATGCTTTGCTGGTGTAAACTATTTTTATTTGTTTTGGCGTCAATAATATATGATGTTGTAATGTATTTCTAGGATATTTGATGAAACAATTTGTTATACTATCATTGAATTATAGACGCATATTATATAACTTCTGGTTTGATGTATATACTAATGTTCCTTTGACGCCCCTCCTCTGCCTTGCGTGCGCCCCATATTCTCTGCCTCTAAGCTGCCAGATCCACTCCGACCGTCCTCTTCCCCATCACTGACTCTACTCTTTGTTGGTCGGAAGCTCTGATTCCCTACCTCTCATTTTCTTCCCAACAAGAAATTAGTTTTTTTTCTTTTTTTTTTCTATGCAAATTATGCTAATTCTAGTTATATGTGGAATTGATGAAGCGCACATTTAAACTATACATATTTTGCTTTGTTGCTGTAAACTATTTTTATTTGTTTTGGCGTCAATATTATATTATGTTGTAATGGATTTCTAGGATATTTGATGAAACAATTTGTTATACAATCATCGAATTATAGACACATATTATATAACTTCTGGTTTGATGTATATACAAATGTTGCTATGCAATTCCATAGTTCTACATCCAAACATGATTCCGTATTGGAACATAAGTAGGATTCTGTGAGCCAATTCAACTGACATCCAAACGACCGAATTCATATTCATGTCCATTACAGTTTCCTAGCTGAATTGGAACTGAAACCAATTCAATACGGAGGTGTCGGATACAGATATCCAAACACAACGTTATCCACGTTGATTGAAAATAATAATGAATCTTTGGATGTGAATTTTGTTGGTAGGATTAACTTCGGTAACAATGCTTATAGAGGAAACTTTAATCCTAGGTCTTCTCCTAGTAATTCCTCTAGTAATTATGGTATTTCCTACTATAACTCTTATGGAAATTTTGGTAAGATGCCTTCTGTATTTGAGACTAGTGTTAAAGAGTTTATGAATTCGCAAAAGAATTTCAATGCTTTGCTTGAAGAAAAAATGCTTAAGATTGATGAGTTGGCTAGAAACATGGATAGAATTACTCTTGATGTTGAATCTTTGAAACTTAGATTTATTCCACCTAAGCATGATATCAATGAGTCTCTCAAAGCCATGAGAATTTCCATTGGTGAGTGCAAAGGAAAAACCGATAGGATGTGTCTCCTGTTAAATCCTTGTTTTCTAGAATGAATCTTGATAAATATGGTACTGGAGATGAGTCTACTTTAAGTAAAAGGCATCCCAATGATTCAGAGTTTTTAGATCTTGATGCTAAACTTGTTAAAAGTGGGATTGAAGATATTAAAACTTTGCATAGCGATGAACCCACTATTTTGGATCTCAAGGGATTCAATTATGATAATTGCTCTTTAGTGGATTGTATTTCCTTGTTGCAATCCGTGCTAAATTCTCCACATGCTTATTGTCAAAATAAGGCTTTTACCAAACATATAGTTGAAGCTTTAATGTGGTCTTATGTGGAAAAACTTGAATTAGAAGTTTTTATCCCTAGAAAGCTTTATGATGAGTGGGAACCTACTATTAAAATTAAGATTAAGTATCATGAATGCTTTGCTATGTGTGATTTGGGTGCAAGTGTTTCCACAATTCCAAAAGCTCTGTGTGATATGTTAGGATTCCATGAACTTGATGATTATTCTTTAAATTTGCATCTTGTGGATTCTACCATTAAGAAACCTATGGGAAGGATTAATTATGTTCATATTGTTGCCAATATGAATTATGTTCCAGTAGATTTCATCGTTCTTGATATAGGTTGCAATCCTTCATGACCTATTATTCTTGGTAGACCTTTCCTTAGAACGATTGGTGCAATTATTGATATGAAGGAAGAAATATTAGATTCCAATTTCTATTAAGGAAAGGCATGGAACACTTTCCTATAAATTAAATTAAATTACCTTATGAATCTATTTTGAGAGCCACTTATGGATTGCCTACCAAAGATAGCAATACCTAGATCTATTCTTGTATCGTGCCTAGCTAGGAGCGTTAAACGATAGCGCTTATTGTGAGGCAACCCAATTTTATTTTCTTTATTTTTGCTTCTGTTTAGGAGTAAATATTGCATCTAGCTTCTGTTTAGATGTGGTTTTGTGTTTTAGTTAGTGTTTGTGCCAAGTAGAACCTTTGGGAAGAGATGTGTGAAGTTTATGTGATCATGCTGTAAAAAACAGAAACTTTGGCGCTCACGAGATTGGCTGTCATTTTTTACTGGAGAGTGCTTTATAGTTTATTATTTTTGCAGATGATTAATAGACAAATTCCTCACGTCGACAAATTTATTTCAAATTTTTAGAGTTATAGAAGTATCCGAAAGTTACAGATTACTACAAACTGTTCTGTTTTTGACAGATTCTATTTTTCCTATGTTGTTTGCTTATTTTGATGAATCTATGAGTAGAATTGGGGGGTATGAATCATGGAGAGGTTGGAATAAATTAGGTTTAACACCAATATAAATAAAAATGAGTTCATTACAGTACCTTTGAGTAGCGGTTTGTTTTCTTATACTAACGGAGCTCACAAGAATTTTGGCTAAGTTTTGTGTTGTGAAGTTTTCATGTTTTGAGTATGGATTTGATGGACTATGGAACAAAGAGTGGCAAAAGCCTAAGCTTGGGGATGCCCAAGGCACCCCAAGGTAAAATTAAAGGACAACAAGAAGCCTAAGCTTGGGGATGCCCCGGGAAGGCACCCCCTTTTGTCTTCGTCTATCGGTAAGTTTTGTTGAGGCTATATTTTTATTCACCACATGATATGAGTTTTGCTTGGAGCGTCATGTATGATTTGAGTATTTGCTTTTTATTTTGCCAAAATCATCCTTGCTAGACACACCTTTTGAGAAAGATAAATATGACTTAGAATTTGTTAGAATACTCTATGTGCTTCACTTATATCTTTTGAGCTAGATAGTTTTTCTCTAGTGCTTCACTTATATCTTTTAGAGCATGGTGGTGGTTTATTTTGTAGAAACTATATATATTTGAGAGTCTTTTAGAACAACACAGTAATTTGCTTTGGTTATAAAACTAATCCTAATATGATAGGCATCCAAGATGATTATAGTAAAAACTTTCACATAAAGTGCATTGAATAGTATGAGAAGTTTGATAGTTGATGATTGTTTTCAGATATGAGGATGGTGATATTAGAGTCATGCTAGTGGAGTAATTGTGAATTTGAGAAACACTTGTGTTAAAGTTTGTGATTCCCGTAGCATGCACGTATGGTGAACCGTTATGTGATCAAGCTGGAGCATGATTTATTTATTGAGTGTCATCCTTTGTGTGGAGGTCGGGATCACGCGATGGTTAACTCCTACCAACCCTTCCCCTAGGAGCATGCGTTGAATACTTTGTTTTGATAACTCGTAGATTTTTGCAATAATTATATGAGTTCTTTATGACTAATTTTGAGTCCATGGATTATACTCACTCTCACCCTTCCATCATTGCTAGCCTCTCTTGTACCGCACAACTTTCGCCGGTACCATACACCCACCATATACCTTCCTCAAAACAGCAACCATACCTACCTATCATGGCATTTCCATAGCCATTCGGATATATATTGCCATGCAACTTTCCACCGTTCCGTTCACATGACACGCTTCATCATCATCGTTCACATAGAGTTGTAAGTAAATAAAAGTGTGACGTTCTGCATTATTAGGGCATTATCCTAGTGAGGAAACGATGATGGAAACTATGATTCCCCCACAAGTCAGGATGAGACTCCGGAAAGAGAGAAGGGGCAATTTTACTATCCTTTTTCCACACTTGTGCTTCAAAGTAGCACCATGATCTTCATGATAGTGAGTCTCTTGTTTTGTCACTTTCATATACTAGTGGGAATTTTCATTATAGAACTTGGCTTGTATATTCCAATGATGGGCTTCCTGAAATGCCCTAGGTCTTCATGAGCAAGCAAGTTGGATGCACACCCACTTAGTTTCTTTTGAGCTTTCATACACTTATAGCTCTAGTGCATCCGTAGCATGGCAATCCCTACGCACTCACATTGATATCTATTGATGGGCATCTCCATAGCCCATTGATACGCCTAGTTGATGTGATACTATCTTCTTCTTTTGTCTTCTCCACAACCACCACTCTATTCCACATAGTGCGATATCCATGGCTCACGCTCATGTATTGCATGAAAGTTGAAAGGTTTGAAAGAATTAAAGTGTGAAACAATTGATTCGCTAAAACCGGGGTTGTGCATGATTGAAATATTTTGTGTGATGAAGATAGAGCATAGCCAGAATGTATGGTTGAAGTATTACTATTCTTATGTCAATATAGACTTTCGTCTTGAATCTTTCAGATCTGAACATTCATGACACAATAAAGAGAATTACACTAAGAATTATGTTGGTTATCATTCCACATCAAAATTTCTGTTTTTATCATTTACATAATCGAGGAAGAGCAGGAATTAAGCTTGGAGATGCTTGATACGTCTCCAACATATCTATAATTTTTTATTGTTCCATGCTATTATATATTCTGTTTTGGATGTTTAATGGGGTTTATTATACACTTTTATATTATTTGTGGGACTAACCTACTAACCCAAGGCCCAGTGCAAATTGTTGTTTTTCGCCTATTTCAGTATTTCGCAGAAAAGGAATATCAAACGGAGTCCAATCGGAATGAAACCTTCGGGAGAGTTATTTTTGGAACGATATCTTCAGGAGAGACTTGGTGTACAAGTCAGAGAAGAAACGAGGTGCCCACGAGCGGGCAGGGCGAGCCCCCCACCCTCGTACTTTTTCCTGCTATATATACCCATATACCCTAAAAACATCTAGGAGCACGAAGAAACCCTAATTCCATTGCCCTAACCTTCTGTTCCCGTGACATCCCATCTTGGGCCCTGTTCCGGAGCTCCGCCGGAGGGTGCATCAATCACGGAAGGCTTCTACATCAACACCATAGCCTGTCCGATGAGTTGTGAGTAGTTTACCACAGACCTTCAGGTCCATATTTATTAGCTAGATGGATTCTTATCTCTCTTTGGATCTCAATACAAAGCTCTCCTTGATCTTCGAGGTGATCTATTCGATGTAATCTTTTTGCGGTGTGTTTGTCGAGATCCGGTGAATTGTGGGTTTATGATCAAGATTATCTATGAACAATATTGGATTCTTTTCTGAAATCTTTTATGTATGATTATAATATCCATGCAAGTCTCTTCGAATTATTGGTTTGGTTTGGCCTACTAGATCTATAGTTCTTGAAATGGGAGAAGTGCTTGGCTTTGGGTTCAATCTTGTAGTGTCCTTTCCCAGTGACAGTAGGGGCAGCAAGGCACGTATAGTATTGTTTCCATCGAGGATAAAAAGATGGGGTTTATATCATATTGCTTGAGTTTGTCCCTCTACATCGTGTCATCTGCTTAAGGCGTTACTCTGTTCTTATGAACTTAATACTCTAGATGCATGATGGATAGCGATCGATGTGTCTAATTGTTATGGACGTGATCCCTATATAAAATGATCATGCCTAGATATTCTCATAACTATGCGCTTTTCTGCCTATTGCTCGACAGTAATTTGTTCACCCATCGTAGAATTCTGCTATCATGAGAGAAGCCACTAGTGAAACCTGTGGCCCCCGGGTGTATCTTTATCATATTACTTTCCCTTCAGTTTTTGTTGACGTTGCTTATTAACTTTCTTTACTTTCTGTTCGTATACCAAAAATATTATCCTACCCTATCTATCAGATCTCACTCTCGTAAGTGACTGTGAAGGGATTGACAACCCCTTATCGTGTTGGCTGCGAGGTTCTTATTTGTTTGTGCAGGTGCGAGGGACTCGCGCGTGTTCTCCTACTGGATTGATACCTTGGTTCTAAAAAACTGAGGGAAATACTTACACTACTGTGCTGCATCACCCTTTCCTCTTATAGGGAACACAACGCAAGCTCGAGAAGTAGCAAAGATATTACGTACTACTTTGATAATCCTGAGAAAACCCCATTCAACTACATAATGGGACTAATGTTGAATCAACATGAATACTTTAGGGATTATCGCTTGACACAAGAAGGGAAACTATTATGGGATCAAATTTATATGTTGCATTGGTATGCTCGGCAACAATGCTTGAGATATGATTATACTTGTTGCTCTAGGATGAAGGCTCCACACCTTCCCTTTTCATGCGAATTTAATGATAATGAAACCTTAGCTTCTTATGCTAATGCTATATATGATTATTATGATGTGGAACAAATAGAAGAATTCGTTGCTTTCAAGGGTGCTTATGAAATTGAATCTATGTTTAAAAATATGATGCTTTTGATGATGATGTTTATAGGCCTGAAAATCTTGCTATATGTAGCGACCAGACCTCAAACAGTCTGATCTCTGTGCATCAGTGTCATCCCTGGATCAGTAATGCTGACACACACAGTACTTGAAGGATTTATAACAGAGTAGCAACCCCACACTTATTACATCGATAATCCAACGATGAATTTATTACAAATAATCTGGATGAAGGCCATCTAACACGATAACAACGGAAGGCTTGGAAGATAAGTGAGTCCATCAACTCCAACGGCATCACTGAGTATAGAACCACGACCTAAAAGGGGGCATCTTACTCGTCGTCTGAGAAGTCTGCAACATGAAACGTTGCAGCCCGAAAACGGGTCAGCACATGGAATATGCTGGCAAGGTAACACAAGAGAATGCAATGAAAGTAAGGCTATACTATATGCAATATGGCTGGTGGAAAGCTCTATGGTTAAGTTTTTGCGTAAAGCCAATTTTTCCCTACTTCAAAGGAATAGGTTTTTTAATTAACTATCATGGTAGTTGAAACATCGTTGAGAAGATAGACATCCTCTCAACCCCAATTAAAATAATCATTAACCCAACAAAATTAATTAAAGTAACATGATGAGATTCACATGATAATCCAAGTACTAGATACTCAAGACGTCCGTAACCGGGGACACGACAAATCATGATCAGTTTGTATACTCTGCAGAGGTTTGTGCACTTTTCCCCACAAGACTCGATCGCCTCCGTTTGGTTTCTCGCACTGCATGGTGTTTGAGAAACGGATGACCGAGACACAGTCTTTCCGAAGAGGTCCCCTTAACCAGATAGATAGGCCGGTACACCTACAAAACCCACTACATCTGCTAGCCCATCATGGAAAGGTTTCCCACAACTTACTCAACTATGCCAGAGCCCATATTGGCATGTGGCTGCACACGGAAGTTTCTAGTATGAAAAATCTCATGATCCCTTTGAGCCTGGGTGGCGGTCCAAAAGAAAAACAGGCAATCACTGGAATACCCAGATGCCTCAATCCAACCAGATGTGTATTAATGTTGCCACCTTAAGTTGAACCATTAATTAACAAACTCACATCTGTCATGGATTTCACTCACCCAATCCACGTCTACGAGCATAGCATGTCCTAACAGCAAACGTAGAAGTAACTCCCAAAGGTTTGAATGTAATGCAGGTAATAGGTACTACCTCAAACTACTTCCCAATCCCACAAATTAATTAATCCTACTCATGCAATGTGTGAGGGTTGGACTAATGCAATGAAAACTGGGTAATGGGAAAGCATGATCAAAGTGTTACTTGCCTTGCTGATGATCCGCAAAACCTAGAGACTCAAAGTAGCAAGCGGCGCACTCCGGGCACTCTATCGCAAACAAACAAGCACACAATAAGTACTTAACTAATGCACGGGTAAAACTCTAATAAGAGATCTAACCAGAAAGTTCAACTTAAGAACTCCGGTTTGCAAAAAGAACCAACTCGAAAGAAGCAACGAAACTCAAACTGCAAAAGAAACGAGCTCCGGTTTACTAGTTGGCCTAAAGACAATTTTTACAGTACCCAAATCTTTGTTCAAGTTGATCTAACGTAAAGAGGGCTTCGAGACGAAGATCTGGGATTTTGAATCACCTGATTCCGACTCTCGAGCAAAAAGAAAAACGAAAAACAAGATCAGGGCAGAAATCACGATCGGAATAACCGCAGATAAATACCCCGAAAAAGAAAAACGACGAACAGGCTAACGAACGAACGTTCGCTGTCTGCGGTTAACTAACGAAAACCGTTCGTTAAAACGAACGTACGGACGAACATCCGCTAAATAACTAAACCGAAAAACCGAACCGATCTAATCTGAAAAAATGAATCTACGGTTTTATTACTAAACCAATCGGTTCTTTTCTTAAAAAAACCGATGGCGGCAGCGGCGCGTACCTCGGCGACGGCGGCGGGATCCGGCGGCTTCGGCGGGCGGCGATGGTGTGCGGCGCGGGCGGCGACAGCAGCGGCGGCGGCAGCCGCGGCGGCGGTGGCGGCTAGGGCTGGCGGCGGGGCTGGCGGCTAGGGCAAGGGGCGGCGCTGGGTTGGGGCGATCGGGCCGGATCGGGCGGCTTATAAAGCCCACAGTCCTACTCCTATACGAATCCTAAGTCGGTTCACTTTTTTTTTCTAAAAGAGTCCCGATGCAGAAAAACTAGCGAAAGAAATACCAAACTGACTCCAAAATTCCTGAAATAAATTTTCACCGTCCTCTAATAATATTTAGGACAAAGTGAAAATTTTTCCCGGTCCTAAATGCAATTTTGAAAAACGCATATTTTTCCTATGCAAATAAATCCAGAAAAATACCAAAAGTGATTTTAATATTTTCCTCCAATATTTCTGTTATTTTGGAGAAGTCATATTATCTCCGCTCATATATTTTATTTAGAAATATTTTTAGGAGAGAAAAATAATTAGAATCACACTGTCCTCATACCGGTATTCGAGCAAACTCAAATACGAAAACGGTAAAATCCCCAACTCTCTCCGTAGGTCCTTGAGTTGCTTAGAAGTTCGAAGAACTCCACGAACAAAAGTGCAAAAACATGCAAATGCAATATGATCTATGTATAACATTCCAAATTGAAAATTTGGGATGTTACAAACCTACCCCCCTTAGAATGAATCTCGCCCTCGAGATTCGACTTGGCTAGAGAACAGGTGTGGGTGGTCCTTGCATAGATCATTTTCTCGTTCCTAGGTGGCTTCTTCCTCGGTGTGATGACTCCACTGAACTTTGCAAAACTTGATAACCTTACTGCGAGTAACTCTGCTCGAAAACTCGAGAATCTTAATAGGCTTTTCCTCGCAGGTCAGATCACTGTCCAACTGAATTGCTTCCAGGGGTACTGTGTCTCTAAGCGGTATATGGGCCATCTCCGCATGGCACTTCTTAAGCTGCGAAACGTGAAACACGTCTTGCACTCCTGACAATCCTTCGGGCAATTCCAACTTATAGGCAACCTCTCCCATGCGTTCCAAAACACGGTAAGGTCCCAGAAATGTCGGGGCTAACTTCCCTTTAACTCCGAAATGTTTAACTCCTCGCAGTGGCGATACTCTCAAGTATGCTCTGTTTCCGACCTCGTAGGTTATCTCCTTGCGCTTCGAGTATGCATAACTCTTCTGTCTGGACTGAGCTACTTTCAGTCTATCTCGGATCAACTTCACCTTCTCATCAGACTCTTTGATTAAGTCTGGTCCAAACAACTGTCGGTCTCCAACTTCATCCCATGGCAACGGTGTTCGGCATCTCCTTCCATACAATGCCTCGAACGGTGCCATCTTCAAACTGGCCTGGTAACTATTGTTGTATGAGAATTCCGCATAGGGCAAGTTGTCATCCCAACTAGATCCATAATCTAATGCACAGGCTCTAAGCATATCCTCCAAAATCTGATTTACTCTCTCCGTCTGTCCATCTGTCTGCGGGTGAAACGCTGTGCTAAACTCTAGCCTGGTACCCAAAGTTTCATGTAACTGATTCTAGAACATTTAGGTAAACTGGGTTCTTCTATCTGATACGATGCTCCTCGGAACTCCATGCAGACATACAATTCTGGTCATGTATATCTTTGCCAACTTTGCACCGGTATATGTGGTTTTCAAAGGGATAAAGTGGGCTACCTTCGTCAATCGGTCTACTACTACCCAGATTGAATCATATCCTGCTTTGGTCCTGGGAAATCCGGTGATAAAATCCATGCCAAGCTTCTCCCACTTCCATTCGGGTATTGGCATAGGTTGTAACAATCCGGCTGGCTTCTGATGTTCTGCCTTCACTCTCTGGCATACATCACAAACTGCTACATACTCCACGATATCCTTCTTCATACCGGTCCACCAAAAAATATCCTTCAAATCCAAATACATCTTAGTATTTCCTGGGTGAATCGAGTATGGTGAATCATGGGCCTCCTATAAAATCAACTTCCTGATCCCCGGGTCATTAGGCACATAGATTCGATCCTCAAACCATAGGGTGTCGTGTTCATCCTCACGAAAACCTTTAGCTTTTCCTTCGCTCATCCTCTCCTTTATAGCGACAACCTCCTTGTCAGCTTTCTGAGCTTCTCTGATTCTATCCATCAGGGTAGACTGGATTTCTAATGTTGCTACATAGCCTCTCGGAACTATCTCCATACGTAGTTCTCGTAGGTCCTTGGCTAACTCCTTTGGAAATCCTTCCATCATTAGGGTATTGACATGACTCTTACGGCTTAGCGCATCGGCTACTACGTTAGCCTTTCCGGGATGATAATGCAATTTCATGTCATAATCCTTGATGAGTTCTAGCCATCTCCTTTGCCTAAGATTCAGCTCCTTCTGAGTGAATATATACTTCAAACTCTTGTGATCCGTATATACTTCACAATGGTTTCCAATGAGAAAATGTCTCCACATCTTCAATCCATGCACTACGGCTGCTAACTCCAAATCGTGGGTGGCATAGTTCATCTCATCAGGTTTCAGTTGTCGTGAAGCATACGAAACAACTCTTCCTTCCTGCATAAGAACTGCTCCAAGTCCTCGACGTGAAGCGTCGCAGTACACCTCATAATCCTTATGTTGATCTGGCAGAATCAACACAGGGGACGAGACCAATCGCTTCTTTAATTCCTGAAAACTGGCCTCACATTCTTCTGTCCAACTGAACTTGGTGTCCTTCTTCAACAACTCCGTCATTGGCTTTGCAATCTTCGAGAAATTCTCAATAAATCTCCGGTAGTATCCTGCCAGTCCAAGAAAACTCCGGATCTCTCCAACTGTCGTCGGTGCTTCCCAATGGGTCACAGTGTCCACCTTAGCGGGATCTACTGCTATTCCTTCTCAAGATATAATGTGTCCGAGAAATCTGACTTCCTTCAACCAAAACTCACATTTGCTAAACTTGGCATATAACTGATGTTCTCTGAGCTTCTCCAATACCAATCGCAAATGCTCTGCATTCTCCTCTTCATCCTTCGAGAAGATCAAAATATCATCTATGAACACTACGACGAACTTATCCAAATACTCCATAAACACTTTGTTCATCAGGTTCATAAAGTATGCCGATGCGTTCGTCAGACCAGACGACATAACGGTATACTCGTACAACCCATACCTAGTGGTAAAGGTCGTCTTAGGTATATCTTGCTCTTGGATCTTTAATTGGTGGTACCCTGATCGCAGATCGATCTTGGAAAATATCTTAGCTCCTTGCAATCTATCGAACAGATCATTGATGATCGGTAATGGGTACTTATTCTTGATCGTTACTTCATTCAATCCTCGGTAATCAACAACCATTCTTAACGATCGATCCTTCTTCTCCACTAGAAGTACTCGCGAACCCCAAGGCGAAGAACTTGGGCGTATGAATCCTTTATCCAGTAACTCCTTAATCTGTTTCTTTATCTCCTCCAAATCCTTTGAGGGCATCCTATATGGTCTCTTAGAAATTGGCCCGGTGCCTGGCAAAAGTTCAATCAAAAACTCTATATCTCTATCCGGTGGCATGCCAGGTAACTCCTCTGGAAACACAACCGGATAATCCTTCACTACTGGCACTCCCTCCTGAACAACTCCCGTGAGAGAATGCACTTGATTCCTTGTAGGCGAATGCCTAGATACGTACTTAATCCTTTTTCCCTCCGGGGTGGTGAGCAAAATAGACTTACTGGCACAGTCTATGTTACCTCCATACTTCGATAGCCAATCCATACCTAATATCACATCCAATCCTTGTGACTCCAGAACTATTAGGTCAGAGGGGAAAGTATGGCGTCCTATGATCAATGGCGTCTGAAAACATCCTTGGTGTGCCATATAATCTGCTCCGGGTGAACTTACAAACATGGGGGTCTTAAGAACTCTGGTGGACATCCTATGTCTATTTACGAATCCCCTTGAAATATATGAATGCGATGCACCAGTATCAAAAAGAACTATTGCGGTAAATTACCGAAAACTTACCGACAACAACATCTGGTTGCTCTTCTACCTCCTCCACGGTCACGTGGTTCACTTTTCCTTTGTTGAACGGGTTGGGCTTCTTCGCAGCGCTTCCATTGCAATTCCCATTCCTTGCTTCTGGGCATTCATTGGCATAATGTCCATTCTTCCCACACTTGTAACAAGTGACATGGCTAAAATCCCTCTTGGTGGGTGTGGACGGTGTAGGGCGGTTCTGGTTTCCGTTGGCTCCATTCCCATTCCCATTGCCATTCTTGGTGCCATTGTGGTTGTGCGAGCTACCTCCTCCATGGGTATGTTGAAACTGTCCTACCACTTTAGGGGTAAAGCGGGGCTTCTGCTGAGCTCCAGAATTATACTTCCCTTGCCCATACTTCCTCTTGCGACTCTCAATCTGCTGGTGCTTCCTTTCAATCATTAGGGCGCGATCAACCAACTCCTGGTAGTTATTGAAAGTTGCCACCATCAACTGTACGCTCATCTCATCATTCAGCCCTTCCATGAATCTCTCCTGCTTAGCGGCATCTGTGGCCACATCATCTGGGGCATAATGAGATAGGGTACTAAACTCATCCACGTACTGGGCCACAGTACAATTCCCTTGGCGCAAATTGCGAAACTCCTGCTTCTTCATACTCATAGCTCCGGTTGAGACATGGGCGGTACGAAAATCTTACTGAAACTGATCCCAAGTCACATTGGCTACGGGGTAAGTGGCTATGTAGTTCTCCCACCATGTTGCGGCTGGTCCAGACAACTGGTGTGCGGCAAATCGCACCTTCTCAGCATCCGAGCAATTGGCGGTGGTCAAATCCCTTCCAATCTTGCGTAGACAATCATCAGCCACAATTGGTTCGATGCTGCTAGCAAACACGGGTGGTTGCAACCTTAAGAAACGTGTCAGGTTGTCCACGGGTGGTGGTGGTGGAGGGTTGTTGTTGTTATTGTTCTGAGTGTTCTGGACAAGAAGTTGCATCAGGGTGAAACTCAAATTCACGTCTTGGAGGCATTTGATGGGTGTAGAGGGAAGAGATTGGAATAGAAAAGAGGTCTAAGGGAAAATCACTACCCATATGCACATGAGACAAACACACAATCAATTCACACCAATCAATTTCAAACAAGGTCTTACAAATCTAACGATCGTTAGAAAAGTGCTCTAGAACTAATATATGCTAGTAACTACTAGTCACAGGGTGGTCATCTAAAAATATTGATCGGCAGAGGATTCCATAATATCTGCTCCGGCTTCATCTTCATAGTCTTCATCCTTGCTATCCTTAGCTTCCGAATCCGTGTCATCTATAATGATATAATCTTCCGGTGGAATCTCCTTGGGTTCTTCTTCCTCGTCTTCTTCTCCCATGAGTATCCCTAACATCCGGGTCAAATCATCATTCTTCTCCACAAGTATCTTCATCTCCTCCTCATATCTGTCGCGTGTAGACTTGAGTTCTTCTTCTAAATCCAATTTCATATTTAGGGCCTTCTTCGAATCTATCATCCCTGCACACATCTGGTGCTCCTGGCGACGAATGTGGTGGTTCAACTCCTGGATGAATGCTGCAATGGACCAACCCTTCCGGGTGCTGATCATATCCCAATTGTCATCTCGGCGTCCACAAATCTGGTAGATAGTGCCCTTTAGCTCCTGCTTGTAGACTTCTCCAATCCTTCCCATAGCAATGTGGGCTGCCATACTCCTTCCTAGGCTCCACGTAGGTGCATTAAAGGAAATTGCTATGAGTGAGGTGACAGGTGCGAACGTCCTTCCTGGAACTTGGTCTTGAATCAACCAATGCTCCTCCTCAGGTAGAGTGGCATTGTAGGTTCCGGTGAAACTTGGTAATCCAATATTGAGATATCTTGTGACTTCCTTCAGGTGTCATCCAAAAGGTGTTTCTTCATCCGGTTGCATGAACTTGTGCTTTGCTTCCACCATCCTAACGAGTAGAAAAGATGAGGAGTCAGAAAAGAGAAGAGTGAATTGTGCTCTAGGGCTTGTCTTAGTGGTCGTGTCCTAGAGTCAGCGTGTGCTCTGATACCATCTTGTAGCGACCAGACCTCAAACAGGCTGATCTATGTATATCAGTGTCATCCTTGGATCAGTAATGCTCACACGCACAGTACTTGAAGCATTTATAACAGAGTAGCAATCACACACTTATTACATCGATAATCCAACGATGAATTTATTACAACAATGTGCGTATGGTGTGCTGCGCGGGCGGCGGCGCTGGCGGCGGCGGCGGCTAGGGCTGGCGGCGGGGCTGGCGGCTAGGGCAAGGGGCGGCGCTGGGCTAGGGCGATCGGGCCGGATCGGGCGGCTTATAAAGCCCACAGTCCTACTCCTATACGAATCCTAAGTCGGTTCACTTTTTTTTTTCTAAAAGAGTCCCGGCGCAGAAAAACGAGCGAAACAAATACCAAACGGACTCCAAAATTCCAGAAATAAATTTTCACCGTCCTCTAATAATATTTAGGACAAAGTGAACATTTTTCCCGGTCCTAAATGCAATTTTGAAAAACGCGTATTTTTCCTATGCAAATAAATCCGCAAATAAATCCAGAAAAATACCAAAAATGATTTTAATATTTTTCATCCAATATTTCTGTTATTTTGGAGAAGTCATATTATCTCTGCTCATATATTTTATTTAGAAATATTTTTAGGTGAGAAAAATAATTAGAATCACACTGTCATCGTACAGGTATTCGAGCGAACTCAAATGCGAAAACGGTAAAATCCCCAACTCTCTCCGTAGGTCCATGAGTTGCTTAGAATTTCGAGGAACTCCACGAACAAAAGTTCAAAAACATGCAAATGCAATATGATCTATGTATAACATTCCAAATTGAAAATTTGGGATGTTACACTATATTGCAATATTGCTATTTGAATTATGAATACAATGCCAATATTGATGTGTTTATTGATAAGGTATCCGCTGTCCAAGAAGAGACTAATATTTTGCAGGAGTCTATGGAAGAAGAAATTAATGACATTGTGAACTCATTGGATGAAAAAGATGAGGAGGAGAGCGAAGAACATAAGGAGTAAGAGCGGCTTGATCACTCGTGCCCACCTTCTAATGAGAGTAACTCTTTATCCCATACATTGTTTAATTTCCCTTCGTGCTTACCGAAGGATGAATGCTATGATGATTGTTATGATCCCGTTGATTCTTCTGAAATATCCCTTTTTGACTATGCTTGCTATGCTTGTGGCCAAGATGCCAATAGGCATTATGCTTATGGAGATGAACTTGCTATAGTTCCTTATGTTAAACATGAGATAGTTGCTTTTGCACCCACACATGATAGTCCTATTATCTTTTTTAATTCTCCAAACAACACTATATCGGAGAAGTTTGCGCTTATTAAGGATTATATTGATGGGTTGCCTTTTTCCGTTGCACATGATGTTTTTGATGAATATAATATGCATGTGCTCTCTGCTCCTACTTGCAATTATTATGAGAGAGGAACTACATCTCCGCCTATCTATGTTTCCAACATGATAAAATTGCAAGAAATTGCTTATACTATGCATTGGACTTTACTTGATGTGCATGAATTGTTCTTGTATGACATGCCTATGCATAGGAAGAGAATTAGACTTAGTTTTTGCAAGACACATATCACTTTGTGCTCACTACTAAATGCCAAATCATTGCTAATTGAAATTGGCTTTACCATACCTTGGGATCCGGGTGGATCCATTACTTGAGCATTATATGCCTAGCTTAATGGCT
Source organism: Secale cereale (assembly GCA_902687465.1). NCBI lineage: Eukaryota > Viridiplantae > Streptophyta > Magnoliopsida > Poales > Poaceae > Secale > Secale cereale. The sequence goes on from LR738711.1 coordinate 225,131,666, forward strand.
TTAAAGAAAGCGCTGCCTGGGAGACAACCCGAAAGCGCTGCCTGAGCATTATTTCTGCTGTGTGCTTTTATAAAGTTCAAAAAAGAGGGGACCCTAAAACTTTTTCACAAAGAAAAGTGAAAGTAAGAAGGACGAGCATCATTGAAATGGTGGAGCTCCTTGAACTTTGTTCATGCCCATAGAAACTTTGCAAATCTTGAATTACAGAAAATTCTCAACAAAAATAAGTATCCCCTTGTACAGATCCATTGTATTATAAATAAAATGTGCCAAGTGTTTCCTTTAGGATGATTAAACTTCTTGTTGGTTTGAGCGGTGCAAAAACAGAAACTTTGGTTGTAGTGCGTGATTTTACATTTTTTATTGGAACGTCGAAAGGATCTGAAACTTTTTGTAAAGTCTTGTTATACAAATTTTTGATTTTTTCTAATTTTTCCAGAACTTTTAGAGTTATAGAAGTATGGTAAATGTTCAAATTACTACAGACTGTCCTGTTTTCATAGATTGTTGTTATAGCTTCATTATATGCATATGTTTGAATTCTTGTTGAAGCCTCCTTGACTTGGGGCCATAGAATTGTGATAGCATACTGTGGGTAATGTTTGTTCATAATTATACAATAATGTTAGAGCAGTACATGATGGGATTTTATTGATCATATGCACTAACCCTGCCACTAAAAGTTTGGTTAAGTTTTGTGTGGATGAAGTGTTCGAAGATCAAGGAGGTCTCAATATGAGGAGAAGGAGGAGAGGCAAGAGCTCAAGATTGGGGAGGCCCGGGGCACCCCAAGTAAATATTCAAGGAGACTCAAGCATCTAAGCTTGGGGATGCCCCGGAAGGCATCCCATCTTTCTTTAACAAGTATCAGTATGTTTTCGCATTCGTTTTGTTCACATGTTATGCGTAATCTCTTGGAGCGCCATGTGCTTTTTATTTTTCCTTTTAATAAATGCACCATGCTGGTATGAGATAGTCCTTGGTTGATTTATAGAATGCTCTTTGCACCTCACTTATATCTTTTGAGTATGGCTTTATGGAATGCTTCATGTGCTTCACTTCTATCATTTGAAGTTTGGATTGCATGTTTCTCTTCACATAAAAAACCTCCATTTGTAGAATGCTCTTTTGCTTCACTTATATTTGTTAGAGCGTGGGCATATCTTTTTTAGAAAGAATTTAAATTCTCTTGCTTCACTTATATCTATTTAGAGAGTTGACAGAAATTGGTCATTCACATGGTTAGTCATAAAATCCTACATAAACTTGTAGATCGCTGAATATGATATGTTTGATTCCTTGAAATAGTTTTGCGATATAGAGATGCTAATATGTGGGAGGTACTAGTGAAAGATTGTGGTTTAGTAAAAATATTGTCATTAATGGTTGTGATTCCTGAAGCATGCACATATGGTTTCCTAACTATGTAACCAAATTGGCGTGCATTGTATTTTGATTGTTTATCGTTGTGTGAACGTCGGGGGCGCGCGATGGTTACCTCCTACCAACCTCCCCCCTAGGATCATGCGTCGTAGTATTTTGCTTCAAGGGCTAATAGATTTTTCGCAATAAGTATGTGAGTTCTTTATGACTAATGTTGAGTCCATGGATTATACGCACTCTCACCCTTCCACCTTGCTAGCCACTCTAGTACCGCTCAACTTTCGCCGGTGCATCAAACCACCTTATATCCTTCCTGAAAACATCCACCATACCTACCTATTATGGCATTTCCATAGCGATTCCGAGATACATTGCCATTAACTCCATCGTCCTGTTTGTTATGACACACACCATCATTGTCATATTGCCTTGCATGATCGTAAGATAGCTCGCATGATGTTTCCATGGCTTGTCCATTTTTTGATGTCATTGCTACACTAGATCATTGCGCATCCCGGTAAACTGCCGTAGGCATTCATATAGAGCCATATTTTTTTCTATTATCGAGTTGTAATAGCGAGTTGTAAGTAAATAAAAGTGTGATGATCATCATTATTAGAACATTGTCCCATGTGAGGTGATAAAAAAATAAAAGAGGCCAATGAAGCTCAAATAGAAAAAGAGGCCAAAGAGGCCCACCAAAAAAGAGAGGTCAAAGAGACCAAAAAAGAGGAAATAAAAAAGAGAGAAAAAGAGAGAAGGGCCAATGTTACTATCTTTTTTCCACACTTGTGATTCATCATAGCACCATGTTCTTCATGATAGAATCTCCTATGTTGTCACTTTCATATACTCGTAGGAATTTTCATTATAGAACTTGGCTTGTATATTCCAACGATGGGCTTCCTCAAATGCCCTAGGTCTTCATGACCAAGCAAGTTGGATGCACATCCACTTAGTTTCTTTTGTTGAGCTTTCATACACTTATAGCTCTAGTGCATCCATTACATGGCAATCCCTACTCACTCACATTGATAACTATTAATGGGCATCTCAATAGCCCATTGGTACGCCTAGTCGATGTGAGACTTTCTCCCTACTTTTGTCTACTACCACCTTCTATTCCACTCATAATGCTATGTACATGACTCACGCTCATGTATTGCGCGAAGTGTTGAAAATGTTCGAAAAAGTAAAGTATGAAAACAATTGCTTGGCTGACACCAGTATGGGCATAAGGGGTACCTTGTGTTAAGGAGAGGGATCATAAAAGACTATATGATTTTGTAGGGATAACGATCATTAGCATTGATATTTTGAAAGACTTGATTGTTTGTTGGGATGCCCGAGTATTAAATTCTTTTATGTCAAATGATAGACTATAGCCTTGAATTACTCGTGTCTTAATATTCATGCCTTGATTAGATTACGTGATCAAGATTATGCTAGGTAACAATCCATCGTATCTATAATTTTTTATTGTTCCATGCCAATATTCTACAACTTTTACATACTTTTGGCAACTTTTTATACTATTTCTGGGACTAACATATTGATCGAGTGCCGGTGCCAGTTTCTGTTTGTTGCATGTTTTATGTTTCGTAGAAAATCCATATCAAATGGGATAAAAAAGCATGGAGATTTTCTTTTGGAATATATGTGATTTTTGGGAAAAAGAATCAACGCGTGACGATGCCCGAGGGGGCCACGAGGCAGGGGGTGCGCCCCAGGGGGGTGGGCACGCCCCTGACCCTCATGGCCACCCCGTAAGGCGGTTGGTGCCCTTCTTTCGCCAATATCCAGTTACAAATCATATCAAAAGAATTAGCCCAATCGGAGTTACGGATCTCCGGGAATATAAGAAACGGTGAAAGGCCACAGTCTGAGAATGCACAAACAGAGAGTGACAGAGAGACAGATCCAATCTCGGAGGGGCTCTCGCCCCTCCCATGCCATGGAGACCAAGGGCCAGAGGGAGAACCCTTATCCCATCTAGGGAGAAGGCCAAGGAAGAAGGAGACGGAGGGGGCTCTCCCCCCTCGCTTCCGGTGGCGCTGGAGTGCCACCGGGGCCATCATCATGTGACGGTGATCTACACAACCACCTCTGTCATCTTCACCAAGATCTTCATCACCTTCCCTCTTCTATCAACAGCGGTCCACTCTCCCGCAACCCGTTGTACCCTCTACTTGAACATGGTGCTTTATGCTTCATATTATTATCCAATGATGTGTTGCCATCTATGATGTGTGAGTAGGTTTTCGTTATCCAATTGGTAATTGGTGAATTCCTATGATTGGTTTCATTTTCTTGTAGTTTTGTTGTTGTCCTTTGGTGCCCATCATATGAGCACGCACGTGGATCACACCATAGGGTTAATTATATGTTGATAGGACTACGTATTCGAGGGCAAGAGTGACAGAAGCTTCAACCTAGCGTGGAAATTGATGCATACGGGATTGAACGGGACCAATATATCGTAATGCTATGGTTGGGTTTTACCTTAATGAACGTTAATAGTTGCGGATGCTTGCTAATAGTTACAATCATAAGTGCATAGAATTCCAAGTCAGGGATGACATGCTAGCAGTTGCTACCTCTTGAGCTTGCGTTGTATTCCCTCGAAGAGGAAAGGGAGATGCAGCACAGTAGCGTAAGTATTTCCCTCAGTTTTTGAGAACCAAGGTATCAATCCAGTAGGAGACCACGCGCGAGTCCCTCGCACCTACACAAACAAATAAGAATTTCGCAACCAACGCGATAAGGGGTTGTCAATCCCTTTACGGTCACTTACGAGAGTGAGATGTGATAGATATGATAATTATATTTTTGGTATTTTTGGTTTAATAAAACATAAAATAAAAGCATGAAAAGTAAAGTAGATGTAGATTGATATGTTGAGAATAGACCCCGGGGGCCATAGTTTTCTCTAGTGGCTTCTCTCATGATAGCGATATTCTACGGCGGGTAAACAAATTACTGTCGATCAATTGATTGAAAAGCAAATAATTATGAGACTATCTAGGCATGATCATTGTATATAGGCATCACGTCCAACACAAGTAGACCGACTCCTGCCTGCATCTACTACTATTACTCCACACATCGACTCCTATCCAGCATGCATCTAGTGTATTGAGTTCATGCGAACAGAGTAACACCTTAAGCAAGATGACATGATGTAGAGTGATAAAATCAAGCAATATGGATAAAACCCCATATTTTTACCCTTGATGGCAACAATACAATACGTGCCTTGCTGCCCCTACTGTCACTGGGAAAGGACACCGCAAGATTGAACCCAAAGCCAAGCACTTCTCCTATTGCAAGAACTATAGATCTAGTAGGCCAAACCAAACCAATAATTCGAAGAGACTTGCAAGGATATTATGAGCACACATAAAAAGTTCAGAGAAGAACCAAATATCTTTCATAGATAACCTTGATCATAAACTCACAATTCATCGGATCTCGACAAACACACCGCAAAAAGATATTACATCGAATAGATCTCCTCGAAGACCGAGGAGAACTTTGTATTGAGATCCAGAGAGAGAGAAGAAGCCATATAGATACTAGCTATGGGCACGAAGGTCTGTGGTAAACTACTCACAACTCATGGTGAGGGCGATGATGATGATGAAGGCCTCCGTGATGGATCCCCCTCGCGGAACAGGCTCCAAGATGGGATCTCCAGGGGAACAGAAGCTACAGCGGTGGAATTATGGTTTTCTCTCTGTGTATGGAGTTTCTGGGGTACGTAGGTATATATAGGAAGAAGGAGGGCACCGGGGGCCATGTGGGCCAACCTCGAGGTAGGGGGCGTACCCTAGGAAGGGGGGGGGGCGCCCCCCACCCTCGAGGGCAGCCCAGCTGTCCCCTGACTTGGTCCTGACGCTTTCCCTTCGTGATTTCCTCCAAAAATATCTCTCGCGAAGGTTTCATTCCGTTTGGACTCCGTTTGATATTCCTTTTCTGCAAAACCCTGAAATAGGCCAAAAACAGCAATCCGGATTGGGCCTTTGGATTAGTAGGTTAGTCCCAAAAATAATATAAAAGTGAATGAAAAGCCCATTAAACATCCAAGACTTCATAAATAATAGCATGGAACAATTAAAAATTATAGATACGTTGGATACGTTTCAAGCATCCCCAAGCTTAATTCCTGCTCGTCCTCGAGTACGTAAATGATAAAGAAAGACTTTTTGATGTGGAATGCTAACCAATATAGTTTTTCAATGTAATTATCTTAATTGTGGCATGAATGTTCAGATCTAAAAGATTCAAGATAAAACTCTATATTTACATAAGAAATAATAATACTTCAAGCAATACTAACAAAGCAATCATGTCTTCTCAAAATACTATGGCTAAAGGAAGTTATCCCTACAAAATCATATGGTCTGGCTATGCTCCCACTTCATCACACAAAATGTTCATATCATGCACAACCCCGATTTTCAGCCAAGCATTTGTTTTCATACTCTATTTTTTTCAAACCATTCAACTTTCACGCAATACATGAGCGTGAGCCATGGATATAGCACTATGGGTGGAATAGAGGTGGTTGTGGAGAAGACAAAAATAGGAAGATAGTCTCACATCGACTAGGCGTATCAACGGGCTATGGAGATGCCCATTAATAGATATCAATGTGAGTGAGTAGGGATTGCCATGCAACGGATGCACTCACTACTAGGAAAAGGGCTATAGATGATATGGCCACTAATGGCGCACCAGACATGTGGTGCGCCATTAGTATATACTCATGGCGCACCAGGTGTCGGTGCGCCATTAGTGTACAAATACTAATGGCGCACCAGATATTCGGTGTGCCATTAGTAACAACTTAATTTTTTTATTTTTACAGACATACTAATGGCGCACGGTGGCACGGTGCGCAATTACTAGTTAAACTAGTAATGTCGCACCTCCAACTCAATGCTCCAGTACTAAGTTTTTTTTTACAAAACTACTAATGGCGCACCGGCCATCAATGCGCCATTAGTAACACTGGTTACTAATGGCGCATTGATGACTGGTGCACCATTAGTAAAGTAGGACCAGCTAGATATTTTGGACAGCCACGCCTACCCACTCACTTTCCCTTCATTCTCTCCACCTCGATCCTCCTCCAAGCTTGTGTTGGTTGCAAACTGGGCGAGTACGCATACCGGAGGTGATGTTCCAGTTGTGCCCGCTGGCTCGTGCCCGCTGTGCCCGCTAGCTCGTGCCCGCTGTGCCGCCGAATCACCGATGGTCCAGTTTGAAGCCGATCAGATCGGAGCTCGTGGAGTGCTAAGATCCGCGCTACAGTGTGTTCATCACGGCCTCCCATCTCAGGCTGCGACAGCGGCTGGTTCGTCACCGCCTCTCCAGCATCAGCTCGCGTCCTCCTCGACCTCGTCGGCTGCAAGTCGTTGGTGAGCTCCATCTCAATTTTATTAGCTAGTACATGTATGATGCATATAGTTTTATGTTCTTGTGCTTGTTCATGTCAAATCTGCTCGTGCCTGAATGATGCACTTTTGCAACTTCGATTTGATGCTCATACTTGTTCAAGTCTTGGTGGTTTGCCAGTCTAATTTGGACATTATGTTTAACTATTAAGTACTCTGGAGAACCAAGTTAGTAGGTTAAGGACGGGTAGATAATCCTCGTTTTGAAATTTAGGACATTGCACTGAAAATAATAGTATCTACGGTTGTTCCATTTATCGTCACAATACACATTCATTCAGTGAAAAGATGATGGACAGTGCTGCTGGAATGTCGATTAACTTCTGTTACGGCAAATTCGGGTACTCCATATGTCCTATTTTTAGCAAAGGTCATGCTGAAATTTTCCGTGAATTTTAGCATGACTTTGCTAAAAATAGGACATATGGGGTACTTAAGAGTCTGCCGGCATCTAGACAATTGATATACTTCAGAGACATACTAGGAAAATTAAACATATGGATGCCGAAGACATACTAGATGGGGTTTAATTAAGTCTGTCATACTACTTAAGAACCTGCCATTCTACTTAACAGTTCACAAACACTTCACAGTTCACAACCATACTAGCTAGCACAAAAGTTAAACATCATCAACTTCACGGAGGGTGACTAGATGGGACTCATAGCCTTCAGGAGGGCTGCATGCTTTGCCCTGATCTTCAGGTCCCTCCCACTCGTCTTTAAACCGCGTGCATGCGACATAAGGTGCTCATACATCCCATCCTTGGGAATTGGCTTAGTGGTGCAGTATGGGCACCTGAACTTGCCCCACTTGTAGTACGCCGCCTTCCCCTTCTCCCTGATCTTGTTGGCTTCCTTCTCAATGAAGGACTTGTGGTTCCACTCTTCCACCTCATCTCCAGAGTTGTACTGCACATACAAATGATTTGCATAAATACATACTTCCCATTTAGAGTAATGTAATTAACAAACATAAGATAATTGCCATTTACTGGAATTTAATGAACAAACAAACATCAGATATCTGCCATCTACTGGAATTTAATTAACAAACATCAGATAGCTAGCCACGAACATCCAGGTATTAATTAAACAGAAATAGACCACAGGTAAATCTAACCAAACTGAACTCAAATCACAGGTCTCAATTTTGACATGTGCTAAAACTGCAATTTGATTTGATTATTTGTCCCACACGTAAGATGCATATCAACATTACTCAATCCAGATAACTATCCTATGATCGAAGCAAATGCCATCCCAGCAAATGACTAACACATACTAGTAGGATGTACAAATAAATCCCAAATTTGGACATGCGCTAGAGAACATATATTCTGTCTTGAAAAGAATGATTCAAAAGAAGCAGTAGGGGCATTAGAACATCACACATAATAACATAAGGCAGAAGTTCACCAAAGATGCAGGCAGAAGTTCACATAATAACATAATAACATCAAGCAAATTGTGCCTGGTCGATGCTCCCAGTCCTAGATAAATGGGAACCCAGAACATGATTATTACCAAAACACATAGTAGCAGCTACGACATTGAACTGGTACGCTAGATGTAGTAGACCTTGAAGAGATCCATGGCGAGCACCCCAAACTAGCTCTAACCTATGCATCCAAATAGGGCCAAAAAACAGCTTGGGGTTACCTCCTCGTCGTCGTCAGAATCAGACGGGTCGTTGAACCCAGCGATGTCCAGCTTCCTCTTGTTGCCAGCAGCTTCCTCACTCTGCAATATAAGTAATTAATTCAATTATACTACTAACTACATATAACACAGTATGCAAAGGTCAAGCAATCTGCAATGTGCTTCTAATAACCTAAAATGTAATTTGACCTAAAATTATCCAAAGATCAAGCATTAATTGAGGGAATATGCACAACAAATCTAACAACATATACAACACATAACAGAATCTGAGCACATGCAACAATCCAAATTCTAATATAAATAACCTAACTAAACGTCTAATTAGAAAACCCTAACCACTACATCCGCTGGATGATTCAATCACAGATTATACATATAACTGCCTATAAATTAATCCAATACAAAAAAACCCTAACCACACTACATCCACTGGATGATTAATTCAATCATAGATTCCACATATCAGCGGCTATAATTGAATCCAATACCAAAAACCCCCAACTAAAAATCTAACTCAAAAACTCTAACTAGTAGATCTACTGGATGATGCAATCACACGAAACTTAACCTTTCACTATAAATCAATCAATCAAACATCTAAAAACCCTAATTAATTACGAGAAGGGGATCGATGTAGCAACTAGCAACAACAAGAAAACCCTAACACCTAAATCTACTGCTTAATGGGGGTAACTAAAAACCAAGGGGACTGCTGGCAAGGATTACCCTGCAGGGCCACGTGCTCGCCGCCGGCCTCCGTAGCTCCATGAGATGGGCCGCTCGACGCCATCATGCCAAGCTCCGGCACGGCGGAGGCCGCCATGGCCACCTCCTTCTCCTCCACACCCGCCGCCGCAGTGACCGATCCAGCGCGTGGGGATGTAGCACCTCCTTCTGTCATGGCAGCTTCGCCACGGCCTTGCTCCATCCGAGCCTGAAGCAAGCAGGAGGAGAGAGGGAGGCGGTGGTGGTGAGCGAGCAGGTGGGGTGGCCGGTGAGGGAGACGACGAGGCAGAGGAGAGAGGAGGGAGAGGGAGGCGATTTGGGGGAAATGGGGTGGGCGATGCGGCCGGTGCCCGTTCCCCTCCTCTTATACTAGGGGCCTTTTTTGGAAAATATCCAAACACACGTGCACACGCATGACCACGGGGAAACGGAACCGCCAACAATGGTTGTGGTAAGCGCGCGATTGTCGTAAGTATGCTTGTGGTTAGAGCAGTGACGCATATAGTTGTGTACATTGAAGCCTGAGCCGGACGTGTTGGTAGCATGTGAAAATGAGAAGTATTTTATGTGAGTTGTATGTAGGATGAAGCACAAACATGCTTGTTTATGGGGCAACTGTGATGGTAATTTTGGTTCTCGGAAGCATGGAAAACAAATGGTAGATGCCTGTAATTGACCCCTTAGGTGTAGGCAGGATAGTACTCTCGGTAATGGCCACCTTTTCCGAGAGGAGCTCTCGGTAAAGCATCTAACCTAGATCTCTTTCCTTCTTGTGTATTCTTGATAATATGTATTATACTTTTGTTGTTGTTTTCTTCCATGGTTGGCAAACAACCTTATCACATCATAATTACTGTCCTGTGTTTTCTTCTTTGGATGGGCCTCATCTGGTTCTAGAGACCGGCACCCCTCCGGTGGCACCGGCGGTCTAGGGCGTTGTTCGGCACCTAGAGGGGGTAGGCCACGGAGAATAACTGCTTCTTCGTGTTAGTGCATGTCATTGCGAGATGACAGACCAAGTCTAGGCCCGTTCTGTCATGGGATCACCCACCGAAGACTCTGTCTCGGGGACAAACGCAACCGGTCCTCGACGTTCCCGCCCGTGTGTGTGGTTTGTGAGGCGCGTGCCACGTCAAGGACGTGCGTTGATTATTCATTGCTTATGTAATGTCTTGCTTTTCTCTTCCGATCCTTTTGTTGCATACTTATATATTGCTTATGAATTTTCTGTGAGTTGGTACTAACGTTTCGTTTGGCTAGTGCATAGCGATGCCATCGTATGTCGTGTAGAAGGGTAAGGTTCCTGGAGTCTATGACGACTGGGAGGAGTGTCGGAGATAGGTTCACCGTTTCACCGGTAACAGTTACAAAGGGTACACCACTAGGGCGGAGGCGGAATCTAGATACGCGCGCTATCTAGTGGGAGAGAGGAGGGAGCGTTGGAGGAACCGGATGAAGACGAGTTTCATCGCGATGATGCTCATCGTGATGACCGCAGCTCTCTTCTATGTGATGGTAGTTTAGATGATCGATATCGACTTGTAATGTGAAGACAAACTCACTACTCGCGGTATCGAGACTTGTAATATAATGTTCTATCTTTGTTCGGTCTTTTGAATTCGGAGACAAATAGGATGAATTGTATTTGGAGACTAACCTTCTATTGTATTCGATGAATCTGGTGTTGTCTAAATTCTGTCCAATACTATATTTTGTATCCTGCGAAAATATCAGAAAAGAAAAAACATCCCTAATATTCATACTAGTGGCGCACCACTCAAGATACTAATGGCGCACTGTCCAGATGATACTGATGGCGCATCACCCATCAGTGCGCCATTAGTATGCCAAAGCACATGGGTAGATATAGCCCCCTTGGGAGGCATACTAATGGCGCACAGATGGACATACTAATGGCGCACTGCCTGGTGCGCCATTTGTGCACCAGATACTAATGGCGCACCAAGGATGCGCCATTAGTAAAAAATCTAATGGCGTGGTGCTAGTGGCGCACCACTAGTGCGCCATTAGTAGGCAAAAGTGGTGCGCCACTAGCATGCCTTTTCCTAGTAGTGACTAGAGCTAAATATGAATGAAAGCTCAACAAAAGAAACTAGTGGGTGTGCATCCAACTTGCTTGCTCACGAAGACCTAGGGCATTTGAGGAAGCCCATTGTTGGAATATAAAATCCAAGTTCTATAATGAAAATTCCCACTAGTATACGAAAGTGACTAATCATGAGACTCTGTACAATGAAGATCATGGTGATACTTTGAAGCACAAGTGTGGAAAAAGATAGTACCAATTGTCCCTTCTCTCTTTTCTCTCATTTTTTGGGGGGGCTTTTCTCTCTCTTTTTTTATTATCCCCTCTCTATATTTTTTTGGGCCTTCTATTTTTTTATTGGCCTTTCCTCACACGGGACAATGCTCTAATAATGATGAACATCACACTTTTTGTTACAACTTGAAATTATAACTCGATACTACAACAAGTATGACTCTACATGAATGCCTCTGGCGGTGTACTGGCATAAGCAATGAATCAAGAGCGACATATATGAAAAATTATGCATGGTGGCTTTGCCACAACTACGGTGTCAACTATATGATCATGCATGGCACTATGACAATATGATGCGTGTCATATGAACGGAACGGTGGAAAGTTGCATGGCAATATATCTCGGAATGGCTATGGAAATGCCATGATAGGTAGGTATGGTGGCTATTTTGAGGGACAATATGGTGGCTGTTTTGAGGAAGGATATATAGTGGGTTTATGGTACCGGCGAAAGTTGTGCGGTACAAGAGAGGCTAGCAATGGTGGAAAGGTGAGAGTGCGTATGATCCATGGACTCAACATTATTCATAAGAACTCATATACTTATTGCAAAAATCTACGAGTCATCAAAAACAAAGCAATCAACGCATGCTCCTAGGGGGGGGGGGTTGGTAGGAGTTAACCATCGCGCGCCCCCGACCTCCACACAAAGGTTGGCACTATACAAATACCTCATGCTCTAACATCGTCACATAGCGGTTCACGATACGTGCATAACATGGGAATCACTAACCTGAACACAAGTATTCTTCAATTTCATAAAAACTCCACTAGCATGACTCTAATATCACTATCCTCATGTCTCAAAACAATTATCAAGCATCCAACATCTCATTCTATTCAATGCACTTGGTGTGAAATTTTTACTACATTGACATTGGATGTTTATCATGTAAAGACTAGTTTCTTTAGCCTAAACATATTACCATGCTGTTTTAATAGAATCTCAAATAGATATAAGTGAAGCATGAGAGTTCAACAATTTCTACAAAATATTACCACCACCGTGCTCTAAAAGATATAAGTGAAGCACTAGAGCAAAAACTATTCAACTCAAAAGATATAAGTGGAGCACATAGAGTGTTCTAATAATTTCTAGGCCATATTTAACTCTCTCAAATACGTGTGTCCAGCAAGGATGATTGTGGCAAACTAACAAGCAAAAACTCAAATTATACAAGACGCTCCAATCAAAACACATAGCATGTTGTGAATAAAAATATAGCTCCAAGTAAAGTTACCGATGGATGAAGACGAAAGAGGGATGCCTTCCCGGGGCATCCCCAAGCTTAAGCTTTTGATTATCTTGATTTTACTTGGGATGCCATGGGCATCCCCAAGCTTGGGCCTTTTCTACTCCTTGTTCCATAGTCCATCAAAGGTACAACAAGGAATTCATTCTTTGTTTATATTGGTGTTGAACCTACTGTACTCCAAGTTCTCTATGATTCATATCCTCCAATATTACTCATAGATGCATCGGAATAAGCAAACAACACACGAAAAACAGAATCTGTCAAAAACAAAACAGTCTGTAGTAATCTGTTGGGTTCGCCTACTTCTGGAACTCCAAAAACTTCAAACTAAATTGGTAAATTTGCGCAATTTGTCTACCAATCAGCAGCAAAAAGAATCAACTAAAAAGCACGCTCCAGTAACATCTGAAGACTACATTAGCGAGCGCTAACGATTCTGTTTTTTCACAGCAAGATCAAATAAACTTCACACAAGTCTTACCAAAGGTTCTACTTGGCACAAACACTAAACAAAACATGAAACCACATCTAAACAGAGGCTGGATGCAATATTTATTTCCTAACAGCAACAAAAACAAAAAACATAAAATTGGGTTGCCTCCCAACTAGCGCTATCATTTTACGCCCCTAGCTAGGCACGATACAAGATAGATCTCGGGATAGCCATAGTGGTACGATATGTCGTGAAAGCTCATCTCATATTCCCTACATTCAGCAGAAAGCTTCCTTTGTGGCAAGAAAAAATAATCAAAAGGGCAAAATTTAATGAGGCAAAAGTCCCCTACATCAATCTCGGGAGGAACAGGTTCCTTCTTTGACCCTTTGTAGTGGATGACCAATTCATCATTATAGGCATTCTTTTGGCAGAAGGCCATAAGCCTTCGTTCAAGGGAGAAGCCTAGCCCATTATTTTGGACAGCAAAGTCATCGTTTATCTCATAAATTCTATCAATCAACATCTCAACAGGAACCTTTTTTCTAAGGTTTTCATTAAAAGCAACATGATCAGGAGATCGCAAACGCATAAGGTCTTCTTGATTGAACAAGATAGCCTCTATAGGAGGTCGACCGGCATCTACTCCGTAATGAGCAAAGATTTCTCTAGCCTCTTTCATGATATATCTAAATTTATGAGTAAAAAAGATAGTAGCTGTACATTTAACGGAAGAATGCTCAATATTGGAGAACTCCAAAAATACCCTCTGAATACAAGGATGCATATGGATAAATTGCCTTTGAATTTCTACTATGAGCATAGATACAGCATCCGCAAGGCTACTAGTTCTGTGAAGGATAGAGCCACCCATAGTGGGCAAAGCATCGGCACAAGTAAAGAAGTCTTGAAGAACCCCCTTTCCAATAATATTAACACCACCAATCTAGAACTTCTTAATAAGTAAAGTGGTAGCTTCATCCGGGGGGTCAACATGAACGTTGCCCTCGGCATTGTTACCCTTCTCGATAAAATCGTCCCCCATCTCAGACATGAGGGCAAGCAAGCAAGCAACACACAAGCAAACAAGAAGCAAGCGAACGAAAAACACACGGTGGAAGAAGGGCAAATAAAACGACAAGGGTGAAGTGGGGGAGAGGAAAACGAGAGGCAAATAAATGTAATGCGAAGGATAAGGGTTTGTGATAGGTACTTGGTATATGACTTTTGCGTAAGTCTCCCCGGCAACGGCGCTAGAAATTCTTCTTGCTACCTCTTGAGCTTGCGTTGTATTCCCTCGAAGAGGAAAGGGAGATGCAGTACAGTAGCGTAAGTATTTCCCTCAGTTTTTGAGAACCAAGGTATCAATCCAGTAGGAGACCACGTGCGAGTCCCTTGCACCTGCACAAACAAATAAGAACTTCGCGGCCAACGCGATAAGGGTTGTGAATCCCTTTACGGTCACTTACGAGAGTGAGATCTCATAGAGATGATAATTATATTTCTGGTATTTTTGGTTTAATAAAACAACAAATAAAATCAGGAAAAGTAAAGTAGATGTAGATTGATATATTGAGAATAGACCCGTGGGCCATAGTTTTCTCTAGTGGCTTCTCTCATGATAGCGATATTCTACGGCGGGTAAACAAATTACTGTCGAGCAATTGATAGAAAAGCGAATAATTATGAGACTATCTAGGCATGATCATTATATATAGGCATCACGTCCGAGACAAGTAGACCGACTCCTGCCTGCATCTAGTACTATTACTCCACACATCGACCACTATCCAGCATGCATCTAGTGTATTGAGTTCAGACGAACAGAGTAACGCCTGAAACAAGATGACATGATGTAGAGGGATAAACTCAAGCAATATGGTGAAAAACCCATCTTTTTATCCTCAATGGCAAAGCCAAGCACTTCTCCCATTGCAAGAACTATAGATCTAGTAGGCCAAACCAAACCAATAATTCGAAGAGACTTGCAAGGATATTATGAGCACACATAAAAAGTTCAGAGACGAACCAAAT
The DNA here is from genome assembly GCA_902687465.1 of Secale cereale. Classification (NCBI taxonomy): domain Eukaryota; kingdom Viridiplantae; phylum Streptophyta; class Magnoliopsida; order Poales; family Poaceae; genus Secale; species Secale cereale. Next base: position 225,146,964 of record LR738711.1, read on the forward strand.
AGCTTTCATAGATAACCTTGATCATAAACTCACAATTCATCTGTGGGGACCCCGACTTAGAAGTCGAGATCACCGAATGCACGTGTACAGTGATCCCAGAGATCAATGCTCACTGAACACACAGAAGCTGAATAACAAGAGTCTTACATCCATACATACCGTCTTACACAAATTAAGGCCATTATGGCCAGGTCTTACATAGATAAAGCCTCACGGGCTGAATAGCAAATAACTCAAATAGCGGAAGTCTTCGATAATAGGTAGAACCCATGCCATCTTCCTTAACCCTACAGGCATTCTGACTGGGATAGCGTCCTAGTTCGCATGATCGTCTCCAAAGAACTCTTCATCATATTCCTGTTCCTCCATGCCTGGCCAATTAAATAACCAGTGGCAAGCCAATGAGTACTTTGAATGTACTCGCAAGCAACCCATGATGTGGTTCAAAGTAACAGTGCAATTGAACGATAATGAACAATCTAGCAAAGGGCTAGAATAAATATTCTACCATCAAGTTTATGCATAAATAAACCCGCGTAACCCCGAAGACAGGTTACCGATATCAACATGAATATGATTCAATTCATCGAGTCAAGTCACCACCTTGACTCAATATACACGGATTTCACCGATGAAGTAAAATTCTGGACATAGTTTAAGTAGCACCACCCAACTGTCCATGACCGTGGACACGGCTATTCGAATAGTTTTACACTCTGCAGAGGTTGCGCACTTTACCCACAAGATTCGGGAAGCTTTCGTGTCATCCACGATCCCGTAGTACCTCAAGTACTCGGGGGAATCACCCGGTCATTATCTTTCCTTAGACGACACTAACATAGAGTCCACTCGTTGGTACACGACCCTCGGGTACAAACAATAGATCACGGGACTTGCCCTAATTTCAATGTCACGCGTACCCGAAGGGACCAACGGTATGTCCGGTGCCCTGTAAAAACAGTCATGGCCGTCTATCCAAGCACGACCCCGTCCCGGGAAAGACCTCAAGTCTTCCCGTCACTCGTAATGCGGGCACCATGGTAGTATCGACCTAAGTAATCAATAGAGCCCCGTCCCATAAGGGGTAGTGTGGTTGCACATGTTTTGTTGGGACGGTAGTCACACATAAATCTAATCCATTATTTCACCCATGCACAAGATTTACCGGCACATCACTTCTTCCTCAAGTGGTGACCTAACTCAACATCACCCTCGGGCATTAGGGGCACCCGATGGGTTCATGCAAAGATTTCAACCACGAAGGTTCATATCACACATGCATCACTAAGCATGACTACTAACTATTTGCATGTTATCTAGCACATAGCAAGATCAAGATCATGGAATGCATCACGTGGTGGTTCAACTAGGTCACCATTGTAATGCTATCATCATGCATCGGAAACAACGGGTTCCGAAGAACAAGTGTATCATGGTCAAAGGGCTGCTTGCCTGGATTGGCTTGGTCTTCAAAGTCTTCAAATCCTTCTCCTTCTCCTTCTTCAGCAACTTCGTCAAATACGGTATCTATACGTCGCATAATAACAACGGGAAAATAAGACCACAAATAAAACAGAAAAATCAAAGTGCTCAGAAAAATGTCAACTTATTTTTGTTAAATACTAGAGGAATTTCTAAGATGGGGAAAATTCTTAGTTGGAGTTTTGGAGTTACAGAATGAAATCTAGGGATTTTAGAACAGGAGTTTTATTGCTCAAATTTGAATTTAAATTTGAACAGAACAGAAAAGTTTCATGGATGTGTGTGAAAGTGGCACCATTAAATAGGTTGGAATATTACAAGAATTTAGGAGTTGGAATTATTTCATTTGGACCAATATTCATTTCTCTAAAAATGTTTGAAATAATTACAGAAAGAAAAAGGAGAAGATGCCCTGTGCAACTGGGCCAGAGGGGCCACAGTGCACGGCCTAGGGCATCCAGCCTGGCCGCTCGGGCGCCAGCGCGCGCACGTCAGGTTTTCAAACCTGACGGGCGGGGCCCGGCGGTCAGCGGCTGCGAGGAGGGGGAGAGAGGGGTGAGGATGACAAGCGGGGCCCGCCTGTCATCTCCAACCTCACGGCCACGGCGACGGCGAGCTCACCGGCGTTGATTCCGGCCACGGCGACGGCAACGGATGGCAGGGACGGGCTCAGCGTCGAGTTGCGGAGGTAGTGGTGGTGGTGCGGCACGCCGGGGTGGTCGGGTTCGTCGGCGGCGAGGTGGGACGGCGGAGGAGCTTCGGGAGGTCGTCGCTCCGGCCGATTCCAACTGCCACAGAGAGGGGAAAGCGAGGGGAAAGAGTCAGTGGTGCGTGGTGGTTCCAAATCGGGCAAAAGGAAGAGCGGAGGAGGCCCGTACTGCGAGATCACCGGCGGCCCGATGCGGCGGAGCTCCGGTCGATCCCGAGCACTGGAGCTTCCTGGGGAAGAACGGGTGGTGCTGGGGTGTTGCTGGGGATGAGGAGAAGCTGCTGGTGCTGTTGGAGAGGCTCGGGGGGTCCTATTTATAGGGGAACGGTGGAGTCCCGTGGACCGGTGTGCCGGCGAGCTCCTGCTCGACGCTACAGCGCACGGGAGGTGACGGGGGCGTGTCTACGGTGTTGCTGGATGAGCCCTATGTCCATTAGGGGAGAGAAGAGGAGCGGGGAAGCTTCCAGACCGTGCGCGCGTGCGAGCCCGAGGAGTGGACGCTGTGGGCGGCTGGTGCGCGTGTGGCGACGGCCACTGGAGGGTGCAGGAGGAGGGGGACAGCGCCGGGGTGGTTGTGGACGTCGAGGGGCGTCGACTGGCGCGAGGGGGGAGCCCGAGGCTGTCGGTGGCAGATGATTGGCCGAGGCTACAGTGCGTGGGTGCACTGTTGCGCGCTCTGGAGCGCCCTTATCGCATGCCACGGCATGCCATTGGGCCTCTGGATGCGTCCACCGTGTCTGGGGGGTCCAAGGTGATGCAAGCACTACGGCTGAAGCTTTGGATGCTCTGGAGAGTCAAGGAGAGAGAGAGGAGGCTGGTGACTTGGTAAAAATGGATGTCCAACAGGGTGAACTAGGATTTTTACCCCTCAATCATGGAGCTGGGGTCCTGGGGAAGTTACTGGAGGTAGCTAGTAACTGGATGAACATGTGGTAGAAAGTTGAGGCCAAGGTAAAAGGTAAAAGTGATCAAAAAGAGGGTTTTAGTAATTCTGCAGAAGGTGTTTGATCAGTGTTTGGTCAAGCAAATGATATCCACTTGCCATGACACTTAACAGGATTGAATGACATGTGAAAATAGGGTGCTTCACCAAATTTGGGCTCATTTGAAGAAACTAGCCAATGTAACTTTGGTGAACCCTAGAAATCAACAGAAATGGCTTCATCTTGTTTGAGTCAAGCTAATCATCTCCCCTTGATGCACCACTTGGTGTAGTTTCATCATTTGGGGTATTGATCACGCCCACAAAGTTTGAAGCTCCAGGTAAAAAGTTGGTAATGTAAAATTGTTCAAATTTGCATTTGAACAGAAAGGGTTTTGGGGTGTTCTGATCAAGTTGCTCTATTCGAAATCTTGTGCCATTTGGTCTAGATGCCTTATTAGGCATTTCTAGCATGTGCAGCAAATTTGAGAGCATTTGGACAAGTTTGGCAATGTAGAGTTGCTCAAACTTCAAATATGGACAGAATGGTTATGAAGGGTTTTGATGATGTTTTCTTGCTTCCCAAGGCATGGGACTTGGCAAGATCATCAAATATGTCATATATGACATGATAGAATTTCCCTGGAATTTTTGGAGAATATTTCCTTTGTAAATATTTCAAAAGCTTGAAATATCCAGAAAGGGTTTTAGAGGGATCAGCCCATTATATTGAACATGACCAAGTGTTGAAACTCTTATATATGGACAATATATGTCCTCTGAGTCTCCCTGAATTTTGGCAAATATTTTTGAAATACTTAAATAATTTTTCCCTATTAAAGACCATTTCTGGCCTTAAGAAAAAGCTTTTAAATAAAATCAGAAAATAACTTTTAAAATTATGCTCTTGTGATTTCTGGGAGTCCTATGACTACTAGGTCTCAAATATACCTTTTGAAATAATTTTCTCACCATAAATCAAGTACTTGAAGTGCAAATCTCAATTCAGGGGTTTTTGGAAAACTAAATTTATGAAATACATTTTGGCCAAATTAATTTTGTAAGAAAATACTATACTGTTATATAACACTTGGCATGATCATTGGGCAGAAGTTTTGGGTATGGAGATGAATTCTATAAGAGGGAATAGTTGACTTTAATGAGCACATGAAAAAGCACATGAAGAAAAACTCAATTCCAAATAAAAGCCAAATGATGCTAAAAAATTTGTGGGTCCAAATTTTCATGCTTCATCAATGCAAATAACATGTTACAATATGCAGGGTGTGACAGACCTACCCCCCTTACAAGAATCTCGTCCCCGAGATTCCTAAACTAGGTCTTAAAAGAGATCGGGAAACTCGGATCTAAGATAGTCTTCACGTTCCCAGGTTGCTTCTGCTTCGGTGTGGTTGCTCCACTGGACCTTGAAGTACTTGATGGTACGGCTTCGCGTCCGTCGTTCTACTTCGTCCAGGATGTGGATGGGCTTCTCGCGGTAGGTCAAATCAGGCTGCAGATCAATGGCTTGGTGATCAACATCCTTGTAGAGATTGGGCTTGTCTGAAACTTGGAGACATTTCCGGAGTTGTGACACATGGAACACATTGTGCACATCGGATAGCTCAGGCGGTAGTTCCAACTGGTAAGCCACTTCTCCTCATCGTGCAGTGATCTCAAAGGGTCCGATGAACCTTGGTGCGAGCTTCCCCTTGACGTGGAAACGCTTGGTTCCCTTCAGGGGAGTTACCCGCAGGTACACATGGTCCCCGACATGGAAACTCATGTCCCGACGGTGAGTGTCAGCATAGCTCTTTTGCCGTGACTTGGCTGCCTTTAATCGCTCTCTGACTAGTTGGACTTGCTCTTCTGCTGCGCGGAGAATATCCGGTCCAAAGACTAGTCCTTCTCCAGTCTCTGACCAGTTGAGGGGTGTGCGGCATCTGCGTCCGTACAAAACCTCAAATGGTGCCATCTAAAGGCTTGACTGGTAACTGTTGTTATAGGAGAACTCGGCAAAAGGGAGACAATCTTCCCACTTGGCTCCATATGCCAAGTCACAGGCTCGGAGCATATCTTCGAGAATCTGATTGACTTGCTCTGTCTGACCTTCGGTTTGTGGGTGGAAAGCCGTGCTGAATGATAGCTTGGTTCCCAAGGCTTCTTGGAACTTCTTCCAGAACCTTGAGGTGAACTGGGTTCCTCGATCTGACACAATCTCCTTGGGAATGCCGTGAAGGCTCACGATTCGGTCGATGTAGAGAGCTGCCAGCCGGTTGCCATCCTAAGTGGTCTTGACAGGAATGAAATGGGCCACCTTGGTCAAATGATCGACTATGACCCAGATAGAGTCATGTCCTTTATTCGACCTTGGTAATCCAGTGATGAAGTCCATTCCGACTTTATCCCACTTCCACTCAGGAACTTTGAGTGGTCGAAGCAATCCAGCAGGTCGCTGATATTCAGCCTTGACCCTTTGGCACACATCACACCTTGCAACATAGGTTGCAATCTCTCTTTTCATCCCGTGCCACCAGAATCGTGCCTTCAAGTCTTGATACATCTTGGTTCCTCCGGGGTGGATGGAATACGGAGTGTCGTGGACTTCTTGCAGAATCAGGTTCTTCAGTTCTGTGTTGTTTGGTACGCAGATGCAGCCTTTGTACCAAACAATCCCGTGCTCGTCTTCAGAGAATCCTGGGGCCTTGCCTAGCTTCATCTTCTTCTTGATGCCTTCAATGCTTGCGTGTCCATCTTGTGCCTTCTTGACTTCGTCCATCAGGGTCGGTTTGACTTCCAAATGATCCAGAAATCCAGGGGTGACCAATCCAAACTGAATTGTTCGAGTTCCTTAAACAAGGTTGGCTGCCTTTCTTGAATAATAGCATTCAAGGAGCAAGCCTTCCTGCTTAAGGCATCGGCCACCACGTTAGCCTTCCCGGGGTGATATTGAACACTGAGGTCATAGTCTTTGATGAGTTCCAACCATCTTCGCTGCCTCATGTTCAATTCCTTTTGGGTGAAAATGTACTTCAGACTTATGTGGTCTGTGTAGATCTCACACCGTTTCCCTAGGAGGTAATGCCGCCATGTCTTCAAGGCATGAACCACTGCTACTAACTCAAGATCGTGAGTAGCATAGTTCTCCTCATGGGGTGGTAGCTTCCTGGAGAGGTATGCTATGACTCGGCCTTCTTGCATCAGCACGCTTCCCAATCCGGTTCGAGAGGCATCACAATATATTACGAACTCCTTGTGAATATCAGGTGTTGCCAGAACTGGGGCGGTGGTCAATCTCTTCTTGAGCTCTTGGAAGCTCTCTTCGCATTTTGGCGTCCACTCGAACTTGTTGTCCTTCTTGAGGAGCTGAGTCATTGGCCGTGCAATGCTAGAGAATCCTTCCACGAATTTGCGGTAATAGCCCGCAAGTCCGAGGTAGCTTCTGACTTCCTTGATGGTCGTTGGAGATTGCCATTGGGTCACAGCTTCGATCTTCGCGGGATCAACTGATAATCCTTCTTCGGTCAAGACGTGACCTAAGAATCCAACTTTATGCAGCCAGAACTCACACTTGCTGATTTTGGCATACAGTTGGTGCTCCCGAAGCTTGTCTAGGACCATCCTCAGATGCTGCTCGTGATCTTCCTCCGACTTTGAGAAGACAAGAATGTCATCGATGAAGACGACAACGAACTTGTCCAAATATTCCATGAAGACTTTATTCATGAGATACATGAAGTAGGCTGGGGCATTGGTTAACCCGAAGGACATGACCGTGCACTCGTACAGGCCATATCTGGTTATGAATGCCGTCTTCGGAATATCTTGGGGTCTGATCTTCAGCTGGTAGTACCCAGATCTGAGGTCGATCTTGGAGAACACCTTGGCTCCGCTGAGCTGATCAAACAGATCTTCGATCTTGGGAAGTGGATATTTGTTCTTAATCGTAACTTCATTGAGGGAACGATAGTCAATGCATAAGCGGATGGTACCGTCCCTCTTTGCCACAAATAGAACAGGAGATCCCAAAGGGGAGGCACTCGGGCGGATAAATCCCTTCCTCAGCTGCTCTTCCAGCTGCTTCTTCAACTCGGCTAATTCTTCCGTCCCCATTCTATAAGGCTTCTTATAGATGGGTCCTGCTCCGGGCACGAGGTCGATGATGAACTCAATGTCACGGTCAGGGGGCATTCCCGGTAGTTCATCCGGAAAGACATCAGGATACTCACATACCACCGGTACTTGCTCTAGCCCAACTTCAGACAGACAGTTGACTTGAGCGGCTTGAGCGGAAGAGGAGTTGGAAGCAAACTTCACTTCGACTCCCTGGTCATTGGTCACAGTGACTGTCCGATTGGCACAGTCTAACAAGCCTTGGTGCTTACTGAGCCAATCCATCCCTAAGATCACATCCAAGCCTTGCTATCTTAGGATGATAAGGTATGCTAGGAAGTCTACACCGTTAATGGTAATACCAACTCCTTTGCAGCCTATCTTGGCTCTCATCTCGGCTCCGGGGGTTTGTACCACCATAGGGTTATTCAGGGGTGTAGGGGTCATGCCACTTTTTAATGCAAATCTTTGAGTGACAAATGAATGCGTTGCTCCAGAATCAAACAAGACAATTGCAGGTGCTGAGTTGACAAGGAACGTACCCAGCACGACGTCCGGGTCTTCCTGGGCTTCTTCAGCAGTGACATGATTCACACGCCCCTTCCCATGGTTAGGTGGATTGTGAGGAGCTGGGTTCCTTGGTGGCATCCCGCGGCCTTGTCCCTGCTTCAGCGCATTGGGGCGCGGGGCATCAGGCTTCTTGTTGGGGCACACCCTTGAGATGTGTCCGGACTGACCACATCCAAAGCAAGTGACTTGGTTTGGATTGATCTTGTTGCCACCACTGGTATTGGGGTTGAAAGCTGGCCTTGGGTTGGCATACTGCTGAGGCTGAGGGTTGGTGCGAGGTGCAGGAGCTCTTGGTTGCTGATAGGTTGGCTTGGCCGGGGCTGACTGCCATGGACGAGGCTTCTGGTTGCTGGAACTTCCCTTACCGACTAACTTGCGCTTGCGAGTGTCTTCCAAAGCACGCCGCTTGTCTTCAAGCATAAGTGCTTTGTTCACCAGGTCAGGGAAGGATGGGCAGTCGCACACGACAAGCGAGTATTGCAGAGTCTGATTGAGGCCTTCCATGAAGCGCTCCCTTTTTGCAGCATCAGTGCTGACATCTTCAGGGGCATACCTTGACAGAACACTGAACTTCTGCATGTACTCCTTGACAGTGCCACTTCCTTGCTTCAGGGCTCGGAACTCACGCTTTTTGATAGCCTTGATTCCGGAAGGAATGTGGGCCTTGCGGAATTCTGCCTTGAAGTTGACCCAAGTGATGTCTTGTTCAGCATGCATGACCTTGAATCCATCCCACCAGGCTCTAGCAGTCCCACCGAGGCAGTGGGCTGCATAAGCCACCTTCTCGCGGTCTTCGGTGCATCCGACTAGTTCCAGTATTTCCTCAATGGAGCGGATCCAGTCGTCTGCATCCAGGGGTTCAGCAGTCTCGATAAAGGTTGGCGGTGCATGCTTCTTGAACTCTGCCAACGTGGAACGTCCATTGCCATTCCCCGCCGGCTGGCGGTTGTTGGTGATAGCTTGAGCAATCAGCTGAAGGGCTGCAGTGTTGGCTTGGCGTTCCTCTCGGAAAGCTTGGAGAAGCTGATCCATGTCCATGTTTGGAGGAGGTGGTGGTGGTGGAGCTTGGTCGTTGGTTTGGTCGCGGCCTGCCTCTGACTGAGCGGATGCTCCGGCTTCAGGCTACTGGGTAGAGGTACCAGTACGAGTTACAACAGGCATCCTGTTGGAGCGGTAAAAGGTCTCATGACTTGGGAGAGGGAAAGCAAGATAGATGGGTGCCTAGTAAGGGGGTGGGTGTGACCCTAATCAGATCATGCAAGGGCCGAAAGGCCAAACACATTCATTAAAAATCCAAATGGGTGATGTAGCCGTTTACACATTCCCGAAGGAAGAATACGACATACATCCAGACACAACAAAAGCAAACACTAGATGGTTTCATATGAACCATACAAGGACTCGACTGCGCATAAGGGTTACACGACCTATCCTACCGTAGGGGTCACAACTGGCATATTCGAGTAGCGAATAATGCCTAAGCGGCGGAATGCTCGGTCGCGTATTCCGGCTCTTCTGGGTCTTCCTCCTTGTCTTCATCTGTCTGGGCCCCCTTGTCACTTGAGGGTGTGGGGGAGTGGAGGAGTTGGATACGACAGTGCTTCGTCTGTGGTGCAGGGAAAAGCTTGCGATATTCCCTTGCCGTCATCCGGCGTCGCCGAGGTGGTTCTTCATTCTTGGAAGATACATCCTCGGAGGGTCATCCGCCTCGATATGCGATAGCGGACTGTCCAGAAGGTGCTCCTTCCTTCTTGATCCTATTAGTCTTCTCTTGAGCTCGACGAAGAAGTGCCTTGGTCTTGTGAAGTTCTTCTCGAAGCTTCATTGATTCCGAGGCCAAGTCTTGTGCCAAGCTGTCGGCACATAGACTGAAGTAGGTCTGGAACCGAAGCGAGAGTCCTTCCTTCAGTGGAGGGGCTAGTGCGCTGCTTTCTTCTTCTCCTTCCTTCCGGTAAGGTAAGAAGCGAGTTGTCATCTTGGCTGCCATCTCCGGAAGAAGCTCGCGGAGACGGGTTAGTGCCTTGAGTGCAGCAGCCTCGACAGCGAGAGGTAGTGTTGCCATCTGGGGTCCCTCGAAGAACCAACTTGTGGGAGGATCGTTTGCCTTTACGATCACTTCCACATGGTACTCCACCTCAGTGTCGCTAACCCAAAGCTCAAGGTAGGTGAGGATGGGCGCTCGGTAGAACTGACACTCCTGGAGGCTATCCTCGAGAAGCAAGGGAAACCCAGTGGTCAGGTGCTCTTCGGGTACAGCGGCCATCTACAAAGGTGGAATAGGAGGGGTTAATAAGCTGATGAAATCTCAGGTTTAGAAAAGAAGAGAGGTTCAGAAGGTTTTTGAAAAAGGGTCTCATCTAACTAACGCCCATGTTAACTAAGGCTTCCTACAGTCAGGATGGCTCTGATACCAGCTCTGTGGGACCCCGACTTAGAAGTCGAGATCACCGAATGCACGTGTACAGTGATCCCAGAGATCAATTCTCACTGAACACACAGAAGCTGAATAACAAGAGTCTTACATCCATACGTACTGTCTTACACAAATTAAGGCCATTATGGCCAGGTCTTACATAGATAAAGCCTCACGGGCTGAATAGCAAATAACTCAAATAGCGGAAGTCTTCGATAATAGGTAGAACCCATGCCATCTACCTTAACCCTACAGGCATTTTGACTGGGATAGCGTCCTAGTTCGCATGATCGTCTCCAAAGAACTCTTCATCATATTCCTGTTCCTCCATGCCTGGCCAATTAAATAACCAGTGGCAAGCTAATGAGTACTTTGAATGTACTCGCAAGCAACCCATGTTGTGGTTCAAAGTAACAGTGCAATTGAACGATAATGAACAATCTAGCAAAGGGCTAGAATAAATATTCTACCATCAAGTTTATGCATCAATAAACCCGCGTAACCTCGAAGACAGGTTACCGATATCAACATGAATATGATTCAATTCATCGAGTCAAGTCACCACCTTGACTCAATATACACGCATTTCACCGATGAAGTAAAATTCTGGACATAGTTTAAGTAGCACCACCCAACTGTCCATGACCGTGGACACGGCTATTCGAATAGTTTTACACTCTGCAGAGGTTGCGCACTTTACCCACAAGATTCGGGAAGCTTTCGTGTCATCCACGATCCCGCAGTACCTCAAGTACTCGGGGGAAGCACCCGGTCATTATCTTTCCTTAGACGACACTAACATAGAGTCCACTCGTTGGTACACGGCCCTCGGGTACAAACAATAGATCACGGGACTTGCCCTAATTTCAATATCACGCGTACCCGAAGGGACCAACGGTGTGTCCGGTGCCCTGTAAAAACAGTCATGGCCGTATATCCAAGCACGACCCCGTCCCGGGAAAGACCTCAAGTCTTCCCGTCACTCGTAATGCGGGCACCATGCTAGTATCGACCTAAGTAATCAATAGAGCCCCGTCCCATAAGGGGTAGTGTGGTTGCACATGTTTGGTTGGGACGGTAGTCACACATAAATCTAATCCATTATTTCACCCTTGCACAAGATTTACCGGCACATCACTTCTTCCTCAAGTGATGACCTAACTCAACATCACCCTCGGGCATTAGGTGCACCCGATGGGTTCATGCAAAGATTTCAACCACGAAGGTTCATATCACACTTGCATCACTAAGCATCACTACTAACTATTTGCATGTTATCTAGCACATAGCAAGATCAAGATCATGGCATGCATCACGTGGTGGTTCAACTAGGTCACCATTGTAATGCTATCATCATGCATCGGAAACAACGGGTTCTGAAGAACAAGTGTATCATGGTCAAAGGGCAGCTTGCCTGGATTGGCTTGGTCTTCAAAGTCTTCAAATCCTTCTCCTTCTCCATCTACAGTGCACGGGAGGTGACGGGGGCGTGTCTACGGTGTTGCTGGACGAGCCCTACGTCCATCAGGGGAGAGAAGAGGAGCGGGGAAGCTTCCAGACCGTGCGCGCGTGCGAGCCCGAGGAGTGGACGCTGCGGGCGGCCGGTGCGCGTGTGGCGACGGCCACTTGAGGGCGCAGGAGGAGGGGGGACATCGCCGGGGTGGTTGCGGACGTCGAGGGGCGTCGACTGGCGCGAGGGGGGAGCCCGAGGCTGTCGGGGGCAGATGATTGGCCGAGGCTACAGTGCGTGGGTACACTGTTGCGCGCTCTGGAGCGCCCTTATCGCATGCCACGGCATGCCATTGGGCCTCTGGATGCGTCCACCGTGTCTGGGGGGTCCAGGGTGATGCAAGCACTACGGCTGAAGCTTTGGATGCTCTGGAGAGTCAAGGAGAGAGAGAGGAGGCTGGTGACTTGGTAAAAATGGATGTCCAGCAGGGTGAACTAGGATTTTTATCCCTCAATCATGGAGCTGGGGTCCTGGGGAAGTTACTGGAGGTAGCTAGTAACTGGATGAACATGTGGTAGAAAGTTGAGGCCAAGGTAAAAGGTAAAAGTGATCAAAAAGAGGGTTTTAGTAATTCTGCGGAAGGTGTTTGATCAGTGTTTGGTCAAGCAAATGATCTCCACTTGCCATGACACTTAACATGATTGAATGACATGTGAAAATAGGGTGCTTCACCAAATTTGGGCTCATTTGAAGAAACTAGCCAATGTAACTTTGGTGAACCCTAGAAATCAACAAAAATGGCTTCATCTTGTTTGAGTCAAGCTAATCATCTCCCCTTGATGCACCACTTGGTGTAGTTTCATCATTTGGGGTATTGATCATGACCACAAAGTTTGAAGCTCCAGGTAAAAAGTTGGTAATGTAAAATTGTTCAAATTTGCATTCGAACAGAAAGGGTTTTGGGGTGTTCTGATCAAGTTGCTCTATTCGAAATCTTGTGCCATTTGGTCTAGATGCCTTATTAGGCATTTCTAGCATGTGCACCAAATTTGAGAGCATTTGGACAAGTTTGGCAATGTAGAGTTGCTCAAACTTCAAATATGGACAGAATGGTTATGAAGGGTTTTGATGATGTTTTCTTGCTTCCCAAGGCATGGGACTTGGCAAGATCATCAAATATGTCATATATGACATGATAAAATTTCCCTGGAATTTTTGGAGAATATTTCCTTTGTAAATATTTCAAAAGCTTGAAATATCCAGAAAGGGTTTTAGAGGGATCAGCCCATTATATTGAACATGACCAAGTGTTGAAACTCTTATATATGGACAATATATGTCCTCTGAGTCTCCCTGAATTTTGGCAAATATTTTTGAAATACTTAAATAATTTTTCCCTATTAAAGACCATTTCTGGCCTTAAGAAAAAGCTTTTAAATAAAATAGGAAAATAACTTTTAAAATTATGCTCTTGTGATTTCTGGGAGTCCTATGACTACTAGGTCTCAAATATACCTTTTGAAATAATTTTCTCACCATAAATCAAGTACTTGCAGTGCAAATCTCAATTCAGGGGTTTTTGGAAAACTAAATTTATGAAATACATTTTGGCCAAATTAATTTTGTAAGAAAATACTATACTGTTATATAACACTTGGCATGATCATTGGGCAGAAGTTTTGGGTATGGAGATGAATTCTATAAGAGGGAATAGTTGACTTTAATGAGCACATGAAAAAGCACATGAAGAAAAACTCAATTCCAAATAAAAGCCAAATGATGCTAAAAAAATTTGTTGGTCCAAATTTTCATGCTTCATCAATGCAAATAACATGTTACAATATGCAGGGTGTGACAGACCTACCCCCCTTACAAGAATCTCGTCCCCGAGATTCCTAAACTAGGTCTTAAAAGAGATCGGGAAACTCGGATCTAAGATAGTCTTCACGTTCCCAGGTTGCTTCTGCTTCGGTGTGGTTGCTCCACTGGACCTTGAAGTACTTGATGGTACGGCTTCGCGTCCGTCGTTCTACTTCGTCCAGGATGCGTATGGGATTCTCGCGGTAGGTCAAATAAGGTTGCAGATCAATGGCTTGGTGATCAACATCCTTGTAGAGATTGGGCTTGTCTGGAACTTGGAGACATTTCCGGAGTTGTGACACATGGAACACATTGTGCACATCGGATAGCTCAGGCGGTAGTTCCAACTGGTAAGCCACTTCTCCTCATCGTGCAGTGATCTCAAAGGGTCCGATGAACCTTGGTGCGAGCTTCCCCTTGACGTGGAAACGCTTGGTTCCCTTCAGGGGAGTTACCCGTAGGTACACATGGTCCCCGACATGGAAACTCATGTCCCGACGGTGAGTGTCAGCATAGCTCTTTTGCCTTGACTTGGCTGCCTTTAATCGCTCTCTGACTAGTTGGACTTGCTCTTCTGCTGCACGGAGAATATCCGGTCCAAAGACTAGTCCTTCTCCAGTCTCTGACCAGTTGAGGGGTGTGCGGCATCTGCGTCCGTACAACACCTCAAATGGTGCCATCTGAAGGCTTGACTGGTAACTGTTGTTATAGGAGAACTCGGCAAAAGGGAGACAATCTTCCCACTTGGCTCCATATGCCAAGACACAGGCTTGGAGCATATCTTCGATAATCTGATTGACTCGCTCTGTCTGACCTTCGGTTTGTGGGTGGAAAGCCGTGCTGAAAGATAACTTGGTTCCCAAGGCTTCTTGGAACTTCTTCCAGAACCTTGAGGTGAACTGGGTTCCTCGATCTGACACAATCTCTTTGGGAACGCCGTGAAGACTTACGATTCTGTTGATGTAGAGAGCTGCCAGCCGGTTGCCATCATAAGTGGTCTTGACAGGAATGAAATGGGCCACCTTGGTCAAATGATCGACTATGACCCAGATAGAGTCATGTCCTTTATTCGACCTCAGTAATCCAGTGATGAAGTCCATTCCGACTTTATCCCACTTCCACTCAGGAACTTTGAGTGGTCGAAGCAATCCAGCAGGTCGCTGATATTCAGCCTTGACCCTTTGGCACACATCACACCTTGCAACATAGGTTGCAATCTCTCTTTTCATCCCGTGCCACCAGAATCGTGCCTTCAAGTCTTGATACATCTTGGTTCCTCCGGGGTGGATGGAATACGGAGTGTCGTGGGCTTCATGCAGAATCAGGTTCTTCAGTTATGTGTTGTTTGGTACGCAGATGCGGCCTTTGTACCAAACAATCCCGTGCTCGTCTTCAGAGAATCCTGGGGCCTTGCCTAGCTTCATCTTCTTCTTGATGCCTTCAATGCTTGCGTGTCCAGCTTGTGCCTTCTTGACTTCGTCCATCAGGGTCGGTCTGACTTCCAAATGATCCAGAAATCCAGGGGTGACCAATCCAAACTGAATTGTTCGAGTTCCTTAAACAAGGCTGGCTGCCTTTCTTGAATAATAGCATTCAAGGAGCAAGCCTTCCTGCTTAAGGCATCGGCCACCACGTTAGCCTTCCCGGGGTGATATTGAACACTGAGGTCATAGTCTTTGATGAGTTCCAACCATCTTCGCTGCCTCATGTTCAATTCCTTTTGGGTGAAAATGTACTTCAGACTTTTGTGGTCTGTGTAGATCTCACAACGCTTCCCTAGGAGGTAATGCCGCCATGTCTTCAAGGCATGAACCACTGCTGCTAACTCAAGATCGTGAGTAGCGTAGTTCTCCTCATGGGGTCGTAGCTGCCTGGAGAGGTATGCTATGACTCGGCCTTCTTGCATCAGCACGCTTCCCAATCCGGTTCGAGAGGCATCACAATATATCACGAACTCCTTGTGAATATCAGGTGTTGCCAGAACTGGGGCGGTGGTCAATCTCTTCTTGAGCTCTTGGAAGCTCTCTTCGCATTTTGGCGTCCACTCGAACTTCTTGTCCTTCTTGAGGAGCTGAGTCATTGGCCGTGCAATGCTAGAGAATCCTTCCACGAATTTGCGGTAATAGCCCGCAAGTCTGAGGAAGCTTCTGACTTCCTTGACGGTCGTTGGAGATTGCCATTGGGTCACAGCTTCGATCTTCGCGGGATCAACTGATAATCCTTCTTCGGTCAAGACGTGACCTAATGATCCAACTTTATGCAGCCAGAACTCACACTTGCTGAATTTGGCATACAGTTGGTGCTCCCGAAGCTTGTCTAGGACCATCCTCAGATGCTGCTCGTGCTCTTCCTCCGACTTTGAGAAGACAAGAATGTCATCGATGAAGACGACAACGAACTTGTCCAAATATTCCATGAAGACTTTATTCATGAGATACATGAAGTAGGCTGGGGCATTGGTTAACCCGAAGGACATGACCGTGCACTCGTACAGGCCATATCTGGTTACGAATGCCGTCTTCGGAATATCTTGGGGTCTGATCTTCAGCTGGTAGTACCCAGATCTGAGGTCGATCTTGGAGAACACCTTGGCTCCGCTGAGCTGATCAAACAGATCTTCGATCTTGGGAAGTGGATATTTGTTCTTAATCGTTACTTCATTGAGGGAACGATAGTCAATGCATAAGCGGATGGTACCGTCCCTCTTTGCCACAAACAGAACAGGAGATCGCCAAGGGGAGGCACTCGGGCGGATAAATCCCTTCCTCAGCTGCTCTTCCAGCTGCTTCTTCAACTGGGCTAATTCTTCCGTCCCCATTCTATAAGGCTTCTTATAGATGGGTCCTGCTCCGGGCACGAGATCAATGATGAACTCAATGTCACGGTCAGGGGGCATTCCCGGTAGTTCATCCGGAAAGACATCAGGATACTCACATACCACCGGTACTTGCTCTAGCCCAACTTCAGACAGACAGTTGACTTGAGCGGCTTGAGCGGAAGAGGAGTTGGAAGCAAACTTCACTTCGACTCCCTGGTCATTGGTCACAGTGACTGTCCGATTGGCACAGTCTAACAAGCCTTGGTGCTTACTGAGCCAATCCATCCCTAAGATCACATCCAAGCCTTGCTATCTTAGGTTGATAAGGTCTGCTAGGAAGTCTACACCGTTAATGGTAATACCGACTCCTTTGCAGCCTATCTTGGCTCTCATCTCGGCTCCGGGGGTTTGTACCACCATAGGGTTATTCAGGGGTGTAGGGGTCATGCCACTTTTTAATGCAAATCTTTGAGTGACAAATGAATGCGTTGCTCCAGAATCAAACAAGAGAGTTGCAGGTGCTGAGTTGACAAGGAACGTACCGAGCACGACGTCCGGGTCTTCCTGGGCTTCTTCAGCAGTGACGTGATTCACACGCCCCTTCCCATGGTTAGGTGGATTGCAGGGAGCTGGGTTCCTTGGTGGCATCCCGCGGCCTTGTCCCTGCTTCTGCGCATTGGGGCGCGGGGCATCAGGCTTCTTGTTGGGGCACACCCTTGAGATGTGTCCGGACTGACCACATCCAAAGCAAGTGACTTGGTTTGGATTGATCTTTTTGCCACCACTGGTATTGGGGTTGAAAGCTGGCCTTGGGTTGGCATACTGCTAAGGCTGAGGGTTGGTGCGAGGTGCAGGAGCTCTTGGTTGCTGATAGGTTGGCTTGGCCGGGGCTGACTGCCATGGACGAGGCTTCTGGTTGCTGGAACTTCCCTTACTGACTAACTTGCGCTTGCGAGTGTCTTCCAAAGCACGCCGCTTGTCTTCAAGCATAAGTGCTTTGTTCACCAGGTCAGGGAAGGATGGGCAGTCGCACACGACAAGCGATTATTGCAGAGTCTGATTGAGGCCTTCCATGAAGCGCTCCCTTTTTGCAGCATCAGTGCTGACATCTTCAGGGGCATACCTTGACAGAACACTGAACTTCTGCATGTACTCCTTGACAGTGCCACTTCCTTGCTTCAGGGCTCGGAACTCACGCTTTTTGATAGCCTTGATTCCGGAAGGAATGTGGGCCTTGCGGAATTCTGCCTTGAAGTTGACCCAAGTGATGTCTTGTTCAGCATGCATGACCTTGAATCCATCCCACCAGGCTCTAGCAGTCCCACCGAGGCAGTGGGCTGCATAAGCCACCTTCTCGCGGTCTTCGGTGCATCCGACTAGTTCCAGTATTTCCTCAATGGAGCGGATCCAGTCGTCTGCATCCAGGGGTTCAGCAGTCTCGATAAAGGTTGGCGGTGCATGCTTCTTGAACTCTGCCAACGTGGAACGTCCATTGCCATTCCCCGCCGGCTGGTGGTTGTTGGTGACAGCTTGAGCAATCAGCTGAAGGGCTGCAGTGTTGGCTTGGCGTTCCTCTCGGAAAGCTTGGAGAAGCTGAGCCATGTCCATGTTCGGAGGAGGTGGTGGTGGTGGAGCTTGGTCGTTGGTTTGGTCGCGGCCTGCCTCTGACTGAGCGGATGCTCCGGCTTCAGGCTGCTGGGTAGAGGTACCAGTATGAGTTACAACAGGCATCCTGTTGGAGCGGTAAAAGGTCTCACGACTTGGGAGAGGGAAAGCAAGATAGATGGGTGCCTAGTAAGGGGGTGGGTGTGACCCTAATAAGATCATGCAAGGGCCGAAAGGCCAAACACATTCATTAAAAATCCAAATGGGTGATGTAGCCATTTACACATTCCCGAAGGAAGAATACGACATACATCCAGACACAACAAAAGCAAACACTAGATAGTTTCATATGAACCATACAAGGACTCGACTGCGCATAAGGGTTACACGACCTATCCTACCGTAGGGGTCACAACTGGCATATTCGAGTAGCGAATAATGCCTAAGCGGCGGAATGCTCGGTCACGTATTCCGGCTCTTCTGGGTCTTCCTCCTTGTCTTCATCTGTCTGGGCCCCCTTGTCACTTGAGGGTGTGGGGGAGTGGAGGAGTTGGATACGACGGTGCTTCGTCTGTGGTGCAGGGAAAAGCTTGCGATATTCCCTTGCCGTCATCCGGCGTCGCCGAGGTGGTTCTTCATTCTTGGAAGATACATCCTCGGAGGGTCTTCCGCCTCGATATGCGATAGCGGACTGTCCAGAAGGTGCTCCTTCCTTCTTGATCCTATTAGTCTTCTCTTGAGCTCGACGAAGAAGTGCCTTGGTCTTGTGAAGTTCTTCTCGAAGCTTCATTGATTCCGAGGCCAAGTCTTGTGCCAAGCTGTCGGCACATAGACTGAAGTAGGTCTGGAACCGAAGCGAGAGTCCTTCCTTGAGTGGAGGGGCTAGTGCGCTGCTTTCTTCTTCTCCTTCCTTCCGGTAAGGTAAGAAGCGAGTTGTCATCTTGGCTGCCATCTCCGGAAGAAGCTCGCGGAGACGGGTTAGTGCCTTGAGTGCAGCAGCCTCGACAGCGAGAGGGAGTGTTGCCATCTGGGGTCCCTCGAAGAACCAACTTGTGGGAGGATCGTTTGCCTTTACGATCACTTCCACATGGTACTCCACCTCAGTGTCGCTAACCCAATGCTCAAGGTAGGTGAGGATGGGCGCTCGGTAGAACTGACACTCCTGGAGGCTATCCTCGAGAAGCAAGGGAAACCCAGTGGTCAGGTGCTCTTCGGGTACAGCGGCCATCTACAAAGGTGGAATAGGAGGGGTTAATAAGCTGATGAAATCTCAGGTTTAGAAAAGAAGAGAGGTTCAGAAGGTTTTTGAAAAAGGGTCTCATCTAACTAACGCCCATGCTAACTAAGGCTTCCTACAGTCAGGATGGCCTTGATACCAGCTCTGTGGGACCCCGACTTAGAAGTCGAGATCACCGAATGCACGTGTACAGTGATCCCAGAGATCAATTCTCACTGAACACACAGAAGCTGAATAACAAGAGTCTTACATCCATACGTACCGTCTTACACAAATTAAGGCCATTATGGCCAAGTCTTACATAGATAAAGCCTCACGTGCTGAATAGCAAATAACTCAAATAGCGGAAGTCTTCGATAATAGGTAGAACCAATGTCATCTGCCTTAACCCTACAGTCATTCTGACTGGGATAGCGTCCTAGTTCGCATGATCGTCTCCAAAGAACTCTTCATCATATTCCTGTTCCTCCATGCCTGGCCAATTAAATAACCAGTGGCAAGCCAATGAGTACTTTGAATGTACTCGCAAGCAACCCATGTTGTGGTTCAAAGTAACAGTGCAATTGAACGATAATGAACAATCTAGCAAAGGGCTAGAATAAATATTCTACCATCAAGTTTATGCATCAATAAACCCGCGTAACCTTGAAGACAGGTTACCGATATCAACATGAATATGATTCAATTCATCGAGTCAAGTCACCACCTTGACTCAATATACACGCATTTCACCGATGAAGTAAAATTCTGGACATAGTTTAAGTAGCACCACCCAACTGTCCATGACCGTGGACACGGCTATTCGAATAGTTTTACACTCTGCAGAGGTTGCGCACTTTACCCACAAGATTCGGGAAGCTTTCGTGTCATCCACGATCCCGCAGTACCTCAAGTACTCGGGGGAAGCACCCGGTCATTATCTTTCCTTAGACGACACTAACATAGAGTCCACTCGTTGGTACACGGCCCTCGGGTACAAACAATAGATCACGGGACTTGCCCTAATTTCTATGTCACGCGTACCCGAAGGGACCAACGGTGTGTCCGGTGCCCTGTAAAAATAGTCATGGCCGTCTATCCAAGCACGACCCCGTCCCGGGAAAGACCTCAAGTCTTCCCGTCACTCGTAATGCGGGCACCATGCTAGTATCGACCTAAGTAATCAATAGAGCCCCGTCCCATAAGGGGTAGTGTGGTTGCACATGTTTGGTTGGGACGGTAGTCACACATAAATCTAATTCATTATTTCACCCATGCACAAGATTTACTGGCACATCACTTCTTCCTCAAGTGATGTCCTATCTCAACATCACCCTCGGGCATTAGGGGCACCCGATGGGTTCATGCAAAGATTTCAACCACGAAGGTTCATATCACACATGCATCACTAAGCATCACTACTAACTATTTGCATGTTATCTAGCACATAGCAAGATCAAGATCATGGCATGCATCACGTGGTGGTTCAACTAGGTCACCATTGTAATGCTATCATCATGCATCGGAAACAACGGGTTCCGAAGAACAAGTGTATCATGGTCAAAGGGCTGCTTGCCTGGATTGGCTTGGTCTTCAAAGTCTTCAAATCCTTCTCCTTCTCCTTCTTCAGCAACTTCGTCAAATACGGTATCTATACGTCGCATAATAACAACGGGAAAATAAGACCACAAATAAAACAGAAAAATCAAAGTGCTCAGAAAAATGTCAACTTATTTTTGTTAAATACTAGAGGAATTTCTAAGATGGGGAAAATTATTAGTTGGAGTTTTGGAGTTACAGAATGAAATCTAGGGATTTTAGAACAGGAGTTTTATTGCTCAAATTTGAATTTAAATTTGAACAGAACAGAAAAGTTTCATGGATGTGTGTGAAAGTGGCACCATTAAATAGGTTGGAATATTACAAGAATTTAGGAGTTGGAATTATTTCATTTGGACCAATATTCATTTCTGTAAAAATGTTTGAAATAATTACAGAAAGAAAAAGGAGAAGATGCCCTGTGCAACTGGGCCAGAGGGGCCACAATGCACGGCCCAGGGCATCCAGCCCGGCCGCTCGGGCGCCAGCGCGCGCACGTCAGGTTTTCAAACCTGACGGGCGGGGCCGGGCGGTCATCGGCTGCGAGGAGGGGGAGAGAGGGGTGAGGATGACAGGCGGGGCCCGCCTGTCATCTCCAAACTCACGGCCACGGCCACGGCGAGCTCACCGGCGTTGATTCCGGCCACGGCGACGGCAACGGAGGGCAGGGACGGGCTCAGCATCGAGTTGCGGAGGTAGTGGTGGTGGTGCGGCACGCTGGGGAGGTCGGGTTCGTCGGCGGCGAGGTGGGACGGCGGAGGAGCTTCGGGAGGTCGTCGCTCCGGCCGATTCCAACTGCCACAGATAGGGGAAAGCGAGGGGAAAGAGTCAGTGGTGCGTGGTGGTTCCAAATCGGGCAAAAGAAAGAGCGGAGGAGGCCCGTACTGCGAGATCACCGGCGGCCCGACGCGGTGGAGCTCCGGCCGATCCTGAGCACTGGAGCTTCCTGGGGAAGAACGGGTGGTGCTGGGGTGTTGCTGGGGATGAGGAGAAGCTGCTGGTGCTGTTGGAGATGCTCGAGGGGGGTCCTATTTATAGGGGAACGGCGGCGTCCCGTGGACCGGTGCGCCGGCGAGCTCCTGCTCGACGCTACAGCGTACGGGAGGCGACGGTTGCATGTCTACGGTGTTGCTGGACGAGCCCTACGTCCATTAGGGGAGAGAAGAGGAGCGGGGATGCTTCCAGACCGTGCGCGCATGCGAGCCGGAGGAGTGGACGCTGCGGGCGGCCGGTGCGCATGTGGCGACGGCCACTGGAGGGCGCAGGAGGAGGGGGGACAGTGCCAGGGTGGTTGCGGACGTCGAGGGGCGTCGACTGGCGCGAGGGGGGAGCCCGAGGCTGTCGGGGGCAGATGATTGGCCGAGGCTACAGTGCGTGGGTGCACTGTTGCGCGCTCTGGAGTGCCCTTATCGCATGCCACGGCATGCCATTGGGCCTCTGGACGCGTCCACCGTGTCTGGGGGGTCCAGGGTGATGCAAGCACTACGGCTGAAGCTTTGGAGGCTTTGGAGAGTCAAGGAGAGAGAGAGGAGGCTGGTGACTTGGTAAAAATGGATGTCCAGCAGGGTGAACTAGGGTTTTTACCCCTCAATCATGGAGCTGGGGTCCTGGGGAAGTTACTAGAGGTAGCTAGTAACTGGATGAACATGTGGTAGAAAGTTGAGGCCAAGGTAAAAGGTAAAAGTGATCAAGAAGAGGGTTTTAGTAATTCTGCAGAAGGTGTTTGATCAGTGTTTGGTCAAGCAAATGATCTCCACTTGCCATGACACTTAACATGAATGAATGACATGTGAAAATAGGGTGCTTCACCAAATTTGGGCTCATTTGAAGAAACTAGCCAATGTAACTTTGGTGAACCCTAGAAATCAACATAAATGGCTTCATCTTGTTTGAGTCAAGCTAATCATCTCCCCTTGATGCACCACTTGGTGTAGTTTCATCATTTGGGGTATTGATCATGCCCACAAAGTTTGAAGCTCCAGGTAAAAAGTTGGTAATGTAAAGTTGTTCAAATTTGCATTTGAACAGAAAGGGTTTTGGGGTGTTCTGATCAAGTTGCTCTATTCCAAATCTTGTGCCGTTTGGTCTAGATGCCTTATTAGGCATTTCTAGCATGTGCACCAAATTTGAGAGCATTTGGACAAGTTTGGCAATGTAGAGTTACTCAAACTTCAAATATGGATAGAATGGTTATAAAGGGTTTTGATGATGTTTTCTTGCTTCCCAAGGCATGGGACTTGGCAAGATCTTCAAATATGTCATATATGACATGATAGAATTTCCCTGGAATTTTTGGAGAATATTTCGTTTGTAAATATTTCAAAAGCTTGAAATATTCCGAAAGGGTTTTAGAGGGATTAGCCCATTATTTTGAACATGACCAAGTGTTGAAACTCTTATATATGGACAATATATGTCCTTTGAGTCTCCCTGAATTTTGGCAAATATTTTTGAAATACTTAAATAATTTTTCCGTATTAAAGAACATTTCTGGCCTTAAGAAAAAAGCTTTTAAATAAAATAGGAAAATAACTTTTAAAATTATGCTCTTGTGATTTCTGGGAGTCCTATGACTACTAGGTCTCAACTATACCTTTTGAAATAATTTTCTCACCCTAAATCAAGTACTTGAAGTGCAAATCTCAATTCATGGGTTTTTGGAAAACTAAATTTATGAAATACATTTTGGCCAAATTAATTTTGTAAGAAAATACTATACTGTTATATAACACTTGGCATGATCATTGGGCAGAAGTTTTGGGTATGGAGATGAATTCTACAAGAGGGAATAGTTGACTTTAATGAGCACATGAAAAAGCACATGAAGAAAAACTCAATTCCAAATAAAAGCCAAATGATGCTAAAAATTTTTGTTGGTCCAAATTTTCATGCTTCATCAATGCAAATAACATGTTACAATATGCAGGGTGTGACATCATCGGATCTCGACAAACACACCGCAAAAAGATATTACATCGAATAGATCTCCTCTAAGACCGAGGAGAACTTTGTATTGAGATCTAGAGAGAGAGAAGAAGCCATCTAGATACTAGCTATGGACCTGAAGGTCTGTGGTAAACTAGTCACAACTCATGGTGAGGGCGATGATGATGATGATGAAGGCCTCCGTGATGGATCCCCCTCCCGGAACAGGCTCCAAGATGGGATCTCCACAGGAACAGAAGCTATGGCGGTGGAATTAGGGTTTTCTCTCTGCGTATGGAGTTTCTAGGGTATGTAGGTATATATAGGAAGAATGAGGGCACCGGGGTCCGTGTGGGCCAGCCTTGAGGCAGGGGGGCGCTCCCTGGGAAGGGGGGCGCGCCCCCCACCCTCGAGGGCAGCCTAGCTATCCCCTGACTTGGTCCTGACGCTTTCCGTGCATGATTTCCTCCAAAAATATCTCTCCCGAAGATTTCATTCCGTTTGGACTCCATTTGATATTCCTTTTCTACAAAACCCTGAAATAGGCAAAAAAAACAGCAATCTGGATTAGGCCTTTGGGTTAGTAGGTTAGTCCCAAAAATAATATAAAAGTGAATGATAAAGCCCATTAAACATCCAAGACTTCATAAATAATAGCATGGAACAATAAAAAATTATAGATACGTTGGAGACGTATCTGCAGTGGCCTCTCCGACATAAAACTTGTTATTGGTCTAGTAAACTAGTCAATTTCTTAGGTACAATTTCATAACTCCTACCACCACTTTTGCACAATCGCTATACTAACTTTATTGCTTCTTTACCTAAACAGCCCCTAGTTTTTATTTACGTGCTCTTTATATTGTTGCAAACCTATCCCAAAAAAACTACAAAGTACTTGTAGTTTTATACTTGTTCTACTTAAAGCGAACGTCAAGCGTGCGTAGAGTTGTATCGGTGGTCGATAAAACTTGAGGGAATATTTGTTCTACCTTTAGCTCCTCGTTGGGTTCGACATTCTTACTTATCGAAAGAGGCTACAACTGATCCCCTGCACTTGTGGGTTATGAGCCACCCTCAGTGGCATGAGACGCCGCCGTCGAACGCTAACGAGCGTCCCAGAGGACGACAACGACGGCACGGCACGCTGCCTCCGCCGCCGCCGGAAGTAGTTTTTTTCTTGGGTTTAATACTGTATCACGATCATATGAACATAAATTCGCAATATGACTGAATGAAAGATATGGTTTGAGCGAAATTGTGTTTTTCTCTATTAATGTACAGACTTATCAAATGATTTTCTTTTGAAAAAAATGTCAATGGTTTTTTTTATATAAAATACTCATCGCAAACATTTTAGTCAGAACACCCGTATGCAAACCGGTAGCTTCCATAGGAAGCCAAGGGAAAAGGTGCCGAGCAGGATTTTTGCGGCTCTTGATCGCAAATGGTTTAGATAGAACACCATATGCAAAGTGAGAGCAGGATCTGTGAATCTCTTCAATGCAAACGGTTCTTTTGGATGACCCGCGTGCAACCACTTACAAACAATTTGGTAAGATTTGCATCTGTCATATTGGGTATGTTGCCATTTGTCAAACTGGAAAGATTGACATTTGTTCATCTAGTAACATTGCCATTTGTCAACCTTGTAACACTGTGATTTTTCAAAATATGAAGCTAAAAATAACTAGCAATATCTAATTTTTGTAACAAAAATTCAGTAATTTAGCATAGATTTCATTCATATATTAAGCAGTCGTTCTTAATTTATACAAACAATTCAACTAGACAGCTGAATCGACCAATTTTTACCCAATTGTTGCCAACCACATACTGAAATAGCTAGTTCAACTATATATACTAGCTAATTTTAAGTACGTTGTACAGTTCCACCACATCTATAGTTAGATGAACTGAACAAAATAGCCCCTTAATACTACTATTACTACTACTACTACACTGTGGAGGGGCTTTGTACTACTTCCGGCTGCCTCTCCTCTATCGAGCATGCTCAGTAATAGGTAGTGGAGGAGGAGCTTACGAACGAGCTAGACAACTGCAATACGGTGCCTGCCGCTGCCGCCGCTTCAGTGCCTCTACCGCTCCAGACAACCCCTCGCAAAGAATTGGTTCTCCTTGTAGATCTCCTGATTCCTCGCCTCTCAGGCGACGTGTGCCGCGGCCACGGCTATGGTAAGGCTCTTTGCGTGCTCGACGAGGCACTCCTCCTCCTCCCGTTGGAATTCAGTGTAGCGCGCAAGGTCGCTGACACACGTGCAGGCATCCACCTTGGCCTCCCGCTTTCGGGCGGCGGTGGCAGACTGGGTGATGACCCCGTCAGTCGGCGGTAGGCTGGCGGCCACGACGGCCGACGATGGGGTGGCGGCCACGACCACCACCTCCTGCCTTCGGGCCGTGGTGGCGGAGCGGGTGATGGCCACGGTGGGCGGTAGTGGGGTGGTGGCCACGATGGCCACCACCCGCCTTCGGTCCGTGGCGGCAGAGCAAGAGATGGACCTGTCTTTCAACGATGGTGTCACGGCAATGGCAGTCGGCAACAGCTGCCGATGGGTAGAGGCAGCGGAGTGTGTTGGGTGTTCCGCGCACACCCAACAGGGACGCCACATGCACTACAGTACGCCGGGGACTGTGTCGTCGCCGCATTGTAGCCTCCTAGCTGGAGCTGTCCTCTGATGACGGCGGAGTGGCCGAGCAGTGACGACGGACCGGTGCCATTGACGATTGTGGGAGAAGCAGACGAGATAAGCTACGGGGAGGGAGGGGAAAATGCAACTCAGGACTCGCCGACCATGAGGGCTTATATAGCAGGCCGATAAGCATTGGGATTTTCTGGGATTTCACCGAGTCGGGAACGAAGCTTGCACGGGCACCTGCGAGGTTGCGCAGGAACGGGCTTTCCGACGATTCATTGGCGCCACGGTTTGGCCAAAAGAACGCCCCGCGTGCTGCGCAAGTTTGCGCTGTAAGCCGTCTGTGGCAGTGGGGTGACAAGACGTGCGAGAGGAGGGCGAAAGGCCACATATACATACGGTTAATAAAAAAATGTTTGTGGTTTAATTACCTACTATACCCCCATCTTGGTTTATAAGTATGATTTAACTTATAAAATACGAATGCATGGCGCCAAAGATTATATAGTTGGATTCGTATTTGAACATAGTTTCCAATTATAGAATTTTTATAACATGCATTAACATTTTGTTGGTTAAATTTGAGGGCAAAGTATGGCACATAATATAAAGAGGACTATTAACTAGACAGAGGCAGTAGCACATGGCCGCTCTCTACACAGGGACGCAACTGTCGGTCGGCTTGTAGGCGACCATTCCCGGCGTGTTCAAATGCTCTATGCGTGTGGTTGCTTGCGGTTGTGGCGGCCGCAGTGTGCTCTGCTCTCGCGTCCCTCCGGGTGCTCTGCCCTCGTCGCTCCACGCATGCTGCCAGTGTTTGGGGCCGGCGCAAGATCACACACGTTCGTGTGCATGCAGTTGCGCTGGGCACAGCGTGACAATGCAGTTACCCGCTGCAAAAACTGCCATGCGGACGAACAGAGAATCCATGCCACCTGGCCCCTTTTTATTTCTGCGGCCATTTACCTTCATCTCTCGTCTCAAATGACACAATAACCACACCCATGAGGACACATACAAAGAGGACATCAAGCGGTTCCAATGGCGCTTCCCGTGGATCCATTGGTGATCCCATCGGCCGATGACGACAACGGCGAGAAGTTCAACACGCAACACGTTGTGGACACCCACGTGAGGGGAAGGCTCTCTCGGTGGTGTACACTGCTACCTCTTGAGCATGCGTTGTTTTTCGAAAGGGTGATGCAGCAAAGTCGTGTAAGTATTTCCCTCGGTTTTTGAGAACCAAGGTATCAATCCAGTAGGAGACTACACGTAAATCCCTCGTACCTGTACAAACAAATAAGAATCTTGGAACCAAGGTGATAAAGGGGTTGTCAATCCCTTGTCGGCCACTTGGAAAAGTGAGATCTGCTAGAGATAATATGATAAATACTTTTGGTATTTGTGTTGTATAGATTCAAAAGTAAAGACTGCAAAATAAAAGAATAGTAAAGATAACTAGTAGATGGAAGAATAATATGATGGATGATAGACATGGGGGCCATAGGTTTCACTAGTGGCTTCTCTCAAGATAGCCGATTCTATGGTGGGTGAACAAATTACTGTCAAGCAATTGATAAAAAAGCACATAGTTATGAGAATATCTAGGAATGATCATGTATATAGGCATCACGTCCGTGACAAGTAGACCGAAGCGATTCTGCATCTACTACTATTACTCCACACATCGACCCCTATCCATCATGCATCTAGAGTATTAAGTTCATAAAAACATCGCAATGCCTTAAGCAAGATGACATGATGTAGAGGGATAAACTCATGCAATATTATATAAACCCTTTATTTTTATCCTCGATGGCAACAATACAATACGTGCCTTGCAGCCCCTGCTGTCTGCTACTTCTCGATCTTGCGTTGTATTCCCTCGAAGAGGAAAGGGAGATGCAGCACAGTAGCGTAAGTATTCCCCTCAGTTTTTGAGAACCAAGGTATCAATCCAGTAGGAGACCACGCGCAAGACCCTCGCACCTGCACAAACAAATAAGAACTTCGCAGCCAACGCGATAAAGGGTTGTCAATCCCTTTACGATCACTTACGGAAGTGAGATCTGATAGAGTTGATAGTTTATATTTTTGGTATTTTTGATTATAAGACCAGGAAGTTATAGCGGAAAAAGTAAAGTAGATATAGATTGATATGTTGAGAATAGACCCGGGGGCCATAGTTTTCTCTAGTGGCTTCTCTCATGCTAGCGATATTCTACGATGGGTAAACAAATTACTGTCGAGCAATTGATAGAAAAGCGAATAATTATGAGACTATCTAGGCATGATCATTATATATAGGCATCACGTCCGAGACAAGTAGACCGAAACGATTCTGCATCTCCTACTATTACTCCACACATCGACCGCTATCCAACATGCATCTAGTGTATTGAGTTCATAAGAACAGAGTAACGCCTTAAGCAAGATGACATGATGTAGAGGGTTAAACTCAAGCAATATGATATAAACCCCATCTTTTTATCCTCGATGGCAACAATACAATACGTGCCTTGCTGCCCCTTCTGTTATTGGGGAAGGACACCGCAAGATTGAACCCAAAGCCAAGCACTTCTTCCATTGCAAGAACTATAGATCTAGTAGGCCAAACCAAACCAATAATTCGAAGAGACTTGCAAGGATATTATAATCATACATAAAGAGTTCAGAGAAGAACCAAATATTTATCATAGATAATCTTGATCATACACCTACAATTCATCGGATCTCGACAAACACACCACAAAAAGAGATTACATCGAATAGATCTCCTCGAAGACCGAGGAGAACTTTGTATTGAGATCCAAAGAGAGAGAAAAAGCCATCTATATACTAGCTATGGGACCGAAGGTCTGTGGTAAACAACTCACAACTCATGGTGAGGCGACGCTAATGATGTAGAAGCACTCCGTGGTAGATCCCCCCTCCGGCGGAGCTCCGAAACATGCCCCAAGATGGGATCTCACGGGAACAGAAGGTTACGGTGGTGGAACTAGGGTTTTCTCTATTGCTGTGATGGTTCCGGGGTACGTAGGCTTATATAGGAGGAAGGAGGGCACCAGGGGCCTTACGTGGGACCCACGAGGCAAGGGGGCGCGCCCTAGGGAGGGGCCCCCCCACCCTCGTGGGCACCACCTGGCCCCTACTCCGTGGTTCTCAAGTCTCCCGTGCGTGATTTTCTCCAAAAATATATCTCCCGAAGGTTTCATTCCGTTTGGACTCCGTTTGATATTCCTTTTCTACAAAACCTTGAAACAGGCAAAAAACGGCAATCTGGACTGGGCCTTTGGGTTAGTAGGTTAGTCCCAAAAATAATATAAAAGTGTATGACAAAGCCCATTAAACATCCGGAACATCATAAATAATAGCATGGAACAATAAAAAATTATAGATACGTTGGACACGTATCAAGCATCCACATGCTTAATTCCTGCTCGTCCTCGAGTAGGTAAATGATAAAAATAGAATTTGTGATGTGGAATGCTAACGAACATAGTTTTTCAACGTAATTCTCTTAATTGTGGCATGAATATTCAGATCTGAAAGATTCAAGACAAAAGTCTATATTGACATAAGAAATAATAATACTTCAAGCATACTAACAAAGCAATCATGTCTTCTCAAAATACTATGGCTAAAGAAAGTTATCCCTAAAAAATCATATAGTCTGGCTATGCTCCCTCTTCATCACACAAAATATTCGTATCAGGCACAACCCCGATGTCAGCCAACCACTTGTTTTCATACTCTATTCTTTCAAACCTTTCAACTTTCACGCCATACATGAGCGTGAGCCATGGACATAGCACTGTAGGTGGAATAGAGAGGTGGTTGAGAAGAAGACAAAAAGGAGGGAGATAGTCTCAAATCGGCTAGGCGTATCAACGGGTTATGGAGATGCCCATCAGTAGATATCAATGTGAGTGAGTAGGGATTGCCATGCAACGGATGCACTAGAACTAAATATTTATGAAAGCTCAACAAAAGAAACTAGTGGATGTGCATCCAACTTGCTTTCTCACGAAGACCTATGGCATTTGAGGAAGCCCATCGTTTGAATATACAAGCCAAGTTCTATAATGAAAATTCCCACTAGTATATGAAAGTGACTAAACATGAGACTCTCTATCATGAAGAACATGGTGCTACCTTGAAGCACAAGTGTGGAAAAAGATAGTAGCAATTGTCCCTTTTTCTTTTCTTTTCTTTCTTTTTTTGGGCCTTTTTTTTTCTTTGCCCTTTCTTATTTTCTTTTTTTGGTGGAGGGGATTTATTGATTTAGCCTTTCCTCACATGGGACAATGCTCTAATAATGATGATCATCACACTTTCATTAAATTACAACTCGATATTACAAGTCGATACTAGAACAAAGTATGACTCTATATAAATGCCTCCGGTGGTGTACCGGGATGTGCAATGAATCAAGAGTGACATGTATGAAAAATTATGCATGGTGGCTTTGCCACAAATACGATGTCAACTACATGATCATGCATGGCAATATGACAATATGATGCGTGTCATAAGAACGGAACGGTGGAAAGTTGCACTGCAATATATCTGAGAATGGCTATGGAAATTCCATGATAGGTAGGTATGGTGGCTGTTTTGAGGAATAATATGGTGGCTATTTTGAGGAAGGATATATAGTGGGTGTATGGTACCGGCGAAAGTTGCATGGTACAAGAGAGGCTAGCAATGATGGAAGGGTGAGAGTGCGTATAATCCATGGACTCAACATTAGTCATAAGAACGCATATACTTATTGCAAAAATCTACGAGTCATCAAAACAAATCAATCAACGCATTCTCCTAGGGGGGAGGTTGGTAGGAGTTAACCATAATGCGCCCCCGACCTCCACACAAAGGTTGACACTTTACAAATACCTCATGCTCTAACTTCGTCACATAGCTGTTCACCATACGTGCATGCTACGGGAATCACTAACCTTAACACAAGTATTTCTCAATTTCATAACAACTCCATTAGAATGACTCTAATATCACTATCCTCATATCTCTGAACATTTATCAAGCATCCAACTTCTCATCATATTCAATGCACTTAGTGTGAAAGTTTTTACTACATTGATATTGGATGTCTATCATGTGGAGACTAGTTTTATAGCCTAAACACATTACCATGCTGTTTTAATAGACTATCAAATAGATATAAGTGAAGCATGAGAGTTCAACAATTTCTTCAAAATATTATCACCACCGTGCTCTAAAAGATATAAGTGAAGCACTAAAGCAAAAACTATTCAACTCAAAAGATATAAGTGAAGCACATAGAGTGTTCTAACAATTCCTAGGCCATATTTAACTCTCTCAAATAGGTGTGTCCAGCAAGGATAATTTTGGCAAACCAATAAGCAAATACTCAAATTATACAAGATGCTCCGAGTAAAACACATATCATGTGGTGAATAAAAATATAGCTCCGAGTATAGTTACCGATGGATGAAGACGAAAGAGGGGATGCCTTCCCGGGGCATCCCCAAGCTTAGGCTTTTGGTTGTCCTTGAATTTTACCTTGGGGTGCCATGGGCATCCCCAAGCTTAGGCTCTTTCCACTCTTTGTTCCATAGTCCATGAAAGCAATACTCAAAACTTGAAAACTTCACGACACAAAACTTAGACAAAAATCTCGTAAGCTCCGTTAGTATAAGAAAGCAAACCACTACTCAAAGGTACTGCAATGAATTCATTATTTCTTTATATTGGTGTTAAACCTACTATATTCCAACTTATCTATGGTTCGTACCTCCCAATACTACTCATAGATGCATTGAAATAAGCAAACAACACACAAAAAACAGAATCTGTCAAATACATAACAGTCTGTAGTAATCTGGAGGTTTCGCATCCTTCTGTAACTCCAAAAAATTCAAACTAAATTGTAAACGTGAGGAATTTGTCTATTAATCATCTGCAAAAGGAATCAACTAAATATCATGCTCCAGTGAAATCTGATGACCATTCTAGCGAGCGCTAACGATTCTGTTTTTCACAGCCAAATCACATAAACTTCACACAAGTCTTCCCAAAGGTTCTACTTGGCACAAACACTAAACAAAACAGAAAACCACATCTAAACATAAGCTAGATGCAATATTTATTCCCTAACAGAAGCAAAAAATAATAATAATTGGGTTGCCTCCCAACAAGCGCTATCGTTTTACGCCCCTAGCTAGGCACGATACATGCATAGATCTAGGGAACGCCATAATGATATGATATGTCGCGAAATCAAATATCATATTCCCTACGTTCAGCTACAAGTTTCCTTTGTGGCAAGCAAAAGTAATCAAAAGGGCTAAATTTAACGGGACAAAAGTCCCCCACATCAATCTCAGAAGGAATAGGTTCCTCTTTTGGCCCTTTGTAATGAACAACCAATTCATCATTATAGGCGTTCTTTTGGCGGAAGGTCATAAGCATTTGCTCAAGGGAGAAGCCTAACCCATTGTTTGGAATAGAAAAATCATCATTCATCTCATAAATTCTATCAACCAAGATATCGGTAGGAACCTTTTTTCTAAGGTTTTCATTAAAAGCAACATGGCCAGGAGGTCGCAACCGCATTATGTCTTCTTGATTAAATAAGATAGCCTCTATGGGAGGTCGACCGCCATCTACCCGATAATGAGCAAAGATTTCTTTGGCCTCTTTCATGATAAATCTAAATTCATGAACCAAAAAGATAGTAGTTGCATGCTTAACAGAAGAATGCTCGATATTGGAAAACTCCAAAAAGATTCTCTGAATACAGGGATGCATATGTATAAATTGCCTTTCAATTTCTACTATAAGCATAGATACAGCATCCGCAAGGTTACTAGTTCTATGAAGAATAAATCCACCCATAGTGGGCAAAGCACCGACACAAGTAAAGAAGTCTTGAAGAACTCCTTTTCCAATGATATTACCACTACCAACCTAGAACTTCTTAATATGTAAAGTGGTAGCTTCATCCAGGGGGTCAACATAGACGTTGCCCTCGACATTACTACCCTTTTCGACAAAATCATCCCCCATCTCAGACATGAGGGCAAGCAAGCAAGCAACACACAAGCAAACAAGAAGCAAGCAAACGATAAACACACGGCAGAAGAAGGGAAAATAAAACGGCAAGGGTGAAGTGGGGGAGAGGAAAACGAGAGGCAAAAATGTAATGCGAAGGATAAGGGTTTGTGATAGGTACTTGGTATATGACTTTTGCGTAAGCCTCCCCGGTAACGGCGCCAGAAATTCTTTTTTCTACTTCTCGAGCTTGCGTTGTATTCCCTCGAAGAGGAAAGGGAGATGCAGCAAAGTAGTGTAAGTATTTCCCTTAGTTTTTTAAAACCAAGGTATCAATCCATTAGGAGACCACGCTTGAGTCCCTCGCACCTGCACAAACAAATAAGAACTTCGCAGCCAACGTGATAAGGGGTTGTCAATCCCTTTACGGTCACTTACGAAAGTGAGATCTGATAGAGATGATAGTTTAAATTTTTGGTATTTTGATTATAAGAATAGAAAGTAAAAGCGGAAAAAGTAAAGTAGATGTAGATTGATATGTTGAGAATAGACCCGGGGCCCATAGTGTTCTCTATTGGCTTCTCTCATGATAGCGATATTCTACGGTGGGTAAACAAATTACTTTCGAGCAATTGATAGAAAAGCGGATAATTATGAGACTATCTAGGCATGATCATTAAATATAGGCATCATGTCCGAGACAAGTAGACCGAAACGATTCTACAACTACTACTATTACTTCACACATCGACCGCTATCCAGCATGCATCTAGTGTATTGAGTTCATAAGAACAGAGTAACGCCTTAAGCAAGATGACATGATGTAGAGGGATAAACTCAAGCAATATGATATAAACCCCATCTTTTTATCCTCGATGGCAACAATACAATATGTGCCTTGCTGCCCCAACTATTACTGGGAAAGGACACCGCATGATTGAACCCAAAGCCAAGCACTTCTCCCATTGCAAGAACTATAGATCTAGTAGGCCAAACCACACCAATAATTCGAAGAGAGTTGCAAGGATATTATAATCATACATAAAGAGTTCAGAGAAGAACCAAATATTTCTCATAGATAATCTTGATCATAAACCCACAATTCATCGGATCTCGACAAACACACCGCAAAAAGAGATAATATCGAATAGATCTCCTCGAAGACCGAGGAGAACTTTGTATTGAGATCCAAAGAGAGAGAAGAAGCCATCTAGATACTAGCTATGGACCCGAAGGTCTGTGGTAAACTACTAAAAACTCATGGTGAGGCGATGATGATGTAGAAGCACTCCGTGGTAGATCCCCCCTCTGGTGGAGCTCCGGAACAGGCCTCAAGATGGGATTTCATGGGAACAGAAGGTTAAGGTGGTGGAACTAGGGTTTTCTTTGTTGCTCTGATGGTTTCGGGGTACATAGGCTTATATAGGAGGAAGGAGGGCACCGGGGGCCTTACGTGGGATACACGAGGCATGGGGGCGCGCCCCCACCCTCGTGGCCACCATGTTCCCCCTACTCCATGGTTCTCAAGTCTCCCGTGCGTGATTTTCTCCAAAAATATCTCTCCAAAATGTTTCATTCCGTTTGGACTCCATTTGATATTCCTTTTCTGCAAAACTCTGAAATAGGCAAAAAACAACAATCTGGACTGGGCCTTTGGGTTAGTAGGTTAGTCCCAAAAATAATATAAAAGTGTATGACAAAGCCCATTAAACATCCAAAACATCATAAATAATAGCATGGAACAATAAAAAATTATAGGTACGTTGGAGACGTATCACTGTCACTGGGAAAGGACAATGAAAGATTGAACCCAAAGCTAAGCACTTCTCCCATTGCAAGAAAGATCAATCTAGTAGGCCAAACCAAAATGATAATTCGAAGAGACTTGCAAAGATATTAAATCATAGATATAAGAATTCAGAGAAGAACCAAATATTGTTCATAGATAATCTTGATCATAAACAAACAATTCATCGGATCTCAACAAACATATAGCGAAAAGTATTACTTCGAATAGATCTCCATCAAGATCGAGGAGAACTTTGTATTGAGATCCAAAGAGAGAGAAGAAGCCATCTAGCTAATAACTATGGACCCGAAGGTTTATGGTAAACTACTAACAACTCATCGGAGAGGCTAAGGTCTTGATGTAGAAGCCCTCCATGATCGATTCCCCCTTCCGGTGGAGCTCCGGAAAAGGCCCCAAGATGGGATCTCACGGGTACAGAAGGTTGCGTTGGTGGAAATAGGGTTTCATGGTGCTCTCGGATGTTTTTAGGGTATATAGGTATATATAGGAGGAAGAAGTACGTCGGTGGAGCTACGATGGGCCCACAAGGGTGGGGGCGAGACTACCCCCCTGGGCGCGCCCTCCTGCCTTGTGGCTGCCTCGTGGCTTCCCAGACGTGTACTCCAAGTCTTCTGGGTTGCGTTTGTTCCAAAAATGATTCTCACGAAGGTTTCATTCCATTTGGACTCCGTTTGATATTCCTTTTCTGCGGAACACTGAAACAGGCAAAAATCATCAATTCGCACTCGGCCCTGGGTTAGTAGGTTAGTCCCAAAAATAATACAAAAATGCGTAATAAATCCCATTAAGCATCCAAAACAGATAATATAATATCATGGACCAATCAAAAATTATAGATACGTTGGAGACGTATCATACATGAACGATCCGGTATCGATGGAGAGCTCCATCCAAACTATGGAGCAGTTCCTTACCGAGGACAAGTACCAAGTGGTCGGTTTCGACCTCGAGTACACCATGGGTCATGCCGGGCACGATCAGAATGTTGTCGTCACCCAGTTGTGCGAGCGACATGACGTCCTCGTCTGCCACTACCACCTGGCCACAAGGCCTTGCGAGCATTATCAACAGCTCCGACTACAGTTTCGCTACGGTGACACAACCAACAATCGAAAAGCGCTCAAGGTTTCAGGCTTGAACTGCCCGAATCTTTTCAACATCCAGCACCACTACAAGGTCTGGGGGAGCGACAACAATAAACCGAAATCCCTAGTTGACCTCGCCTCGGCCATCATCGACCCCTACTACGCGAAGATGAAGGAAGAGAGCAAGAAGGATAGAATGCCTGGCACAGTGTTTGGCATGAGAGACTGGATGAAGAACACGTAAAATATGCGACCAAGACCGCGTACACAACCTACGTGATGTATAGGCGGATCGTTGACATGAGGAACTGTCTTCTTCCTACCCGAGAAGAGGGAATCGAGCCATACAGCAGTGGCGAGAGCGTCACAAGAAGTATATGACTAGACGATTGTTTCTCCTACTTTAGAATGCATACAATTGTTTATTGAGGTGTGTGCGAATGATTTGTATAGTCACTTATGTAATTGGATGTTTATTTCAGTTATATATATGTATGTATATATACATGTTATTCTTTTGTAGACAGAGCAAATCACACGGCTTATTAGCAGCAATCGTCTGTATTATTATTTGTCTTCGCACACATTTCTGATTACAGACTTGTTTGTCGCGTATCACACACATCTTGTTCAGTTGAACCGTTTCCATTGTGTTGCCTAATCACACACAGTTCATCCTAGTGAACCGTATGTTGTATATCGCACACACCTCCTCATCGCAAACAGTTAATTGAACTGAACCATATGCCCTGCATCGCACATACAACTAAAATCTGAACCATGTTTGATGCATCCGACATCGCAAACGTTTTGCACCTTTTTCGACGGTCTTTTACACCACCATTTGCGATTATGGCATCGCAGACATTTTCGTCGAAGGGCCTCTAATCGTAGTGTCGTGTTTGGACCATCCGGTAGTAGTGTTTGGGGACGAAACGATATCTGTTGCCTCTTATTGCTTTCAAAAAATTTCTAGTGTCAACATATAACAACAGGAGTGTTGTGTTAAGTTTTGGAATTTTTGGGGTTCGTTTGGACATTTCTATACATTAATTGGGTTTTCTAGGCATTTTATGTGCATAATTAAAATTAGAAATACATGCACATGCTCAAGTGCATATAAATTGGTTGAAAAATCAAATATGTGTCCTTGGGTGCATGCTTACACTACTAGGAAAAGGCTTATTAGTGGCGCACCTGTTTTGGCCATTAATGGCGCACTACAAGTGCGCCACTACTACCACGCCATTAGTAACAATTACTAATGGCGCACCCCTGGTGCGCCATTAGTATACCAGACAGTAGTGGCGCACCAGGAAGTGCGCCATTACTATGTGCCCAGATGCGCCATTAGTATGTCTCCCAGGGGGCCAAATATACCTTGTGCTCTGGGTTACTAATGGCGCACCTCTCAGGGGTGCGCCACTAGTGTGTTTATTGCAGTGTGCCACTAAAGTGCAGAGTGGTGCGCCACTACTCTGAATATTAGGATTCTTTTTTTTTGCTTTTCTGATATTTGCGCAGGTTACAAAATACATTATAGCACAGGATATAAATAGCACAACATATAAACAGCAGATTTATCGAATACAATAGAAGATTAGTCTCTGAATACAATTCATCATATTAGTCACCGAATTCAAAATACCGAACAAAGTTAGAACATTACAAGTCTCGAGACCGCGAGTAGCGATTTTGTCTTCACATTACAAGTCGATATCTAAACTACCATCATCACATAGAAGAGAGTTGCGATCACGATGAGCATCATCGCGATGAAACTGGTCTTCATCCGGTTCATCCGCCGCTCCCTCCTCTCTCCCGCTAGATACCGCGGGTATCTAGCTTCCGCCTCCACCCTAGTGGTCTACTCTTTGTAAGTGTTACAGCTGAAACGGTGAACCTGTCTCCGACACTCCTCCCATTCGTCGTAGACTCCGGGAACCTTACCCTTGTACACGACATACGACGGCATCTCAATGCACTAGACAAAATAATACATAAGCAATATATAAGTATGCAACAAAAGGATCGGAAGAGAAAATCATCAACACATTAATATATACCATGATTCATGGTCCTACTAATAAATAGCATCGATTACATAAAAGTTGAACGACTGTCCAAACCAAAGAGACATACAAGTTCATTAAGAAATTTAATTACAACATGAGCTAATCAATATTTCACAACTACATAGCATCACTACTACTTTCGACTCGACTCAGGCACCGGAGCGTGGATGAAGCCGCCATCTTTCGTGATGGTCATGAATGTGTCGCCGTTGTCAGCCTGCATTTGTAGCGTTATTTCTATTTCATTGTTGGACGGTTGATATTAGAGGTAGAACTGCCCCGAGGTACGAAGGACATCTAGATGGATGATTTCCTAAACTCTAACTGGATACGGAAGTATTCTTGTCTGAGGTCCGCGTCCTGGATTTCCGACAAGTGTGCGGCCCATGCTTTGAGACTATTTGGTAGCAGAAGGTGATGATGGTTCCGTACGATCGCCCGCATGTGATAGAGGGCGTAGTAGGCATCCTTCTGATTGCTAGGCGGCTGCTTGACGCAGGGGAACGTCGTTACGTGGGTGAACACATGCCTGCCATACCTAAAAAATGGCCTCTTGAAGGTGCCTCCTGATTTGGCGTAGCCGGGGAGAACTTCATCAAGAACTTAAGAGGATGAGTAGTCTTTCTTTGACTGACGGTCCGAGTTGAATATGTGGCCATGGAATATTGCGGGGTTAAGAGGATGAGTGTGCAATGTGTGTCACTGCACAAAACACGGAATGTTAGAAAAAAAGAACGATTGAAATCTAAGAAATCATATGTTACGGGGCAGTGAGGGGATGACTTACTCAGAAAAGTAAGGTACGAGGAAGTTATCTTTATCTGCGTTCGACATAATGACGCCTTCGAGATATGAACTCACGACATGCTGGTCCCCAGCGCTGCCCAATATCTTGGCACGCATGTAGAAGGGGTCGACTATCACGATGTCCGAGGTCTTGTCTCTAATGATCCGCATCTCCATACTCAGCGAAAATAGCCGAACAAAGGTGTAGTGCAGTGGATGAAGGTTAAAGATAGCAAAGATGTCATCAAATCATAGGATGATCATACCCCCCGATGGCGCTATCCACAAAGCCCTTGCGCTCTAGCACATTGGCCACGAAAACCGGGTATGCCACATCATTCTCGGAGAGACACCACTTCTCCAAAGAAAGAACACTGTCATGCAGACTCCGCATAGCATCGGTTGCAGCATTGAGCAGATTAGTCGGTAGCATTGGCCTGCCCGCCACATGCACCATCCTCGAGATATCCTTAGGTGAAGGTGGCCCGTCCTGAGCACGCATCGTATGGTGCCGGCTAGCTCGCACGCTTGTTATTCTTTCTTTTCCATCCCTTCTGCTTCTTATGCTGTAATGGGATCGAGTTCTGCTCAGATACCACCTTCATGAGTGTGTTGTGACTGATAATATTTCACACCTCGGCTATCTGAGGCTCGGTGAAGGCGGCAGCTAGAGGCGTCTCCTGAGAACTGAACGCCAGACGACGCCTGTTGCAATTGGGTTTCTTTGGAGTACCAGCTAGATCGCGATCGTCTTTTGCAGGGTTGGGTTCTTGAGAAGGAGGCCCCAAGAATTCGTCATCGTACCCATGTTCGTTGAAGTACTTATCGATGTTGGTAAATGTACAGTCGTCGTCGTTCGGATCCTGTGACATATGCATGTCCGGATCAGCTGACGGCGGTAGCGTTGCGACGGTCTTGCCATGGCTTGGCGCTGGCACGACTGGCAGTGTTGTCTATGGGGTGGTGTCCCCCGCCCCCAAACGAATCTGGCTCTTTGGACAAAGCATGGGCCAGCTTATGGAGGCGCTGAGGGTCATCGCATCATCTTCGTCGGCCCGAGGGGGTCGATACGGAGGTAACAAGTCGTCGAATCCCCGCAGCACCCGAACCAGTTGAACCCTATACACGGTGGGTGGCATCGGATTACCGTGGGACACTGTGACGCCTGAAGACCGGCGTCCCAGAAGATTCCAGATGTTTCGGGTTATTCCGTGTGTTTCATTTGTGCTTGTGTTATTTATTTTGCTTTGCATCATGTCATCATGCCATCATGTCTTATTTCTTTTTGCATCTCAACCAAATAAATTGTGTGGACCTTCGGTCCATTTAAATAGAGGGATGAGTGATTTCTCTTTATAACATATCCTCCTAATATTATGGAGCTATTATAAATAAATATTCCATTTGGTTGGAATTAACCCAACACACTTGCAAATTTTCCCCATGCCTTCTCTTTCTCTTTCCTTGCCACAAACCTTGCCCTAATTCAAGCCATTTGAATTTAATTCAAATGAGTTCGAATTCATCTCTTGGATTCTTGCCTCTTCTATTTTTCGTGGACCGTGGACATTTTCGCGAGTCCAGGAAAAATAACCTTTTGCCCAAATTCCACCCCTAACCTCCTTTTTTTATTCTTTCCCTTTTCTGTTTTTGTTTTATCTTTTTAGATTTTAGAGAGAGAGAGAGAACAGCCCAGCTTGGGCCTCTTAGCAGTTCCCAGCCGCAGCCCATCTGGGCCTCAGCCTCCCTAGGCCGGCCCATCCCTCAAGGCCCAGTCCCCTCTCCCCTCTGCAACCCTAGCCCGACCGCACCGATCCCCTCGATCCTCTCAACGCCGCACCCCGTTTCCCTCTCAGCGTCGCAGCCGATCTCCCTGATCGATCCCCTCGCGCCCTCACCTCTCCTCCGTCGTCCGCCGCGGCCTCTTCTTCCCCCAGCGCCGATCCTCTCTCCTTCTCCCTCGCTGGGCGCCTGACCTCGCCACCTCGTCGGTTGCCTCGTCTCCAGCGCGCCCAGGCCGCGGCCTCGCCTTGGAGCGCCTTGCGCCGCCGGCGCCCCATCCTCCAGCTCGCCGCTGCCTCCTTCCTCCGCCGCGGCAGGAGCTCGCCTGGCCGAGGAGCTCCCTACGCGCCCCGTCCTCCCCGTCGAGGAGCTGCGTGCCCAGGCCCCTGCCTCCTCTTCCTCGCCTCCCGAGCCGGCCCTCAAGCCGTCGTCTTCACCGCGCCACCACGGGCCTCCAGCAGCGCCCCTCCTTCACCAAGTGCCTCGCCGGAGAACCCTGTGGCAGCGATCCCCCTGGTTGGCCTCTTCTTCCTCCCCGAACGGGAGCTCCGCCTCACCTGCTTTGCGCCAATGCCGAAGCCGGCCACTTGTCCATCGCCCCCTTGCTGCTGCCTCCGTGAAGCTCGAGCGTGGTCTTTCTTTTGTGTGCATCGGATCTGCCATGTTCCTCTTCCTGAGACGCCAAGTGTCTGACGACCAAGTGTACGACTACAGGGTTTCGCCAAGTATCACAACGACCCTCATGTACCCCTACGTCAACGTCGACCTCAAGTACAACTACTGGATGTGCCAAGTACCTCGACGCCGAAGACGAGAACCCCCAAGTACCACGACACCGACCCCGAACATCTACGAACGTGTACAACTACTTCCCACTACATCAACGTGAACGACTACCGTCGCCGAAGACCCGTGTAATGCAAGCGTCAAGTTCGACTACCGCCGTCGTGATCTCGTCAAGAAAACGTGTACCACTACCGTCGCCAAGTCCCGAGACCGACAAGTACCACGATGAATGTTTTGAAGCGCCAAGTACCTCGACGCCCGAGTGACTACTTCCTCTACTGACGACTTGTACCTCTACGAACGTGAACAACTACCATCGCCGAGATCGCAAGTACCTCTACATAAACGAGTACCACTACGTCTGATGCCGCGACAAGTACCTCTACGACCCGTGTACCACGACACGATAACGGAACGACTACTTACCTCTACAAACGTGTACCACTACTTCCTCTACGATCTCGAACCGCTACAAGAACGAACGTTCCGAAGGTATAACCCCGAGACGATGCCCGTGGATGAATGCATGTGTTGTATGAAATGTTTGCCCTTGTGTGCACCGTGCCCGTTTCGCCCTTTTGTCATGTTCCTCGGTTGCCTCGTCGCCGACCCGTGGGAACCCAGTGACGGGATCACCCCACCTTTCATCTTGTTCCGCTCGCTCACTCCACCTTTGCTTTTGCACCGGACTCTCAACGAGTTACCGGAACCGAGATTTTGCCGTTGCATCATTTAAGATCGTTGCCGTGGCACCCTTTCTTTCCACCACGGTGACAAGTGCTTCATATCTCTTCATGTTAACGTTAACTAAAAATTGCATAAACTTGATCATGTCATCCGCATCATGTTAACAACATTTAAGATGTGTGAATTGTTGTTTGCTTAGAATTGCTAAACATGCATATGGGGATTTTCCCGGAATTGTTGTTGTTTTTCCGGCCTTATTTAAATTGCCTAGATAGGTAGTTTACTTTTGATTCACCTCTTGCTATGTTATAAACATTTAATCTTGTCTTGTAAATAAACGAGAGTCAATTAAATAATTAAAATGTGGTGTTTCATCAATATGCAACTCGTTGCATATTCAACTCCACTTAACTTGTAGTTTTGTTTGTGCAGATTGCCATGCCATGCATAATTAAACCGGACATGCATCATACTTGGATGTGCATCGTATG
Source organism: Secale cereale (assembly GCA_902687465.1). Taxonomy (NCBI): domain Eukaryota; kingdom Viridiplantae; phylum Streptophyta; class Magnoliopsida; order Poales; family Poaceae; genus Secale; species Secale cereale. The sequence continues at coordinate 225,189,837 of LR738711.1, forward strand.
CCATGTTTATGCTCGTGTGTTTACCGTGTTGTTTGCTTCTTTCCGGTTGCTTCTCTTGTTAGCTTCGGTTTCGTTCCGGAGTTGTGAGGATTCGCTCGACTATGTTGCTCCGTCTACTTCATGGATCCGTTCTTCTTCCTTGCGGAATCCCAGGCAAGATGATCATACCCTTGGATACCTTTACTACCATTGCCATGCTTAGTTGTCTCGTTGCTATCGTTACATGTCGCGCTACCCATCTTTTATGTCAGCCTCTCCTTGTTGCCATGAAACCTTTAACCTTGAAACCTTCCTAGCAAAACCATTGTTTGGCTATGTTACCTGCTTGCTCAGCCCCTCTTAGCGTTGCTAGTTGCAGGTGAAGATGAAGATCGTTCCAGGAGGGAACTTGTTGTTGGAATATCACAATATCTATTATTATATTAACATACCTATATACTGGGCATGGGTGGAAGGCTTGGCCTTTTGCTCGGTGTTTTGTTCCACTCATGCAACTATAGGCGCCGATAAACCGGCATTATGTTCCTTGATTTTGCGTTCCTTACACGATGGGTGGATGGGGACCCCTTGACAGTTCGACTTTGAATAAAACTCCTCCAGCAAGGCCCAACATTGGTTTTAATTTGCTCATAATAACAACTTATTTAATTAATTAATTGCATAGGGGGTCATGTCCGCGGGTTCTTAATTCTACATAACAGGGGGGGCCAGTGCTGATGGTGTTGGTCCCAAACGGGGGTCCTGCGGGGCCACCACGGGGAAACTCGAGGATTGGTTTTACCTGTAGCATCGCCCATCCGGTTGTGGCCTGAGATGAGATACGCGCGGCGACTATCAGGGTGTCAGCACGCCGGGAGGTCTTGCTGGACTTGTTTTACCATTGTCGAAATGTCTTGTGCACCAGGATGCCTAGCCTGATCGGATTTCCATAAGATAAGGGGTGATGATATTATATTTATCACTTCAGCTAATTGTGAGATCTTGTGATGGGCTAAGTTGGGACACCCCTGCAGGGTTATGATCTTTCGAAAGCCATGCCCGCGGTTATGTGGCAGATTGGAATTTGTTAATGTCAGGTTGTAGAAAACTTGACAGAGGATCCGAAGTAAAACACACAACTGTGTGAGTAACCGTGACTGTCTCTTTTCACTTTGAGAAGAGAACACGGTGGGGTTATGTTTGACTCGTATGTAGTTTAGGATCTTTAGCGATCACTACTAGCTTGCGACCGTTTGCGTAGATGCTCATCTTATTCTTGTACTCGTAAGTTAGCCACCATATTATGCTTAGCCGCTGCTGCAACCTCACCACTTTACTCTTCCTACCCATAAAGCTTTGCTAGTCTTGATACCCATGGTTATGGGATTGCTGAGTCCTCATGGCTCACAGATACTACTACACCAGATGCAGGTTCAGCTGAGTTCGATGCAGGAGTTGGATCAGTACTTCACTGGGTGCTCGATGAAGAGAGTGGCCGTATGTTTGTGACGTTTCGACGATCAGTAGTGGTTTCTACTAGGGGTGATTCGGACCTGTGGCTTTATGTTTTGGTATCTTTCTTTTGGATCTTCACCCGTAGTCGGGTTGTGATGTTTTGAACGATGTTTTGCTTATGTAATGTATTGTGTGAAGTGGCGAGTGTAAGCCAACTATCTCCTTTTGCAATTTAATCCCTCTTTTACATGAGTCGTGCAAAGATACCAAACTTGAGATCATTCCAGAATGGGCTTATACCTTTAAGTCGTGCCTCGACACGTAGGAGGTATAGTCCCATCCTGGGCATTACAAGTTGGTATCAGAGCCTTCTCCGACCTAGAAGCCTCCATTGATTGATCGAATCGTTGACGGTTGAGTCTAGGCACACACTTGAAAATGTTTTGAGTCCTATATTTATATCGGAGAGTAGGATTTCTTTGCTCCTCATCTCTTTTCACTCTGGTGAGGACTCCTGACGATTACTCTTGTCTCTTCTACTCTAAAGAATGCACCAAATTTTTTTTTAGGAATCTTGCGAGTATTGTTTGGATTGTTTCGATGTCTTTGTGACGAGAACATTGTTCTCGATGCCTCCTGTCATTAGGGGTTGTGGCAGTGTCCCGGGGAGTTGAGCTCCGAGGTGTTGTCATCACAAATATATCGCATCAGTTCTGGAATACTTAAGACGGCCGACATCGAAAACTCTCCTATACGGTTAGTGGCAAGATAACCCCGACATCACCCAGTACCGGGAAGGTAGTTCGGGAGTATTGCCATAGCTTGTATAGTAGATGTGTTTCGAAGGTCCGAGGTAAACGGTTTCCGGAAATAACTGGTTATATGTTGAAGGATGGATACAGCTGGATGTAGGATTAGAGTTGAGTGCGCGGTGCTTCCCCTGTATCCACAACACCTGATTGCATAACTGGAAACTTTCGGAAATTAATAGGTGGGTTCATCTAGTAGCTCGTAGGCATTCTTCCAACGAGTGCATGTTATGAAGTTCGGGGTTCTACATTGAGTGAAGTGGTTTTATGGGCTTGTTCCGATCGGGAGTTGCATCTTAAAGGGTCCTTGGCTATGCTGATCCGGGGATTGCAAAAACCTTTTGTAACACGTTCCATGAGCTTTCAACACGAAAATGTGGGATGAAACTTCTATCTTGTATTTGTTCTATCTGCTCCTTATTGTTTTTATTTATCTTTTGTTCTCCCTAGTGGCTTCTCGACAAGTTGATGTACCTGCGGAATTCATTCGTTCAATTCTCTGTTCGGATGATATTGTGAGTTATGTTGCTACATATCTATCCGTTGTTTTGTTTTCATTTTGATTCTGGTACTCGAGTTGCTTCGATGTCAAATGTTGATTCCATACCTTTCCTAAGCGATGTTCTCATATTTCTATGGGAGTGCTAATTCCTCTTGACCATCAAGATTGTCATGTTAAATTCTTCTCAACCGGCGTCCTTTGCTTCGAGTTAATCCGATTTTTTTCATCATCTGCAAGATCAACTCTCAGTCTTTTCTCAACGGTGCATTAAGCTCCAACACCGGCGCCTCCGCCGGAGACACCAATGTCGCCTCCGCCGGAGACACCAATGGCGCCACCGGCGCATTGTGTGAGTTGCTGCCCTTGACGCTGGGAATCAGGGGCGGACCCTGTTGGCCGCCCGCAATCCACGCATGCAACCCCTCAATCAAGGTAGGCACAATGGCGATGATCGTTGCTCCCAGTTGGTCTTGCACTTGCTCTTCGACTATCTCCGGAATCCGCGCCACTTGTGCCTTGAGTCCTTGAACCTTGAGCTCCTGGCTTTCCGAGCTGGTCTCTTTCTCCTTCAGCCCAGCAGTATAGTATTCCGACCATTTCGTGGACAAGCCTTTGCCGGCCACATGACTAGCTGACGATGACTTACTGAGCTTATCCTTGTTTTTCATTATGTTCAACGCCCTATTTAAAGTGGTGTCAAAAGGGGAGCTCTTAGACGACCCCGCGCTACTGCTTTCAGAAGCCTGCGGAAGGAACGTGAACCATTTAGAAATTTGGCTTCATTAATTAGAATGCAAA
>LR738711.1:225193436-225219046 GCA_902687465.1 Secale cereale
TTTCTTACCAGAATAAGCTCAAGCTTCTTGGTCTTTGGATCCGTGGTAAGCTCCTTTCCTACCGGGTCAATCTTGTACCGGGCCTTGACATAGTTCCTGGTCTGCTTGTCACGGTATTTATCGAAGAGCGGCGGTAGGCCTTGCTCAGCACGCTCCGCGTCCTCCTTGTCCCATATAGGTTCCGCCACTCTGTAACCACCAGGACCGAGTCTGTGGACTAAGTTCAAGTCCCGCATATCTTTCCCCCAGTGACTTGATTTCTCGGTTGGCTGCCATCTGTGTGTGCGGCGTCCTCGGCGGCATCAGTGGTGGCATCCTCGGTGGCGGCATTAGTGGTGTCATCCCCGACGCCACTAGGGGTTGTGTAGTCGCGATCGGTGTCTTCCGCTGCGTCCTTATAGCGGTGAGGTTCTTCCTCCATCTCCCATGACAGGTGCCAAAATGCCTTGCCCGAACCGCCGGCCTCATTGTTGTGGGCCATGTTCGCTCTGAATAGGAAAAAAGTTTGGTCAAAAAGTTGGTTATTATCAAGGAACAAGATCTCTAAGTTCACCAAATAACTAGTGTGTGCCACAGCAGAGCACAAATTTCCATCTAGCTAGTAGGAGTAGCTTTCCAAGTCCTCGTTCCAAAGCCACAACTCCTCTAAGTTCTCAAGATAACCTAGTTGTTGAGGGATGTGTCCAGAAAGTTGGTTGATGTAAAGATACATGCTGATTAATTTTTGTTTCGGTTGAGAATCGGGCACCTTCTAGGTCAAGAAATTTGGGCATGACCTTTGCAAATTTTCTTGACCTAGGAGTGTGATACGTCTCCAACGTATCTATAATTTTTGATTGTTCCATGCTATTATTGATGAAGTCTTGGATGTTTAATGGGCTTATTCCTACACTTTTATATGATTTTTGGGACTAACCTATTAACCCAGAGCCCAGTGCCAGTTGCTGTTTTTCTCCTGTTTTAGGGTTTTACAAAAAAGGAATATCCAATTTTTTATTATTTTTTCCGGACCAAAAGAAGCCCCCCGAAGGAAAAGAGTTGGGCCAGGAGAGCCACGGGCTGCCCTCAAGGGTGGATGGCGCGCCCTGGGCGGGCGGCGCGCCCTCCTATCTCGAGGACAGCCCGGAGGGCCTCCTGACTTGGGACCTACGCCAAAAAATCCTATAAATACTGAAACCTTCGGAAGTTAACCTAGATCGGGAGTTCCACCGCCGAAAGCCTCTGTAGCCACTGAAAACCAATCTAGACCCGTTCTGGCACCCAGCCAGAGGGGGGAATCCCTCTCCGGTGGCTATCTTCATCATCTCGGCGCTCTCCATGACAAGGAGGGAGTAGTCCACCCTCGGGTCTGAGGGTATGTACCAGTAGCTATGTGTTTGATCTCTCTCTCTCTCGTGTTCTTAAGATGGCACAATCTTGATGTATCGCGAGCTTTCCTATTATAGTTGTATCTTATGATGCTTCTCCCCCTCTATCTTCTGGTAATGGATTGAGTTTTCCCTTTGGAGTTATCTTATCGGATTGAGTCTTTAAGGATTTGAGAACACTTGATGTATGTCTTGCACGTGTTTATCTGTGGTGACAATGGGATATCATGTGATCCACTTGATGTATGTTTTGGTGATCAACTTGCGGGTTCCATGACCTTGGGAATCTATGCATAGGGGTTGGCACACGTTTTCGTCTTGACTCTCCGGTAGAAACTTTGGGGCACTCTTTGAAGTTCTATGTGTTGGTTGAATAGATGTTTCTGAGATTGTGTGATGCATATCGTATAATCATGCCCACGGATACTTGAGGTGACAATGGAGTATCTGGGTGACATTAGGGATTTGGTTGATTTGTGTCTTGAGGTGTTATTTTAGTACGAACTCTATGATAGATTGAACGTTACTACGGAGTCTTGAATAGATCAATCATAAATAATAACTTTGAGGTGGTTTCGTACCCTTCCATAATCTCTTCGTTTGTTCTCCGCTATTAGTTACTTTGGAGTGACTATTTGTTGCATGTTGAGGGCTAGTAATATGATCCAATTATGTTATCCTTGTTGAGAGAACTTGCACTAGTGAAAGTATGAACCCTAGGCTTTGTCTACTATCATTGCAACACAGTTTATGCTCACGTTTACCACTTACTACCTTGCTGTTTTTATATTTTTAGTTTACAAAAACCTATATCTACCATCCATATTGCACTTGTATCACCATCTCTTCGTCGAACTAGTGTACCTATACAATTTACCATTGTATTGGGTGTGTTGGGGACACAAGATACTCTTTGTTATTTGGTTGCAGGGTTGTTTGAGAGAGACTGTCTTCATCCTAAGCCTCCCACGGATGGATAAACCTTAGGTCACCCACTTGAGGAAATTTGATACTATCCTACAAACCTCTGCACTTGGAGGCCTAACAACATCTACAAGAAGAAGGTTGTGTAGCAGCCATCAAGCTCTTTTCTGGCACCCTTGCCGGGGAGGTTAGTGCTTGAAGGTATATCTTTTGATCTTGCAATCGAATCTTTTAGTTTCTTGTTTTATCACTAGTTTCGTTTATAAAAGAAAACTACAAAAATATGGAATTGAGGTTACCTCATATGCTTCATATTTTTAATATCTTTCATGAAAATGATGTAAAGGAAAATTGTGCTCAAGTAGTAGAAGAAGAATTACATAGAATTCTTGGCATAAAATATGTGCATGATGAGCATGATTGCAATGTTGTTAGTATGAATCCTTTGAATATCCACGATGCTAATGATATGCAAAGCCAGAAGCTTGGGGATGCTATGTTTGATGAAGATGATATTTTTAGTCCCCCAAGTCTTGATGAGAAAATTTATTATGATAAAAGCATGCCTCCTATTTATGATGATTATATTGATGAATGTGGATTTGGAGAGGTCATGACTTTATTTAGTGATGAATCCACTATTTTGGAAGAGGTTCCAATTGATTATGAGAACAAAGTTGCTATTCATGATGATTATTGTGATGACTTGTATGCTATTAAAAATAATGATAACAATGAAACTTGTTATCATGATTTTAGTTTTCAAATGGATTATGCTTCACATGATAGTTATTTTGTTGAGTTTGCTCCCACTACTATCAATGAGATGAATTTTGCTTATGTGGATAGTAGTAAAATTTCTATGCAAGTAGATCATGAAAAGAATGCTTTTTGTGCTAGTTATATTATTGAATTCATTCATAATGCTACTGAAAATTATTATGAGAGAGGATCATATGCTTCTACATATTGCAATATTATCAAGTATCCTCTCTATGTGCTTAAAATTTTGAAGCTATGCTTGTTTTCCCTTCCTATGCTAGTTGATTATCGTTCCCATAAGTTGTTTTCTCACAAAATCCCTATGCATAGGAAGTGGGTTAGACTTAAATGTGCTATTCATATGCTTCATGATGCTCCCGTTATGTTTATTCTGATCTTTTATGCGAGCATCATTGAAATCATCATGCCTAGCTAGGGGCGTTAAACGATAGCGCTTGTTGGGAGGCAACCCAACTTTATTTTAGTTTCTTTGTTTTTGCAACTATTAGGGAATAAATATTGCATATAGCCTTTGATTAGATGTGGTTTCATGTTTTGTTTAGTGTTTGTGCCAAGTAGAACCTTTGGGAAGACTTGTGTGAAGTTTATGTGATCTTGCTGTGAAAAACAGAATCGTTAGCGCTGGCTAAAGTAGTCGTGAGATTTTACTGCAGGGTGCTTTTTAGTTGATTCTTTTTGCAGTAGATTGGTAGAAAAGTTCCACAAATTTACCAATTTAGTTTCAAGTTTTTGGAGTTACAGAAGTAGCGGAACTTGCAGATTACTACAGACTGTTCTGTCTTTGACAGATTCGGTTTTTTGTGTGTTGTTTGCTTATTCCGATGCATCTATGAGTAGTATTGGAGGATATGAACCATAGAGAAGTTGGAGTACAATAGGTTTAACACCAATATAAACAAAGAATGAGTTCATTGCAGTACCTTTGAGTAGTGGTTTGCTTTCTTATACTAACGGAGCTCACGAGAATTTTTGTCTAAGTTTTGTGTTGTGAAGTTTTCAAGTTTTGAGTATTGCTTTGATGGACTATGGAACAAGGAGTAGCAAAGGACTAAGCTTGGGGATGCCCATGGCACCCCAAGTAAATTCAAGATAATCAAAAGCCTAAGCTTGGGGATGCCCCGGGAAAGCATCCCCTCTTTCGTCTTCATCGATCGGTAACTATACTCTGAGCTATATTTTTATTCACCACATGATATGTGTTTTACTTGGGTCATCAATTTAGTTTATTTCGTTTTGCTTGCTGTTTGAATAAAATCCCAAGATCTGAAGTTCTTAAATGTTAGAGAGTCTTCACATAGTTACATAATTATTCAACTACTCATTGATCTTCACTTACATCTTCCGGATTAGTTTGTTGGTTGCTCTAGAGCTTCACTTATATCTTTTAGAGCACGGTGGTGGTAATATTTTGTAGAAATTGTTGAACGCTCATGCTTCACATATATCCTTTTGAAAGTCTATTAGAACAGCATGGTAATGTGTTTAGGCTAATGAAACTAGTCTTCACATGATAGACATACAATGTCAATGTAGTAAAAAAAATTCACACCAAGTGCATTGAATAGAATGAGCTGTTGGATGCTTGATAATTGTTTTGAGACACGAGGATAGTGATATTAGAGTCATGCTAGTGGAGTTATTATGAAATTGGGGAATACTTGTGTTAAGGTTAGTGATTCCCGTATCCTGCACGTATGGTGAACCGCTATGTGACAGAGTTAGAGCATGAGGTATTTGTACAGTGCCATCCTTTATGTGGAGGTCGGTGGCGCGCGATAGTTAACTCCTACCAACCTCCCCCATAGGAGCCTGTGTTGATTGCTTTGTTTTGATGACTCGTAGATTTTTGCAATAAGTATATGAGTTCTTATGACTAATGTTGAGTCCATGGATTATACGCACTCTCACCCTTCCACCATTGCTAGCCTCTCTTGTACCGCGCAACTTTCGCCAGTGACATAAACCCACTATATATCCTTCCTCAAAACAGCCACCATATATATTCCTCAAAACAGCCACCATACCTACCTATCATGGCATTTCCATAGCCATTCCGAGATATATTGCCATGCAACTTTCCATCGTTCTGTTCATATGACACGCATCATATTGTCATATTGCCATGCATGATCATGTAGTTGACATCGTATTTATGGCAAAGCCACCATACATAATTTTTCATACATGTCACTCTTGTTTCATTGCACATACCGGTACACCTTCGGAGGCATTCATATAGAGTAATACTTTGTTGTTGAAATATCGAGTTGTAACATCGAGTTATAATGAAAGTGTTACGATCATCATTATTAGAGCATTGTCCCATGGGAGGAAAGGCTAAATCTATAAAGCCCCTCCGCAAAAAAAAGAAAAAAAAGAAAGGCCAAAAGAAAAAAAAGGAAGGCCCAAAAAAAAGAACAAAGAAAAAAAAGGAAAAGAAAAAGGGACAATTGCTACTATCTTTTCTCCACACTTGTGCTTCAAAGTAGCACCATGTTCTTCATTGTAGAGAGTCTCATGTTTAGTCACTTTCATATACTAGTGGGAATTTTCTATGTAGAACTTGGCTTGTATATTCCAACGATGGGCTTCCTCAAATGCCCTAGGTCTTCGTGAGCAAGCAAGTTGGATGCACACCCACTAGTTTCTTTTGTTGAGCTTTCATTCATATTTAGCTCTAGTGCATCCGTTGCATGGCAATCCCTACTCACTCACATTGATATGTATTGATGGGCATCTCCATAGCCCGTTGATACGCTTAGTCGATGTGAGACTATCTCCCTTCTTTTTGTCTTCTCCACAACCACCTCTCTATTCCACCCACAGTGCTATATCCATGGCTCACGCTCATGTATTGCGTGAAAGTTGAAAGGTTTGAAAAGATAGAGTATGAAAGCAAGTGCTTGGCTGAAATCGGGGTTTTGCATGATATCAATATTTTTGTGTGATAACAAGGGAGCATAGCCAAGACTATAAGATTTTGTAGGGATAACTTTCTTTAGCCATAGTATTTTGAGAAGACATGATTGCTTTGCTACTATGCTTGAAGTATTATTATTTCTTATGTCAATATGTACTTTTATCTTGAATCTTTCAGATCTGAACATTCATGCCACAATTAAGAGAATTACATTGAAAAACTATATTGGTTAACATTCCACAACAAAAATTCTTTCTTATCATTTACCTACTCGTGGACGAGCAGGAATTAAGCTTGGGGATGCTTGATACATCTCCAACGTATCTATAATTTTTATTGTTCCATGCTATTATTTATGAAGTCTTGGATGTTTAATGGGCTTATTCCTACACTTTTATATGATTTTTGGGACTAACCTATTAACCCAGAGCCTAGTGCTAGTTTCTGTTTTTCTCCTGTTTTACGGTTTTACAGAAAAGGAATATCAAAAGGAGTCCAATTGACGAGCCAATTTTTTATGATTTTTTCTGGACCAAAAGAAGCTCCCGAAGCAAAATAGTTGGGCCAGGAGAGCCACGAGCTTCCCTCGAGGGTGGAGGGCGGGCCCTCGGCAGGGGGGCGGGCCCTCCTATCTCGAGGACAGCCCGGAGGGCCCCTTGACTTCGGACCTACGCCAAAAAATCCTATAAATAATGAAACCTTCGGAAATTAACCTAGATCGGGAGTTCCGCCGCCAAAAACCTCTGTAGCCACCAAAAACCAATGTAGACCCGTTCTGGCACCCTGTCGGAGGGGGGAATCCCTCTCCGGTGGCTATATTCATCATCCCGATGCTCTCCATGAGGAGGAGGGAGTAGTCCACCCTCGGGGCTGAGGTTATGTACCGGTAGCTATGTGTTTGATCTCTCTCTCTCTCTCTCTCTCTCGTGTTCTTGAGATGGCACGATCTTGATGTATAGCGAGCTTTGCTATTATAGTTGGATCTTATGATGCTTCTCCCCCTCTATCTTCTTGTAATGGATTGAGTTTTCCCTTTGGAGTAATCTTATCGGATTGAGTCTTTAAGGATTTGAGAACACTTGATATATGTCTTGCACGTGTTTATCTATGGTGACAATGGGATATCATGTGATCCACTTGATGTATGTTTTGGTGATCAACTTGCGGGTTCCGTGACCTTGGGAATCTATGCATAGGGGTTGGCACACATTTTCATCTTGACTCTCCGGTAGAAACTTTGGGCCACTCTTTGAAGTTCTATGTGTTGGTTGAATTGATGTTTCTGAGATTGTGTGATGCATATCGTATAATCATGCCCACGGATACTTGAGTTGACAATGGAGTATCTAGGTGACATTAGGGCTTTGGTTGATTTGTGTCTTAAGGTGTTATTCTAGTACGAACTCTATGATAGATTGAACGTTACTAGAGACTCTTGAATGGATCGATCAGAAAGAATAAGTTTGAGGTGGTTTTGTACCCTACCATAATCTCTTTGTTTGTTCTCCGCTATTAGTTACTTTGGAGTGACTCTTTGATGCATGTTGAGGGCTAACAATATGATCAAATTATGTTATCCTTGTTGAGAGAAATTGCACTAGTGAATGTATCACTACTAGGAAAAGGGCTATAGATGGAATTGATACTAATGGCGCACCAGACAAGCAGTGCGCCATTAGTATATAGTAATGGCGCACCAACAACAGATACACCATTAGAGTTCAAACTACTAATGGCGCACCAGGCCCAGCGTGCGCCATTAGTATCAAAAAGTTGTAACTAGTAATGGCGCACCGGCAGTAAAGTGCGCCATTAATGTTCTTTTTTTAATGATATTTTTTATTCGTTTTTTACAAAACTACTAATGGCGCACTGTCCCACAGTGCGCCATTACTAGTTTAAGCGCACTGTGCGACAGTGCGCCATTAGTATGTTTTTTTTTTGCAAAACTAGTAATGGCGCACCTACTATAAATGCGCCATTAGTAACCTTGATTACTAATGGCGCATTTATAGTGGGTGCGCCATTAGTAAGTGGGCAGCAACAAGATATTTTGGACAACACCCACACTCACTTTCTCCTCCACTTCATTCTCTCCACCTCCTCCTCCTCTCGGGTCCCTCCTCTTTTTCACCTCATTTCCACCATATATTCATTCAAATTAAGTGGTTAAATTACCTTGTTTTGATAGGTAAGTAAGGGGGAAGCTATATTTATGTTGTTCTCCATACAACAATGTGCACATGCACTTTTTATGGCCTAGCTAGATCTATGTATGTTCGTGGTGTTGCATATGTTTGTTGTGTTGCATATGTGTTTGTGTTTGGAGGTGTACCGGTATTTGAAATGCGATAGTTGCCAATATTTTCCCGGAATGTTGATTCATTTCCGTTTCGGTGAGAATTTTGGCATTAAGCTTCTTTTTTGTCCTATTTTTAGGGAAAGTCATGGCAAATTTTTTCTTGGTTCTAAAATATCATTTTGCTCTACCCCGCAGGTGACCATGGTGCGCACGATGACCGAAGGCATCGTGAATAGGTTTTTGAGGTCGGCGAAGGCCGAGATGCTTCAAAAGAACGAGACGGAGATAAGATGTTCGTGTCGAAGATGCAAGCTGAAGAGCCTTATTGCGGACCCGGATTCCGGGCAGGTGCGGGACCACCTACTCTTGCGTGGTTTCATGGATGGCTATCGGTGGCAAGGTGATGAAGATGACTACGAAGTCGTCCATTTGGGCCGGGCAAGAAATGCGGAAGGGCAGCAAGACAACCACCGCGGATCGGGCGGGCGAGAAGACGAAGAATCCCCAGGAGATGATCACGACGGTGATGCTGTACACAGTCATCATGTAGAAGATGCAGGACATGATGATGAGGAAGATACCGGAGCAGACGACGGGCATGATCATGAAGATGATGATGCCGGCAGAGCAGACGACGCTGGACCATCGATTGGCTGGGTGCAGGACCCTCATATTCAAGAGCTGCTTCTCAAGCAGACCGATAACGCAAGAGCTGCCGCCCGAGAGAAAGCCAAGATGGATCAACTTGAGTTAGACGCGGTTACTCCATTGTATGAAGGATGCAGGCCCGAGGATACCCGCCTGAAAGTAACGCTCATGGCTCTGGAGATGAAGGTAAAACACAAAATGACCGACGCATGCTTCGACGAGAACATGTCATTCTGGCACGAACGTCTTCCCAAGGGGAACAAGTGCCCCACTAGTTTGGAGGAGGCGAAGAAAATCGTGTGTCCTCTGGATTTACCGCACGTGAAATACCATGTGTGCATGAACAATTGCATCATTTATCAGGACGAGCACGCGGAGTCTACCATATGTCCGGTGTGCGGCGTCACTCGATACAAGAAGAGGAAGAAAGCTCCTCGAAAAGTGGTGTGGTACTTTCCGATCACTCCTCGTCTGCAGCGGTATTTCACGGACCCTAAGGTAGCAAAGCTCCTGCGTTGGCACGCGGATAGGGAGGAGAAGAAGCGAGAAGATGAGGCAAATGATCCGGAGATAGATAAAAAAGACAAGATGTTGAGTCACCCTAAGGATGCGAGCCAGTGGCAAGCCTTGAACTTCGAAGACCTAGAATTTGGGAACGATCCAAGGAACATCGTGCTGGGCGCGAGCACCGATGGAGTCAATCCGTTTGGCAGCCAGAGAAGCACACATAGCACCTAGCCTGTGTTTGTGTGGATGTACAACCTTCCCCCCTGGTTGTGCATGAAGAGGAAGTACATTCACATGAGTATGCTAATTGAAGGACCGAAACAACCAGGGAACGACATCAATCTGTATCTGGGGCTGCTGAAAGAGGAGCTAGACACGCTGTGGAAACGCCAGCCAATACGTGGGACGCCGCAAAGAAAGAATATTTCCCTATGAGAGCCGCGCTGCTCACGACGGTGCACGACTATCTCGTTTACGGATATGTCGCGGGGCAGGTGGTCCACGGATTTTCTGGATGCGTCAGGTGCTGTCGGGGAAACTGATCGCCCACGAACACCTATGGGACCGGAGCCCCTTTTCGGTACGGCAAGGGAGCGGAGGAAGCACCAAGAGCGGATCGAGGCGCACACGCGAGCAGTTTACCCAGGTTCGGGCCGCACGGATGCGTAAAACTCTACTCCTGCCTTGGTATGTATTGTGTTCTTGGCTCGGGAGCGAGAAGATCTACAGTACTTGCCTCTTACAACACCGAGCGTGGGAGTGATCGAGAGTCGGAACCTCCTCTACGTTGCGCATGGGCCTCCTTTTATAGGTCTAAGGGGTCACCGACAGGTGGCGACGTAGATGAGGGTAAAAGTGTTAAAATGGTGGTAGCTGGAACATTGTATGTACAGTGTATGTACAGTGGTCTATACCTAACCCTGACGGCAGGGGACAAGGGCATTGAATGCCCATCGCCGTCGCCCCCAAACAGTTGAAAAAGTGTCCGTCCGGGCGTCTTCGTTCGCCACGACGGTAGCCTCGTCATCGTGGCTTGCCATCGTGTCCCCCCAGGCTGCACAGCCTTCCGCCATGTGCCCCTGGAAGGGCCCTAGGGCGACGCGTGGCCAGATGAGCTGGAGCGCGGGCACACAGTGGAAGCTTGCCGCGGCAAGTGCCTTGGCGCGGTCGCTACCTTGCCGCGCCCGGAAGCTTGTCGCTCTCCGGGCCTTGCCGGGGCGCGCGATGCGCCACGGCGAGTCTTCTGAAGCACCATGCTTTGGCCTTCCTGGCAAGCTCCTCTTGCCAGGGTCTTGTGCTAAAGGCATGATTTTGAGCCTGGAGCGGCCTTCCCGGCAAGCTCCTCTTGCCGGGGCCTTGTTTCATTGACTTGAATACTTTGTTCTTGAATGGCCCTAAAGGATCCAGAGCGGGCCTTGGCGGGCGCGTGGCGAGCCCGACCACGGGACGCTGCTACTGCCCGTGCACAAGTCGGGAAACTAAGGTACCCCTACTTTAGTACACCGACAGGAGCCCCCGGGCCTGGGCCACACACGGTGCCGAGCGCTGTTGGGCCAGGCCCAAAACAGTGCACACGCACCCGCGGCCCACGGCGCGCCGTATCGCACTCCGTATCCGCTGCGTCCCTCCCTAACGGAACACGTCGATTGCGGCGTCGTGGGAGAGATCGTGGCCTGTTTCTTTAATGGGAAAATGCGGAACGTCCCCCTCTCCCCCTTAAAAGCAGAGGAAACAGGGGCAGTTTCCCCCATTGCTTCATTGCGTCTTCAACCTCCAGAAACCCCCGCCGCTCCCCTCCTCCCCGAAGGTTGAAAGAGAGCAGCGCTCCACCCTTCTTCCGCCGCCGCCAGCCTCCCCAGCGCCGCCGGCCCCCCTCGCCGTCCCCGCCATGGCCCCGAAGGGCGACAAGGCGAAAGCCGCGAATGCCGAACGGGCGGCGAAGCTTGCAGCAATGCGGAAGAGGATGGTGGTCTTCCCACCGAGGCTCGGCGCGAGGGAGCTGAAGGACAAGTTCTACCTCTTCTGGTCGAGGGAAACGAAAGCTCACCCGCGCACCAGGGTTCTCCCCGCCGAAGCCTGCGACATGTTCCCGGGAGGTTATCCTTACTTTGCCCTGTTCTTCCATTGCGGACTCTGCCCTCCATACTCCGAATTCTTCTGCGATGTTATGAACACGTATGGATTCTATCTTCTGGATTTCACCCCGAACGCAGTCTTAACCATGGCCGTTTTCGCACATCTGTACGAAAACTTTGTCGGAGTCCACCCCAATGTAGCCCTCTTCCGCCATTTTTTTACGCCTCGGGTAGAGTCTGGGTCCCCCCTGTCCGGTGGGATTTCTTGGATCTTTAGGCTCAATAGGAAAGAGGCATACTTGATTGGAGAGCTCCGCGGCACGTGGGAGGAGTGGAGGGCCGACTGGTGCTGGATCATGGAGGATGAACCCCAGCAGTTTACTTCCCCGCGCCGAGCTACAATAGTGCGCGGCAAGGACTGGAGTGATCTGGCCCCGGAGGACGAGAAGCTGAAGATAGCTCTCACTAGGATTCTTCGCCTCCGGCAAGCCAATCTCACTGTAGGTGAGGTCGGGGCAGATTTCCTTCACCGGCGCATCGCTCCCTTGCAGGAGAGGAAGAGGCCTGCTTGGGATTTCGGTAACGCGGCAGACTGTATGAGGCTGCGCCCCGGCCTTAACTATAACTTCACTGTCCTGGAGCTCAAAGGGATGCTCCGTGAGCTGTTCAAGTACGACGCCAAGCACCCGGAGTGGTTCGCCTCGCCGCGGGGGGTAGTTCCACTATGCAACAATTCGTCGCTTAGTGCTATCCGCGCGGCGATGCCGTTGTGCGACTCCCACGGGGTTGACCCCACTTGGCTTGCGCCTTCTGATGAAGCCGCGCAAACCTTCTTTGACAACTTGGTGGAGCTGCCGATCAATCTCGATGAGAAGAAAGGTCTCACCCGCGACACCACCGACCGGGAGGTGGCGTATATCGCCACCAGGATGGAGGAGGCAGTCGTACCCGAGGCCGCGGGCGAGTTTGGGTACTCCATGGACGAGGCGGATGCAGCGGACGCGGTGAGTCGGGCCGAGGAGGAAGAGATCCTCAAACTGATAAGGCCTGCCGGGCAGCCCGCCGAGACGAGCGAGGCTGCCGGGCAAGGCGCAGAGTCGAGCGAGCCCGCCGAGCAAGGCGCCGAATCGGGCGACTCTTCAGAAGACTCGGGCGGGTCTCTGGGCCTTGACGACTCCTCTTCATCCTAGGGGAGTTCTCCGCCACCACCAAGTCCTCCGCCTCAACCGAAGAAGCGTCTCCGCAAGGCTGCGGACACGGCGAAGCAGCCGGCGGGCCAGCAGCCGCAGCGTCGCTCAACGCGCGCCACCACGACGAGCAAGGCCATCAAGGGGGCGCCTCGCACCTCCGCAGCGGATGGGGGAGGGTCTTCCCGCACGGCCTCCACCGCTCCTCGAGCCTCGGCGACGACCGGAGCGGGGTCTTCGCAGACCACTGACCCCGCTCCCGGCAAGCAGCCGAGGGCGCCTACTCCTCCAGCTCCTCGCGCCGGACTGCGCGAGACAGACTTCGACTTCTCCGTTCTCAGTTCCGACGAGGAGGAGGAATAGTAAGTACTTGCAATTCTTGTTTCCTTCATTTGTTGCTCTTTGTTTTGAATCTTCTTTGTCTGATTCTGTTTGATGTCTGTCTTCCAGGACCCTGGACCAAAGGGTGGCGAAGAGGGCCAAGATCCCGGTGGTGGACCTCGAGGACGAGCCCGTCGCAGCAGTGGGGGATGCGCCCTCGACGTACTTGCCGGACCAGCCGGCTGCCCCGCAGAGCAGCCCCCAGCGTAAGTCCTCTGTTTACTTCTTCGCTTGTCTGGCGCACGTGGGCTTCTCATCTTTGTTAATCGTCTTGTTTTCTTGTTGATTTGTGCAGAAGCAGAGCCGCAGCCTCAGGAGCGCCCCGAGACTGCTCCCGATGAGCCGCTCGTCTCAACCTCCGCGCCAAGGAGGAGCTCCCCAGCGAGGGAGGGTACTCCGCCAAGGGCGGGTACTCCGCCAAGGGCGAGTACCCCGCCAAGGGCGAGCACCCCGCCAAGGGTGAGCACCCCGCCAAGCGAAGGCGCCAGCGGCCCTCCGCCGGCGGGGGCTACTACTACGCCGCCGAGGGAGGACCCTCCAGCGAGGGACCTCGTAGAAGAAGAGGCCCGCGCAGTAACCCTTGTAGTTTTCTTCTTTTGATTCCTTCTTTTTGGATATTTGCTTGACAATGTTTTTCTTCTTTCTTCTTCTTGTCTTCAGACTCGTCCGCTCCAGAGCCTATGGAGACGGAGGCCACCACCGAGGAGCCCGCGCGCGGCAACGCTGGCGATGCCGCGGCTACCGAAGGGGCAGTCGGCACCGAGGAGCCCGCCGTCGAAGAGGCAACCAGGGACGCCGACGCGGCGGCCGAGGAGGGGACCGGCGGTCGCACTGACGGCCCTGAGGCCGCAGGAGCGTTTGACACTGCGCCGACCGCCAACCCTGCTGCCTCCACGGCCGGAGCTGGCGCCTACTTGGAGGCCGGAAACGGAGTTTTCATCCAACTTCCGTGGGTTTCTTCGTCAAGGGCGCCCGCGGAGGGGGAGGTCTTTGATGGGGAAGTCCTCGCCTCCGCGGGGCTGAAGTTTGTCGACGTGCCCGGCAGCAGCAACGAGCCTGAGGAGGAGCAGCTTCTGCGCCGGCTTCTGGCCTTGTACCGCGCCAGGCAGGCCAAGCTGGAGTCCCGAGAGGCTCTGGCTGCCAAGGCGAGCGTCGATTTGTAGAAGCGCGCCGAGGAGCTCCGCGCCGCCAACCAGGCGGCCCTCTGGTCCTTGGCGGAGGAGCGGGAAGAGCTCGCCAAGGCGCACCAAGCGTTCATCCTCGAAAAGGCCGAGGCAGAGGAGCAGCAACGGCTTGCCGCCGAAGATCTGTCTTGGCGGGAAGGAGAGCTGAGGCAGCGGAAGGTCGACCTCGATAGCCACGAGGACGACCTTGCCGCGCGCGAGCAGTCCATTGGCAGGGCTCTGCAGGAAGTGAGGGACGCCGCTGCAGCTGCAGAGACCGCCAAGAGAGACTTGGAGGCGAGGGTGGCGCAGTTGGAGATCAACTTGAGGACGAGCGAGGAGAAGGTTGCCGCGCTCAAGTTGGAGAGGGAGAAAGACGCCCACAGCCACTCAGAGCTGCAGGTCCGTCTCTCCGACAAGGGCAAGGAGCTCGCCGTCGCCAAGGACTCTGTTGAGGACTTGGAATTGAAGCTGTCCACCCTCACCGCATCGCTCGATAGCGCCAGGAACCGGGAGACAAAGCTGAAGGAGGACCTGCGGGCCGAGAGGGCACGGCTGGATAGCGCCGCCGTCACGCAGAACAACTTCAGGCAGACGGTGGAGCAGTGGACCGAGGAGCTCGTCGCCGCCGCCGCTGACATCGACAGGGAGATGGCGGCGCTCGGGACGGAGCACCTCGGGTACTCCACCGATGCGAACCTCCCTCACAGCGCCAAGCTGAGCTTATTCTTCAGGGGATTGGCACCGGCCCTCGAGCAGCTCCGGGAGAGGATCCCCACGCAGCTGGCGAACGAGGCGCGCAGGCTTTGCACGGGAGTTGTGGAGAGAGTGTTGACGAAGATAGTCTACCACAACCCCGGGATCAACCTCGACAACGTCCTCCGGACCTTGCCGCCCGACGCCGACCAGGAAGCGCTGAAGGCTCTTGTCGCCCCCATCGTGGCCAAGGTGGGCAAGATCAGAAGAGTCGACGGCGACCGCGTAGACGAGGCTGTTTTCTTTCCGCTTCCCTTGTCGCTGCCAATTAAGTCATGGACAGTAGTTTATTAGAACAGCGACAAGTCATCTTGTAATATAACTTTATTTTGGGTAGTTAATGCAGTGTTATTTCCTTTGCTCGACTCCTTTACTTTGTATGCTTTTACCCTACGCTTTTAGGGAACTTGCCGGCAAAGGGGCCCTTGCCGCGAGCGCTGAGTGTGGAACTTCAGCAGCCTGCTGGCAACGCCTCTACCAGCAAGAAACCTTGCCGCAGCTAGTCGCAGCACACTTAGGTTGTTGAGCGAACTCGAAAACGAAGCAAGGGCGCGACACTTGTCGCAGTGCACTTAAACCGTTGAGCGTGCTCGAAACAAAGTAAGGGCGCGGCTAGCCACGGGTAGGTTCCTCCGCGCACAGGTTTTCCATACAAAGTGTGGTCGTTCAAGGAAGATAACTTTTAAAATTTCAAAATTCGAATGCTCAAACTTTGGTAACTTAGCTTTTGTGTATGGTCTGCTTCCCGGCAAGGCGAGGCTTTATTGAACGGCACTTGGTCCATACCACTGTCTCCTTCCTTCCCGGCAAACTTGTGCGCGAGGAATCCTTCTTTTGCTTGAGAGAAAAAAGAAAGGGAGGAAACATAGATATGGAGCCTTGCGGCTCGTTATTGCTTACCGGAGGTGTGTGCTGCACGAGGTGTCATATAATACATGCAAGTAAAAGAGAAAAATGCATGAAACGACAAGTTGTGCAAGGCACAAAAGCTTTACTGATGCACGGGATCTGCGCCCGGCTTTGTACAAAGGTTTACGTGCAACAGCGGCAAGACTTGTACAAAAGGTGGTTGCCGGAGCGGATCACGGCAACCGCGCCTTATGGGTGAAACTTGCGAAGGTGCTCAATGTTCCAGGAGTTGCTCACCGGTAAGCCCTCTTCGGTCTCAAGGCGGACAGCGTCGGGCTTTGTGACTTGTCTCACCCGATAAGGGCCTTCCCACTTCGGCGTCAGCTTGTTGGAATTCTTGGCGGACTGAACACGCCGAAGAACAAGGTCGCCTTCCTCGAGACTTCTGGCCTTGACTTTGCGGCTATGTTAGCGGCGCAAAGCTTGCTGGTATCGAGCAGCTCGTACAACAGCCTGAAGACGGTTCTCCTCGAGGAGCAGTGCGTCATCTTGCCGCAGCTGCTCTTGCTCGAGCTCATCATAAGCGAGCACTCGAGGCGACCCATATACGAGTTCCGTGGGGAGAACTGCCTCTGCTCCATAGACAAGAGCAAAGGGTGTCTGTCCAGTGGCTCGATTTGGTGTCGTCCTGATTGACCAAAGAGCCGCCGGCAACTCCTCAATCCAGTTTCTTCCGCACTTGTGCAGCCTGTCGAAAGTTCTTGTCTTGAGTCCGCGCAACACTTCTGCGTTTGCCCTCTCCGCTTGACCATTGCTCCTCGGGTGAGCAACAGAAGCGAAGCAGACCTTGGCGCCAAGGTCTTGGACGTATTGCATGAAGGTGCGGCTTGTGAATTGCGTGCCGTTATCGGTAAGGATCCTGTTAGGGATTCCGAAACGGCAAACAATTGACTTGAAGAACTTGACTGCTGACTGTGCGGTCACCTTCCTCACTGGCTCCACTTCCGGCCACTTTGTGAACTTGTCGATGGCGACGTACAAGTACTCAAAGCCCCCAACTGCGCGGGGAAAGGGGCCGAGGATGTCGAGCCCCCAGACCGAAAATGGCCAGGACAAAGGGATCGTCTGGAGAGCTTGAGCTGGCTGATGTATTTGTTTGGCATGGAACTGGCACGCTTCACACTTGGTTACTTGTGCAGTTGCATCTTGGAGGGCTTTTGGCCAAAACAAACCTTGCCGGAACGCCTTGCCAGCAAGTGCTCTTGCGCCAATGTGGTGGACACATATGCCTTCGTGTATCTCTGCCAACAGCTTTTGCCCATCTTCCCGGGGGATGCACTTCAGTCTAACACCGTTGAGTCTTCTTCTGTACAGCTCATTGCCAACGAACTGATACATACTTGACTGCCGGGTTACTCTTTCTATTTCTTCTGGCTCTTCGGGAAGTTATCCAGTTTGAAGAAAACGGACAATTTGCTGTGCTCATGCTGGAGCCTGAGGCTCAACAACAAGGACTAAAGGCATCATTGCTGCTGCGGGAACGTCAGCTTCTACGGCAAGAACCTGTGGCTCGGCCGGAGCTGGACATTCCCCGGCAAGCTTGCCGGGACATGACTTGTCGGGAACGCCTACTTCAACTTTACGGACCCTTGGGTTCGCAGGAGCAGACTGTTCCTCAGCAACTTGGGCGTTGATCTTGGGGACCTTGGCGGCGGCTTCAGGGAGATCCGCCGGCAAGTAGTCACCGGAGACCAACTTTCTCTTCTTGCTTTGCCCAACTGATGGTGTAACGGATGGTTGAGTCAGCTTGAGCACGAAGATCCCTGGTTCCACAGGTAGTTTCAGTGCAGCACACTTTGACAGGCCGTCTGCGATGTCATTTTTAGCTCTTGGAACGTGCTCCATCTGTATGCCTTCAAAGTTCTCTTCAAGCTTTCTCACTTCGTCAACGTAAGCTTCCATCAATGGGCTCTAGTAGCTCTTGTTTACTTGTCGGACAACCAACTGTGAATCTCCCCGCACAATCAGCTTCTTGATCCCAAGTTCCGCTGCAATTATGAGGCCGGCAAGCAAACCTTCATACTCTGCAGTATTGTTTGTTGCTTGCTCCTTGGGAAAGTGCATTTGGACAACGTACTTGAGGTGTTCTTCGGTGGGTCCGACAAGCAACACACCAGCACCGGCGCCTTGCAGCGAGAACGCTCCATCGAAGTACATTACCCATTCTTTGCTCGCTTCTTCGACGGGGATGTTTGTCTCTGGAATCTCTTCGTTCGGCGTTGGTGTCCATTCTGCTATGAACTCTGCCAATGCTCTGCTCTGGATAGTTGAAGTACTTCCAAACTTAAGACCAAAGCTTGACAGCTCTAGTGCCCACTCGACAATCTTGCATGTGGCTTCCGGATTTTGCAATATCCTTTTCAGCGGAAAGCGAGTGACCACTGTTATCTCGTGTGCTTGGAAGTAGTGGTGCAGCTTTCTCGAGGCCATGAGGAGGCCGAAAAGCAACTTCTGCACCCCAGAGTATCTTGACCTAGCCCCCTGCAAGAGGGAACTGACAAAATAGACCGGGCACTGCACCATCTTCTTCCGCACTTCTTCTTGCATCTGCGCAGACTTATCTTTGTCGGGGCCAGAGCTTGTCACGGAAGCCCCCTGCTTGTCGCTGGATGTGCTTGTCGGGGCTGTGGGCTCCTCATCTGCCTCCCTTTCCGCTACCAATGCAGCACTAACCACTTGATTGGTTGCTGCTAAGTACAACAACAACTTCTCTTGTGGCCTAGGTGCGACAAGTATTGGAGTGGAGGACAGGTATCCTTTCAAGTCTTGCAGCGCTGCCTCCGCTTCCGGAGTCCATTTCATTGGACCTGCCATTTTCAAGATTTTGAAAAACGGCAGGGCGCATTCTGCAGACTTAGAAATGAACCTGCTGAGAGCAGCCACGCAGCCGGCAAGCCTTCGTACATCCTTGACGCGCTTCGGAGCTTCGATCTGCTCGATTGTTTTGATCTTGTCGGGATTGGCATCAATCCCTCTCTGGGACACAAAGAACCCGAGAAGCTTGCCGGCGGGGACTCTGAACACACACTCTCGGGGTTAAGCTTGAGTTGTATCTTGCGCAGGTTCGCAAAAGTTTCATCTAGGTCTTGAATCAGGGTATCCTTGTCCTTGCTCTTGACCACTATATCATCCATGTATGCTTCTACATTCCTGTGTATCTGTGGCTCAAAAGCAGTGTGGACCACCCTTGCAAATGTTGAGCCCGCATTCTTCAATCCAAAGGGCATGCGTATGAAGCAGTAAGTGCCACATGGAGTAATGAATGCGGTCTTCTCTTCATCCTCTTCAGCCATGAATATCTGGTGGTATCCGGAGTATGCATCAAGGAATGAAAGCAACTCACACCCAACCGTGGAGTCAACGATCTGGTCGATGCGCGGCAAGGGGAATGGATCTTTAGGACAAGCTTTATTCACATCAGTGAAGTCTATACAAAGCCTCCAGTTCCCATTAGCTTTGCGCACGACGACAGGGTTGGCCAACCACGTGGGATGAAGTACACCTCTAACAAGGCCTGCTGCTTCCAACTTCTTGATTTCCTCGGCGATAAACTCTTGGCGGTCCACCGCTTGCTTTCTGACCTTTTGCTTGACGGGCCGCGCGTGAGGACAAACAACAAGCTTGTGCTCAATCACTTTCCTGGGAACACCGGGGATGTCAGACGGTTGCCATGCAAACACGTCGATATTCGCCCGCAGGAAAGCAACGAGCGCGCTTTCCTATTTAGGATCGAGCGTGGCACCGATGGTGAAGGTACCACCAGTGCCGTCCTCCTTGGCGGACACCTTCTTGGTTGCAGGTGGAGCTGCCATTCCCTTCTTGCACTTGCCGGTGGAGCTCGATGGTGCGTCCTCGACGGCAGCGCAGCACTCCGAAGAGGTGCGTTTGCCGGAGTGGGCCCTAGAGCTCTTGCCGGACTTGGTCTTGTTCTTCCCCCCGGGAGCTTCAGCGGCAAGTGTTTCGCTATCTGCTGCAGCTGCTACGTCCCGGTAGACCTTGTCGGCGCAGATAAGTGCGTCCTTCTTGTCGCCGGGAACAGAGATGACGCTTATAGGGCCTGGCATCTTGAGCATGTTGTAGGCATAGTGAGAGGCTGCCATGAACTTGGCGAGCGCCAGACCGCCAAGTATCCCATTGTATGGCAATGGGATATCGGCAACGTCAAAGGTGATCCTCTCAGTCCTGAAGTTCAGCTCTCCGCCAAAGGTTACTGGCAGTGTGATCTTCCCCTTCGGCTTGCTCCTTCTCGGGTTAATTCCTTGGAAGGTTCCGGTTTCCTCGAGTTCGCTATCGGGGATCTGTAGCTTCCGGACAACAGCAGAGGAGATAAGGTTCAGGCCGGCCCCGCCGTCAACTAGCATCTTAGTGACCTTGAGGTTGCGGATGGTTGGCGAAACCAACATCGGCAAACACCCGACCGCAGTTGTGCGGTCAGGGTGATCCTCAATGTCGAAGATGATGGGCGTGCTGGACCACTTCAGGAGTTTGCGCGACTCGACGGGCGGCTCTGCTGCATTAACTTCCCGCACCCATTGCTTGAGTTGGCGGTGGGAAGTCTATCTCCTTGCCGCTGCTTGGCCTTGCCGCGGTGCCCTCCCCGGCCATTGAATGGCCGCTTCTTGCCAGACTCTCCTCCGCCTCCCTGGGCCTTCTCCTTGTCGCGTCGCTCGTACTCAGCTTTCTGCTGTTCGACGAGGTATTCGACCCTCTTGCAGTTCTGGAGATCGTGGCCCTTGGTGCGGTGGATCTTGTAGTACTGCTTGTCGGAGCCGTCCTGCTTGTCAGCGGCCGCTACAGTGGTGGCTTCCTTGCCGGAGCCACCAGTCTGAGCTTTCTTGGCGCCAGCCTCCTTGCCGGACTGCTCAACGGCCAGTACTTCCTTAATCTTCTTCTTCTTGTTGTTCCGCCGCCGGTTCTTCCTTGCCGGGGCGGCATCCTCACTGTCCGTTCCTCCTGCTCCAGTATCCTCTCCGGGGAGTCTCCTCCCCTCTTCAGCGCGCGCGCACTTGTCGGCCAGGGCATAAAGCTCACTGACGTCTCGTATCTTGCACATCGCCATTTCCTCCCTCATGCGGCGGTTACGCGCGTTCTAGTGGAACGCGCTAATAACAGCGGCAGGGTGGACGTCCGGGATGTTGTGCTGGACGCGGCTGAACCTCTGGATGTACTTTCGCAAGGACTCTCCTTCCTTCTGGGCGAGTATATGCAGGTCGCTCTCCTGGCCATGGGGCTTGTGGCCGCCCGTGAAGGCGCCAACAAACTGGTGGCACAGGTCAGCCCAAGAAGAGATGGAGTTCTCCGGCAAGTGCATGAGCCAAGATCTGACATTCGGCTTGAGCACGAGCGGGAAGTAGTTCACTAATATCTTCTTGTCGCGTCCCCCGGCAGCCTGCACTGCGATGGTGTAGATGCTGAGGAACTCTGAGGGATGGGTCTTGCCGTCGTACTTCTCGGGTACGTCGGGCTTAAAGTTCTTCATGCTGGGCCACTGGACTTGCCGCAGCTCACGGGTGAACGCAGGGCACCCTGCCGCGTACGGCGGGTCGCCTGGTTCTCCGGGCGCGTGCGTGTCGACAGCGGTTCCAGCGCGCTGGTCGGACTGTCGTCGCGCTTCTCTTCGACGCTCGATGCGGGTTCGAGCGTCTTCTTGTCGTCTGTCGTCGAGGACTTGGCGCTGATCGCGGCCAGCTCGTGGATCCGACGACGCCGTGGACTCGTCGTCGACGTTGATCCGGCGAGTCGGCGACTTTGGCCTTCGGGGCGGGGAGTGCACGGTTGTTGCACCCCCGGCGGTCTTGTCCCCGGCGGTCTTGTCTCCATCAGCCCGCGCCTGGCTGACTTGCCGCGGCCGCGACGTTGCCGGGTGCTGCGGCGTGTCGTTGTTGGCAAAGGCGATGAGGCTTTGGATGGTGGCCCTCCAGTCTTCGGCCTTGTCTGCCGCTGGAGGGAAGTCGAGGAGCAGCTGAGCTCTAGCCAGAGCTTCTGCTGGAGTGGAGGGAAGCGGTGGCGAGCGGTGCGAGGAGCGAGATATGCTCGGACTTCTAACTTTGTTAGAAGGAGCAGGGTCTCGCCCCGGCGACCGCGCCTTGCTCATGCCAGCACGTTGGCCTTGAGCGTCCCGCGACCCGCCAACTTGTCCTTGGCCCAGCAAGCGGATGGTACCCTGCGTACCACGCCGTTGCCGTTCCGGCACCTCCTAAGAGGGGCGCGGTGCGTGCACGGACGCTGAGGTCTTGGAGTGCGCTCGGTCGTTCGTCTTGTCCTTGGATTTGGCGGCGCCGTGAGTTTACTCGCCGGCGTCCGTCCTTCCGCCAGCGTCTACCCCACCAACCGTCGGTTCTGGTGGTGGTGGGATCGACGCGAACGGGCCTCCCACCTCTGAAGCTTTCTTCTTCGGGGGCATGTCGATGAAGTTAATGAAGTTGAGGAAGTTGCTGAAGGTTGCGCCCGCGTGAACGCCGGATCAGGTTCGCACAACCTCGACGCCCCCTACCTGGCGCGCCAAAGATGTCGGGGAAACTGATCGCCCACGAACACCTATGGGACCGGAGCCCCTTTTCGGTATGGCAAGGGAGCGGAGGAAGCACCAAGAGCGGATCGAGGCGCACACGCGAGCAGTTTACCCAGGTTCGGGCCGCACGGATGCGTAAAACCCTACTCCTGCCTTGGTTTGTATTGTGTTCTTGGCTCGGGAGCGAGAAGATCTACTGTACTTGCCGCTTACAACACCGAGCGTGGAAGTGAGCGAGAGTCGGAACCTCCTCTACATTGCGCATGGGCCTCCTTTTATAGGTCTAAGGGGTCACCGACAGGTGGCGACGTAGATGAGGGTAAAAGTGTAAAAATGGTGGTAGCTGGAACTGTGTATGTACAGTGTATGTATAGTGGTCTATACCTAACCCTGACGGCAGGGGACAAGGGCATTGAATGCCCGTCGCCGTCGCCCCCAAACAGTGTAAAAAGTGTCCGTCCGGGCGTCAACGTTTGCCACGACGGTATCCTCGTCATCGTGGCTTGCCACCGTGTCCCCCCAGGCTGCACAGCCTTCCGCCACATGCCCCTGGAGGGGCCCCAGGGCGACGCGTGGCCAGATGAGCTGGAGCGCGGGCACACAGTGGAAGCTTGCCGCGATCGCTACCTTGCCGCGCCCGAAAGCTTGTCGCTCTCCGGGCCTTGCCGGGGCGCGCGATGCGCCACGGCGAGTCTTCTAAAGCACCATGCTTTGGCCTTCCTGGCAAGCTCCTCTTGCCAGGGTCTTGTGCTAAAGGCATGATTTTGAGCCTGGAGCGGCCTTCCTGGCAAGCTCCTCTTGCCGGGGCCTTGTTTCATTGACTTGAATACTTTGTTCTTGAATGGCCCTAAAGGATCCAGAGCGGGCCTTGGCGGGCGCGTGGCGAGCCCGACCACGGGACGCTGCTACTGCCCGTGCACAAGTCGGGATACTAAGGTACCCCTACTTTAGTACACCGACAGGTGCATGGATGACACAACGTATCGCCAGCTAGATAGAGATCCCCGGTCTTCGAAAACCGTGTTCATGGGACATCGAAGGTGGCTTCGCGATGATAACCTGTGGAGAAAACGCAAGGATCTGTTCGATGGTGAAACCGAACCGCGAGGACGCCCGCATACGAGGAGCAGCGAGGAAATAGACGAGCTGTTGAAAAATTGGAAAGATTGCCCACTGCCGGGAAAGAAGCAAAAGGCGCCAGAGCCGGGAAAGAAGCGAAAGGCGCCAGAGCCGCTGCTGAAGGTATGGAAAACGAGGTCTGTTTTCTGGGACTTGCCGTACTGGAAGATCCACCGTGTGCCTCACAGCCTTGATGTAATGCATATCACGAAGAACCTGTGCGAGAGTCTGCTTGGTACCCTGCTCAACATGCCAGAGAGGACCAAAGATGGGCCGAAAGCAAGGGCAGACTTGAAATCAATGGGCATCAGGCAGGAGCTTCAAGCTATATATGATGATGATGATGATGAGGCGAAGCAGGACACGGAAAGTCGTTGCAAAGGCAAAAAGGCCAAGAAGACCGGAAATGACTACCCTCCCGCGTGCTTCACTCTAAGTCAGGAGGAGATCGAGCAGTTTTTCACCTGCCTCGTAGGAGTACAACTTCCTTACGGTTACGCGGGGAAGATAAGCAGATACCTAGACCGGGCGAAGCTGAAGTTCAGCGGGATGAAGTCTCACGACTGTCACGTGCTGATGACGCAGATACTTCCAGTTGCAATCCGTGGTATCATGGACGCGCACGTCCGTGACACCCTATTTGGCCTATGCAACTTTTTCGACGTCATCTCTCGGAAGTCTGTTGGCGTGAGGCAACTCAGAAGGCTATAGGAAGAGATCGTGGTGATACTATGCGAGCTTGAGATGTACTTCCCGCCCACATTCTTCGACGTTATGGTGCATCTGCTGGTCCATATCGTGGACGATATCATCCAACTCGGGCCGACGTTCCTGCACAGCATGATGCCGTTCGAAAGGATGAATGGTGTCATCAAAGGATACGTTCGCAACATGTCACGTCCAGAGGGAAGCATAGCCAGGGGCTTTCTGACTGAAGAGTGCATCTCCTACTGCACGAATTATCTAGGCATCGAGAACCCCATTGGTCTGCCCGTCAACAGGCACCTCGGCAGGCTCGCTGGATGGGGTCACCGTGAGGGTCACCGCGAAATGCATGTCGACTTCGAGGGTCGACTCGCCGACTTTGAAAGAGCAAACCTAGTCGCGTTACAACACATAGACGTGGTCGATCCTTGGGTGGTTCAGCACAAAACCTTTATTGAGAAGACGTACAATGACCGAGGCCAATAGAGGACGGACGAAGATATAATCAAAGAGCACAACTCATGTTTCACGCGTTGGTTCAAGCAGAAGCTTCTGTCATACCCTTTACATGATGATTCTTCCGCGGAAGAACAACTCATATTAGCCTTGTCACAGGGCGCCGAGCACAACCTGATGACCTATGAGGCGTACGATATCAACGGCTACACATTCTACACCGAGGCCAAGGACATGAAGAGCGATGGTTATCAGAACTCCGGGGTAACGATGGAATCCTACACCGGTAATGACAAGGACAGATACTACGGAAGGATCGAGGAGATCTGGGAGCTGAGCTACGCTGGAGAGAAGGTCCCGATGTTCCGTGTCAGATGGGCCAAGAGCGTCCTAAAAGAAGACCGGTATTTCACCACCATGGTTATACCCGAAGCCAAATCCAAGACCGCGGGCGCAAACGTCACCGTGAAAAATGAGCCATGGGTACTGGCTTCCCAAGTTGACCAATGCTTCTTCATTACCGATCCGTCAAAGCCGAGTCGTGTTGTTGTGAGGAGAGGCAAAAGGAAGATCATTGGAATGGATGGAGTAGCCAATGAGCAAGACTTCGACAAGTCCGGCGACCCGAGGATCGAACATGACGACGATGATGAAGTAGGAGCTTACACCACAAGAAGAAGCAGGACCACCACAGAAGAACTCCATTTGCGAAAAAGAAGGGCAAGAAGATTGTGAACAGATAGCTAGCTAAGATCGATTGTATTTAAATCGTACCCTTCATTTCTCGATTGTATTTCATGGGCACTTTTTGAACTATCATGAATATTTTTAAATTTCATGGACACTCGATCTCGACCCCCCCTCCATCTCGATCGCTATCCCACCTCGCCAGATCCG
>LR738711.1:225219129-225276061 GCA_902687465.1 Secale cereale
CCTACTCAACCGCCGCCGCCGAGCACCCCCCGGTCCACCGGCCGCCGCCGCCGACCCCCCTCACCCTCGATTCCCCTACTCAACCGCCGCCGCCGACCCATGATATATTCAAAATAATAAATTTGATGATATTTTTTCATATTCATAAATATTTTAAAATAACAAATTTAATGATATTTTTTTAAAAATTATTACTTTTTTATAAAAAAATATTACTGTTATGATTTAAACAAGTTTGAACATATTTAAACACAAATAAGTGTCGAACAGCATTTTAAAAGCAAAAAAAAAAAATTTGGGGAGCCTGGGAATCGAACCCAGGACCTCCTGGTGGGTGTGCAGAGTGCTGACCAGTCGGGCTAGTGCGGGGGTTCTGTTAGGTAGTGGGTTAGGTGGGAGATATAGCTTTCTGTCGGGCTACTGACTAGAACACAATACTAATGGCGCACCTGGGGGTGTTGCGCCATTAGAGTCTACATACTTATGGCGCACAGAGCTGTGGTGCGCCATTAGTAATCCCCCCATACTTATGGGGCCGGCCGCACCCTCCTCTCTCTCCCTCTCGCCAGATCTCCCCCCTCTCCCCGACGCCTCTCTCTCCCTCACCCGCCGACGCCTCTCTCTCCGGCCGCACCCGCCGACGCCCTCGACGCCCGCGCCAACGACGCCCTGGACGCCCGGAGCTACGCCGCCGCCGCCCGCGCCCCCGACGCCCCAGCCCCCGACGCCCCGGCCCCCGACGCCCCGGCCCTGACGCCCCGGCCTCGACGCCCCGGCCCCCGACGCCCCGGCCTCGACGCCCCGGCTCCCCCAGGTGCATGGCCATCTCCGGCCGCCTCCTCCAGATCCTCGCCGACCACGGGCCCCTCACCGTCGCCAACACCAAGGTATAAAGCTCCAAACTCCCCATGGCATCCCCCTCCTACCTACCAGTCCTTCCATTCTTCCATCCAATCGCCTATTATTAGGTTAGTTGTGGTGTTGGTCTCCACGACTTGAACCCAAATTCACTAGCTACTAGCAGGCTAGCAGTTTCTGGATTAGCGGACTGAATTTTTCTGGATGAATTGGTGGAGATCTAGCTATTAATTTCGGATCCCTTGATCTGAGAATTAAGCATGTTTTTTCCGTTTTGTCTTTTGCGGGAGTAGAATTAAGCATGTTAACTAGGCGCATGAGCTAGCGAATACAATTATGTAGGAAAGAGAATGTCCTGATGCTTCAGATTAGCACGCAGTGGAATTGGTTCCGGATCCCTTGGTTGCAAGTCCAAATATGAGAGCTAGTGGTAATTATCTAGGGAATTTTCTTCATGATGAACACACACTGATGTTTCATATTAGTACGCTAGCTGGATCCCTTGATTTCAAAATTGAAGTGCCTCAGCTAGCAGTGACTATGCAGAGAAGATGATGTAGGAAACGGTAATATGTATATACATAAAGTTATGGTTCAAATTGGAGTGCCTCGGCTAGCAGTGATCATGAAGTGTCTCACTGCTTGATCAAGATCAAATTGACCGTAGCTATAGTTCAGACATAAAATACATAACCTTGGGTTCAGACATTAAATGCACCATGATGATGTACCTGCACCAATGTGTTCACAGTTTATAATCGGTTTCTCATGCTTGTTTTTAGGACCTTATGGATGTATTACCAAACAGGTGGCTTGTAAACGCCGAACACTGAGCTATCATTTTATGTGTGCAGTTTTTTCCAGCACTCCTTGCACGCCATATAGCACCAGTCGTCTTCTGTTGACACTATTTCAGTTATCTGGATTTTCATCACATAAAGTTTATCCTGTATAGAGCAACAACGCCGAACACAAATTAATAGCTAGATCTCCACCAATTCATCTAGATCACCATGCGGCCTTTTACACTCTAGGCAAGATGATTCATCGTGTGGTCCGAGGACTCCTGCTTATTAGTGGCATTTGCCTCCTGCTTAATTATTAGTGCTCTTTTGGAAGGTGCTAATTGGGATAGTCCCACCAGAAAACTTTTGGGTGGTCCTGCTTCCTGCTTGTTTATAATGCACCACTTTGATTAGGAATTTTGAAACTAATTGTGTCCCCTGAAATTGAAAAAAAAGGGTGAAAAGCAATTGATTTTACCCAAAATCAAGACGGGTAAAGAAAGATGGGAGAGTTACTGGAACATGGGACCCATGGGTTGACTTAGACTATGCTAAAAGAGGCTCGCATGTCACCCTTTTAAACGAGTTCTGACATAGGAGTATTTCTCAAAAGAAGATGACCAACTCTTCATATTTGATAAATCCTCTCTTGCTCAACCACTCTCACGTATCTCACTCGTTTAGGTTAACTTCTATTTTTCTGTGTGGAAAGAAATCATCTTATTGGAGGCTCTGCCCTTATGAGGTCAAGGATAGCCACTGTTACTTAAATATGCCATATTGCTGATGCTTTCTAATTAATACTGGCAGCAACATCAATTTTTGAGTTGTTGTCAGTTTGCTATCAAGCCGTGACTGTATGTCACACTAGGTTTTAGGTTTTAGGTTTTTTTTTCATGTACACTAGTACTACTTGTATGTCACACTAGCACAATGATAATAATGGTGGTCATGTATTTGGTTCCTTGTTGTAAATATTTGAACTTCAAACTATTGTTTTACAAGCTTCTGCAACTTTTTCTTAACTGTTGATGCTGCTGTTATGCCTGTATTCACTGCTGTTGCTACTGTACTTGTCATGATGTTGTACTTGTGATGATGCTACTTGTGATCTTCTGAAATGACCCATTGGCGACTTCATTAGGCGGGGATAATGATTTTGCAGGTACCCCGAGAGGCCCTTGAGTTTGCTGGAATGTCGATTAACTTCCGTTCCGGCAAATTCGGGTACTCCATATGTCCTATTTTCTGCAAAGGTCATGCTGAAATTTTCCATGAATTTTAGCATGACTTTGCTAAAAATAGGACATATAGGGTACTTGTGACTAATGCATGGGCCGGGGTATCTTAGTAGTTAATTAAGTAGGATCAAGTGCCCCTTTATTCTACCTGCATTAAACCATAGGCGGCAATAGAGCCAAGTGATTAGGCCCAACTTAGAATTCTCCTTCCCAGCTTAGCGTTTAGGATGCCTCGGTGTCGACAAACCATAAATTATAAAACCTTGGCTTTTAGGGTGCCTCGGTGTCGATAAAAACCGAAATGATGAAAGCTTAGGCTTTTAGGGTGCCTCGGTGTCGAAAAACCCTCAATTATAAAAGCTTAGCTTTTAGGATGCCTCGGTGTCGACAAACCCTAAATGATGAGACCATGATCTTGTTCCTTGACAATAACCAACTTTTTGACCAAACTTTGTTCCTATTTTGAGAGAAACATGGCCAACAACGATGAGGCCGGCGGTTCGGGCGGCAAGGCATTCTGGGAGCTGTCCCAGGAGATGGAGGAACAACCTCACTTGTATGAGGACGCCACCTTCCCCACCGATCCTGAGACCACTGATGGTACCGCCGAGGATGACCCCACTGATGGTGCCGCTGAGGATGCCACCACTGATGATGGCGGCGCACGGACAGATGGCAGCCAACCGAAGAGGCAACGGAAGGACCGGCACCCGACCGTGCTCCACACCCTCAAGGAGGAAGTTTCTGAAGTGGACTCCGACGGGGAATCCAACGGCGCCCGAACGAATAGTCAAGGGGTACTCGCTTCAGCTCGGGTGCATTCTCCGGAGCACCATCTCGATCAACACCGAGGCATCCTGACCGAGGGAATTTGCGCATCCTCCTCTTCACGAAGCTGCATGAACGATACAAGTTCCCCGCTCAATTTGAAAACACAAGCCTCAAAGGGAATAAAGTGAACAATGCTGCCCTCACGAGGATGAGCAAGGCCCTGTCTACTTGGAAAACCAATGTGAAGAGAATGATCGAGAAAGGTGAGAGTTATGAGAAGATCAAGGAGAAAAATCCTTCGATCACCGAAGATGACTACAACGACTTCAAGATCAATTGCTCGAGCACCGCACACTCCGAATCAAGTCAGTGGGGGGAAAGAAATGCGGTTGCTCAACTTAGGGGAACACAGACTCGGTCCCGGCGGTTACAGAGTGGCGGAGCCTATATGGGACAAGGAGGAGGCGGACCGTGCCGAGCAAGGCCTACCGCCCCTCTTCGATAAATACGGTGACAAGCAGACCAGGAACTTTGTCAGGGCCCGGTACAAGAAGGACCCGAAAACAAAGGAGCTTACCACGGATCCGAAGACCAGGGCGCTTGAGCTTGTTCTGGTAAGGAATACACCCCCGCGTAATTAGCTCCATATGGTTGCATTATAATTAATGAAGCCAAATTTCTAAATGATTCACATTCCTTCCGCAGGCGACTGAAAGCAGTAGCGCGGGGTCGACTAAGAGCAACCCTTGGGACACGACTCTAAATAGGGCGTTGAATGTAATGAAGAACAAGGATAAGCTCGATAAACCGACGTCAGTTGGTCGTGTGGCCGGCAAAGGCTTGTCGACAAAATGGTCGTCATACTATAACGCTGGTGGGCGAAAGGAGAAAAAGACCAGCTCGGAAAGCCAGGCGCGCGAGGTTCAAGAACTCAAGGCACAGGTGGCGCGGATTCTGGAGATTGTCCAGGAGCAAGTGCAACAACAGCTCGGAGCGACGATCACCGCCATTGTGCCTAGCTTGATCGACGGGTTGCAGGCGTGGATTGCGGGCGGCCAACAGGGGCCGCCCCCGATTCCCAGCTTCACGGCCAGCAACTCGCAGAACGCGATGGCGGGGCCATTGGTGTCTCCGGCGGAGGCGGCATTGGTGTCTCCGACGCCGGCACGGGAGCTTAATGCACCCGGGTGTACGCCGGTCGGCACCACTGCAGCAAGCGGCCCCTCCGTCAACTGCACGCCCGCCGTTGGCGGTGCCTCGACATTAGCCGAGCTCGACGCCATCATCACGGTAACAAATTAAGCCTCTCTCGGCCGAGGACTTCATCTCCTTGCCTTTAACTTGGCATCCCTGCCGCCCTACATGTTTTCGCAGGGCGCCGCCGACGTTCCGTGCACTCTCCTGCACTTCGTGAACAACGAGTTGGTCGATGTCGCCAAGGGCAAAATCGTTCAACCGGGCAACCCCTTGTTCCACGGTACCCAGATGCCACCCAACTTGTTTAGGGTTCAACTGGTTCGGGTGCTGCCAGGCTGCGACGAGGTGTTACCTCCGATTCGACCCGTCGGGGCCGACGATGATGACGTGATGACCCTCAGCGCCTGCCTGAGCTGGCCCCTGCTTTGGCCGAAGAGCCAGATTCATTTGGGGGCGGGGGACACCACCCCAAAGACAACACCGCCAGTCGTGCCGGCGCCAAGTCGTCCCCATGGCAAGACCGCCGCAACGGTGCCGGAAATCCCTATGCTACTGGATCCAAACATGCATATGGCACAGGATCAGAACGATGACGACGACGATACATTTGCCAACGTCGATCAGTACTTTGCCGATCATGGTGGGAACGGTGGCGACTTCATGGGGCCTCCTTCTCAAGAACCCAACCCAACAAAAGACGTGCGCGATCTAGCTGGTACCGCGGAGAAGCCAAGTTGCAACAGGCATCGTCTGCCGTTCAGCTCTCAGGAGACGCCTCCAGCTGCCGAATTCACCGAGCCTCAGATAGGCGAGGTGCGAAATATTATCAGCCCCAACACACTCAAGAAGGTGGTCTCTGAGCAGAACTCGGTCCCAATTCAGGAGAAGAAGAAGGCACGCAAAAGAAAAACTAACAAGGGTGCGAGCCAGCCGGCACCGAGTACGATCCGTGCTCAGGACGGGCCACCTTCACCTGAGGATGTAATGAGGAGGGTGCATGTGGCGGGTAGGCCGATGCTACCGAGAAATATGCTCGATGCTGCAACCGATGCTATGCGGAGTCTGCATGACAGTGTTCTTTCTTTGGAGAAGCGGCGTCTCAGAGAGAAGGATGTGGCATACCCGGTTTTCGCGGCCAAGGTGCCAGAGGGCAAGGGCTTTGTGGATAACTCCATCGGGGGTACGATCGTTCTACGGTTTGATGACATCCACGCTATGTTGAACCTTCTTCCGCTGCACTACACCTTCGTTCGGCTATTTTCGCTGAGTATGGAGATGCGGATCATTCGCGACAAGACCCCGGACATCGTGATAGTCGACCCCTTCTACATGCGTGCCAAGATCTTGGGCAGCGCTGAGGACCGGCAAGTCGCGAGTTCTTACCTCAAAGGCATCATTCTGGCAAACCGAGATAAGGATAACTTCCTCGTGCCTTACTTTCCCGAGTAAGTCCTCCGCCTCAACCGCCCCGTAACATATGAATTCTTAGATTTCGATCGTTCTTCTTTTAACATTCCATGTTTTCTGCAGTGACACACATTGCACGCTCATCCTCCTAAGCCCCAAATATTCCATGGCCACGTATTTCGACCCAGACCGTTAGTCGAAAGTAGACTACACAAATGTCAAGAAGGTTCTTGATGATGTTCTCCCCGGCTACGCCAAATCTGGAGGCACCTTCACCAGGCCTATTCGTAAGTACGGCAAGCACGTGTTCTCCCACAATACGATGTTCTGCTGCGTCAAGCAGCCGCCTGGCGGTCAGAAGGGTGCCTACTACACCATCCATCACATGCGGGCGATCGTACGGGACCATCATCAGCTTCTGCTACCGAGTAAACTCAAAGATTGGGCCGCGAGCATGTCGGCAATCCAGGACGCGGACATCAGACAAGAATTCTTTCGCATCCAGTCGGAGTTTGCGGAAATCATCCATCAAGATGTCCTTCGTACCTCGGGGCAGTTCTACCTCAGAAATCAACCGTCGAACAGTGACATCGACACAATGCTACAAATGCAGGCTGACAACGCCCGTGATTTCATGACTCCCACGATAGACGTCGGCTTCATCCACGCTCCGGTCCCTTGAGTCGAGTCGAAAGCAGTGATGCTGTGTCTAGTTCTGAAACATCGATTGGCTCATGTTGTAATTAAACTTTAATGAACTTGTAGTATGTCTCTTTGGTTTTGAGAGTCGTTCAACTTAGATGTAATCGATGCTATTAATGTCTTTCTTTTCTCTTTCGATCATTCTGTTGCATACTTATATATTTCTTATGTATTGTCTGTGAATTGGTACTAACGTTTCGTTTGGCTAGTGCATAGCGATGCTGTCGTATGTCGTGTACAAGGGTAAGGTTCCCGGAGTCTACGACGACTGGGAGGAGTGTCGGAGACAGGTTCACCGATTCAGCGGTAACAGTTACAAAGGGTACACCACTAGGGCCGAGGCCGAATCTAGATACACCCGCTATCTAGCGGGAGAGGGGAGGGAGCGTTGGAGGAACCGGATGAAGACGAGTTTCATCGTGATGATGCTCATCGTGATGAACGCAGCTCTCTTCTATGTGATGGTAGTTTAGATGATCGATATCGACTTGTAATGTGAAGACAAACTCGCTACTCGCGGTCTCGAGACTTGTAATATATTGTTCTATCTTTGTTCGGTCTTTTCAATTCGGAGACTAATATGATGAATTGTATTCGGAGACTAATATGATGAATTGTATTCAGAGACTAATCTTCTATTGTATTCGATGAATTTGTTGTTGATGTGTGCTGTCTATATTCTGTGCAATTATACATTTTGTAATCTGTGCAAAAAACAGAAAAATAATAATAATAAAAACCTAATATTCATACTAATGGCGCATCACAACACAGTGAGCCATTAGTATGCCAAAGGATACTTATGGCGCATCACCAGACAGTGCGCCATTACTATGCGGACATTACTAATGGCGCATCCTGCTGGAGTGCGCCATTAGTATGCCAAAGCACCTGGGTACACATGGCCCCTGGGAGGCATACTAATGGCGCACTACTGTGCATACTAATGGCGCATCAGCAGTGCTCCATTAGTATACCAGATACTAATGGCGCACCAGAGGTGCGCCATTAGTAAAATATACTAATGGCGTGGCACTAATGGCGCACCACTAATGCGCCATTAATGGCCAAATTAGGTGCGCCATTAGTAGGCCTTTTCCTAGTAGTGTATGAACCCTAGGCCTTGTCTACTATCATTGCAACACCGTTTATGCTCACGTTTACCACTTACTACCTTGCTATTTTTATATTTTTAGTTTAAAAAACCTATATCTACTCTCCATATTGCACTTGTATCACCATCTCTTCGCCGAACTAGTGCACCTATACAATTTACCATTGTATTGGGTGTGTTGGGGACACAAGAGACTCTTTGTTATTTGGTTGAAGGGTTGTTTGAGAGAGACCATCTTAATCCTACGCCTCCCACGGATTGATAAACCTTTGGTCATCCACTTGAGGGAAATTTGCGACTGTCCTACAAATCTCTGCATTTAGAGGCCTAACAATGTCTACAAGAAGAAGGTTGTGTAGTAGGCATCACAGTGCCCCAATCTCAACCAAAACGGAAATTAATCAACATTTCAGGAGAAAGGGGTAACGAAGTGATGGGGAAAATGTGGTAATGGTTGAAACCAGCAAAAGGTAGGACTTGATCATTAATTGTAGTGACCGAGGGAGTAGGACATGATCTTATTGTCGAAAGTATACGAAGATGTAGTGGAAACAAGCAAAGGAGTCCATCAGTCCTAAAATAGAAGTATGTTTGCACAACTAGCTTTGCACGTACGTGATAACCGCAGAAAAGCAGGCAGTAAATCACTATTTATTTCTCACAGTAACCGTAAAAAATAACCATCTACTTTTTTGAACCACGAAAATAATAGAAACACCAACAGTGCAGCATCATAAGTATTGTGAGTTGACAAGGTGTCTTTAGTTTCTCATGTTTATTTTTTTAAGTCACTGGGGGAGCAAAAAGCCCACCTAAATTAGTTTCTCATGTCCAATGGCTTGAAACCAATAAGCTACTCAAGGTAGTTCATTCTCTATTTTTTTCATATGAGGAAACAGTTTTTTGTTATATGAAGTATGGAGCTATGGAGCTAAAGTACAACTATTTAGATCAATACACTATTAAGAAAGATAACGTAGTTTAGTAAGTCATGAACATAAATACTGCAGAATTCATAGACCACTTACATACTGTAAATTCAGTTAGCAACAAGACAGACAGATTGCATTTAGATTTCAAGGAAAACTATGACTGCTCCACACTGTAAGCCCTTTGCCAAATACTCCTGAATTGTAAAGTGCACTTTGGGATCCAAAACTGGGATCACTCCTGACTGCACTTTAGGAACAAAATTCATTTATACAGCATGCAACTAAAAAGCTTCACAATGTGCCTCAACTATCCTATCTTGACTTCTGGAGAAAATTCAGAAGAAAAATGGAAAAAAGCACTACTCTAAGTAGTCCAAGATGAAAAAACTCCACTAACTAGTGTCTGCAGATGAAGAAACTGTCTTTGCTGGAACACAAGGATATCTGCTCCTACTCCAGCTCAACTAATCTTACTCATCTTTAGTCCAAATCAAAACCCTTGTTCATAATAGCACAAACTGTGGATCGTACTCATCTTCAGTCAAAACCAAAATTTCAGTACAAATCTTACTGAATTTTGAGACAGTACAAACTAGAGAGTTAAGTTGAGAGTACAATACAAATCTTACTCAATTTCAAAGCTGAACTTTTTAAAATTTTGAGACAATACACATGTTACAGAATTTTACTCCTAATGCATCCACTAACTAATCCTATAGTAGAGTGAGGAACAATTTCGTAGCAACTCTTTTTATAGTAATCCCAATCCCAATGATAAATTGATGATACATGCCGCGAACATGAGGGATCAATGATACTGTAGCTTTGCTTGTACATAGTGTAATGCTTAATTAAGCAGGGTTAGGCCAGATTTTATGCACGATGTATGGAGAATCGGTGGGGCCGCTTGAGGATCTCGGCAACACTGCATTTCTTCAACACTTGGTTTTGGAGCAAGAATGATGAGTCTGCTAGTTACAATTAACCAACACAAATTGCCTTGGTAGTTGATACTTGAATCCAATTCAGTGTATCATAGTTGGTGTATCGGTGCCAAATCTTAAGAGACCAGAGTCCTGGCAGATTAAGTATAAGATGTATATGCATCTACGATATCTAGTATTGAAATGTATGATACTTCAGACCAAGCTTGATACGCATAGGGGTACATGCAGCGAGTGATTTCAGTTTAAGTGGGCGTATTATCATGGTGCATTCTAAAAAATTTCAGCGCTCACAAGGAAAACAATTTGATACTCTCAAGTCGTAGTACTACTAGTTCTGAAGTAAGAGAAGCAGATCTCTGTACGCCCAAGGAACAGAGCAGGAATGGAGGAGCCAAATCTAGGGTTGAGCGAGGCGCACGCACCAGGAGACGGCGAAGGCAGCGACGGCGTAGCCGCGGGAGGAGAGCGCGGGGCCGAAGCAGAGGCAGCGGGTGACGCTGGTGACCAGCAGCTGCGCTAGGAGGAGCATGAAGAAGGTGCAGACGTCGTAGATGGTGGAGGCGTCCGTGTCGTAGAGGCAGTAGGACCGCTCGTCGTACTAGTCCGGCACCACCTTGCCCTGCGGGGGAGAACGACGTCAGCGCGGCGGCGGGGGAGGAGGAGGAGGGAAGGGTAGGGGG
Source organism: Secale cereale (assembly GCA_902687465.1). Lineage (NCBI taxonomy): Eukaryota > Viridiplantae > Streptophyta > Magnoliopsida > Poales > Poaceae > Secale > Secale cereale. The sequence goes on from LR738711.1 coordinate 225,229,764, forward strand.
TTCGTATGGTGCTGCATCGCTGCTCGGCGCCGACCGTGAGGAGGAAGGCGAAGACGTTGAGGAAGATGAGGAAGACGCAGAGCGCGGGCGGGCGGCAGTAGTGGAGCGGGCACGGGCGGACTGCGGCGGTGGAGCGGGCGTGGGCGGACGGCGTCGGGTTAGGTGTGGGGCGAGGGAGGGAGAGAGGAGTAGGTGGAGTGGGGAGAGGGAGGGAGAGAGGCTAGAGGGAGAGGGGAGTAGGTGGAGTGGGGGAGGGTTAGCAATGGCGCACCCCCCCTGGTGCGTCATAAGTACAATCAAAGCAATGGCGCACCTCCTCGCGGTGCGCCATTAGTAAAAAAAATTGGATTTCAGTTCGAGCCCTTAGGTTATCGTCCACCAAATCCTATCTGCATCAGAACCAGTTAGCTAGCCTGATTGGTCAGCACGCAGCACACACACTTGGAGGTCCTGGGTTCGATTCCCGGGCTCCCCAATTTTTGTTTTTATCCATTTTTTTCTTTGCTCATATCTTTTTATCGATGCATCCAAATATAACATGTCACATATGCTAGATGCTCAGAATTTCATGTAGAAAAATAATATGTAGTTTGTTGCCATGTTAACAACATTTAAAATGTTGTTTGATATTTATTTGTGTTTAAATATGTTCAAACTTGTTTAAATCAATACTAAATATCCATAGCTCCAAATTTGACAAACTTTATATGCTTTTGGGAGTAACATATAACCAAGCACAACTAGTCTATTTTTGGAATTTTAGTTGCATTCATTTATGAATTGGTAAAACATTTATGAATATGAAAAAATATCATCAAATTTTAAAAAAGATTCATGAATTCAAAAAGTGCCCATGAAATTTTAAAATATTTATGAATTCAAAAACTGCCCATGAAATTTTAAAATATTCATGAGCTCAAATAAACATAAATAAATATTCATGAGAACTAGAACAGAAGAAATGTCTTTTCCATATGTCGAAATACAATCGGGAAATGAAGGCTACAATTTAAATACAATCGATCTTATTAGCTAGCTATCTTTTCACAATCTTCTTGCCCTTATTTTTTGAAAATGGAGTTCTTCTCTTGAACGGACGTCCTTTAGGTAGGGTGGTCTTGCTTCTTCTTGTGGTGTATGGTACTTCATCGTCGTCATCATGTTCCATCTTCGGGTCGCCGTACTTGTCGAAGTCCTGCTCATTGGCGACTCCATCCATTCCGATGATCTTCCTTTTGCCTCTCCTCACGACAACACGACTGGGCTTTGACGGGTCGGTAATGAAGAAGCATTGGTACACTTGGGAAGCTAGTACCCATGGCTCATTTTTCGCGGTGACGTTTGCGCCCGCGGTCTTGGATTTGGCTTCGGGTATAACCATGGTGGTGAAATACCGGTCTTCTTTTAGGACACTCTTGGCCCATCTGACACGGAACATCGGGACCTTTTCTCCAGCGTAGCTCAGCTCCTAGATCTCTTCGATCCTTCTGTAGTATATGTCCTTGTCGTTACCGGTGTAGGATTCCATCGTTACCCTGGTGTTCTGATAACCATCGCTCTTCATGTCCTTGTCCTCGGTGTAGTACGTGTAGCCGTTGATATCGTACGCCTCATACGTCATCAGGTTTGCGCCCTGTGACAAGGCGAATATGAGATTTTCTTCCGTGGAATAATCCTCATGTAAAGGGTACGACAGAAGCTTCTCCTTGAACCAACATGTGAAACATGAGTTGTGCTCTTTGATTATATCTCCGTCGGTCCTCTGTTGGCCTCGGTCATTGTACGTCTTCTCAATAAAGGTTTTGTGCTCGACCACCCAAGGATCGACCACATCTATGTGTTGTAGCACAACTAGGTTTGCTCTTTCAAAGTTGACGAGTCGACCCTCGAAGTCGACATGCATTTCGTGGCGACCATCGCGGTGACCCCATCCAGCGAGCAAGCCGGGGTGCCTATTGACGGGCAGACCAACGGCGTTCTCGATGCCTAGATAATTCGTGCAGTAGGAGATGCACTCTTCAGTCAGAAAGCCTCTGGCTATGCTTCCCTTTGGACGTGACATGTTGCGGACGTATCCTTTGATGACACCTTTCATCGTTTCGAACGGCCTCATGCTGTGCAGGAACCTCGGCCCGAGTTGGATGATATCCTGCATGATATGGACCAGCGTTGAAGAATGCGGGCGGGAAGTACATCTCAAGCTCGCATAGTATCGCCACGATCTCTTCCGGTAGCCTTCTGAGTTGCCTCACGCCAACTGACTTCCGACAGATGATGTTGAAAAAGTTGCATAGGCCAAATAGCGTTTCCTGGACGTGTGCGTCCATGATCCCACATATTGCAACTGGAAGTATTTGCGTCATCAGCACGTGATAGTCGTGAGACTTCATCCAGCTGAACTTCTACTGCGCTGAGTCTAGGTATCTGCTTATCTTCCCCGCGTAACTGTAATTAAGTTTTACTCCTACGAGGCAGGTGAAAAACTTCTCGATCTCCTCCCGACTTAGAGTGAAGCACGAGGGAGGGTGGTCATTTCCGATCTTCTTGGCCTTTTTTCCATTGCGACGACTTTCCGTGTCCTGCTTTGCCTCATCATCATCACCATCATCATTAGCGTGGACCTCCTCCTTGATTCCCATTGATTTCAAGTCTGCCCTTGCTTTCGGCCCATCAATGGTCCTCTCTGGCATGTTGAGCAGGGTACCAAGCAGACTCTCACACACGTTCTTCGTGATATGCATGACATCAAGGCTGTGAGGCACACAGAGGATCTTCCAGTACGGCAAGTCCCAGAAAACAGACCACGTTTTCCATGCCTTCAGCAGCGGCTCTGGCGCCCTTCGCTTCTTTCCCGGTGGTGGGCACTCTGTCCAATTTTTCAACAGCTCGTCTATTTCCTCGCCGCTCCTCGTACGCGGGCGTCTTCGGGGTTCGGTTTCACCATTGAACAGATCCTTGTGTTTTCTCCATGAGTCATCGTCGCGAAGCCACCTTCGATGTCCCATGAACACGGTTTTCGAAGACCCGGGATCTCTATCTAGCTGACGATATGTTGTGTCGTCCATGCACCTGACGCATCTAGAAAATCCGTGGACCACCTGTCCCTGACATATTCGTAACCGACACTACTAGGAAAAGGGCTATATATGGAATTGTTACTAATGGCGCACCAGACATGTGGTGCGCCATTACTATATACTAATGGCGCACCATGTGTCGGTGCGCCATTAGTGTCCAAATACTAATGGCGCACCACATCCACGGTGCGCCATTAGTAACAATTATTTTTCATTTTTTCTTCAAAACTACTAATGGCGCACTAATGGATAGTGCGCCATTACTAGTTAAACTAGTAATGGCGCACCACATCCACGGTATGCCACTAGAATTTTTTTTCAAATTTTTAAAAAATATTTTTTTCAATTTTTTTTGATAACTACTAATGGCGCACCAGTGAATAGTGCGCCATTAGTATTTTTTTTCAAATTTTGTTTTAATTTTTTTTCAAAAGTAGTAATGGCGCGTCTTGGGTGTGTTGCGCCATTACTAGTTGAACTACTAATGGCACACCACATCCACGGTGCGCCATTACTAACTTGGCCCAATATTTCACCAACTACACCCCCCCTGGACCGCCTTTTCCAGTTTAAAAAAAATAAAAGGAAATGATGGAAATGTCAAAAAAATAAAAGAAAATAAGTTTCCCATGTGATATGTGGTCTACTTGTTGGGAAAATTTACAAATATGAATTTTGACTTTATTTGCAAAATATCTCTGGAATTTAGTAAAACGGGCATAAATTTTGCATACGAACTCGGATTAATTTTTTTTTATATGAAAAATTATCTACTCGAAAAGTTACGGGGCTTTTAAGATCTAGAGGCAAAAAAATTCAAAAAATTTAAAACTTACTAGTGGCGCACCGTTTGCTAGGTGTGCCACTAGTAACAGAAAAAAAAATTGTTTTGAAAAAAAAATATTTGATTTTTTTTCAAAATATGATACGTAATATGACCGGGAAGTTTAAAATATATTTTCAAAATTTCATCATACTCATGAACATGAACAAACTCCTAGACACCAAGAAGGTTTAATAGGATTGATATGATAGATATATCAACAAGGTCCTGTCAGGTGAGCTGGTGCTCGGGTTGGATAGAACTACGAAGTTAAGCGTGCTCGGGCTGGAGTAGTGTGAGGATGGGTGACCTTCCGGGAAGTTTGACCACAGAGTGCGATTTGACTTGAGATTAAGAAAATTGACCCGAGATTAAGCCATAATGACCTGAGATTAAGAAAAAAAGAAAACAAATTGAAAAAAATATTCCTTAAAAAAATTACTAATGGCGCACCTGTGGTAGGCAAATATTCTTTCTCTGCGGTGTCCCACGTATTGGCTGGCGTTTTCCACAGCGTGTCTAGCTCCTCTTTCAGCAGCCCCAGATACAGATTGATGTCGTTCCCAGGTTGTTTCGGCCCTTCAATTAGCATACTCATGTGAATTTACTTCCTCTTCATGCACAACCAGGGGGAGGTTGTACATCCACACAAACACAGGCCAGGTGCCATGTGTGCTTCTGTGATAGCCAAACGGATTGACTCCATCGGTGCTCGCACCGAGCATGATGTTCCTTGGATCGTCCCCAAATTCCGCGTCTTCGAAGTTCAACGCTTGCTACTGGCTCGCATCCTTAGGGTGACTCAGCATCTTATCTTTTTTATTTATATCCGGATCATTTCCGTCATCCTCTCGCTTTTTCTCCTCCCTATCCACTAATGGTGCACCATTAGTGGCCATATCATCTATAGCCCTTTTCCTAGTAGTGAGCTTTGGGTCCGCGAAATAAGGCTGCAGACAAGGAGTGATCAGAAAGTACGACACCAATTTTCGAGGAGCTTTCTTCCTCTTCTTGTATCGAGTGACGCCGCACACCGGGCATATGGTAGTCTCCGCGTGCTCGTCCCGATAAATGATGCAATTGTTAATGCACACATGGTATTTCACGTGCGGTAAATCCAGAGGACACATGATTTTCTTCGCCTCCTCGAAACTAGCCGGGCACTTGTTCCCCTTGGGAAGACGTTCGTGCCAGAATGACATGTTCTCGTCGAAGCATGCGTCGGTCATTTTGTGTTTTACCTTCATTTCCAGGGCCATGAGCGTCACTTTCAAGCGGGTATCCTTGGGCCTGCATCCTTCATACAATGGAGTAACCGCGTCTATCTCCAGTTGATCCAGCTTGGCTTTCTCTCGGGCAGCAGCTCTTGCATTATCCGTCTGCTTGAGAAGCAACTCTTGAATATGAGGGTCCTGCACCCAACCCATCGATGGTCCATCATCGTCTGCTCTGGCATCTTCATCTTCATGATCATGCCCTTCGTCTTGATCTTCCTCATCATCATGTCCGGAATCTTCTACATGATGACTGTGTCCTGGCGATTCTTCATCTTCTCGCCCACCCTCGCCGCAGTTGTCTTGCTGCCCTTCCTCATTTCTTGCCCGGCCCGCATGGACCACTTCATAGTCATCTTCATCACCATGCCACCGATAGCCATCTATGAAACCACGCAAGAGCAGGTGGTCCCGCACCTGTCCGGAATCCGGGTCCGTAATAAGGCTTTTCAGCTTGCATCTTCGACACGGACATCTTATGTCCGTCTCGTTCTTTTGAAGCATCTCGGCCTTTGCGGAGCTCAAAAACCTATTCACGAAACGGAAAGGAATCAACATTCCGGCAAAATATTGGCAACTATCACATTTCAAATACCGGTACCTACAAACACAAACATATGCAACACCACAAACATACGAAGATCTAGGCCATAAAAAGTTCATGTGCACGTTGTTGGAGGGAGAAAAAAGTAGATCTACAATGTAAAGAAAGCTTTCCCCTTACTTACCTATCAAAAAAAGGTAATTTAACCACTTAATTTGGGTGAATCTATGGTGCAAATGAGGTGAGGATGAGGAGGCAGCCGAGACAAGCTTAGAGGAGGAGGTGGAGAGAATGAAGTGGGGAAAGTGAGTGTGGTAGGTGGATGTAAAAAAGATCTCAGGTTACCAATGGCGCACCACCTTATAATGCGCCATTAGTAACCCTGGTTACTAATGGCGCACCTGTTAGGGGGTGCGCCATTACTAGTTTTGAAAAAAAAAGTAAACAAAAATTAAAAAAATTGTTAGTAGTGGCGCACAGAGTGTGTGGTGCGCCATTAATAGTTAAAACTAGTAATGGCGCACTGTGCCCTAGTGCGCCATTAGTAGTTTTGAAAAAATAAAAAAATGTTAGCAATGGCGCAGTGTGTGTCTTGTGCGCCATTAGTAATGAGGACACTAATGGCACACCAGTATCTGGTGCACCACTGCTATATAGCAGTGGCGCACCACATGCATGGTGTGCCATTAGTGTCAATATTATCTATAGCCCTTTTCCTAGTAGCGTTAGGTCCCATTCAAGAAATGGGAATGAATTTCAAACACCAGGGAACTGTTGACTGCCGGCAAAACCTTGAGATACCTGATTTTTAAATTCTAGTAAATTCAAAACTCGTCTGAAATTCATCAAACTTGGCATGGTATCATGGAGCAGCATCAACATGCCATGGTAAATTTTTGTCCCATTTGGGGCAGGTTAGGGTATAAGCTTCTCACAACAAGCGTGGTGGTTTCACTATGCAGCGTGCCACTGATAAGCCACAAGTGTAGGGGATCAGTTGTAGCCTCTTTCGGTAAGTAAGAGTGTCGAACCCAACGAGGATCTAAAGGTAGAACAAATATTCCCTCAAGTTATATCGACCACCGATACAACTCTACGCACGCTTGACGTTTACTTTACCTAGAACAAGTAAGAAACTAGAAGTAGTTTGTGGTTTTTGTGGGATAGGTTTGCAAGATAATAAGCAACACGTAAATAAAAATAGGGGCTGCTAAGATAAAGACACAAGTAAATTAGTTTTAGTAGAGAGCGTTTTGTCACTAGAAAGTTATTTGTCCCTAGGCAATCGATAGCTAGATCGGTAATCACTATTGCAATTTTATTTGAGGGAGAGACATAAGCTAACATACTTTCTCTTCTTGGATCATATGCACTTATGATTGGAACTCTAGCAAGCATCTGCAACTACTAAAGATCATTAGGGTAAAACCCAACCATAGCATTAAAGTATCAAGTCCTCTTTATTCCCATACACAAACAACCGACTTACTCGGGTCTGTGCTTCTGTCACTCACGCCACCCACCATAAGAAAATCATGAACATATTGCAAACCCTACAGCTGGGATCCCACATGCTTGAGCGACACGGAGAGCACCATAGGACAGCACCAATAATAAAACATGCAACTCAAACCAATCATGATCATCAATTAACACATAGGACAAAACAGATCTACTCAAACATCATAGCATAGCCATACATCATTGGGAAATAATATATAGCGTTGAGCACCATGTTTAAGTAGAGATTACATCGGTTAGAAGAAGGGTTACACTATTGCATAGAGGGGGGAAGAGTTCGTGATGATGGCGGTGAAGTTGTTGGTGTAGATTGTGGTGACCATGATGGCCCCAGCGGCACTCTGGTGCCACCGGAAGCGAGGGGGAGAGAGCCCCCCTCTTTCTTCTTCTTCCTTCACCTTCTCCATAGATGGGAGAAGGGTTTCCCCTTTGGTCCATGGTCTCCCTGGCGTGGGAGGGGCGAGAGCCCCTCAGAGATTGAATCTGTCTCTCTGTCTCTCTCTGTTTCTGCGTTCCCAGATTCCGGCCTTCCACCATTTCTTATATTCCCGGATATCAGTAAATCCGATTGGGCTGATTTTGGGACACGAATTTTATCCAGATATTAGATTTCTTGCGGCGAAAGAAGGGCATCAACCGCCTTATGGAGTGGCCATGAGGGACCAGGACGCGCCCCTCACCCTCATGGGCCACTTGGGCATTGTCTCACCTTGGTTCTACTTCCCAAAATTCACATATATTCCAAAAAAATCTCCGTCCGTTTTTATCCCTTTTGGACTCCATTTCATATGGATATTCTGTGAAAAAAAACATGCAACAAACAGGAACTGGCACTGGGCACTGGATCAATATGTTAGTCCCAAGAAATAGTATAAAAAGTTGCCAAAAGTATATGAAAGTTGTAGAATATTGTCATGGAATAATAAAAACTTATACATACTACGGAGACGTATCAGCATCCCCAAGCTTAATTCCTGCTCATCCTCGAGTAGGTAAATGATAAAAAAGATAATTTTTGATGTGGAATGCTACCTAGCATAATCTTGATCATGTAATCTAATCATGGCATGAATATTGAGACATGAGTGATTCAAAGCAATAGTCTATCATTTGACATTAAGACAATAATACTTCATGCATACTAATAAAGCAATCATGTCTTTTCAAAATAACATGGCCAAAGAAATTTATCCCTACAAAATCATATGGTCTGGCTATGATCCATCTTCACCACACAAAGTATTTAAATCATGCACAACCCCGGTTTTAGCCAAGCAATTGTTTCATACTTTAGTATTCTCAAACTTTTTCAACTTTCACGCAATACATCAGCGTGAGCCATGGACATAGCACTATGGGTGGAATAGAAGGTGGTGATAGATAAAAGGAGGGAGAAATTCTCACATCAACTAGGCAAATCAATGGACTATGGATATGTCCATCAATCGATATCAATGTGAGTGAGTAGGGATTGCCATGTAAGGGATGCACTAGAGCTATAAGTGTATGAAAGCTCAAAAAGAAAACTAGTGGTTGTTCATCAACTTCCTTGCTCATGAAGACCTAGGGCATTAGAGGAAGCCCGTCGTTCAAATATACAAGCCAAGTTCTATAATGAAAATTCCAACTAGTATATGAAAGTGTCAACATAGGAGACTCTCAATCATGAAGAACATGGTGCTATGATGAAGCACAAGTGTGGTAAAAGTATAGTAACATTGCCCCTTCTCTTTTTTTCTCTCATTTTTTTGTTTTCTCTTTCTTTTAACGGGCTTCTTTGGCCCCCCTTTTTTATTTAGGCTTCTTTGGCCTCTCTTTTTTTTCTCTTTTTTCTGACATGGGGCAATGCTCTAATAATGATGATCATCACACTTCTATTTACTTACAACTTGATACTAGAAAAAATATGACTCTATATGAATGCCTCTGGCAGTGTACCGGGATGTGCAATGATCTAGCATAGCAATGACATCAAAAAACGGACAAGCGATGGAAACATCATGCTAGCTATCTTACGATCATGCAAGGCAATATGACAATGATGGTGCGTGTCATAATAAACTGAACGGTGGAGTTACATGGAAATATATCTCGGAATGGCTATGGAAATGCCATAATAGATAGGTATGGTGGCTTTTTTGAGGAAGGGTATAAGGTGGTTTGATGCACCAGCGAAAATTGCGCAGTACTAGAGTGGCTAGCAAGGTGGAAGGGTGAGAGTGTGTATAATCCATGGACTCAACATTAATCTTCAAGAACTCACATACTTATTGCAAAAATTTATTAGCCATCGAAACAAAGTACTACACGCATGCTCCTAGGGGAAGGGTTGGTAGGAGTTAACCATCGCACGATCCCGACATCCACACAAAGGATGAAAATCAAAAAATAAATCATGCTACGACTTCATTACATAACGGTTAACCTTACGTGCATGCTTCGGGAATCACAAACTTCAACACATGTATTTCTACAATCCACAACTACCCACTAGCATGACTCTAATATCACCATCTTTATATCGCAAAACTATTGCACGGAATCAAACATATCATATTTAGTGATCTACAAGTTTATTTATGATTTTATGACTAACCATGTGAATGACAATTTCCTGTCAACTCTCTAAATAGATATAAGTGAAGCAAGAGAGTTTAAATTCTTTCTAAAAAGATATGACCACGCTCTAACAAATATAAGTGAAGCGAAAGAGCATTCTACAAATGGCGGTTTTCTATGTGAAGAGAAACAGGAAATCCAAACTTCAAATGATATAAGTGAAGCACATGAAGCATTCTATAAAGCCATACTCAAAAGATATAAGTGAAGTGCAAAGAGCATTCTATAAATCAACCAAGGACTATCTCATACCAGCATGGTGCATTTATTAAAAGGAAAAATAAAAAGCACACGACGCTCCAAGAGTTTACGCATAACATGTGAACGAAACAAATGCGAAAACATACTGATACTTGTTAAAGAAAGATGGGATGCCTTCCGGGGCATCCCCAATCTTAGACGCTTGAGTCTCCTTGAATATTTACTAGGGGTTCCTCGGGCCTCCCCAAGCTTGAGCTCTTGCCTCTCCTCCTTCTCCTCATATCGAAACCTCCTCGATCTTCGAACACTTCATCCACACAAATCTTAACCAAACTTTTAGTGGCGGGGTTAGTGCATATGATCACTAAAATCCCATCATGTACTGCTCTAACATTATTGTATAATTATGAACAAACATTACCCACAGTACGCTATCACAATTCTACGGCCCCAAGTCAAGGAGGCTTCAACAAGAATTCAAACATATGCAAATAATGAAGCTATAATAGCAATCTGTGAAAAGAGGAAAGTATGTAGTAATATGAACATTAACCATACTTCTGTAACTCTAAAAATTCTGGCAAAATTAAGAAAAATAAAAAATTTGTATAGAAATATTTTGCAAAATGTTTCAGATCCTTTCGATGTTCCATCAAAAAAGGTAAAATCGCGCACTACAGCTAAAGTTTCAGTTTTGCACCACACAAGCCAACAAGCAGTTTAAGCATCCTAAAGGAAACTCTTGGCACGTTATTTTTATAATACAATGGAATTGTACAAGGGGATAATTATTTTTGTTGAAAAGTTTCTGTAATTAATATTTGCAAAGTTTCCATGGGCATGAACAAAGTTCAAGGAGCTCCCCCATTTCAACGGTGCTCGTCCTTCTTACTTTCACTTTTCTTTATGAAAATGTTTTAGGTTCCCCTCTTTATTTTTTATTTTTAAACTTTATAAAAGCACACAATAGAAATAAATGACTCGCTAAAACTTCCGGGTTGTCTCCCCGGCAGCGCTTTCTTTAAAGCCATTAAGCTAGGCATATAGTGCTCAAGTAATGGATCCACCCGGATCCCATGGTATATCAAAGCCAATTTTAATTAGCAATGATTTGGCATTTAGTAGTGAGCACAAGGTAATATGTGTCATGCAAGAACGAAGTCTAACTCTCTTCCTATGCATAGGCATGTCATACCAGAACAATTCATGCACATCAAGTAAAGGCCGATGCATAGTATAAGCAGTTTCTTGCAATATTATCGTGTTGGAAACATAGAGAGGCGGAGATGTAATTCCTCTCTCATAATAATTGCAAGTAGGAGCAGCAAGCACATGCATATTACATTCATCAAAATCATCATGTCTAACGGGAAAAGGCGACCCATCAATATAATCCTTAATAAGTGCAAACTTCTCCAATATAGTGTAGTTTGGAGAATTCAAAAAGATAATAGGACTATCATGTGTGGGTGCAATAGCAACTATTTCATGTTTAACATAAGGAACTATAACAAGTTCATCTCCATAGGCATAATTCATATTGGCATCTTGGCCACAAGCATAGCAAGCATAATCAAAAAGGGATATTTCAAAAGAATCAACGAGATCATAACCATCATCATAGCATTCATCATTCGGTAAGCACAAAGGGAAATTAAACAATGTATGGTATAAAGAGTTACTCTCATTAGAAGGTGGGCATGGGTGATCAATCCGTTCTTCCTCCTTTTGTTCTTCGCTCTCCTCCTCATATTTTTCATCTAATGAGCTCACAATGTCATCAATTTCTTCTTCCATAGATTCCTGCAAAATATTAATCTCTTCTTGAACAGCGGAGACCTTCTCAATAAACACATCAATATCGGCATTGCATTCATAATTCTCATAGCAATATTTCAATATATAAAAACATTTCAGGCCTATAAACATCATCATCAAAAGCTTCATGCCTTTTAAACATAGATTCAATTTCATAAGCACCCATAAAAGCAATAAATTCTTCTATTTGTTCCACATAATAATAATCATATATACCATTAGCATAAGAAGCTAAGGTTTCATTATCATCAAATTTGCATGAAATGGGAAGGTGTGGAGCCTTCATCCTAGAGCAACAAGTATAATCATATCTCAAGCATAGTTGCCGAGCATACCAATGCAACATATGAATTTGATCCCATAATAGTATCCCTTTTTGTGTCAAGCGATAATCCCTAAAGTATTCACGTTGATCCAACATTACTCCCATTATGTACTTGAATGGGGTTTTCTCGGGATTATCAAAGTAGTACATAATATCGTTCACATAATGAGCATCGAGGGTTTTAGGAGGTTCCCCATCTCCATGAGTAGCAAGTACACCTATTTTTCTGGTATTTCGTGTTCCATATCCATAACTAAAGATAGAGAGCAACTTAGAACGACAAATAAAATCTACTTAGTGATAAAGCAAACAAGCACACACGAGAATATTCACCCCATGCTATTGCTCCCCGGCAACGACGCCAGAAAAAGGTCTTGATAACCCACAAGTGTAGGGGATCAGTTGTAGCCTCTTTCGATAAGTAAGAGTGTCGAACCCAACGAGGAGCTAAAGGTAGAACAAATATTCCCTGAAGTTATATCGACCACCGATACAACTCTACGTACGCTTGACTTTTACTTTACCTAGAACAAGTAAGAAACTAGAAGTAGTTTGTGGGTTTTGTGGGATAGGTTTGCAAGATAATAAGGAGCACATAAATAAAACTAGGGGCTGTTTAGATAAAGACACAACTAAATTAGTTGTAGTAGAGAGCTTTTTGTCACGAGAAATTTATTTGTCCCTAGGCAATCTATAACTAGACCGGTAATCACTATTACAATTTTATTTGAGGGAGAGGCATAAGTTCACATACTTTCTCTTCTTGGATCATATGCACTTATAATTGGAACTCTAGCAAGCATCCGCAACTACTAAAGATCATTAAGGTAAAACCCAACCATAGCATTAAAGTATCAAGTCCTCTTTATTCCCATACGCAAACAACCTACTTACTCGGGTCTGTGCTTCTATCACTCACGCCACCCACCAAAATAAAATCATGAACATATTGCAAACCCTACAGCGGGGATCCCTCACGCTTGCACGACACGGAGAGTACCATTGGACAGCAACAATAATAAAATAGGCAACTCAAACCAATCACGATCAACAATTAACCCATAGGACAAAACGGATTTACTCAAACATCATAGGATAGCCATACATCATTGGGAAATAATATATAGCGTTGAGCACCATGTTTAAGTAGAGATTAGAGCGGGTAGAAGAGGGGTCACACCACTGCATAGAGGGGGGAAGAGTTGGTGATGATGGCGGTGAAGTTGTTGGTGTAGATTGCGGTGACGATGATGCCCCCGGCGGCACTCCGGTGCCACCAGAAGCGAGGGGGAGAGAGCCCCCCACCTTCTTCTTCTTCCTTGACCTTCTCCCAAGATGGGAGAAGGGTTTCCCATCTGGTCCGTGGTCTCCATGGCGTGGGAGGGGCGAGATCCCCTCCGAGATTGGATCTGTCTCTCTGTCTCTCTCTGTTTCTGCGTTCCCAGATTCTGGCCTTCCACCATTTCTTAAATTCCAAGAGATCCGTAACTCCAATTGGGCTGATTTTTGGACAAGATTTTATACGGATATTAGATTTCTTGCAGCGAAAGAAGGGCATCAACCACCTTACGGAGTGGCCACGAGGGAGCAGGGCACGCCCCTCACCCTCGTGGGCTGCCCGGACAGCTTCTCACGTTGGTTCTGCTTCCCAAAATTCCCATATATTCCAAAATATATCTCTGTCTGTTTTTATCCCTTTTGGACTCTGTTTGATATGTATATTCTGCAAAACAAAAAACATCCAACATAAAGGAATTGGCACTGGGCACTGGATCAATATGTTAGTCCGAAAAATAGTATAAAAAGTTGCCAAAAGTATATGAAAGTTGTAGAATATTGGCATGGAACAATAAAAAATTAATTATACGACGGAGGCGTAACAGCCACCTTTGGGGACGAAACGATATCCGTTGCCTATTATTGCTTTCAAAAAATTCTAGTGTCAACATAGAACAACAGGAGTGTTGTCTTAAGTTTTGGAAATTTTCGGGGTTCATTTGGACATTTTTATACATTAACTGGGTTTTCTAAGCATTTTATGTGCATAATTCAAATTAGAAATACATGCACATGCTCATGTGCATATAAATTGGTTGAAAAATCAAATATGTGTCCTTGGGTGCATGCTTAGGTCCCATTCAGGAAATGGGAATGAATTTCAAACACTAGGGCACTATTGATTGCCGACAAAACGTTGAGATACCTGGATTTTAAATTCTAGTTAATCCAAAACTCGTCTGAAATTCATCAAACTTGGCATGGTATCATGGAGTGGCATCAACATGTCATGGTAAAAAAATTGTCCCGTTTGGGGCAGGTTTGGGTATAAGCTTCTCACAAACCAGAGCTTCTCACAACAAGCCTAGTGGTTTCGGTAGGGAACGTGCCACCTTTGGGGATGAAACGATATACATTGCCTCTTATTGCTTTCAAAAAGGTTCTAGTGTCAACATAGAACAACATGAGTGTTGGTCAACTTTTGGGATTTTTTGGGGTTCGTTTGGGCATTTTTATGCAATAGTTGAGTTTTCAATGCATTTATGTGCATAATTCAAATTGAAGCTACATGCACATGCTATAATAAATCCATAACTCGTCTGAAATTCATGAAACTTGTCATGCTATCATGGAATGTCACCCGACATGCTGTGGTATTTTTGGTGTCCATTTTGAGAGAAGGCGCACTCGAATAACAGCCAACAAAGGCATTTTGAAAAAAATAGCAACCACTTTAATATCTCAAACAGTGGTATAATTCAAATTGTGTGCGTTTTGTTGACCATTCACGTGACACCATGTGTCTTCATTTTAATGGCTATAGGTGGCGTGTGGACAGCTGCTTGACCTTGACTGAACTGGAGGCGTGCGAGCTGAGTCCGGCGCACAGGCTGACCAAGAGGCGTGCAAGCTGTCCTCCAATGTGCAGGCTCACCGGCAAGCATGTGACTTGTCTGCTACACATGCTCACTAGGAAGCGAGCCCTTTGACTTCCATGGCCGCCCGCCTTCCTCTCCATTAATGGCGCCCGAGCCGTTGTTTAATACGGGTGGCCTTACTGTTTTCCTCCCATTCCCCTCCCTCCCGCAGACCTCCACCAACGCCATGGCGTAAAAAGATTATCTGCCAGTAGTCTTCAAGTTTGGTGAAGTCAATCCGAGCTGGAGGAGATAGAAAATAAGGAGGAATGGGGCCTCATGGACATGTCCCAGAATGAGCTGGCCACGGCGGTTTCTGCCCCAGCTCCCATCCCCACGCCCGCGCCAGCGACCATCCCCATAGCATTGCTGGGCTGGTCGCCGAGCACTATCGCAGAGCTGGAAGCCGCGGCCATCAGCGAGGTCCTCACGGACCCGCGCAAGCTCATGTACATGCCAGTGCCAGCGCCCATGCCCGTGCCCGTGCGCGCCCCTCCACCCACCGTGGCGCCGGCCCCCGTGCATTTGACTGCACCCACCGCACCCGTGCCCCAGCCCGTGCGCGCCCCTCCACCCACCGCGGCGTCGGTCTGCTAGGTGGCTTCTCACCCCTCGTTGGTTACCCCAAGTGGAAGGTTTGAGATGCAGTGTAGCAGAAGTTTTCCCTTGGTAATACCAAGGATCGATTTCCCAGAGACTCCTAGTTTCAACAAGAAGGTGTCAACTGCTAATGGCGCCGGATATTAGTAAACAACGTGGACCTGCACACAGATATAAATAACTTTGCTCCCAACGAGTACAGAGAGGTTGTCAATCCCTCCGGCCTTGTAGTTTACAAAGGATCAAACGCAAGTGATAATAGTGATAGGTATAATTGCAATAGTAAGTAAATGGCGGAAAAGTAAATAGCGGATGTGATCAATGATGGTAATATGGACCGGAGTCTCATGATGTTCACTAGTGATGTCTCTCTCCCAAAAGACGATAAAACAGCTATGTGAGGTAAACGAATTACAGCTGGGCAATTGACAGGACCATGTGCGCAAACCAATGCTGACTACATTGCAAGAAAGGTTGAGGTTCAAAGCATGGGTGGTACGCCAAAGTAAGTAGACCGAAATCCATCAATATCTACTACTAATCATCCACCTTGAGATATCTATCCAGAACATCTCGCTGGTATTAAGTTGCGAGCCCCACCCATAGTGTAAACTCAATGCAACAGACAAGTGCATTAAAAGAACTTTGCGTAAAGTAATCAATCCTTGCACCCGCGGGCACAAGCACCGTTGTTTTCCCCCTTGTGGCAACAACATATCCCCTAGAATCATGTTTCTGTCACTCAAACTAGTCATCGAGGGGCATGAACCCACAATCAAGCATAACGTTCCCTCTTGGAGTCACTACCTACTACTTGGCCGAAGCAATAAATAACAACGGAGAACATGCAAGAATTACTTACGAACATAAACATAAAAGAGGTGAATCAAATATATTACTCAAGCACAATCTGAACATAATCTCATAATCCATCGGATCCCAGCAAACTCATCATAGCAACAGCATAAGGATTACATATGTGCCTCGATAATGTAGGGCAGCTCACGAGGACTAATTAGTGAAGCACAAGAACGGGAGGAGAACATCACATAGCTACTGGTCATGGACCCATGGTCCAAGGGAGACAACTCACAACTCATCCGGGAGGCGTCCATGGTGGTGGAGAAGCTCCCGATGGTGATCCTCCCCTCCGGCAGGGTGCCGAGAAGGGTTCTCCTGGTGCTCCCGATCTTGGAAGCGGCGGCGGCGGCGGAACAGAGATGGGATCGCGAAAAGAGTTCCTGTTTCGAGGGTTTCGGGCGACGCTTTATATATATGCCAAAGGGGGGCATCGGGGGAGCCTCGGGGGGCCCAGGCGCCCCCCCGGCGCGGCCCAGGGGGGGGCGCCGCCAGGGCGCCTGGAGCCCTGGTGCCCCCCCCCCAGCTATACTTCGGGCGCAAGGTAGGTTCTGGAACGCTGATTTTTTATATAATTTTTCTGGATTTTTCCTGGCAGTTCTCGTAACGTGAAAACCTGAAATACAAAAACAGCCGAAAACAGAAACTGGCACTCGGGTGCACTGAGTTAATAGGTTAGTCCAAATATGATCAAAAGTGTATGGAAGTGTATAAGTATCATAGCAATATCACCCAAAAGAGGCATGGAGCAAGCAGAAATTATAGATACGTTTTGGACGTATCAACATCCCCAAGCTTAATTCCTGCTCGTCCTCGAGTAGGTAAATGATAACAAGAATAATTTCTGTGGTGACATGCTATTAACCATATAGGACTTTTTCATAGTCATATGACAAAAGCTTACTGAGACAATGAATCTATAGTAATTAAGTTGCCTCATGAGAAAAACACAAAGAACTGAAAGTTTTACAATATGATACTGAAACATCAAATAGATTTGCAATGAACATGATGTGCAAATATGATAAAGTGATATCTAGCTTTCCCCCATTAATGAAGCATAACATAAATGCAGGGGCACCTTCAAGGTTTAAGTGATGACTAGATACAATGATTTCAAAATAAACGATATCGCAATCATGCAAAAGACAATGCTACTTTGGGACAATGCACATTACACTCAGAATGACAATCATGCTCTCAGTAGTTGGTGCTTTTAAAAGAAGGTGGAGAATCAACATAAAAGTAAAATAATGGCCCTTCACAGAGGGAAGCAGGGATTACTCATGTGCTAGAGCTTTTTATTTTGAAAATATAGAAACAATTTTGTCAACGGTAGTAGTACTTCATATGTGTTATGCATAAGACATCCTATAAGTTGCAAGCCTCATGCATCGAATACCAATAGTGCTCGCACCTTGTCCTAATTAGCTCGGATTTCCATGGATTGTCATTGCATTACATATGTTTCAACCAAGTGTCACAAAGGGGTACCTCTATGTCACCTGTACAAAGGTCCAAGGAGATAGATCGCATTTGATTTCTCGTTTTTGATAGATCTCAACTTGAGGACATCCATACCGGGACAACATAGAAAATAGATAATGGACTCCTCTTGAGGATTAATGTCCAAGCTAAAACTTCCACCATGATACATGGCTTTGGTTGGCGGCCCAATGTTCTTCTCTAACAGTATGCATACTCAAACCATTCAACTCATGGCAAATCACCCTTACTTTAGACAAGACGAACATGCATAGCAACTCACATGATATTCAACAAAAGTGTAACAGTTGATGGCGTCCCCAGAAACATGGTTACCGCTCAGCAAGCAACTTATAAGAAATAAGACACATAAGCAACATATTCTTTACCACAATAGTTTTTAAGCTACTTTCCCATGAGCTATGTATTGCAAAAACTGAAGGTTTTAAAGGTAGCACATGTAAATTTACTTGGAGTGGCAGTGAAATACCACATATAGGTAGGTATGGTGGACTCATATGGCATAACTGGTTTAAAAGGATGTGGATGCACAAGCAGTCAGTCCGCTTAGTACAGGTGGAGGTTAGCAAAAGACTGGGAGCGACCAACTAAGAGAGCAATGACGGTCATAATCATGCAGAGCGACAAAGCAACATTGAATCAGGCATGGAAGTTATATCGCTACTCAGAAACAAAAGATCATCAAGGCTTGACAGACTTTTTTTACAGTCTTAAATATGCGTGAGCATACGCCAAGTCAATCAAAATAAATTCTTGAGGGAAGATATTACTAAACCATACCACATCATTGGCAAACAAATCATGTTGGTACTCCAATAACACATTGGGAATCCCCCAGCTATTTGAGACTGACCACAAGAAAACCTGAACTACTAAGCGGCATTATGCACGTAGCATCTTTGTCATAGACATATCAACCAATGCAACGGAAGTAAACTCTCTTAATAAGGTGAGCATGATAATTAAAGAGAGTTCAAGCAACCAACTAAACAAAAGCTCTTTGAAAAGGTAAGCATGAAAGCTAAGAGCTGAACATGATAGTAGCTATTAAAAGACAAAGAACACACACAGCAAGGATAGACATGAAAATTCTATGCTATGTTCTAGGTAGAAGTGGAGTGTGTTTCTCTCCCACATAAAGAAAGCTGAGTTCCGACTCGTTATGAAAAACTAAAGAAAACTAAAAGCAAGATGCTCCAAGCATAGCACATAACACATGAAGTGATTAAAATATAGTGGAACGAAAGACGAACTGATAATGTTGATGGAGAAGGGGATGCACGGGGGCATCCCCAAGCTTAGACGCTTGAGTCTCCTTAAATATTTCTTGGGGGTGCATGGGGGCATCCCCAAGCTTGAGCGCTTGACACTCCTGAATCTTTTTATCACCTTCCCTCGCACACTTGAAAACTCCCTTCATACATAACTCATCATAATCTGATTAGCGAGGTTAGTACCCATAATAAAATAATTATACCTTGCTGGAAATAAAGATATTCTTGAAGGTCTACTGTTTCTCAAGATTGCCAAAAGGTTTTTGCAAAGAAAAAGCAAGCTCTAGGTTTGCAAAATGAAGGAAAGGCAAAACAGGACAGAATCTGTGAAAAACAGAACAGCAGGTAGTAATTGATTTGTTCGGGGCGCTTCTGCAACTCTAATCAAAAAACTCAGAACAGACGCACGAAAGAAAATTATATAGAGAACGCTGTCGAAAAAATTCAGACCAAAAAGATGATCTGGTAATTTTATACGAATTTTTCTATCCAAGGACAGAATCTGTTTCCTGGACAGCACCTCACAACTTTTGAACTTTCTAGCAATCAGAGGCTATACTTGGCACAAAATTGAAAAGCAAAGATACAATGATGCTGCTACAGTAGTAACAACATCAAGACACAACAAAATCAAAATAAATTTATTCATGTGGGCTGCCTCCCAAAAGCGCTTTCTTTTATGCCTTTAAGCTAGGCATAATGCATAGAGGAATCAATAACCATCGTAATAATCGGAGCTATAAATTGCTTCAAATGGTTCCTCAACAAGTTCATTCTTGTTCCTTCTAGGAAAGGGGTACACACCTTTTGCCTTTCCGCGCAAGCGGATTTGTCCCTTACCTATATCAATGAAGCCTTTAACTGCTCGCAGGAAGTCCCTTCCAAGCACTATATTTCCTTGGTTTGGCTCCATGATGAAGAAATCAATCATTGCAATCCCTTTAAGGAATTTAACTGGCATGTCTTTTATTCTTCCCTAGATTTCAGAAATATCTCCATTAGTGTGTTCATGATAAGATGGCAGTCTATCCATGTTAAATTTTAAAGAATCATGAACAATTTTTGGCATAGTAGAAACCATAGATCCAATATCACAATAAGCAAGGAAGTCTTGATTAGAGATGTTAATCCTAACGAAAGGCTCCCAATCATTGTCTATTTCCAAAATGTCTTTCTTATTGGGTTTAGGTTTCTCTACCTTCATCAAGTCTAGAGCATCCATTCTCTTTTCAATAGTAGCAAGTCTATCTATGACAGTATCAAAGTTATGATCATAAACAAAGTAACTAGATAGACCATGTATAATTTCAAGAGCTCTAGCTTCATCACACTCTAGGAAATCTCCCTCGGCTATAATATCAAGAGAGTGTTTACAACATTTAAAAAGACCATGGTAAAAATTTCTAAGCACAATTTTTATAGGTATCCAAGGCATAATTCTCCTATGTGCATCAGAAATTCTGTCCCATGCCTTCTTCATATTTTCTCCATCCCTTTGATGGAAATCTAGAACTTCTGATTCCCTTAAAGCACAAAATCCTAACATGTTTAGCTAAACAGAAAGGACTACTAACAGGAAGGCAAAATAATTTTTTTTCGTATTTTTTGATAAAGGATACTAAAGCAAAAACTGAAAGGTAAACTAACAAGACTAAAAGCAAAGGTAAAAGATAGCGTGCAACTCCCCTATCCTGAAGAGTGGAGTCCCCGGCAACAACGCCAGAAATTGCTTTGCTAGGTGGCTTCTCACCCCTCGTTGGTTACCCCAAGTGGAAGGTTTGAGATGTAGTGTAGCAGAAGTTTTCCCTTGGTAATACCAAGGATCGATTTCCCAGAGACTCCCAGTTTCAACAAGAAGGTGTCAACTGCTAATGGCGCCGGATATTAGCAATCAATGTGGACCTGCACACAGATACAAATAACTTTGCTCCCACGAGTACAGAGAAGTTGTCAATCCCTCCGGCCTTGTAGTTTACAAAGGATCAAACGCAAGTGATAATAGTGATAGGTATAATTGCAATAGTAAGTAAATAGTGGAAAAGTAAATAGCGGATGTGATCAATGATGGTAATATGGACCAGAGTCTCATGATGTTCACTAGTGATGTCTCTCTCCCAAAAGACGATAAAACAGCTATGTGAGGTAAACGAATTACAGCTGGGCAATTGACAGGACCATGTGCGCAAACCAATGCTGACTACATTGCAAGAAAGGTTGAGGTTCAAAGCATGGGCGGTACGCCAAAGTAAGTAGACCGAAATCCATCAATATCTACTACTAATCATCCACCTTGAGATATCTATCCAGAACATCTCGCTGGTATTAAGTTGCGAGCCCCACCCATAGTGTAAACTCAATGCAACAGACAACTACATTAAAAGAACTTTGCGTAAAGTAAACAATCCTTGCACCCGCGGGCACAAGCACCGTTGTTTTCCCCCTTGTGGCAACAACATATCCCCTAGACTCATGTTTCTGTCACTCAAACTAGTCATCGAGGGGCATGAACCCACAATCAAGCATAACGTTCCCTCTTGGAGTCACTACCTACTACTTGGCCAAAGCAATAAATAACAACGGAGAACATGCAAGAATTACTTACGAACATAAACATAAAAGAGGTGAATCAAATATATTACTCAAGCACAATCTGAACATAATCTCATAATCCATCGGATCCCAGCAAACTCATCATAGCAACAGCATAAGGATTACATATGTGCCTCGATCATGTAGGGCAGCTCACGAGGACCAATTAGTGAAGCACAAGAACGGGAGGAGAACATCACATAGCTACTGGTCATGGACCCATGGTCCAAGGGAGACTACTCACAACTCATCCGGGAGGCGTCCATGGTGGTGGAGAAGCTCCCGGTGGTGATCCTCCCCTCCGGCAGGGTGCCGGGAAGGGTTCTCCTGGTGCTCCTGATCTTGGAAGCGGCGGCGGCGGCGGAACAGAGATGGGATCGCGAAAAGAGTTCCTGTTTCGAGGGTTTCGGGAGACGCTTTAAATATATGCCAAAGGGGGCATCGGGGGAGCCTCGGGGGGCCCAGGCGCCCCCCCGGCGTGGCCCAGGGGGGGGCGCACCGCCAGGGCGCCTGGAGCCCTGGTGCCCCCCCCCCCCGGCTGTAATTCGGGCGCAAGGTAGGTTCTGGAACGCTGATTTTTTATATAATTTTTCTGGATTTTTCCTGGCAGTTCTCGTAACGTGAAAACCTGAAATATAAAAACAGCCGAAAACAGAAACTGGCACTCGGGTGCACTGAGTTAATAGGTTAGTCCAAATATGATCAAAAGTGTATGGAAGTGTATAAATATCATAGCAATATCACCCAAAAGAGGCATGGAGCAAGCAAAAATTATAGATACGTTTTGGACGTATCACGGTCCCATGCGTTTGGATGCACCCGCCTCGACCGTGCGTGTGCGGCATGGGGCGCTGCTGTCGACCGCTACCTCTCAGCGGCGCTAGTTGCCGTCCTCTCGCGCCCTGCCTGGCGATCACACGACGACATGATGATTAATTTACAAGTGAATAACATTTTGTGCTGCCTTGAAGACTTCAACAACGTCGTCCCGGAGGACGACAACGACAACAACGGCGCGACACGCCGCCTTCGCTGCTGCCAGAAATAGTTCTTTTGGGGTTTAATATTGTATCTGGAATTCTCCATCATATGAATAGAAATTCGCAGTGTGATTGAATGAAAGATATGGTTTGAACGAACTTGAATTTTTCTCTCTTAATGTACAGACTTATCAAATGATTTTATTAAAAAAACATTAATGGTTTTTAAATATAAAACACTCATCGCAAACGTTGTAGTTAGAACACCCGTATGCAAACCGACAACTTCCCCAGGAAGCCAAGGGAAAATGTGTCGAGCAAGATTTCTGCAGCTCTTGATTGCAAATGTTTTAGATAGAACACCTGTATGCATAGTGAGAGCTATGGTCTTCGTTCGTAGTGCAAGATTTGTGCACCCCTTCAATGCAAACGGTTATTTTGGATGACCCATGTGTAACCACATAGAAACAATTGGGTAAGATTTGCATCTATCAAATTGGGTATGTTGCCATTTGTCAAACTGGAAAGATTGACATTCGTTTGTCTAGTAACATTGCCATTTGTCAACCATGTAACACTGTGATTTATCAAAATATGTAGCTAAAAATCACTAGCACTATCTAATTTCTGCAATTAAAATCACTAGCACTGTTCATTTTGAAACCACTACCAGGCGTGCGTTGATGGACACATATGCAAATGTACCATTGATTACATATAACAAGTCACCAACCGACAATGACAACGAGGATACATGTTGGATTATAGATCATTTCCAACTAAACTTTCTAGTAAAGTAAAGTTTTTCTCACACAACAAATAAGAAAGCGATGAAATGAACTTCAGCTCAACCACTCGTCGGTGTTGGAAACATTTGCTTTCAACTAGAAGTGATTCTCATATATCAGGACTGTCAATCTTGAGACCAACGCGTGACTAATCATCCAGGCTGAAGCGGCCTATTTCAATACCCATATCGTGATAGCCACGGTAGGGAATCAAAGCAATGTCTGAGGTATAGATACAGTTGCTTCTCATAAATGGTAGTAACGTTGTGTCAACAGCAGCTAGATCACCGTTCACCATCATTGGATAGTTTTTTCCAAGGAAGAGCGAGTTTTCTCCAAGACTATTAATACTGAACCAGGGAGAAGGTGTTGGCCCTAGCACGCTAGTATTAATCCCGAATACCCTGTAACGGATGTTGGAATAGGTCCGGAGAGCGCGACAATGCGAGACAACACGTGCTTCCTTACTAACATCAGCAATGCCCTGTATACAGACAAGAAGAGGTGATCCATCGGAATAAGTTGCCAGGTGCCACTAACTATATGGGTCCCGCTCGTCCTCATGCTCGTGATCGTCACCATCGTCATCTCCCCCTTGGTTATAAATTTTTTCAAGTATAGGAGGTGGAATGTTCACAGGACCTAGGAAACACAAGAAGGTTAATTAGTAAAAGGAAACTAGGTAGCTAACCCGCATGCATGTGGATGAAACAATTATAATTACACTAGAAGACCAACGTACCACAACAATAAGGATTCCATGCAAAAATTGTGCCACGAGTGGTGGCAGCAAACACAATACCCTCGTATTGAATTGCATCAGAGTACTCATCCGTGTACAAAAATTGAATTTTGAGCAATATCCATTGAGTCGTGGAAGCAAGGACAGAAACAAGCTTATCGAAGATAGCGACAACTTCATAGTTCGTGTAATTCCAAGAGCAGTTGGGAACTCGACAAATTGGTATCATCTGTAGACGACAGTCACCTTGATCGTATTTGAACATACGTAGAATACCTGTGTGCTCAACTTCCGGGCAGTCTAAGATTTTTGGAAGTGGAACCCGGTGACGAGTGTACACATTCACAAGTTCCCACTCGCAGTTGTACCCAATATAAACAACCTAATCTCCATTTTCGCATGCTCAAGCATTGCGCTCAAGCGATGGCATCTTAACATCAAACATATCATTATCAAGCGGCATCAACTTGAACAAGGCGAGGCTTCTGTCGTCCCCGCGCCAGTGATCAGGGTCAGGGCGAAGAAGATAGGTGAGATCAAACCGCTCATGGGCCCTTGGGTTGCTTGTAATGATGTTATTAGTTGAGTCAAGAATGATCTCGAACGAACCTGCCATGCTAGCCGAGGTGATGAAGTCGCACTAATCAATGAGTTCCTCCACCACATCATCTTTCAGATCAGGGAAAGAATAACGTGGTCATTTCCGGCATGTTCCCTCCATGGAGAAGACGATCAAACTCTGGTAGAAGGGAAGGGTGAAGGAAAATGGAGGGAGGAAGAGCATGCGACGGGAGTTCCAAATCGAGAGGGAAAGGCGAGGAGGCGGTGGACGGTTGCCACGATACAAGAAGAGGCTAGTGGGGAGCGAACGGTTGCCACAGAGGTCGCACACTGACGACAAGGCCGAGTGAACCGCGTGCCGTGTATCGCACACACCTTGATCTGGATGACCGTTTATTTTTTGTTGGCTAATCACAAATAGTTCATCCAAGTGAACCATATGCTGTATATCGCACAGGCCTTCATATGGTTGCCCGTTTCTTTTGTGTTGCCTCACCGCAAACAGTTAATTGAACTGAACCATATGCCCTGCATCGCACACACAACTAAAATCTGAAACGTGTTTGATGCATCCGTCATCACAAACGTTTTGTACCTTTTTGATGATTTTTTACACCACCGTTTGTGATTATTGCATCGCACACAGTTTTGTCCAAGGGTCTCTGCTCTTAGTGTCGCGTTAGTAGCATCCTGCAGTAGTGGTGCATGTTAAACATAGAGAAAAATTGAAGGCCGTAAGAGGAAGCTATCTCACATTCGTCATCAAACATGCATTGATCCCTCTCGGAACCACGAGCCTTCTAGTGAGTTTCTCCATTTTCTGAGGGGTGTGTGTCCAAACTTTGGTCAGACAAGCCAATTTTTACCACTTCATCTCGGTGGCATGACATTACATCAAGCACGGCTTTATGTT
Source organism: Secale cereale (assembly GCA_902687465.1). Classification (NCBI taxonomy): domain Eukaryota; kingdom Viridiplantae; phylum Streptophyta; class Magnoliopsida; order Poales; family Poaceae; genus Secale; species Secale cereale. The sequence continues at coordinate 225,255,692 of LR738711.1, forward strand.
TTCTGATCATTTTTTATTTTTTGGAACTAAAATGCCATGGAACTCCAGGCATGTGTCCATGTCGTGAGACCAATATGTTTGAAAATTCCTACTAATTTAGTACACATGGAAATAACTTGCACACAAGCACACAAATATGATTTTAAACCGTTATGGTTAGCGGTTGCATGTAGATGTAGTTCAAATTTGAATTACGGTCATTAAATGGCTAGAAAATCACTTAAATGTCTTTAAAAGGTCAAATGACCCCTGAGATTTTCCAATTTTTCACATGACAGTTATATTAGTGCATGTTAAACGTATTAAAAATGGAAGGCCGTAAGAGGAAGGTATCTCCCGTTCGTCATCAAACATGCATTGTTCCTTCTCGGAACCACGAGCCTTCTAGTGACTTTCTCCGGTTTGTGAGGGGTGTGTGTCCAAAGTTTTGTCAAACATGCCCATTTTTCTACCACATTACCTTGGTGGCATGCCATTTCATCAAGCAAGGTTTCATGTTTTTTGGATCATTTTTTAATTTTTTTTGGAATTTAAATGCCATGGCACTCCATGCATGTGTCCATGCCATGAGAACAGTATGTTTGAAAATTAATTCTAATTTACTGCACATGGAATGAACTCGCACAGAAGCACACAAATATGATTTTTAAACCGTTATGGTTAGCCGTTGCTTGTAGATGTAGTTCAAATTTGAATTACGGTCATTAAATGGCTAGAAAATCACTAAATGTCTTTTAAAGGTCAAATGACCCATGAAATTTTCCAAATTTTCCCATGACAGTTGTATTAGTGCACGTTAAACGTAGAAACAAATTGAAGGCCGTAAGAGGAAGCTATCTCCCGTTCGTCATCAAACATGCATTGTTCCCTCTCGGAACCAAGGGCCTCCTAGTGAGTTGCTCTGGTTTGTGAGGGGTGTGTGTCCAATGTTTCGTCAAACATGCCAATTTTTTTACCACATTACCTTGGTGGTATGACATTACATCAAGCAAGGTTTCATGTTTTTCTGATCATTTTTTAATTTATTGGAATTTAAAAGCCATGGCACTACATGGATGTCTCCATGCCGTGAGAACAATATGTTTGAAAATTCATTCTAATTTAGTAAACATGGAATTAACTCGCACACAAGCACACTAATATGATTTTTCAAACCGTTATGGTTAGGCGTTGCATCTAGATGTAGTTCAAATTTGAATAACGGTCGTTAAATGGCTAGAAAATCACTTAATTATATTTAAGAGGTCAAATGACCCCTGAAATTTTCCAAATTTTCACATGACAGTTGTATTAGTGCATGTGAAACGTCGAAAAAATTTGAAGGACGTAAGAGGAAGCTATCTCCCGTTTGTCATCAAACATGCATTGTTTCCTCTGAGAACCACGAGCCTTCTAGTGAGTTGCTCCGATTTTTGAGGGGTGTGTGTCCAAACTTTCGACAAATGGGCCAATTTTTGACCACATTATCTTGGTGGTATGAAATTACATCTAGGTTTCATGTTTTTTTGATCAATTTTATATTTTTGGAATTAAAATGACATGGCACTACATGCATGTGTCCACGCTATGAGACCTGTAAGTTTGAAAATTCCTTCTAATTTAGTACACATGGAATTAACTCGCACACAAGCACACAAATTTGTTCTTTCAAACCGGTATGGTTAGCCGTTGCATGTAGTTGTAGGTCAAATTTGAATTACGGACATTAAATGGCTTGAAAAGCACTTGAATGTCTCTAAACCTCAAATGACCCCTGAAATTTTACAAATTTTCACATGGCAGTTGTATCAGTGCATGTTAAATGTAGAAGAAATGGAATGCCGTAAGAGGATGTTATCTCCCGTTCATCATCAACCATGCATTGTTCCCTCTCGGAATCAAGAGCCTTCTAGTGAGTTACTCCGGTTTGTGAGGGGTGTGTGTCCAAACTTTCGTCAAACATGCCAATTCTTTTCCCACATCATCTTGGTGGAATGACATTACATCAAGCAAGGTTTCATGTTTTTCTGATCATTTTTTATTTTTTTTGTAATTTAAATGCCATAGCACTCCATGGATGTGTCCATGTCCTGAGAACAATATGTTTGAAAATTCATTCTAATTTACCGCACATGGTATTAACTCACACACGAGCACACCAATATGATTTTTCAAACCGCTATGGTCAGCCGTTGCATGTAGATCTAGTTCAAATTTGAATTACGGTCATTAAATGGCTAGAAAATAACTTAAATGTATTTAAATGGTCAAATGACCCCTGAAGTTTTCCAAATTTTCACATGACATTTGTATTAGTGCACGTGAAACGTAGAAAAAATTAGAAGGCCGTAAGAGGAAGCTATCTCCCATTCGTCATCAATCATGCATTGTTTCCTTTGAGAACCGCGATCCTTCTAGTGAGTTGCTCCGGTTTGTGAGGGGTGTGTGTCGAAACTTTCGTCAAATGGGCCTATTTTTACCACATTATTTTTTTTGGTAAGAAATTACATCAAGGTTTCATGTTTTTCTGATCATTTTTTTATTTTTTGGGATTAAAATGCCATGGCACTCCATGCATGTGTCCATGCCGTGAGACTAGTATTTTTGAACATTCCTTCTAATTTACTGCACATGGAAATAACTCGCACACAAGCACCCAAATATGAATTTTCAAACCATTATGGTTAGTTGTTGCATGTAGATGTAGGTCAAATTTGAATTACTGACATTAAATGGCTAGAAAATAACTTGAATGTCTCTAAAATCTCAAATGACCCCTGAAATTTTACAAATTTTCACATGACAGTTGTATTAGTGCATGCTAAATGTAGAAAAAATGGAAGGCTGTAAGAGGAAGTTATCTCCCGTTCATCATTAACCATGCATTGTTCCCTCTCGGCACTACGAGCCTTCTTGTGAGTTACTACGGTTTGTGAGGGGTGTGTGGCCAAACTTTTGTCAAACAAGCCAATTTTTTTACCACATCATCTTGGTGGCATGACATTACATCAAGCAAGGTTTCATGTTTTTCTGATCATTTTTTTTGTAATTTAAATGCCATGGCACTCCATGCATGTGTCCATGTCGTGAGAACCATATGTTTGAAAATTCATTCTAATTTACTGCACATGGAAATAACTCACACACAAGCACACCAACATGTTTTTTCAAACCGTTAAGGTTAGCCGTTGCATATAAATGTATTTCAAATTTGAATTACTGTGATTAAATAGCTAGAAAATCACTTAGTTATATTTAAAAGGTCAAATGACCCCTGAAATTTTCCAAATTTTCACATGACAGTTGTATTAGTGCACGTGAAAGGTAGAAAAAAATTTGAAGGCTGCTACTTCTCGAGGTTGCGTTGTATTCCCTAGAAGAGGAAAGGGAGATGTGGCACAGTAGTGTCAGTATTTCCCTCAGTTTTTGAGAACCAAGGTATCAATCCAGTAGGAGACTACGCGCGAGTCCCTCGCACCTGCACAAACAAATAAGAACTTCGCAGCCAACGCGATAAGCGGTTGTCAATCCCTTTACGGTCACTTACGAAAGTGAGATCTGATAGAGATGATAGTTTATATTTTTGGTATTTTTAGTTTATAAGAACAACAAATAAAATCGGTAAAAGTAAAGTAGATGTAGATTGATATGTTGGGAATAGACCCGGGGGCCATAGTGTTCTCTAGTGGCTTCTCTCATGATAGCAATATTCTACGGCTGGTAAACAAATTACTGTTGAGCAATAGAAAAGCGAATAATTATGAGACTATCTAGGCATGATCATTGAATATAGGCATCACGTCCGAGACAAGTAGACCAAAACGATTCTGCATCTACTACTATTACTCCCCACATCGACCGCTATCCAGCAGTGTATTGAGTTCATAAGAACAGAGTAACGCCTTAAGCAAGATAACATGGTGTAGAGGGATAAACTCAAGCAATATGATATAAACCCCATCTTTTTATCCTCGATGGAAACAATACAATACGTGCCTTGCTGCCCCTACTATCACTGGGAAAGGACACCGCAAGATTGAACCCAAAGCCAAGCAATTCTCCCATTGCAAGAACTATAGATCTAGTAGGCCAAACCAAACCAATAATTCGAAGAGACTTGCAAGGATACTATGAGCACACATAAAAAAGTTCAGAGAAGAACCAAATATTTCTCATAGATAATCTTGATCATAAACTCACAATTCATCGGATCTCGACAAACACACCACAAAAGAGATTACATCGAATAGATCTCCTCGAAGACCGAGGAGAACTTTGTATTGAGATCCAGTGAGAGAGAAGAAGCCATCTAGATACTAGCTATGAACCTGAAGGTCTGTGGTAAACTACTCACAAGTCATGGTGAGGGCGATGATGATGAAGAAGAAGAACTCCGTGATGGATCCCCCTCCGGTGGAGCTCCGGAACAGGCTCCAAGATGGGATATCACGGGAACAGAAGGTTACGGCGGTGGAATTAGGGTTTCCTCTCTGTTATCGAAGGTTTCGGGTACGTAGACTTATATAGGAAGAAGGAGTACACCAGGGGGTGCTCGGGGGCCCCATGAGGCAGGGGGCGCGCCCCCACCCTCATGGGCAGCCCCTTGATCCCCTGATGTGGTTCTCAAGTCCCTCGTGCGTGATTTTCTCCAAAAATATCTCTCGCGAAGGTTTCATTCCGTTTGGACTCCATTTTATATTCTTTTTCTGCAAAACCCTGAAACAGGCAAAAACAGCAATCTGGACTAGGCCTTTGGGTTAGTAGGATAGTCCCAAAAATGATATAAAAGTGTATGATAAAGTCGATTAAACATCCAAGAATTCATAAATAATAGCATGGAAAAACTAAAAATTATAGATACGTTGGAGCCGTATCAAGCATCCCCAAGCTTAATTCCTACTCTTCCTCGAGTAGGTAAATGATAAAGAAAGAATTTTTGATGTGGAATGCTAACCAATATAGTTTTTCATTGTAATTCTCTTAATTGTGGCATGAATGTTCAGATCTGAAAGATTCAAGATAAAAGTCTATATTGACATAAGAAACAATAATACTTCAAGAATACTAACAAAGCAATCATGTCTTCTCAAAATACTATGGCTAAAGAAAGTTATCCCTACAAAATCATATAGTCTGGCTATGCTCCCTCTTCATCACACAAAATATTCATATCATGCACAACCCCGATTTCATCCAAGCACTTGTTTTCATACTCTATTCTTTCAAACATTTCAACTTTCACGCAATACATGAGCATGAGCCATGGACATAACACTATATGGGTGGAATAGAGGTGGTTGTGGAGAAGACAAAAAGAGAGGAAGATAGTCTCAATCAACTAGGCGTATCAACGGGCTATGGAGAAGCCCATCAATAGATATCAATCTGAGTGAGTAGGGATTGCCATGCAACGGATGCACTAGAGCTAAATATGAATGAAAGCTCAACAAAAAAACTAGTGGGTGTGCATCCAACTTTCTTGCTCATGAAGACCTAGGGCATTTGAGGAAACCCATCGTTGGAATATACAAGCCAAGTTCTATAATGAAAATTCCCACTAGTATATGAAAGTGACTAAACATGAGACTCTCTTCAATGAAGAACATGGTGCTACTTTGAAGCACAAGTGTGGAAAAAAAGATAGTAGCAATAATTTTTTTGGGCCTTTCTTTTTTCTTTGGCCATTCCTTTTTTTTCTTTTTTGTGGAGGGTCTTTATAGATTTTTCCTTTCCTCCCATGGGACAATGTTCTAATAATGATGATCATCACAATTTCATTTAATTACAACTCGATACTAGAACAAAGTATGACTCTAAATCAATGCCTCCGGCGGTGTACCGGGATGTGCAATGAATCTAGAGTGAAATGCATGAAAAATTATGCATGGTGGCCTTGCCACAAATACGATGTCAACTACATGATCATGCATGGCAATATGACAATATGATGCGTGTCATATGAACGGAACGGTGGAAAGTTGCATGGCAATATATCTCGGAATGGCTATGGAAATGCCATGATAGGTAGGTATGGTGGCTGTTTTGAGGAATAATATGGTGGTTGTTTTGAGGAAGGATATATAGTGGGTGTATGGTACCGGTGAAAGTTGCGCGGTACAAGAGAGGCTAGCAATGGTGGAAGGGTGAGAGTGCGTATAATCCATGGACTCAACATTAGTCATAAGAACTCATATACTTATTACAAAAATCTACGAGTCATCAAAACAAAGCAATCAACGCATGTTCCTAGGACGGAGGTTGGTAGGAGTTAACCATCGCGCGCCCCCGACCTTCACACAAAGGTTGGCACTTTACAAATACCTCATGCTCTAACTTCGTCACATAGAGGTTCACCATACGTGCATGCTACGAGAATCACTAACCTTAACACAAGTATTTCTCAATTTCATAATAACTCCACTGTCATGACTCTAATATCACTATCCTCATATCTCAAAACAATTATCAAGCATCCAACATCTCATTCTATTCAATGCACTTGGTGTAAATTTTTTACTACATTGACATTGGATGTCTATCATGTGAAGACTAGTTTTTTAGCCTAAACACATTAGCATGCTGTTTTGATAGACTCTCAAATAGATATAAGTGAAGCATGAGAGTTCAATAATTTCTACAAAATATTACCACCACCATGCTCTAAAAGATATAAGTGAAGCACTAGAGCAAAAACTATTCAACTCAAAAGATATAAGTGAAGCACATAGAGTGTTCTAACAATTTCTATGCCATATTTAACTCTCTCAAATAGGTGTGTCCAACAAGGATGATTGTGATAAACTAACAAGCAAAGACTCAAATTATACAAGATGCTCCAAGCAAAACACATATCACGTTGTGAATAAAAAATAGCTCCAAGTATAGTTACTGATGGATGAAGACGAAAGAGGGGATGCCTTCTCGGGGCATCCCCAAGCTTAGGATTTTGATTATCCTTGAATTTTACTTGGGGTGCCATGGGCATACCCAAGGTTAGGCCTTTTCTACTCTTTGTTCCATAGTCCATCAAAGCAATGCTCAAAACTTGAAAACTTCACAACACAAAACTTAGAAAAAAATTCTCGTGAGCTCCGTTAGTATAAGAAAGCAAACCACTACTTAAAGGTGCAGCAATGAATTCATTATTTTCTATATTGGTGTTAAACCTACTGTATTCCAACTTCTCTATGGTTCATATCCTCCAATACTACTCATAGATGCATCGAAATAAGCAAACAACACACGAAAAACAAAATCTGTCAAAAACAGAACAGTCTGTAGTAATCTGCAGGTTTAGCCTACTTCTGAAGTCCAAAAAATTAAAACGAAATTGGACAATTTGTGGAATTTGTCTACTAATCATCAACAAAAATAATCAACTAAATAGCACGCTCCAGTAAAATTTGACGACCACTTTAGCTAGCGCTAACAATTCTGTTTTTCACAACAAGATCACAAAAAGTTCACACAAGTCTTCCCTAAGGTTCTACTTGTAACAAACACTAAACAAAACATGAAACCACATCTAATCAAAGGCTATATACAATATTTATTCCCTAACAGCAACAAAAACAAAAAATATAAAGTTGGGTTGCCTCCCAACAAGCGCTATCGTTTTACGCCCCTAGCTAGGCACGATACAAGATAAATCTAGGTATTGCCATATTTGGAAGGCAATCCATAAGTGGCTCTCATGATAGATTCATATGGTTATTTGATTTTCTTTCTAGGAAAGTGTTCCATGCCTTTCCTTAACGGAAATTGGAATCTAATATTTCCTTCCTTCATATCAACAATTGCACCAATCGTTCTAAGGAAAGGTCTACCAAGAATAATAGGACATGAAGGATTGCAATCTATATCTAGAACAATGAAATCTACGGGGACATAATTCCTATTGGCAACAATAATAACATCATTAATTCTTCCCATAGGTTTCTTAATAGTGGAATCTGCAAGATGCAAATTTAAAGAACAATCATCAAGCTCATGGAACCCTAGCAAATCACGCAAAGTTTTTGGGATAGTGGAGACACTTGCACCCAAATCACACAAAGCATAGCATTCATGATCTTTTATTTTTATTTTAGTAGTAGGTTCCCACTCATCATAAAGCTTTCTAGGGATAGAAACTTCTAACTCAAGTTTTTCTTCATAAGATTGCATCAAAGCATCAACTATGTGTTTGGTCAAAGCATGCGGAGAATTTAGCACGGATTGCAACAAGGAAATACAACCAACCAAATAGAAATTGTCATAATTGAATCCCTTGAAATCCAAAGAAGTGGGTTCATCACTATGTAAAGTTTTAATCTCTTAACTCCCACTTATAACAATTTTAGCATCAAGATCTAAAAACTCTGAATCATTGGGACACCTTAAAGCAGAATTATCTCCGATCCTATCTTCATCAATATTTATACTAGAAAAAAGGATCTAATAGGAGACACATCAATAACTTTCAGATCTTCATCTTTATTTCCATGATAACTAGAAGAACACGCTTTAGTATAATTCTCTCTTTTAGCATGCATCCTAGCGGTTCTTTCTTGCATTCATCAATGGAAATTCTCATGGCTTTGAGAGACTCATTGATATCATGCTTAGGTGGGATAGATCTAAGTTTCAAAGAATCAACATCAAGAGTAATTCTATCCACACTTGTAGACAATTCATCAACCTTAAGCAATTTCTCTTCAAGCATAGCATTGAAATTCTTTTGCGAGATCATAACTCCTTAACACTAGTTTCAAATTCAGAAGGCATCTTTCCATAAGAGTTGTTGTAAGAATTACCATAATTATTAGAGGAATTACTAGGAAAAGGCCTAAAATTAAAATTACCTCTATAAGCATTGTTACCAGAATTATTCCTACCAACAAAATTCACATCCAAAGATTCACTGCTATATTCAATCAAAGTGGACAAAGGCATATCATTAGGATCAGAAGAGGCACTCTTAGCAGCAAATAATTTCATAAGTTCATCCATCTTTCCACTCAAAACACTAATTTCTTCAGTAGGGTGCACTTTTTTACTAGTAGATCTTTCGGTGTGCCATTGAGAATAATTAACCATAATATTATCTAGGAGTTTGGTAGCTTCTCCTAAGGTAGTTTCCATGAAAGTGCCTCCTGCGGTCGAATCTAAAACATTTCTAGAAGCAAAATTCAAGCCAGCATAAAAGTTCTGAATAACCATCCATATATTCAAACCATGTGTAGGGCAATTACGTATCATTAGTTTCATTCTCTCCCAAGCTTGTGCAACAGTCTCGATCTAGTTGCTTAAAATTCATAATATCGTTTCTAAGAGAGATGATCTTAGCAGGAGGGAAATACTTAGAGATAAAAGCATATTTGCACTTATTCCACGAATTAGTACTATTTCTAGGCAAAGAGGAGAACCAAGTTTTAGCACGATCTCAAAGTGAAAATAGAAATAACTTCAATTTAACAATATCGTTATCCGTATCCCTTTTCTTTTGCATATCACACAAATCAACGAAGTTGTTCAGATGGGTAGCGGCATCTTCACTAGGAAGGCCGGAGAATTGATCTTTCATGACAAGATTCAACAAAGCAGCATTGATCTCCCAAGATTCAACATCGGTAATAGGAGCAATCGGAGTGCTAATAAAATCATTATTGTTGGTATTGGAGAAGTCACACAATTTGGTATTGTTCTGAGCCATAGTGACAAGCAAGCAATCCAACACACACAAGCAAACAAGAAGCAAGCGAACGATAAACACACGGTAGAAGAAGGGCAAATAAAACGGCAAGGGTGAAATGGGGGAGAGGAAAACGAGAGGCAAATAAAAGTAATGCGAAGGATAAGGGTTTGTGATAGGTACTTGGTATATGACTTTTGCGTAAGCCTCCCCGGCAATGGCGCCAGAAATTCTTCTTGCTACTTCTCGAGCTGTCGTTTTATTCCCTCGAAGAGGAAAGAGAGATGTAGCACAGTAGCGTAAGTATTTCCCTCGTTTTTTGAGAACCAAGGTATTAATCCAGTAGGAGACCACGCGTGAGTCCCTCACACCTACACAAACAAATAAGAACTTCACAGCCAACGCGATAAGGGGTTGTCAATCCCTTTACGGTCACTTACGAAAGTGAGATCTGATAGAGATGATAGTTTATATTTTTTGGTATTTTTAGTTTATAAGAATAGCAAATAAAAGCGATAAAAGTAAAGTAGATGTTGATCGATAAGTTGAGAATAGACCTGGGGGCCATAGTGTTCTCTAGTGGCTTCTCTCATGATAGCGATATTCTACGGCGGGTAAACAAATTACTGTCGAGCAATTGATAGAAAAGCGAATAATTATGAGACTATCTAGGCATGATCATTGTATATAGGCATCACTTCCGAGACAAGTAGACCGAAACGATTCTGCATCTACTACTATTACTCCACACATCGACCGCTATCCAGCATGTATCTAGTGTATTGAGTTCATAAGAACAGAGTAACGCCTTAAGCAAGATGACATGATGTAGAGGGATAAACTAAAGCAATATGATATAAACCACATCTTTTTATCCTCGATGGTAACAATACAACACGTGCCTTGCTGCCCCTACTTTCACTGGGAAAGGACACCGCAAGATTGAACCCAAAGCCAAGCACTTCTCCCATTGCAAGAACTATAGATCAAGTAGGCCAAACCAAACCAATAATTTGAAGAGACTTGCAAGGATATTATGAGCACACATAAAAAGTTCAGAGAAGAACAAAATATTTCTCATAGATAATCTTGATCATAAACTCACAATTCATCGGATCTTGACAAACACATCGCAAAAAGATATTACATCGAATAGATCTCCTCGAAGAACGAGGAGAACTTTGTATTGAGATCTAGAGAGAGAAGAAGAAGCCATCTAGATACTAGCTATGGACCCAAAGGTCTGTGGTAAACTACTCACAACTCATGGTGAGGGCCATGATGATGATGATGAAGAACTCCATGATGGAACCCCCTCCGGTGGAGCTCCGAAACAGGCTCCAAGATGGGATTTCACGGGAACAGAAGGTTACGGCGGTGGAATTAGGGTTTTCTCTCTGTTGTCGAAGGTTTTGGGGTACATAGACTTATATAGGAAGTAGGAGGACACATGATGGCTTCTCGCCCCTCGTTGGTTACCCCAAGTGGAAGGTTTGAGATGTAGCGTAGCAGCAAGTTTCCCTTGGCAAAGGTACCAAGGATCGAATCCCGTGAGACTCCGAGGGTCGACAAGAAGGTGTCAACGCCGCCAGAAACTTAGCGCTTGACAGGACCTGCAAACAGATACAAATAACTTTGCTCCCAACGAGTACATAGAGGTTGTCAATCCCTCCGGCCTTGTTGTTTACAAAGGATCAAACACAAGAGATAATAATGATAGGTATGACTGCAACTAGGAAATAAAGACAGGAAGTAAATAGCGGGTGTGATCAGTGGCGGTAATATGGACCGGGGTCCCATGATGTTCACTAGTGATGTCTCTCTCCCAAAAGATGATAAAACAGCAAAGCGAGGTAAACAAATTACAGCTGGGCAATTGACAGGATTATGTGTGCAAACCAATGCTAACTATGCTGCAAGGAAAGGTAGAGGCTCAAAAGCATGGGCGGTACGCCAAGGCAAGTAGACCGAAATCCATCTGCATCTACTACTAATTATCCACCTTGAGATATCTATCCAGAACATCTCGCTGGTATTAAGTTGCGAATCCCACCCAAAGTGTAAACTCAAAGCAACAGACAACTGCATTAAAAGAACTTTGCGTAAAGTAAACAATCCTTGCACCCGCAAGTACAAGCACCGTTGTTTTCCCCCTTGTGGCAACAACACATCCCCTAGACTCATGTTTCTGTCACTCAAGCTAGTCATCAAGGGGCATGAACCCACAATCAAGCATAATGCTCCCTCTTGGAGTTACTACCTACTACTCGGCCAAAGCAATAAATAGCAACGGAGAACATGCAAGAATTACTCAAGAACATAAATATAAAAGAGGTGAATCAAATATATTACTCTCACACAATCTGAACATAATCTCATAATCCATCGGATTCCAGCAAACTCAGCAGAGCAACAGCATAAAGATTACATATGTGCCTCGATAATGTAGGGCAGCTCACGAGGTCTAAACCATGAAGAACAAAGAGGGGAGGAGAACATCACATAGCTACTGATCATGGACCCATGGTCCAAGGTGGACTACTCACGACTCATCCGGGAAGCGTCCATGGTGGTGGAGAAGCTCCCGGTGGTGGTTCGCCCCTCCGGCAGGGTGCCGGGAAGAGTTCTCCTGATGCTCCCGATCTTGGAAGCGCGGCGGCGGCGGAACAGAGGCGAGATCGCGAAAAAGGGTTCCGTCCTCGAGGGTTTCGGGACGCGAGGAATATATATGCGAAGGGGGGTCACCAGAGGCGGAGAGGGGGCCCCAGGCGGCCCCTAGCGCGGCCAGGGCTGGGGCCGTGCCAGGTGGCTGCCTGGGCCACCCCTGGCTCCCCTCTGGCCCCGCTTTGGTGATTCTCGAAGCTTCCTGTACGCTGATTTTTCCTGTATTTTTCCCGGAATTTTTAGGGCACTTTTAATATGGGGGAAACCTGAAATAGAAAAACAGCAGAAAACAGGAACTGGCACTGTGGTGCACTGAGTTAATAGGTTAGTCCAAATATGATCAAAAGTGTATGGAAGTGCATAAATATCATAGCAATATCACACAAAAGAGGCATGGAGCAAGAAGAAATTATAGATACGTTTTGGACGTATCAACATCCCCAAGCTTAATTCCTGCTCGTCCTCGAGTAGGTAAATGATAACTAGCGTAATTTCTGTGGTGACATGCTATCAACCACATAAGAACTTTTTAAGTAAAGCAATCAAGGCATGTAATTCAATTCAAGTCATAACAAGCAAGAGTCTATATTAGCATTGTAACAAGCAACATAAGAACATAAAGGTGCAAGAGCTCTCGCTGTCCGTGACTCGAATGTCTCCAAATGGTGTTTGCGTGCAAGAAAGGGGATAGGGATATACGAGAGAGTAAAACATAGTTTTTGTATTGTTGAGAACTTAATCTACTAAAGTTTCACACTTGGTCTTGTTTGGAATCTTATCTTGACTCATCCCCAGACCAACAGCCAGGTGCAAGTCAAAATGATCCACTCCCTTTCGATATTTTGAGCACTCATGAAATGGATGAGCATAAGCAAGAAAGTCGACACTTAGGATGGCAAAGAGAGAAAAATGATGAAGGGGGAAGACAAAAAAGGTGTGAAAGGCTCACATCAATGAGGACAATCATAGGCGAGAGAAAGCCAAATAATAGATATGATGTGAGGAGTAGGGATTCCCATGCAGCGGATGCACATATGAGCTAAGGTAAGCTCTCCAATGGAACTAGTGGGGGTGCATCCAACTTGCTTGCTCAAGAAGACCTAGAGCTCTTTTGAGGAGGCTCATCATTGGAATATACAAGCCAAGTTCTATAGTGTGAAGGTCCCCACATAGCTATATGCATGAATGATAATCTCTATGGAGTACAAGGTATAAGATGGAGTATGAGTGTGGATCTCTCAAAAGGAATAGTAGTGTGCCCCCTTCTCTCTTTTTATTTCTTCTTCTCTTTTTTCTACTTTTTTATTTTTTTGTGGCCTCAATGGCTCTTTCTATTTATCTCTCATTTGTCCTCTTTGGGATCTTTTGATTTTGTCCTCTTTGGGATCTTTTCCTCACTTTAGGGGCAACACTCTATTTATTACAAGAAGTATAGAAGATCTTTCACACTTTACAAAAGTACTCAACATAAAGAAAATGAAACTATCATGATGTATGCAAATGTATGCCTCTGCCAGTGTAGCAGGATATGCAATGATACTAGCGCGTCATGTAGCAATGATTAGGGCAAGGCCCAACTAGCATGCGGCTCATCGATCAAGCAAAAAGCATGTATGACATGAAGATCAAGTCATGAGAAGATGGATGTTGCATGGCAATGTATCTCGGAAAGGCTATGGAAATGCCTTGATAGGTAGGTATGGTGGCTGTTTTGAGGAAGGATATAATGAGGCTTATGATGACAGAGCGTATCGTGCCAAGGGTTTGGATGCACCGGCGAAGTATGCGCCAACTCTCGAGGTGAGAAAGGGTAATGCACGGTATCGAAGAGGCTAGAAAAATATGGCTAGGCGGAAGTGTCAACTTTTGAATACTCACATTAGTCCGAAGAACTCATGCACTTATTATCGGTAACTCTCAATCTAATTAGGAGGTTCACAAAGAGACAAGTACCCCGAGGAGGAGTGTATGGGGGTTTGGTTATCCTTGCGCATCCTCGAATCATGGTACATGAGTGTTCTATAATATTCGATCCCTCCAAAGATCAGTGATCCATTTAGTAGCTAAAGTTCTCAACTATTTTGTAGGTTTTCGAAAATAAACACGGATTGCTTAAAATACGACATCTATTACTAATAGGCTAAAGCTCTTGACACCAAAATTTCAGACATTACTCATGGCAATACCTCAAAACTATTGCAGGTTACTACTAAAATTAAATAGCAACCTCAATTACCTACTTTAAGTTAAGACACACAACTCAGTGCAACAGGCAAACTCTCTTAACAAGATAAACATGAAAACTCAAGAGAGTTCAGCAATCAACTAAACAAAAGCTCTTTAAAAAGAAAAGCATGAAAACTAAGAGCTAAACATGACAGCAGCTATGGAAAGACAAAGAACACACACAGCAAAGATAAGCATGAAAATCCTATGTTGTGTTCTAGGTTGAAGTGGAGCGTGTTTCTCTCCCACACAAAGAAAGATGGGCTCTAACTTGTTATGAACAGGAAACAAAGCTAAAGAAAACTAAAAAGGAAACTAAGAGCAAGACGCTCCAAGCATAGCACATAACACATGAAGTGATAAGAATATAGTGGAACGAAAGACGAACTGATAATTGTTGATGGAGAAGGGGATGCATGAGGGGCATCCCCAAGCTTAGACGCTTGAGTCTTCTTGAATATTTCTTGGGGGTGCACGGGGGCATCCCCAAGCTTGAGCGTTTGACCCTCCTGAATCTTCTTTTATCATCTTCCCTCGCACACTTGAAAACTCCCTTCATACATAACTCATCATAATCTGATTAGCGAGGTTAGTACCCATAATAAAATAATTTTTCCCTACTGGAAATAAGGATAATCTTGAAGAGATACTGTTTCTCAAGATTGCCAAAAGGTTTTTGCAAAGAAAAAGCAAGCTCAAGGTTTGCAAAACGAAGAAAAGGCAAAACAGGACAGAATCTATGGAAAACAGACCAGCAGGTAGTAAATAATTTTTCCGGGGCACTTATGCAACTCAAATCAAAAAACTCAGAACAGACGCACGAAAGCCAATTGTATAGAGCACGCTGTCAAAAAAATTCAGATCAAAAAGATGCTCTGGTGATTTTATACGATTTTTTCTGTCCAAGGACAGAATCTGTTTTCTAGACAGCACTTCACAACTTTTGAACTTTCTTGCAATCGGAGGCTAAACTTGGCACAAAGCTAAAAAGAAAAGATACAATGATGATGCTACTGTAGTAAAAAACATCAAGACACAAAAAAAGCAAAATAAAACCTAATTCGTTGTGGGCTGCCTCCCAAAAGTGCTTTCTTTTATGCCTTTAAGCTAGGCATGATGCAAAAAGGAGAAGATCAAGTTTTATCAATAGTAAAAGAATAGCTAGCCTGTATAATGGACTCAAAAGGCAACTTAATCTTCTTTCTAGGGAAGTGTTCCATTCCTTTCTTGAGAGGGAATTGGAATTTTATATTCCCCTCTTTCATGTCAATGATAGCACCAACGGTGCGAAGAAAAGGACGTCCCAAAATAATTGGACATGAAGGTTCACATTCAATATCCATAATAGTAAAATCAACGGGAACATAATTGTCATTGACAATGATAAGAACATCGTCGATCTTCCCCAAAGGTTTCTTTACGGAAGAATCAACAAGACGAACACCAAAAGAACAAGGATCAAAAGATTTCAATTTAAACATATCATATATTCTTTTGGGCATAACGGAGGTACTAGCTCCAACATCACATAAAGCATATCAAGAGAAGTTATTCAACTTAATTTTAATCATAGGATCCCAACTATCTTCTAGCTTTCTAGGTATGGAGGCTTCTACCCTAAGCTTCTCCTCCCTAGCTTTGATGAGAGCATTAGTGATATGCTCTGTGAAGGCAAGGTTAAGTGCGCTAGTGTGGGGATCTCTAGACATTCTTTGTAAAAAGGTGACAACTTCTGAGAGACTACAATTATCAAAATCAATTTTATCATTATTGAGCAGAATTGTAGTGTCATCTCCTTTGTTTGAATTGCTCTCTATTATAAGAGTTTGGACGTCTTCCCAAGTTTGGGTAAGTGTGGGAGCAACTTTAAACAGAGGCTCATACTTTTTTCCTGGAAGACCATGCCATGGGCATAACTCTCCATTATAACTAACATAATCACATGGTTTATGACTTTTGTAGATCCCGACAGTGGTGATTGGCGTGATGGAAGAAGGGGTGTACTCCTCCCAGTTAGTGTTTTTGGTGGAACCCATAGCAGCAGCAAGCAAGATAACTATTTTTGTGATTTTTGGTAAGGGACACTAAAGCAAAAACTAAAAGGTAAAGTAACAAGACTAAAAAGCAAAGATAAAAGATAGCGTGCAACTCCCCTATCTTGAAGAGTGGAGTCCCCGGCAACGGTGCCAGAAACTTTGCTTGATGGCTTCTCACCCCTCGTTGGTTACCCCTTGTGGAAGGTTTGAGATGTAGCGTAGCAGCAAGTTTCCCTTGGCAAAGGTACCAAGGATCGAATCCCGTTAGACTCCGAGGGTCGACAAGAAGGTGTCAACGGCGCCGGAAACTTAGCGGTTGACAGGACCTGCACACAGATACAAATAACTTTGCTCCCAACGAGTACAGAGAGGTTGTCAATCCCTCCGGCCTTGTTGTTTACAAAGGATCAAACACAAGAGATAATAATGATAGGTATGACTGCAACTAGGAAATTAAGACAGGAAGTAAATAGCGAGTGTGATCAGTGGTGGTAATATGGACCGGGGTCCCCTGATGTTCACTAGTGATGTCTCTGTCCCAAAAGACGATAAAACAGCAAAGCGAGGTAAACAAATTACAGCTGGGCAATTGACAGGATTATGTGTGCAAACCAATGCTAACTATGCTGTAAGGAAAGGTAGAGGCTCAAAAGCATGGGCGGTACGCCAAGGCAAGTAGACCGAAATCCATCTGCATCTACTACTAATCATCCACCTTGAGATATCTATCCAGAACATCTCGCTGGTATTAAGTTGCGAATCCCACCCAAAGTGTAAACTCAAAGCAACAGACAACTGCATTAAAAAAACTTTGCGTAAAGTAAACAATCCTTGCACCCGCAAGTACAAGCACCGTTGTTTCCCCCCTTGTGGCAACAACACATCCCCTAGACTCATGTTTCTGTCACTCAAGCTAGTCATCAAGGGGCATGAACCCACAATCAAGCATAACGCTCCCTCTTGGAGTTACTACCTACTACTCGGCCAAAGCAATAAACAGCAACGGAGAACATGCAAGAATTACTCAAGAACATAAATATAAAAGAGGTGAATCAAATATATTACTCTCACACAATCTGAACATAATCTCATAATCCATCGGATCCCACCAAACTCAGCAGAGCAACAGCATAAAGATTACATATGTGCCTCGATCATGTAGGGCAGCTCACGAGGTCTAAACCATGAAGAACAAAGAGGGGAGGAGAACATGACATAGCTACTGATCATGGACCCATGGTCCAAGGTGGACTACTCACGACTCATCCGGGAAGCGTCCATTGTGGTGGAGAAGCTCCCGGTGGTGGTTCTCCCCTCCGGCAGGGTGCCGGGAAGAGTTCTCCTGATGCTCCCGATCTTGGAAGCGCGGTGGCGGCGGAACAGAGGCGAGATCGCGAAAAAGGGTTCCGTCCTCGAGGGTTTCGGGACGCGAGGAATATATATGCGAAGGGGGGTCACCAGAGGCGGAGAGGGGGCCCAGGTGCCCCCCTGGCGCGGCCAGGGGTGGGGCCCCACCAGGTGGCCGCCTGGGCCACCCCTGGCTCCCCTCTGGCCCCGCTTTGGTGATTCTCGAAGCTTCCTGTACGCTGATTTTTCCTATATTTTTCCCAGAATTTTTAGGGCACTTTTAATATGGGGGAAACCTGAAATAGAAAAACAGCAGAAAACAGGAACTGGCACTGTGGTGCACTGAGTTAATAGGTTAGTCCAAATATGATCAAAAGTGTATCGAAGTGCATAAATATCATAGAAATATCACACAAAAGAGGCATGGAGCAAGCAGAAATTATAGATACGTTTTGGACGTATCAACACCGGGGGGTGCTCGGGGGTCCCACTAGGCAGGCCGCGCGCCTTGGGAAGGGGGGCGCGCCCCCCACCCTCGTGGGCAGCCCCTTGATCCCTTGATGTGGTTCTCAAGTCCCTCGTGCGTCATTTTATCTAAAAATATCTCTCGCGAAGCTTTCATTCCGTTTGGACTCCATTTGATATTCTTTTTCTGGAAAACCTTGAAACAGGCAAAAAAACAGCAATCTGGACTGGGCCTTTGGGTTAGTAGGTTAGTCCCAAAAATGATATAAAAGTGTATGATAAAGCCCATTAAATATCCAAGACTTCATAAATAATATCATGGAACAATAAAAAATTATATATACGTTGGAGACGTATCAAAGGCCGTAAGAGGAAGCTATCTCCCGTTCATCATCAAACATGCATTATTTCCTCTGAGAACCACGAGCCTTCTAGTGAGTTGCTCCGGTTTGTGAGGGTTGTGTGTCCAAACTTTCGTCAAACGAGCCAATTTTTTACCACATTATCTTGGTGGTAAGAAATTACATCAATGTTTCATGTTTTTCTGATCATTTTTTTATTTTTTGGAATTAAAATGCCATGGCACTTGTCGGGGAAACTGATCGCCCACGAACACCTATGGGACCGGAGCCCCTTTTCGGTACAGCAAGGGAGCGGAGGGAGCACAAAGAGCAGATCGAGGGGCACACGCGAGCAGTTTACCCAGGTTCAGGCCACACGGATGCGTAAAACCCTACTCCTGCCTTGGTTGTATTGAGTTCTTGGCTCGGGAGCAAGAAGATCTACAGTACTAGCTACACCGAGCGTGGGAGTGACCAAGTTTCGGAACCTCCTCTACGTTGTGCATGGGCCTCCTTTTATAGTTCAAAGGGGTCACCGACAGGTGTCAACGTAGGTGAGGGTAAAAGCGTAAAATTGGTGTAACACCCCAAAAATTTAATCATATTTTTATTAATTAAAAATTTGGCTAGAAATAAAATTTTGAATTATATTAGGTTCTTTAATAATTTTTCGAGCCCTTTTCTATACCTGTCCTTCAAAAATCTTCTCTTCATATGGAAATTTTTGCAATATTATTGTGGGCTCTTGTAGTTATCTTAAATTACTTCTTTATTTTAATAACAGTAGAAATTATTTTCATAATAAAATTTTGCCCTAGAAAATTCTTTTAATAGCTTTTGCAATGTTTTAAATGCTTTTGTTGCACTACAACTATTTTAAATAATCCTCTAAAAATTCCACCATAATTATGGGAGGTCATGTGATGCCTAGATATCACATTTATGCAAAAACCCATCCTGATCCTTTGGAGCTTTTGAGTGAACCCCTCTCTTTTCTATTTCTGCCCATTTCCTAGGTTTCAACTACAACCACAATTTTTCTTGCTCCAAAAATTCTAAGCCTTGGCCATCTTCTAGCTTTCCTTACCAAACCCTTAAGTCCAGGTGATAAGCTCCTTTTGAATTTTTCAAGTCCACCAAAAACCCCTCTGAATATTCAGTCCAGAACTAAATTTCTGCAAAACTTGCACTAGCAAGTTTGCTCCTTCCACAAACCAACTCCACCATCATCTATTATCTGTAAGGAGACACAACTCTGCCAAGTTTCACTTCCAACAAAGTTGCCTAGATAGCTCTATCATTCTGTCGAGCACCTTGTGTGCATAACAAAAATTTTGCCACCACCTATACTACATTGGACACTTGGTCAAATGACGAAACCATCATGTCCAGCACCTCCCTCCTGCCCATTAGCAACACTCTACCAATTTGTAGCTCCATTAGATCCTTGTAGATGCCATTGGCATTTTGCCGAACACATGGCGCGCGTGTCCAGAGCGCGACCAGAGCGCGTGTGTTGCAGTCACTGGCATCGCGCTCCTGACGATCTCCTGCTGCCTCCCCCTCTCATCCTAATCTTCCCCTGGATCAGCACGACGACCTGGACGCTCGCCGACACCCTCCCCTGGCTCCTAGCGCC
>LR738711.1:225276071-225291194 GCA_902687465.1 Secale cereale
CTTTAACTACGGCGGCCACCGTCCTCGCCACGTAGCACCGACCTCGCCGACCCCCGCCGCCCTCACCAACCTCGCCGCCGTCCATATCTTTGCCTTAATGGCCAGCCGCCACCTCGGCTTCCTCCAGAAGCCGCGGCACCGCGTCGCCCCGCCTATATAAGCCACCCCCGAGCTCTCCCAGCTCCACACCATTCCCCCTCCTCCCCCTGAGAACCACCCCAAGCCACAGAACGACCGAAAACGGTCGTCTTCCCCAACTCCAGTAGCTTCTGCCGCCACCATCCCCTCGATGGTTCCGACGCCACCACAGCCTCCCCCGCTTCCTTCTCTTCACCAAGATATTCCTCTTCACCCCACGGATCCATTCCCCCCATCAATTTCGCCGGAGCAAGCTCGTAGGCGAAAGCCCCCTTCGGGTCTCGCCGGAGTTCCGTGGGAGAGCTCACTGCCGATGACTAGGTGAACCCCGGTGATCGTGTTGTACCTCGTCGGGATCGCCAGGCTCTTCTGGTCACGCAGGCGGCCTCAGATCCTCGAGTGGCGCCGCCGCTCGTCGGTGCCGGACGTCGGAGCCTTCCTCTGTCTCTGTTCCGGCGCGCGCGAGGTGGAGGACAAACCCGACAGGTGGGCCTCACCTGTCGGTGAGACACCGTTCCGTCCGCACATCCGTGCATCTCTGGGCTCGGCCCAACGGTACTTCTCGGCTATGCAACGATCAGGGCTCTCCTTTGTCCTCTGCTTGTTTCTTCCTCTTTTTCCTGTGAACTAAATAAATTCCTCAGCAATCATTTCTAATCCAATCCATTTATTCTAATTTCTGTAGGTTTATAAAATCATGCCCTGTTTATATAAGTTAGGTGAACTTTTTTCCTGAGCATAGTTTCTGCTCAATAAATTAAATATTGCTTGTAATCATTTATTTTCAACTTAGAAATGCCATAACTAATTCATATGAACTCTAAATAAATTAATTATTTTTCTGATATTTCTTAAATATCATCTAGTTTATTTTAGTATTTATTTCAAAAATATTTGAAATACTTTTTGGCACTGTTTTAGAATTATGTGGTGATTTAGATATTTTTGAAACTAGGTTTTGGAAGGGAGATTATATTTCAAACTTTTGGAGTGCACCCAATGCTTCTGCATGTTCAAGGCAAGCATCTTGAACACTTGATATGATGATTGCATAGTGAATTATTTGCTAGGATAGTTTAAGCTTGACTATGTTGAATTCAAATTTAACTTGCATAATGCTAGTAGTGCATACATGGTCATGTGCATATTTTCTCTTGCATGCATTCCACTTGCAACATGCATAAGTTATGAGAACCCAGGAATGTGCTCCTGCTTTGGACGTGCCGGTGGGCACGGGCCATATTTGACATGGTGGTGTCATGAGATATATGTGGAAGCAGGCAAGGGTTGTGGCCCTGTCCTGATGATATGGTTGAAAGGAATACTTGTTTGTGCTAACCACTGCAGGGAACATAAGCCTCCTGAGTCGACCGTAGATCGAGTCTTGTTCCGGTAACCCCCATACTTGTTCCGTGCTGCCACGGGTCCTTCCGGAAGGAGGGTACGGCTTAGTAAGTTGATAACCCCTGTTCGGGTGCACACCACCCAGAGAACTACGATGAAGGTTGTAGCCGTCATCGGGTCAGGGGCATGGGTGTTTCCGGTTGTAGCCGACAGGGGGGCACCCCTTGTAATCCGCGCGTTTAATAGTGATCCCATGCTTTTCGGAGGTTGTAGCCTCCCTGACTTAAAGTTTTCTGGAGCGATGCTTCGGGTGATTCCTGGCATCTGGACGGTGTGTGCGCGTCAGGCGTGTTTTCAACCCAAAGACCGTAATGGGAATTAGTCAGTGTCACGATACTGACTAAAGAAATCCTATACTTGTGGGTAAAGAGTACACCCTCTGCAGAGTTTGAAACCTATTCGAATAGCCGTGTCCGCGGTTAAGGACTACAGTCTGGGTTGGTCAAGTGTCGGTCTTAGAGTCGGTCTCCGGAGGAAATATTTAAAACTGAGCATGGTTATTTTGCAGGATAATTATCGTTGCTACTAGTGTTACCATGAGCATAATTGATGATATGATTATTATTGTGGACTAACCCATTACTCTTATTTTATTTTCTTAGAGTGTCTCAGGGGCTGGCTGGACTACCCCGGGCACTCGCCTTTATTTTCAAGTCCTTTTGTGGCGTCCCTCGAGTTTCAGGCGGTTTATCACGCCACTACTCTTGTGGACACCTAACTGGCATTTCTTTTCAAGACCGACCGTGGCGTCACTTGACGTCCGACTGGCATTTCTTTTCAAGTCCTTTCGTGGCGTTGCCTGAGTTCTCGGATGGTATCGTCCGATTACTCTTTTAAACACCCGTCTGGCATTTCTCTTCAAGTCCTACCGTGGTGTTACTTGACATCCGACCGGCATTTCTTTTATATTTTATTTATACTAATATTTATTTTCTGCACTAACTATCATTCATCATGCCATGATTTAATTTCCGTCAGCATGCATTTAATATAAGTCCATCATGAGCATATGCATATAGTTTAATTCATCATGACCATATAATTGTTTGCTGCCTTTGTTATATCATTTGTCCATGATGTTTGCGAGTACATTCAAACGTACTCACAGGTTTGTCCCTGGCTATTTACTTGGCCAGGTTAGGAGTTCCGCGAGGAGTACCACAGCAACGTCCGTGCGAAGCCTAGGAGTACAGCCACGCGGGATAGGAGTTATCCGGGTCAGCTGTTCCTGTGGGAATGGAGCCCCATCGATGTTGGAGATCCTGAAGCCAATTCCTTCATTCACCACCGGAGTCATTGTTGTATCAGTAGATCTTTATGGTCTTGTATCAAATTCTTGTAAATGCTTGGTAATCTGTAACAAGGATGTGTCCACCAGTAACAGTAATCCTGGGCTGGTGATGACACTAGGGGTTAATTTCTGGAATATTGTGTTCCCGAAATCCGGCCCCGACAGCCTTGGTATCAGAGCCAGGCTGACCATTGGCTAATCCTATCTTAGCCTGGTCACCATCCCTAGGTTTCCACACCATCCACAACTTTTCCTGTCCACAGTCAAGTCTATCCCATCCACAGTGGCAACCGACATCTTTTGATAGCCGGTGCCCAACCTGTCAGTCTATCCATAGGCCGTGTGCCTGTGCCAACACCTGAGCTTTCCCATCCACAAGCGTGCGATGGAAGACTCGGCTGACTTATAAAGGAAGCCTTACCCCAAACTCAGCACATCACAGCCTCATTCCCAGTTCGATATCCAACCACCAAGATGCCAGGCCCCCTCGTTCGCAACGAGACCACCGCAGTCGAGCTCGAAGGCTTCGTAGCCGTCCTCGCCAATCTCACCCGTCGTGCCTTCGGCATCGCCGAGCCGCCGGAATATGTCGTGTACCAAGAGCACACGAGTAATTCCATCCATCACTTCTGGGCCACGGTGCACCTCTACGGGAGAGGCATCACATCGGAGCGCCCCTACCGGTTCACCGGGAGGACGACCTCCGACGAGCCCCAAGCCATCCAACTTGCAGCCCGAGAGGCTATAGTTCATCTTCGGCACCTGTCGCCGAGGGTTAACTGCCGCTCATTCTACTACTACCCTAGTCGTGAAGGCTATGGTAGCCCGACCCAGGTCGCCAACGGAGACCATGAGTCGGATCCTGCCCTGGTGCATCTGGTGCGCTACCTGAGAGCGCAAGAGGCACTATTTGATCAGGTCACTCTTGACCTGATTGAGACCCGCAGGACGCTCGCTCTCCTAACCCCGGCAAGGAGCGAAGCCGCACCCGCCCCCGACACCCCGATAGTGCTGCTTGGAAGGCCGGTTGAGCCCCCAAGTTCTGCCCATGTCATCTACCCGGGCAATGCCATCGCCTCACCCGGGGAACTCCGTCGTCTCTTGGAGGCCTACTCCAATGGGACGGTGACCTCGACACCCCACGAGGGACACCACCGCTACTCCAGCCCCATAGCTCCCCATCCTACCCCGGCCAGCTCCGACGCGGAAGCGCACGGAGACGACTCGGCATCCACAAGACGCGCCCGGCTAGATATCAACTAGGTGGACTGAGTCCACCAGAATTGTGTCAAGCCCTAGTGGCCCGGTTTTTCCTTTAGTTCCGTAGTAGCTGTTGTGTGGCGTAGTGAGTTTGTAAACCACCTGCGTGTCTTCAGCTAATAGTATGTGTGATCTGGCATGAATTGTTTGACGAGTGGTTGCAGAGTAAAATTCTAGACGTGACCCCTAATCGACATGCACAGTAATATGTCACCTTTCTTTTGGGGATTGAGGCCTGAGACTTTGACTCAGACAGCCCCGCACCGGAGTCGGTACACCCGTTGTACTGGCATCACTTCATGTTCCCCAACCCAGGCACTCTATAAGAAGCCACTTTCACATCCAACACCAGCAACCATCAGCATCAAGCACTGCCCTTCCTCATTCACCCATCCATGTCTCACCCCGGAGCTTACCTGAGGACCCCCGATGCAAGCCCTGGTAGTTTTGTTAAGATATTGTGGGATTTTACCCGCAATACTCTTGGCTCTACCCATCCACCCCTGTATGAGCTGTTCAAATCGAGAATCACTTCTGATCTCTCGAAATACTGGGCAGCTGTGCACATCCCACCAACAAGTTTAAACCAAGGCCCTCCCTATGTGATTTTCATCGGGAGATCCATGCCAACCCCAGGCATGGCCATTGAGTCTGCTGCGTATGAAGCAGTCACCCGTCTTCGATTTGCGGTACCTTGTGCCAGCACAAGAGAATACTGCTATTTCCCAAGCCGCGCTGCTTTTGGAGCAGAAGCTACGTTCCGTTGTGGACGTACAGAGAGCGATCCAGCCCTGGTCTATCTCACTCAGTACGTGATGGCCCAGGAGCGTTTCACCCAGCAAATACTGGAGTATCTCCACTACCTTGCTGTTCTGAATCCCCGGATTGCCATTGGCGGACCCCCTCTGCCAACTCAGGAGGGACACGTTCTTCGTTTGCTCCCTCGACTTCCTCCACTCCCTGCGGAAGAAGAAGAATGTGTTCCAACACCGGGAAGCCTTCCGCTTGACCCCGAAGATCTCGTTTTCGGACCGTAGACGGTCATGAGTGCGTTGGCATAGCGTGTAGTGTTTGTTTGCATGATGTGATCCTTTGTATTGTTTCTTAGGGTGTATGTCATGAATCTATTGCCCTGATTGCATTTTGCATATGAGTGCTTTGTCTGTGTGATATGTTTTTTTTATTCTTCTGCCCTTAACGAATCTCGAGGGCGAGATTTTCTTAAGGGGGGTAGAGTTTGTAACACCCCAAAAATTTAATCATATTTTTATTAATTAAAAATTTGGCTAGAAATAAAATTTTGAATTATATTAGGTTCTTTAATAATTTTTCGAGCCCTTTTCTATACCTGTCCTTCAAAAATCTTCTCTTCATATGGAAATTTTTGCAATATTATTGTGGGCTCTTGTAGTTATCTTAAATTACTTCTTTATTTTAATAACAGTAGAAATTATTTTCATAATAAAATTTTGCCCTAGAAAATTCTTTTAATAGCTTTTGCAATGTTTTAAATGCTTTTGTTGCACTACAACTATTTTAAATAATCCTCTAAAAATTCCACCATAATTATGGGAGGTCATGTGATGCCTAGATATCACATTTATGCAAAAACCCATCCTGATCCTTTGGAGCTTTTGAGTGAACCCCTCTCTTTTCTATTTCTGCCCATTTCCTAGGTTTCAACTACAACCACAATTTTTCTTGCTCCAAAAATTCTAAGCCTTGGCCATCTTCTAGCTTTCCTTACCAAACCCTTAAGTTCAGGTGATAAGCTCCTTTTGAATTTTTCAAGTCCACCAAAAACCCCTCTGAATATTCAGTCCAGAACTGAATTTCTGCAAAACTTGCACTAGCAAGTTTGCTCCTTCCACAAACCAACTCCACCATCATCTATTATCTGTAAGGAGACACAACTCTGCCAAGTTTCACTTCCAACAAAGTTGCCTAGATAGCTCTATCATTCTGTCGAGCACCTTGTGTGCATAACAAAAATTTTGCCACCACCTATACTACATTGGACACTTGGTCAAATGACGAAACCATCATGTCCAGCACCTCCCTCCTGCCCATTAGCAACACTCTACCAATTTGTAGCTCCATTAGATCCTTGTAGATGCCATTGGCATTTTGCCGAACACATGGCGCGCGTGTCCAGAGCGCGACCAGAGCGCGTGTGTTGCAGTCACTGGCATCGCGCTCCTGACGATCTCCTGCTGCCTCCCCCTCTCATCCTAATCTTCCCCTGGATCAGCACGACGACCTGGACGCTCGCCGACACCCTCCCCTGGCTCCTAGCGCCATCCACCGCCGCCGTTCACTGCCGCCCGACGAACTCCGCTCGGCCACGTCTCCCCCGTCTTAACTCCTAACCACCCGAGCTCATACGCGGCGGCCAACGACTGCACCGACCCCGCTGACCACGCCACTGTCTCCACCGGTCTCACCACCGACCACGCCCGCCGTAAATGGCGCCGCCGGAATTTGCCCGCGGACGGCGCCGTCCGAGCCAACCAGAGCTGCCAGCTCGCCCTCACTTTAACTACGGCGGCCACCGTCCTCGCCACGTAGCACCGACCTCGCCGACCCCCGCCGCCCTCACCAACCTCGCCGCCGTCCATATCTTTGCCTTAATGGCCAGCCGCCACCTCGGCTTCCTCCAGAAGCCGCGGCACCGCGTCGCCCCGCCTATATAAGCCACCCCCGAGCTCTCCCAGCTCCACACCATTCCCCCTCCTCCCCCTGAGAACCACCCCAAGCCACAGAACGACCGAAAACGGTCGTCTTCCCCAACTCCAGTAGCTTCTGCCGCCACCATCCCCTCGATGGTTCCGACGCCACCACAGCCTCCCCCGCTTCCTTCTCTTCACCAAGATATTCCTCTTCACCCCACGGATCCATTCCCCCCATCAATTTCGCCGGAGCAAGCTCGTAGGCGAAAGCCCCCTTCGGGTCTCGCCGGAGTTCCGCGGGAGAGCTCACTGCCGATGACTAGGTGAACCCCGGTGATCGTGCTGTACCTCGTCGGGATCGCCAGGCTCTTCTGGTCACGCAGGCGGCCTCAGATCCTCGAGTGGCGCCGCCGCTCGTCGGAGCCTTCCTCTGTCTCTGTTTCGGCGCGCGCGAGGTGGAGGACAAACCCGACAGGTGGGCCTCACCTGTCGGTGAGACACCGTTCCGTCCGCACAGCCGTGCATCTCTGGGCTCGGCCCAACGGTACTTCTCGGCTATGCAACGCTCAGGGCTCTCCTTTGTCCTCTGCTTGTTTCTTCCTCTTTTTCCTGTGAACTAAATAAATTCCTCAGCAATCATTTCTAATCCAATCCATTTATTCTAATTTCTGTAGGTTTATAAAATCATGCCCTGTTTATATAAGTTAGGTGAACTTTTTTCCTGAGCATAGTTTCTGCTCAATAAATTAAATATTGCTTGTAATCATTTATTTTCAACTTAGAAATGCCATAACTAATTCATATGAACTCTAAATAAATTAATTATTTTTCTGATATTTCTTAAATATCATCTAGTTTATTTTAGTATTTATTTCAAAAATATTTGAAATACTTTTTGGCACTGTTTTAGAATTATGTGGTGATTTAGATATTTTTGAAACTAGGTTTTGGAAGGGAGATTATATTTCAAACTTTTGGAGTGCACCCAATGCTTCTGCATGTTCAAGGCAAGCATCTTGAACACTTGATATGATGATTGCATAGTGAATTATTTGCTAGGATAGTTTAAGCTTGACTATGTTGAATTCAAATTTAACTTGCATAATGCTAGTAGTGCATACATGGTCATGTGCATATTTTCTCTTGCATGCATTCCACTTGCAACATGCATAAGTTATGAGAACCCAGGAATGTGCTCCTGCTTTGGACGTGCCGGTGGGCACGGGCCATATTTGACACGGTGGTGTCATGAGATATATGTGGAAGCAGGCAAGGGTTGTGGCCCTGTCCTGATGATATGGTTGAAAGGAATACTTGTTTGTGCTAACCACTGCAGGGAACATAAGCCTCCTGAGTCGACCGTAGATCGAGTCTTGTTCCGGTAACCCCCATACTTGTTCCGTGCTGCCACGGGTCCTTCCGGAAGGAGGGTACGGCTTAGTAAGTTGATAACCCCTGTTCGGGTGCACACCACCCAGAGAACTACGATGAAGGTTGTAGCCGTCATCGGGTCAGGGGCATGGGTGTTTCCGGTTGTAGCCGAGAGGGGGGCACCCCTTGTAATCCGCGCGTTTAATAGTGATCCCATGCTTTTCGGAGGTTGTAGCCTCCCTGACTTAAAGTTTTCTGGAGCGATGCTTCGGGTGATTCCTGGCATCTGGACGGTGTGTGCGCGTCAGGCGTGTTTTCAACCCAAAGACCGTAATGGGAATTAGTCAGTGTCACGATACTGACTAAAGAAATCATATACTTGTGGGTAAAGAGTACACCCTCTGCAGAGTTTGAAACCTATTCGAATAGCCGTGTCCGCGGTTAAGGACTACAGTCTGGGTTGGTCAAGTGTCGGTCTTAGAGTCGGTCTCCGGAGGAAATATTTAAAACTGAGCATGGTTATTTTGCAGGATAATTATCGTTGCTACTAGTGTTACCATGAGCATAATTGATGATATGATTATTATTGTGGACTAACCCATTACTCTTATTTTATTTTCTTAGAGTGTCTCAGGGGCTGGCTGGACTACCCCGGGCACTCGCCTTTATTTTCAACTCCTTTTGTGGCGTCCCTCGAGTTTCAGGCGGTTTATCACGCCACTACTCTTGTGGACACCCGACTGGCATTTCTTTTCAAGACCGACCGTGGCGTCACTTGACGTCCGACTGGCATTTCTTTTCAAGTCCTTTCGTGGCGTTGCCTGAGTTCTCGGATGGTATCGTCCGATTACTCTTTTAAACACCCGTCTGGCATTTCTCTTCAAGTCCTACCGTGGTGTCACTTGACATCCGACCGGCATTTCTTTTATATTTTATTTATACGAATATTTATTTTCTGCACTAACTATCATTCATCATGCCATGATTTAATTTCCGTCAGCATGCATTTAATATAAGTCCATCATGAGCATATGCATATAGTTTAATTCATCATGACCATATAATTGTTTGCTGCATTTGTTATATCATTTGTCCATGATGTTTGCGAGTACATTCAAACGTACTCACAGGTTTGTCCCTGGCTATTTACTTGGCCAGGTTAGGAGTTCCGCGAGGAGTACCACAGCAACGTCCGTGCGAAGCCTAGGAGTACAGCCACGCGGGATAGGAGTTATCCAGGTCAGCTGTTCCTGTGGGAATGGAGCCCCATCGATGTTGGAGATCCTCAAGCCAATTCCTTCATTCACCACCGGAGTCATTGTTGTATCAGTAGATCTTTATGGTCTTGTATCAAATTCTTGTAAATGCTTGGTAATCTGTAACAAGGATGTGTCCACCAGTAACAGTAATCCTGGGCTGGTGATGACACTAGGGGTTAATTTCTGGAATATTGTGTTCCCGAAATCCGGCCCCGACAATTGGTGGTAGTTGTAACAGTGCATGTACAGTGTACGCACAGTGGTCTATACCTAACCCAGACGATGGGGGACAAGGGCATTGAATGCACGTCACCGTCGCCCCAAACAGTGTAAAAAGCGTCCGTCCGGGCGTCTCAGTTCGCCACGACGGAGGCCTCGTCATCGTGGCTTGCCACCGTGTACCCCCAAGCTGCACAGCCATCCGCCACTTGCCCCAGGAAGGGCCCCAGGGCGACGCGTGGCCAGGTGAGCTGGAGCACAGGCACACAGTGAAAGCTTGCCGCGGCAAGCACCTTGCCGCGGTTGCTACCTTGCCGGGCCCGATGCGCCACGGCATGTCTTCTGAAGTGCTGTTCTTTGGCCTTCCTGGCAAGCTCCTCTTGCCAGGGTCTTGCGCAGAAGGGATGATCTCGAGCCTGGAGCGGCCTTCCCGGCAAGCTCCTCTTGCCGGGGTCTTGTTTCATAACTTGAATACTTTGTTCTTGAATGGCTTCAAGGGAACTAGAGTGGGCTTTGGCGGGCGCGTGGTGAGCCTGACCACGGGACGCTGCTACTGCCCGTGCACAAGTCGGGATACTAAGGTACCTCTATTCTAGTACACCGACAGGAGCCCCCGGACCTGGGCCACACACGGTGCCGAGCGCTGTTGGGCCAGGCCCAAAACAGTGCACGGACACACGCGGCCCACGACGCGCCGTTTCCCACTCCGTATTCGCCGCATCTCTCCCTAACGGCACGCGTCGATTTTGTCGTCGTGGGAGAGATCGTGGCCTGTTTCTTTAATGGGAAAATGCGGAACGTCCCCCACTTCCCCCTTAAAAGCAGAGGAAGCAGGGGCAGTTTCCCCCCATTGCTTCATTGCATCTTCAATCTCCACAAACCCCCGCCGCTCTCCGCCTCCCCAAAGGTCGACAGAGAGCCGAGCTCCACCCTTCCTCCGCCGTCTCCAGCATCCTCAGCGCCGCCGACCCCCCTCGCCGTCCCCGCCATGGCCCCGAAGAGCGACAAGGCGAAGAGCGACAAGTCGAAGAAAGCGAAGTTCGATAAGGCGGCGAAGCTGGCAGCGATGCGGAAGAGGATGGTGGTCTTCCCGCCGAGGCTCGGCGCGAGGGAGCTGAGGGACAAGTATTACTTGTTCTGGGCGAGGGAGACGAAGGCTCACCCGCGCACCAGAGTCCTCCCCGCCGAAGCCTGCAACATGTATCCGGGAGGTTACCACTACTTTGCTCTGTTCTTCCACTGTGGTCTTTGTCCTCCGTACTCTGAGTTTTTCTGCGATATTATGAACACGTACGGATTCCACCTCCTAGATTTCACCCCGAATGTTGTCCTCACTATGGCCGTTTTCGCACATCTGTGCGAAAACTTTGTCGGGGTCCATCCCAACGTAGCTCTCTTCCGCCACTTCTTCACACCTAGAGTAGAGTCTGGGTCTCCACTCTCCGGTGGCATTTCCTGGATCTTTAGGCTCAACAAGAAAGAGGCGTACTTGATTGGAGAGCTCCGCGGCAAGTGGGATGAGTGGATGGCCGATTGGTGCTGGGTTGTGGAAGAGGAACCCCAGCAGTTTACATCACCTCGCCGGGCCGCAATAGTGCGCGGCAAGGACTGGAGCGATCTGGCCCCGGAGGACGAGAGGTTGAAGATCGCCCTTACTAGGATCCTTCGTCTCCGGGCCACCAACCTTACTGTCGGTGAGGTCGGGGCGGATTTCCTTCGCCGCCGCATTGCCCCCTTGCAGGACAGGAAGAGGCCTGCTTGGGAGTTCGGCAACGCGGCAGACCGCATGAGGCTGCGCCCGGGCCTGAACTATAAGTTCACCGTCTTGGAACTCAAGGGAATGGTCCGCTCGCTGTTCAAGCATGACCCCAAGCACAAGGAGTGGTTTACCCCGTCGCGGGTAGTAGTTCCATTATGCAACAACTCTTCACTTAGTGCCATCCGTGCGGTAATGCCTCTGTGCGATTCCCACGGGGTGGATCCCACTTGGCTGGCGCCTTCAGAAGAGACCGTGCAAACTTTCTTTGATAACCTGGTTGAGCGGCCGGTCAATCCCGAAGAGAAGAAAGGTCTCACTCGCGTGACCACCGACTGGGATGTGGCGTATATCGCTAGCAGAATGGAGGAGGCCGCTGCAGCTGAGGCCGCGGGTGAGTTTGGTTACTCTGTGGAGGAGGCAGAAGCAGCGGATGCAGTGAGCAGGGCCGAGGAGGAAGAGATTCTCAAGCTGTTGAAGCCCGCCGGGGAGCCTGCCGGGGAGCCTGCCGGGAGGAGCGAGGCTGCCGGGCAGGGGACCGAGTCCAGTGAGCCAGCCGAGGAGGACGCCGAATCGGGCGATTCCGACGAAGACTCGGGCGGGTCACTGAACCTCGACGACGCTTCTTCATCCTCGGAGAATTCTCCGCCACCGCCAAGTCCTCCGCCACAGCCAAAGAAGCGCCTCCGCAAGGCCACTTAGACGGCGAGGCATCCGGCGCCCCGACAGTAGCCGAAGCGACGCCCGACGCGTGCCACCACGACGAGCGAGGTCGTCAAGGAGGCGCCTCGCGCCTCAGCGGCAAGCGGAGGGGGATCTTCCCGAACCGGCTCCGGCGCTCCGTCCGCCCCTCGGTCTTCGGCGACGACCGGAGCGGGGTCTTCTCAGCCCCTGGCTCCAGAGCCCGCCAAGCACCCGAGGGAGCCTACTCCTCCAGCTCCTCGCGCTGGGACGCGCGAGGCAGACTTTGACTTCTCCGCCCTTAGTTCCGACAAGGAGGAGGAAGAGTAAGCATTTGCAACTTTCATTTCCTTTGATTCTTGTTGCTCTTGTCTTGAATTCTCTTTGCCTAACTCTGATCTTGTTTGGCTTCCAGGACCCTGACCCAGAGGATGGCGAAGAGGGCCAAGATCCCTGTAGTTGATCTTGAGGGGGACGAGCCCGTCGCAGCGGCAGGAGATGCACCCGCGACAGGCTTGCCGGACCAGCCTGCTGCTCCAGAGAGCAGCCCCCAGCGCAGCCCCCAGCGTAAGTCTCTTGTTCACTTCTCTGCTTGTCGGTCGCGCTTGAGCTTCTTATCCTTATTGATGTCTTGTTTGCTTGTTGACTTGTGCAGAAGTGGAGCCGCAGCCGCAGGAGCGTCAAGAGACTGCTCCCGACGAGCCGCTTGTCGCACCTTCCCCGCCAAGGAGGAGCTCCCCGGCGAGGGAGAGCGCTCCGCCAAGGGCGGGTACTCCACCAAGGGTGAGTACCCCGCCAAGGGCGAGCACTCCGACAAGGGAGGGCACCCCGCCAAGGGAAGGCGCCAGCGGCCCTCCGCCGGCGGGGGCCACGACCACGCCGCCAAGGGAGAACTCCCCGGCGAGGGACCCCGTTACTGAAGAGGCCTGCGCAGGTAACCCTTGTACTTTCCTTCTCTTGGATTCTTCTTTTTGGATATTTGCTTGACGATTCTTCTTTTCTTTTTCTGCTGTCAGATCCGCCTGCCCCGGAGCCGATGGAGACAGATGTCAACGCTGAGGAGGACGTGCGTGGCGATGCTGGCGACGCCGCCACCGCCGAAGGGATGGCCTGCGCTGACGAGCCAGCCGCCGACGAGCCCCCCGCGGCCACTGACGCGGCAGCTGGGGAGGAGACCGGCGACCGCACTGACGGCCCTAAGGCCGCAGGAGCGCCGGACGCTATACCGGCCGCCGACTCCTCCGCTGCTGCGACTGGGCCGGGCATTTATCTGGAGGCCGCCAACGGGGTCTTCATCCAAGTCCCGTGGGCGTCCTCATCAAGGGCACCCGCGGAGGGGGAGAGCTTCGATGGAGAAGTCTTCGCCTCCGCCGGGCTAAGGCTTGTCGACGCGCCCGGCAGCAGCAGCGAGTCCGAAGAGGAGCAGCTCCTGCGCCGGCTTCTGGCCTTGTACGGGGCCAGGCAGGCCAAGCTGGAGTCCCGAGAGGCTCTGGCTGCCAAGGCCGGTGTCGACTTGGAGAAGCGCGCCGCGGAGCTCCGCGCCGCCAACCAAGCGGCCCTCCGGAACTTGGCGGAGGAGCGCGAGGAGCTCGCCGGGGCGCACCAGGCGTTCATCCTCGAGAAGACCGAGGTTGAGGAGCAGCAGCGACTGGCCGCCGAGGATCTGTCTCGGAGGGAAGAAGAGCTGAACCAGCGGAAGGTCGACCTCGATAGCCACGAGGACGACCTTGCCGCGCGCGAGCAGTCCATTGACGGGGCTCTGCAGGAGGCGAGGGACGCCACTGCTGCCGCAGAGACCGCCAAGAGGGACCTGGAGGCGAGGGTGGCACAGTTGGAGATGAGCTTGAAGACGAGCGAGGAGAAGGTTGCCGCGCTCAAACTTGAAAGAGAGAAGGACGCCCACAGTCACTCGGAGCTGCAGGTCCGCCTCTCTGACAAGGGCAAGGAGCTCAACAACGCCAAGGACTCCATCACAGACTTGGAGCTGAAGGTTTCCACCCTCACCGAGTCACTTGACGGTGCCCGGATCCGTGAAACGAAGCTGAAGGAGGATCTTCGCGCTGAGAGGGCATTGCTGGACAGCGCCGCCCTTACGCAGAACAACTTCCAGCAAACGGTGGAGCAGTGGACCGAGGAGCTTGTCGCCTCCGCCGTCAACATCGACAAGGAGATGGTGGCGCTGAGGACGGAGCACCTCGTGTACTCCCCCGACGAGAGCCTCCGCCACAGCGCCAAGCTGAGTCTGTTCTTCAGAGGAGTGGTGCCGGCCCTCGCGCAGCTACGGGAGAAGCTCCCCATGCAGCTGGCTAACGAGGCACGCCGGCTTTGCATGGGTACTATGGAGCGAGTGTTGACGAAGATCGTCTACCGCAACCCCGGGATTAATCTTGAGAACGTCCTCCGGACCTTGCCGCCCGAAGCTGACCAGGAAGCGTTGAAGGCACAAGTTGCCCACATCATGGCCAAGGTGGGCAAGATCAAGAGGGTTGACGGAGACCGCGTAGACTAGGCTTCCTTCTTTCTGCTTCCCTTGCCACTGTCGATTAAGTCATGGATAGTAGTTTGTTAGAACAGCGGCAAGTTATCTTGTAATATAACTTTATTTTGGATAGTCAATGCAGTGTTATTTCCCTTGCTCGATCCCTTTACTTTGTATGCTTCTCACCCTACGCTTCTAGGGAGCTTGCCGGCAAAGGGACCCTTGCCGCGAGCGCTGAGTGCGGGACTTCAGCGGCCTGCTGGCAATGCCTTCGCCGGCAAGAAACCTTGCCGCAGCTAGTCGCAGCACACTTAAGTTCTTGAGCGAACTCGAAAACGAAATAAGGGCGCGACACTTGTTGCAGCTCACTTAAGTCGTTGAGCGTGCTCGAAACAAAGTAAGGGCGCGGCTAGCCACAGGCAGGTTCCTCCGCGCATAGGTTTTCCATACAAAGTGTGGTCGTTCAAGGAAGATAACTAAGAATTTTAAAATTTTGAATGTTCAAACTTTGGCAACTTAGCTTTTGTGTTCTGTTTGCTTCCCGGCAAGGCTTTCCTTCCTTGAATAGCACTTGGTCCATACCACTGTCTCCTTCC
>LR738711.1:225296341-225357422 GCA_902687465.1 Secale cereale
TGTGGCGTCCCTCGAGTGTCAGGCGGTTTATCACGCCACTACTCTTGTGGACACCCGACTGGCATTTCTTTTCAAGTCCTTTCGTGGCGTCCTTCGAGTGTCAGGCGGTTTATCACGCCACTACTCTTGTGGACCCCCGACTGGCATTTCTTTTCAAGTCCTTTCGTGGCGTCCTTCGAGTGTCAGGCGGTTTATCACGCCACTACTCTTGTGGACCCCCGACTGGCATTTCTTTTCAAGTCCTTTCGTGGCGTCGCTTGAGTTCTCGGATGGTATCGTCCGATTTCTCTTTTAGACACCCGACTGGCATTTCTTTTCAAGACCGACCATGGTGTCACTTGACATCCGATCGGCACTTCTGTTATATTTTATTGATGCTAATATTTATTTTCTGCACTAACTATTATCCACCATGCCATGTTTTAATTCCTGTCAGCATGCATTTAATATAAGTCTATCATGAGCCTATGCATATAGTTTAATTCATCATGACCATATACTTGTTTGCTGCATTTGTTATATCATTTGTCCTTGATGTTTGCGAGTACATTCAAACGTACTCACAGGCTTGTCCCTGGCTATTTACTTGGCCAGGTTAGAAATTCTTCGGGGAAGAATACAGCGACATCCGTGCGAAGCCTAGGAGTGCAGCCACGCAGGATAGGAGTTAACCGGGTCAGCTGTTCCTGTTTGAATTGGAGCCCCATCGATGTGGAGATCCACAAGCCAATTCCTTCATCCACCACCGGAGTCATTGTTGTATCAGTAGACCTTTATGGTCTTGTATCAAATTCTTGTAAATGCTTGGTAATCTGTAACAAGGATGTGTCCACCAGTAACAGTAATCCTGGGCTGGTGATGACACTAGGGGTAAATTTCTGGAATATTATGTTCCCGAAATCCGGCCCCGACAAAAAGGGCCAGGACAAAGGGATCGTCTGGAGAGCTTGAGCTGGCTGGTGTATTTGCTTGGCATGGAACTGTCACGCTTCACACTTGGTTACTTGTGCAGTTGCATCTTGGAGGGATTCTGGCCAAAAGAAACCTTGCCGGAACGCCTTCCCGGCAAGTGCTCTTGCGCCAATGTGGTGTCCACATATGCCTCCGTGTATCTCTGCCAACAACTTCTGTCCATCTTCCCGGGAAATGCATTTCAATCTGACACCATTGAGTCTTCTTCTGTACAGTTCGTTGCCGACGAACTGGTACATACTTGACTGCCTGGTTATTCTCTCTATCTCTTCTGGTTCTTCGGGAAGTTCTCCAGTTTGAAGGAAACGGACAATTTGTTGTGCCCAGGTTGGAGCTTGAGGCTCAACAACAAGGACTAAAGGCATCAGTGCTGCTGTGGGAACGTCAGCTTCTACGGCAAAGACTTGCGGCTCTGCCGGAGCTTGATGTCCCCCGGCAAGCCTACCGGGGCAAGACTTGTCGGGAACGCCTGCTTCAACTGTACAGACCCTTGGGTCCGCAGGAGCAGACTGTTCCTCAGCAACTCGGTTGTTGATCTTGGGAACCTTGGCGGTGATTTCAGGAAGATCTGCCGGCAAGTAGTTACCGGAGACCAGCTTTCTCTTCTTGCTGTGCCCAACTGATGGTGTAACGGATGGCTGAGTTAGCTTGAGCACGAAGGTCCCTTGTTCCACAGGTAACTTCGTTGCAGCACACTTTGAGAGGCCATCTGCGATACCATTCTGAGCTCTTGGAACGTGCTCCATCTGCAAGCCTTCAAAGTGTTCTTCAAGCTTCCTCACTTCATCGACATAAGCTTCCATCAAAGGACTCTGGTAGCTCTTGTTTACTTGTCGGACCACCAACTGTGAATCTCCCCGCACAATCAGCTTCTTAATCCCAAGTTCGGCTGCAATTCTGAGGCAGGCAAGCAAACCTTCATATTCTGCAGTATTGTTTGTCGCTTGCTCCTTGGGAAAGTGCATTTGAACAACGTACTTGAGGTGCTCCCCGGTGGGCGCTACGAGTAACACACCAGCACCGGCGCCTTGCAGCGAGAAGGCACCATCGAAGTACATTATCCATTCTTTGCTTGCTTCTTTGACGGGGATGTTTGTCTCTGGAACTTCTTCGTCTGGTGTTGGTGTCCATTCTGCTATGAACTCTGCCAAAGCTCTGCTCTGTATAGTTGAAGTGCTTTCAAACTTAAGACCAAAGCTTGACAGCTCCAGTGCCCACTCGACAATCCTACCTGTTGCTTCTGGGTTTTTCAATATCCTCTTTAGCGGAAAGCGAGTGACCACCGTTATCTCGTGTGCTTGGAAGTAATGGCGTAGCTTTCTCGAGGCCATGAGGAGGCCGAAGAGCAGCTTCTGCACCCCAGAGTATCTTGATCTAGCCCCCTGCAAGAGGGAGATGACAAAATAAACTGGGCACTGCACCATCTTCTTTCGCACTTCTCCTTGTGTCTGCGCAGACTCGTCCTTGTCGGGGAAGCCCCCTGCTTGTCGCTGGATGCGCTTGCCGGGGCTGTGGATTCCTCATCTGCCTCCCTCTCCACTACCAACGCAGCACTAACCACTTGATTGGTTGCTGCTAAATACAGCAGCAACTTCTCTTGTGGCCTAGGTGCGACAAGTATTGGAGTGGAGGACAGGTATCCTTTCAAGTCATGCAGCGCTGCCTCCGCTTCTGGAGTCCATTTCATAGGACCTGCCTTTTTCAAGATTTTGAAAAAAGGCAGGGCGCGTTCTGTAGACTTTGAAATGAACCTACCGAGGGCAGCCACACAACCAGCAAGTCTCCGTACATCCTTGACGCGCTTCGGAGCTTCGATCTGCTCAATGGCTTTGATCTTGTCGGGATTGGCTTCAATCCCCCTCTGGGACACAAAGAACCCGAGAAGCTTGCCGGAAGGGACTCCGAAGACGTACTTCTCGGGGTTCAGCTTGAGTTGTATCTTGCGCAGATTTGCAAAAGTCTCATCCAGGTCTTGGATCAGGGTATCCTTGTCCTTGCTCTTGACCACTATGTCATCCATGTAGGCTTCTACATTCCTGTGTATCTGTGGCTCAAAAGCAGTGTGGACCACCCTTGCAAATGTTGAGCCCGCATTCTTCAGTCCAAAGGGCATGCGTATGAAACAGTAGGTGCCACATGGAGTAATGAATGTGGTCTTCTCTTCATCTTCTTCAGCCATGAATATCTGGTGGTATCCGGAGTATGCATCAAGAAATGAAAGCAACTCACATCCAGCCGTGGAGTCAACGATCTGGTCAATGCGCGGCAAGGGGAATGGATCCTTGGGACAAGCTTTATTCACATCAATGAAGTCTATACAAAGTCTCCATTTCCCATTGGCCTTGCGCACGACAACCGGGTTGGCCAGCCACGTAGGATGAAGTACACCTCTAACAAGGCCTGCTGCTTCCAGCTTCTTGATCTCTTCAGCAATGAACTCTTGGCGCTCCACTGCTTGCTTCCTGACCTTCTGCTTGACGGGCCGCGCGTGAGGACAAACAGCAAGCTTGTGCTTAATTACCTTCCTGGGAACGCCGGGGATGTCAGACGGTTGCCATGCAAACACGTCGACATTCGCCCGCAGGAAGGCAACGATCGCGCTTTCCTATTTGGGATCGAGCGTAGCACTGATGGTGAAGGTACCACCAGTGCCGTCCTCCTTGGCGGACACCTTCTTGGTTGCCGGTGGAGCTGCCATTCCTTTCTTGCACTTGCCGGTGGAGCGCGATGGTGCGTCCTCGACGGCAGCGCATCACTCCGAAGAGGTGCGCTTGCCGGAGTGGGCTCCAGAGCTCTTGCCGGACTTGGTCTTGGTCTTCCCCCCGGGAGCTTCAGCGGCAAGCGTCTTGCTGTCTGCCGCGGCTGCCGCGTCTCGGTAGATCTTATCGGCACAAATAAGCGCGTCCTTCTTGTCGCCGGGGACAGAGATGACGCTTATTGGCCCTGGCATCTTGAGCATGTTATATGCATAGTGAGAGGCTATCATGAACTTGGCGAGCGCATGACGGCCAAGTATCCCATTGTATGGCAATGGGATATCGGCGACGTCGAAGGTGATCCTCTCAGTCCTGAAGTTTAGCTCTCCGCCAAACGTTACTGGCAGTGTGATCTTCCCCTTCGGCTTGCTCCTTCCCGGGTTGATTCCTTGAAAAGTTCCGGTTTCCTCGAGCTCGCTGTCGGGGATCTGCAGCTTCCGGATTACAGCAGAGGAGATCAAGTTTAGGCCGGCCCCGCCGTCAACCAACATCTTGGTGACCTTGAGGTTGCGGATGGTTGGCGAAACCAACATCGGCAAGCACCCGACCGCAGTTGTGCGCTCAGGGTGGTCCTCAAGGTCGAAAATGATGGGCGTGCTGGACCACTTCAGCAGCTTGCGCGACTCAACGGGCGACTCAGCTGCATTCACTTCCCGCACCTATTGCTTGAGTTGGCGGTGGGAAGTGTGCAGAGAGGCACCTCCATCGACGCACAGAACTTCTGTGGCCTTCTGGAACTCCTGCTCGCTGTTGTCTCCGTCATCGTCTTTGTCTTCATCCTTGTCGCGGCCGCGGGGAGGTCTGTCTCCTTGCCGCTGCTTGGCCTTGCCGCGGCGTCCTCCCCGGCCGTTGAATGACCGCTTCTTGCCGGACTCACCCCCGCCTCCCTGGGCCTTCTCCTTGTCGCGTCGCTCGTATTCAGCCTTCTGCTGTTCTACGAGGTATTCGACCCTCTTGCAGTTCTGGAGATCGTGGCCCTTGGTACGGTGGATCTTGTAGTACTGCTTGTCGGAGCCGTCCTGCTTGTCGGCGGCGGCTACAGTGGCGGCTTCCTTGCCGGAGCCACCAGCCTGAGTTTTCTTGTCGCCAGCCTCCTTGCCAGACTTCTCCACAGCTAGTACTTCCTTGTTCTTCTTCTTCTTATTGTTCCGCCGCCGGTTTTTCCTTGCCGGGGCGGCATCCTCGCTGTCCGTTCCTCCTGCTCCAGTATCCTCTCCGGGGAGTCTCCTCCCTTCTTCAGCGCGCGCACACTTGTCAGCCAGAGCGTAAAGCTCACTGACGTCCCGGATCTTGGTCATCGCCATCTCCTCCCTCATCCGACGGTTACGCACGTTTTGGTGGAACGCGCTGATAACCGCGGCAGGGTGGACATCCGGGATGTTGTGCTGAACGCGGCTGAACCTCTGGATGTACTTTCGCAGGGACTCTCCCTCCTTCTGGGCAAGAATGTGGAGATCACTCTCCTGGCCGTGGGGTTTGTGGCCGCCCGTGAAGGCGCTGACAAACTTGTGGCACAGGTCTGCCCAAGAAGAGATGGAGTTCTCCGGCAAGTGCATGAGCCAAGATCTGACGTTTGGCTTGAGCACAAGCGGGAAGTAGTTTGCTAAAATCTTCTCGTCGCGTCCCCCGGCAGCCTGCACCGCAATGGTGTAGATGCTAAGGAACTCGGAGGGGTGAGTCTTGCCGTCGTACTTCTCGGGTACGTCGGGTTTGAAGTTCTTCATGCTGGGCCACTGGACTTGCTGCAGCTCTCGGGTGAACACAGGGCAACCTGCCGCATACGGCAAGTCGCCTGGTTCACCGGGCGCGTGCATGTCGACAGCGGTCCCAACGCGCTGGTCGAACTGTCGTCGTGCTTCTCTTCGACGCTCGATGCGAGTTCGAGCGTCCTCTTGTCGCCTGTCGTCGAGGACTTGGCGCTGATCGCGGCGAGCTCGCGGGTCCGATGACGCCGTGGAGTCGTCGTCGACGTTGATCCGGCGAGTCGGCGATTTTTGCTTCTGCGGCGGGGAGTGCACGGTAGTTGCACCCCTGGCGGTCTTGTCTCCATCGGCCTTCGCTTGGCTGACTTGCCGCGGCCGTGATGTTGCCGGCTGCTGCGGCGAGTCGTTGTTGGCGAAGGCGATGAGGCTCTGGATTGTAGCCCTCCAGTCTTCGGCCTTGTCCGCCGCTGGAGGGAAGTCGAGGAGCAGTTGAGCTCTAGCTAGAGCTTCTGCTGGAGAGGAGGGGAGCGGTGGCGAGCGGTGCGAGGAGCGAGATATGCTCGGACTTCTAACAGCGTTAGAAGGAGTAGGGTCTCGCCCCGGCGACCGCGCCTTGCTCGTACCAACGCGTTGGCCTTGAGCATCCCGCGACCCGCCGGCTTGGCCACATCCCAGCAAGCGTATGGTACCCTGGGTACCACGCCGCTGCTGGTCCGGCACCTCCTGAGAGGGGCGTGGTGCGTGCACGGACACCGAGGTTTTGGAATGGGCTCGGTCGTCCGTCTTGTCTTTGGACTTGGCGGCGCCGTGAGTTTCCTCGCCGGCGTCCACCCTTCCGCCAGCGTCTACCCCACCAACCGTTGGTTCTGGTGGTGGTGGGATCAACGCGGACGGGCCTCCTACCTCCGAAGCTTTCTTCTTCGGCGGCATGTCGATGTAGTCAGAAGCTGACGAAGTTGGAGAAGCTTGCGCCCGCGTGAGCGCCGGATCAGGTTCGCACAACCTCGACGCCCCCTACCTGGCGCGCCAAAGATGTCGGGGAAACTGATCGCCCACGAACACCTCTGGGACCGGAGCCCCTTTTCGGTACGGCAAGGGAGCTGAGGGAGCACAAAGAGCAGATCGAGGGGCACACGCGAGCAGTTTACCCAGGTTCGGGCTGCACGGATGCATAAAACCCTACTCCTGCCTTGGTTGTATTGAGTTCTTGGCTCGGGAGCAAGAAGATCTACAGTACTAGCTACACCGAGCGTGGGATTGACCAAGTTTCGGAACCTCCTCTACGTTGTGCATGGGCCTCCTTTTATAGTTCAAAGGGGTCACCGACAGGTGTCATCGTAGGTGAGGGTAAAAGCGTAAAATTGGTGGTAGTTGTAACAGTGCATGTACAGTGTACGCACAGTGGTCTATACCTAACCCAGACGGTGGGGGACAAGGGCACTGAATGCCCGTCACCGTCGCCCCAAACAGTGTAAAAAGCGTCCGTCGGCGTCTCCGTTCGTGTCAGGACCCCGATCCTAAGTCACACCGATCTAGCTGTAACACGTCATATCACTTTGCGGCCTCACGCACGGTAACCCCACGGGTGCCACCTTACCTGGCCCGGGACCGTTTGCGCATTTTGGCACACGTATATGACAGTGTCGCTAGCATCCATATGACAGAGAACCCGGGCCGACATGGCTAGTTATAAACCAAAAGTGGCACTAAATTACAGAGACAGGCATCCATGACCCAGCAACGAACGTGTCGGTCATCAACGTATGAACCCAAGTCGTAGCAAGCTACATGGACTTAAAGGAACAACGCGTGACATTTCCCCCAAGGGACAGACACAGGAACGAAGAAGGACACATGCCGGCCAGCCTACGTGTTCCGAGCAGTAGCAAGCTACCAAGGCTCATTGGAAACACTAGGAGGCATTTCCCTGTAAGGTAGGCTACCAAAGGAAAACAACTAGGTGTCGGATCCCACACATACCAAGCATTTCAATCATACACGCAATATGCTCAATATGTGCAAATACAACATTGCATCACAACAGAACTCTATGACTCAAAGTACTTTATTTAAAAGGCTCCAAGAGCCATACATAACATATCCATACAGATAGGGGTCACATGACCCATCACTCAAGTCATACAGTCATTCAAGCACAAGCGGAAGCTACATGTCTGAGTACAGACAACTTAGAAAATAAAACAGGCTTGGTGTAGCCTGACTATCTACAAGGCCCTTCACAAGCTCCAGATCTCCGTCTGGGTGTCAAGCTACTCGTCGACGTCAACGTCTATGTAGAACCCATCAGCAGGGGCAGGGTTCTCCTCTGCAACAGTTATTAAGCAAACATGAGTACAAAGGTACTCAGCAAGTCATACCACAGAACCTATCATACATGCAACATTATCAAAGGGGGTAGTGGAGTTTATAGCAGAATGCCAGCTTTGACCTTGGCTAACCTATACTACAACTCTCAACGGATTGCAAGATGTTGTTACGAACACGAGTCCACTACTCACCACATCAATACTCTACCGAGGATCCTCTTCCGTCATCCTACGGAAGGGCCATCCACGGCACTCACACTTATCTTGAGGCTTTTAGTAGTAACCATCAACTTGTCTATGAACTGTAAGAGCAACCAAGTAGTTCGTACCGCGAACAACGGCTATTCGAATAGTTTGATAACCCTGCAGGGGTGTACTTCTTCACACACGCTTCCACCACTTATCGCCGTCTACCCGGCGTGTACTCGGCAACCTTCAAGCGGAAGCCCAGCGAGGGTGTCGGCCACGACCTGACTAACTACTCAAGTCTCTCATCCAGGTTTATCGCCTATTTGGGTTCCATCCGTGGGGAGATCCGGCCGGGGTGTCGCTCACGGCCCCAAACGATGTGTACA
This sequence comes from Secale cereale, assembly GCA_902687465.1. NCBI lineage: Eukaryota > Viridiplantae > Streptophyta > Magnoliopsida > Poales > Poaceae > Secale > Secale cereale. The sequence goes on from LR738711.1 coordinate 225,304,675, forward strand.
GGGTTCCCGAGTTACCAAACGGGCAACCGGTACACCGTGCCACGTACCTGTCGCATCACAACCCACCCCGAGGGTCAGCGTTGTGCACGACCTCCAGTAAGCTATAAACACCAGAAACTAGTTGCAACTCCTGGACAGAGATCAAGGGTAATTAATAAGCCGAGAGGGTCAATTAAGGATCCCAATGCGTGGTAGTAGCTGTAACTTGAACCACACATACAGATCTCGGGTCCTATGGACGATTCCAATGAAACAACCCACCATGTACTCCTACATGGCCTTTCATCGATACCTTTACCAAGCGTATTCCACACTTCCTTCTCTTTATCGGTAAGATCATTTCACTCTGATCCATCACCCAGATGAATCAGACCAGACACGACTCTAAGCATAGCAGGCAACATAAACAAATAGCATGGTGGATCACACATCACATGGCTCAATCAACTCCTACACATGCTAGTGGGTTTCAACTATTTACTGTGGCAATGACAGGTCATGCAAGGGAATAGGGTTCAACTACCGCAGCAAGTAGCACTTCACTTGTTCAAACTATTATCATGTTTTTGATATATACAGCAAGTTAACTTGTTCAAACATGCATGAAACCAGTGCCATTAGAAAGATTGGATTTTTCTGATCATTTTTCATATATAAATCTGTTCCATCTGAGCTATGGTTGATTTTATATGATTTTTAGAAGTTTTGGGTATTTTCTGGAATTTCCTGAATTATTTTAAATCTAAAAATCCCAGAAAAACCTTTACTGCATCAGCATGACATCATGCTGACGTCAGCCAGTCAACAGGGCCAGTCCAGGTCAAATCTGACCAGTGGGTCCCTCATGTCAGTGTCTCAGGAGTTAATTCCGGTCATAACCAGGGTTGACTGGGTTTGACTAACAGCGGGGGCCCACTGTCAGTGACTGTGGTGAATAAACTAATTACTGTTAACTCCTAATCATCTAGCCACGTCAGCCCGCCGGAGTTTGGCCGGCGGCGACCATTTCGCACGGCGGTGACTCGTCAGAATCCCTATTCCGGCATCCATTTGCCGCGCGGATGGGCTCGGTGTGCTCCTGGTGATGCACCGCATCCAGCGGTGCCACTGGTTGGACGAGGGGTCGCCGGAGTCGACGGCGACGAGCTCGTCCACGGCAGTGCTCGCACGGAGTTGGTCGGGATGGTGTTGTAGTGCATGGGAGGAGGAGCTAAAGCTCGCTTTAGCTTGCTGGTGACCTACTGAAGCTAACGGTATGCTCAGCCACGAGGTACGGTGCCTATGGCCATGGCGGTGAGTTGGCCGGCGGCGGTGATCGTCGGTCAGCAAAGGGGGCGGCGGCTACAAGGCCTAAACGAGCTCGTGGAGAGGGGGGTTCGAAGCGTGAGCTCACAGCGGTCGCAGAGGGCGTCGAAGTGAGCTCGGGGACGGTCGGACGACGGCGTACGGGCGGCGGCGATCTCTGGTGCCGGAGGTTGAAGACGACGGCGAGGAGGACGTTGCGGAGCTCCTGGCGTCGTGTGCGTCGGTGGGGAGCTTCGGGGCGATGCGGCGGAGCTAGTGGTGCTTCGGGGAGGCGAGGGGGTGGCGTAGAGCGCGGTGTCAGCGGTCGTCGGCGACGAGCTCGCTCGGGGGAGCTCGGCGGAGGGAAGAGAGGAGGAGAGAGACACGGGAGAGAGGGGGAAACGGTCGGGGTGGCTCCGTGGCGACGTTCTAGACCGTCCAGAAGGCCGAGGGGCCAGCCAGGCAGGCAGGTGGTGGCCGGCGCATCGGCGGCGCTCGCCACCGAGCTGCTTCGTGCGCTGGCGCGACGAAGAAGACGGTGGTGCCCCTGGTGGGCTGGGCCGGCTGGGCCAGCAGGTAAGTGGGCTCAGGTAAGTACTCTTCCTATTTTTATTTTCCTATTTTCTTTGTGTTTTATTTCTTTTGCAGCTTTGTTCAATTAATAAAAATGCCTAAACATTTTTATAACTCATGACACTTGTCATATCTACTGTATATAATATGAACAGTAGGAAACATTATAGTTCATGATTATTTGAGCATTTAAAATATTTTATAGCATTTAAATGCCCAAATTCAAATACCATATGATTTAATCCAAAGCCCTAGATTGTCCTAGAAAATTGTGCACCATTTTTGGCAGAGGTTTAAGACCAAGGCAGAAATGATGAACATTTTTGAAGGGCATTTTGGGTACATTGGAAAATATTTTAGCAAACCCTAGTTGTTAGGGGAGGGGTGCTGGGGTTTCTGTTAATCCCATTTCAAGTTTCTTTGAAAGTAAACATGATGCACACTCTAATTAGATCCTAATGCAAGTGCTAGCTAGGGATGTGACAACTCACCCCCACTTAAAAGAATCGCGTCCCGAGATTCGGGTTCCTCCGGAAAGAGGGTGGGGTACTCAAGTCGAAGACGATCCTCCCTTTCCCAAGTAGCTTCACTCTCGGAATGATGTGACCATTGAACCTTGAGAAACTTGATATTGTGGCGTCGAGTCGTGCGCTCGGTTTGATCAAGAATACGAACAGGGTATTCTCGATATGTGAGATTGTCTTGGAGATCAAGCGTTTTGTGGTCCACTCCGCGGATAGGATCCGAGAAGCAACGCCTGAGTTGAGAAACGTGGAAAACATCATGAACTATGGAGAGGTGCGGAGGTAGTTCCAATTGGTAGGCAACTTCTCCTCGTTTGGCAAGAATGCGAAAAGGACCGATATAACGAGGGGCCAATTTGCCTTTGATACCGAAGCGATGGGTTCCCTTAAGAGGAGTAACCCGAAGGTAAGCCTTATCGCCGACTTCAAAAGTCACAACCTTATGATGACTATCATATTGGCTCTTTTGGCGAGACTGGGCTGTTTTCAATCTCTCACGAACGATGCGAACTTGTTCTTCTGCTTCCTGAATCATATCCGGGCCAAAGAATTGTCTTTCCCCGGTCTCTGACCAGTTAAGAGGTGTTCGACACCTTCGTCCATATAGAACTTCGAAGGGGGCTTTGCCCAAGCTGGCTTGATAACTATTGTTATAAGCAAATTCGGCAAATGGAAGACATTTTTCCCATTCCATACCGAAAGAAATGACAGAGGCTCGAAGCATGTCTTCCAGAATTTGATTGACTCGTTCCACTTGACCACTTGATTGCGGATGGAAGGCAGTACTGAAAGAGAGATGAGTTCCCATAGCATTCTGGAAACTTTCCCAAAATCGTGAAGTGAAAAGACTTCCACGGTCCGAGTTAATCTCCAACGGTACACCATGAAGTGATACTATTCGAGAGATATATAAGTCTGCTAGCTGGCTAGCAGTAATACTCTCCCGAACAGGCAGGAAATGAGCTACTTTAGAGAGGCGGTCGATAACGACGAAGATAGCATTATTCCCTTTCCTGGTCCTGGGAAACCCGGTAATGAAATCCATACCGACTTTGTCCCATTTCCATTCAGGAATAGCTAAAGGTTGAAGGGTGCCAGCAGGCCGTTGATGCTCTGCTTTGACTCGACGACAAACGTCGCAGTTAGCAATGAACTGAGCGATTTCTCTCTTCATCCTAGTCCACCAGAATCTTTGACGTTGGTCTTGATACATTTTGGTACTACCGGGATGAATCGTGAGAGGAGATTCATGGGCCTCTTTAAGAATCATCTGTCGTAGTTGTGGTTTCTTGGGCACCACCAAGCGGTTCTCGAAGTACACAACACCTCGATCATCCATAGAGAAGCTTCTAGCAACTCCGCTAGAAATGTTCTCCTTGATCTGAGATATGCCTTTATCATACCGCTGGGCAACTATGATTTGATCCATAAGGGTAGGTTTCGCCACCAAGGTGGAAAGGAATCCTCGAAGAACAATGTGAAGGTTAAGCTTACGAAATTCCTCGTGGAGAAGTGGTTGACTTTGTTGTAACATTAAATTGTTACAATATGACTTACGACTTAGTGCATCAGCCATGACATTGGCCTTTCCAGGAGTGTAAGTGATTCCTAAGTCGTAGTCGGTGAGCAACTCAACCCAACGTCTTTGCCTGAGATTTAGATCCGGTTGGGTGAAGATATACTTCAAACTTTGGTGATCAGTGAAGATTTCACAGCGATTACCAAGAAGGTAATGTCGCCACGTTTTGAGTGCATGGACTACAGCTGCAAGCTCTAAATCATGAGTAGGATAGTTATCCTCATGTGGACGCAACTGTCGGGATGCGTATGCAATCACTTGACGATCTTGCATGAGAATGCAACCTAGTCCTTGTCGCGAGGCATCGCAATAGATTATAAAATCCTTGGAAAAGTCTGGTGGTACCAGTACAGGTGCAGATGTGAGACGTCTTTTCAGTTCCTGAAAACTGGACTCGCACTGTGGGGTCCACTCAAACTTTTTATCTTTCTTGAGGAGTTCGGTTAGAGGTTTAGCAACCTTGGAGAAGTTCTCGACGAAACGTCGGCAATAGCTCGCTAAGCCAAGAAAACTCCTAACTTGCTTGACCGATTCAGGGGGAGTCCAATCAAGTACGGCTTGAACTCGCTCGGGATTGACAGCAATACCCTTGCCAGAGATCACATGACCTAGATAGGTTACTTCTGGCAACCAAAATTCACATTTAGAGAATTTGGCATAAAGGCGGTGCTCTTGAAGTTTCGTCAATAGCAGCCTTAAATGCTCGGCATGATCTTCCTTGTTCTTGGAGAAAATGAGTATATCATCGAGGTATACCACGACGAATTTATCCAAATACTCCATGAATATAGAATTCATTAACCGAGAAAAGGTAGCTGGGGCATTGGTTAATCCGAAGGACATGACGGTGTACTCATATTGGCCATAACGAGTAACGAAAGCCGTTTTAGGGATGTCCCCGTTCTTGATTTTGATTTGATGGTAGCCCAACCTCAAATCCATCTTAGAGAAGACTGAGGATCCAGCGAGCTGATCATACAGGTCATTGATCCTGGGAAGCGGATACTTATTCTTTATGGTGACCAGATTGACAGGTCGGTAATCTACAACCATCCGCTCCGTTCCATCCTTCTTCTTGACGAAGAGGACGGGGCAAGCCCAAGTGGAAGAACTAGGACGGATGAAACCTTTTTGCAAAGACTCATCGAGTTGTTTCTTTAGCTCAGATAATTCTAGTGGTGCCATCTTATAAGGTCTCCTAGAGATTGGGACAGTTCCAGGGATAAGATCTATCACGAACTCGACATCTCTGTCAGGTGGAACTCCTGGCAGTTCTTCTGGAAAACATCCGGAAATTCACGGACTACCGGGATATCTTCGAGTTCTGGTAGAGGGCTGGCATTAAGAGAGTAGAGCTGACGTTCAGCCATTCGAGTCAAGACATTGACTATCTTGCCGGATGGATGTGTAAGTTGAACGGTCCTAGTAAAGCAATCAATTTTGGCGTAATGGGTTGTCATCCAATCCATACCCAAGATGATGTTTATGTCCGAGGACTTGAGAGCAATTAGAGATGCAAGGAAAACAAGTCTATCGACAAGGATTTCATTTCCATGGCTTACCCTAGAGGTTTGCCACTTTGAACCAGGAGTTTGAATAACCATGGAAGTAGGCATGTCACAAAAAGTCATGTTGTACAATCGAGCATAGCTCTCAGATATGAATGAATGAGATGCTCCAGTATCGAAAAGAACAGATGCCGGATGGCAGTTTACGAGAAGCGTACCAAGGACAACGTTAGGATCCTCATAAGCTTCTTCGGCAGAAACGTAGTTGACATGACCACGTGCAGTGGGGATTGGCTTGACATAGTTCACCTTGCCGGTTGGCTTGCCACGGCCAACGGGTTTTCCTGGCTGATTCTGGGGACAATCACGCATGTAGTGTCCCGGTTCTCCACACTTGAAACATGTCACAGTGGTGGTGCGTGGAGCAAAGTTGGAGGGTGGACCTCCATAGGTCTTAGCAGGTGCAAACTGTGGAGTTGGGCGAGGCGCCTCATAGGATGGCCTCGGTGTGTACTTGGGTGGCAGAGCAGTGTTAGGAACCCACACACGGCGCTTGTGAGAGCCAGAGCCGGATGAGGAACCAAGGTCTCGAGTATGCTTGCGGGTGGCCTCGAAGTCGGTCTGGCCTGTTTCAGCACTGATAGCCTTGTTAACCAACTTCTGGAAGGAGGTGCACTCGTGCAGACGTAGATCTCGACGAAGTTCAGGGCTGAGTCCCTTGCGTAACCTCGCCTGTTTCTTGGCATCGGTGGATACTTCCTCAGGTGCCTAGCGTGCCAGATTACCAAACTCACGACTGTAGCCATCCACAGTCAAACGGCCCTGGGTGAAATTGCAGAATTCCTCCCGCTTGCGATCCATGAGACCTTCCGGAATGTGGTGTTCACGGAATGCCTCACTGAACTCAACCCAGGTAGTGACTTGGCCAGCAGGACGCATAGCTTCAAAGTTTTCCCACCAAAGACTGGCAGGGCCCTCAAGATGGTAGGCGGCGTAGATAACCTTGTCAGCTTTGGCCACACGGGCAGAGTGTAGCTTGTGGGTGATACTACGTAGCCAGTCATCAGCATCCAAAGGTTCAGTGGAGTGATGGAACTTTGGTGGACACATCTTGATAAAATCGTGGATTGACACCACGTCATTCCTCTGACGGAACCCAGTGTTCTGCTCTATGCGTTCCAGCAGATGGTTGGTCTCTCTCTTGTTCCGTTCTGCTTCAAGCATAACTTCCGCCAAAGAGGGTGGCTGGGGCAGATTTCCATCTCTAGCCCCACTAGCCTCACCCTGCTCCTGAGTAGCAGGAGTGTTGCGAGTGTTGACCATCCTAGGAAAACAAAACAACGGTTTGGACAAGGATGGCAAAAATTTGACATAGAAGTGCAGAATGTAATGGATGACAGAGAATGCAGAGATGTTCATCCGTACGACATAATAATATAGGAACTGCTATATATACACCAGTGGTCATACACACCAAACAAAGTTTAGTACAAGCCAAGGCTAAAGTACAACTGCGGTGAAAGACGATACATCCCATCAGAGGCATTCCAAGCTCCTATACATTATTTAACTACACCTCAGGAACTCAGTACACACTAAGTCATATTCCACAAGACGCGCAGGACTGTGGAAATACAACTACTACAATACTACTACTACCACGGACTAGCTCAGACATTCGCGTAGTAATCCTCGTAAAGATTACCACCGTAGCCTGGAAGTGGTATAGACGGATCTTGGAACTCGCGAGCACTCGAAGGCTGTGGACCATAAGGGCATGGGTGTGGTCTCGGTCCCGATGCTGGTGGTAACCGACGCCCACGTGGAGGTGTAATACCCCCAACATCACGCCAATCCATGCGATCAGGCAGACGAGTCCGCACAGGATACAAATCCCGCATGTCCAGATATCCGGCGTGCACAGCAGGTGCAAGTCGTGTCAAAGTAGTCCAGTGGGCGGCTCGAGTGTTATACATCTCCATTCACAGGGCACGGACCTCACGGTCCCTATCCTCCAACATCTGAACAGTAGTCTGAAGCAGTGGTTCTTCATGAGCAGCATCAGTATACAGACCAGTGTAGTAGCCTTCTTCTCCGGGGAGTGAAGCTGGCATGTAACAGAACTCAGTGTTCAGCAACAGGGCATGCCTAGCACGAAGAATGGTCATCATCGAATAAGCGGCATCCTGCACTGCCATCTCGATGGTAATCCCGAGTCCATAAGACCAATGGATGGGATCATTAGCTCCGGGATATGAGGGGTATATCCGGACTGTGCAGAAATACTGACTTTGATTGAAATCCCGATACTGTTCCTCCACAGTGTATTCAGGATACCAGCGATAACCGGTCTCAGTCATCACACGGACTAGCATGGCCGTGTGACCGGGCACATTAATGCACCGAGTCAAACGAACCACTTGGTGAGGGATGCGGCCAGACATCTGAAACACGAAATAATGCAAAGGCATTAGTGTTTCTGGAAGAAATCGGGCAGCATAACAACTGTAAATGCTCAAACAAAGATTTGAGACATCATACAAATGATAGCATAGCCACTCAACAATTCCATATCAAGGTTCCGAGTTCAACAATCATCATACTCAAAAGGATAGAAACTGAACTAAGGCTTGAAACCAACAATCCTAAGAGTCTACGGATTAGTAACACGTGAACCTAGTAAGGATAATAGGCCTAGTCCTAATTCCCCGTAGAAAGAATAGGCAGACTCAGATCAGAAGGGCATAAGGTAAAGGAGTAAAAAGAGCCTTACGTTCCCTTCCACAATCAATTCCCCTACATATAACTAAGAATTTTTCTAGACTCAACATCGACCAGTTTGGCTTGAGAAACCTACAGGCAGTCCAGCTCTGATGCCAACGCTGTCAGGACCCCGATCCTAAGTCACACCGATCTAGCTGTAACACGTCATATCACTTTGCGGCCTCACGCACGGTAACCCCACGGGTGCCACCTTACCTGGCCCGGGACCGTTTGCGCATTTTGGCACACGTATATGACAGTGTCGCTAGCATCCATATGACAGAGAACCCGGGCCGACATGGCTAGTTATAAACCAAAAGTGGCACTAAATTACAGAGACAGGCATCCATGACCCAGCAACGAACGTGTCGGTCATCAACGTATGAACCCAAGTCGTAGCAAGCTACATGGACTTAAAGGAACAACGCGTGACATTTCCCCCAAGGGACAGACACAGGAACGAAGAAGGACACATACCGGCCAGCCTACGTGTTCCGAGCAGTAGCAAGCTACCAAGGCTCATTGGAAACACTAGGAGGCATTTCCCTGTAAGGTAGGCTACCAAAGGAAAACAACTAGGTGTCGGATCCCACACATACCAAGCATTTCAATCATACACGCAATATGCTCAATATGTGCAAATACAACATTGCATCACAACAGAACTCTATGACTCAAAGTACTTTATTTAAAAGGCTCCAAGAGCCATACATAACATATCCATACAGATAGGGGTCACATGACCCATCACTCAAGTCATACAGTCATTCAAGCACAAGCGGAAGCTACATGTCTGAGTACAGACAACTTAGAAAATAAAACAGGCTTGGTGTAGCCTGACTATCTACAAGGCCCTTCACAAGCTCCAGATCTCCGTCTGGGTGTCAAGCTACTCGTCGACGTCAACGTCTATGTAGAACCCATCAGCAGGGGCAGGGTTCTCCTCTGCAACAGTTATTAAGCAAACATGAGTACAAAGGTACTCAGCAAGTCTTACCACAGAACCTATCATACATGCAACATTATCAAAGGGGGTAGTGTAGTTTATAGCAGAATGCCAGCTTTGACCTTGGCTAACCTATACTACAACTCTCAACGGATTGCAAGATGTTGTTACGAACACGAGTCCACTACTCACCACATCAATACTCTACCGAGGATCCTCTTCCGTCATCCTACGGAAGGGCCATCCACGGCACTCACACTTATCTTGAGGCTTTTAGTAGTAACCATCAACTTGTCTATGAACTGTAAGAGCAACCAAGTAGTTCGTACCGCGAACAACGGCTATTCGAATAGTTTGATAACCCTGCAGGGGTGTACTTCTTCATACACGCTTCCACCACTTATCGCCGTCTACCCGGCGTGTACTCGGCAACCTTCAAGCGAAAGCCCAGCGAGGGTGTCGGCCACGACCTGACTAACTACTCAAGTCTCTCGTCCAGGTTTATCGCCTATTTGGGTTCCATCCGTGGGGAGATCCGGCCGGGGTGTCGCTCACGGCCCCAAACGATGTGTACAGGGTTCCCGAGTTACCAAACGGGCAACCGGTACACCGTGCCACGTACCTGCCGCATCACAACCCACCCCGAGGGTCAGCGTTGTGCACGACCTCCAGTAAGCTATAAACACCAAAAACTAGTTGCAACTCCTGGACAGAGATCAAGGGTAATTAATAAGCCGAGAGGGTCAATTAAGGATCCCAATGCGTGGTAGTAGCTGTAACTTGAACCACACATACAGATCTCGGGTCCTATGGACGATTCCAATGAAACAACCCACCATGTACTCCTACATGGCCTTTCATCGATACCTTTACCAAGCGTATTCCACACTTCCTTCTCTTTATCGGTAAGATCATTTCACTCTGATCCATCACCCAGATGAATCAGACCAGACACGACTCTAAGCATAGCAGGCAACATAAACAAATAGCATGGTGGATCACACATCACATGGCTCAATCAACTCCTACACATGCTAGTGGGTTTCAACTATTTACTGTGGCAATGACAGGTCATGCAAGGGAATAGGGTTCAACTACCGCAGCAAGTAGCACTTCACTTGTTCAAACTATTATCATGTTTTTGATATATACAGCAAGTTAACTTGTTCAAACATGCATGAAACCAGTGCCATTAGAAAGATTGGATTTTTCTGATCATTTTTCATATATAAATCTGTTCCATCTGAGCTATGGTTGATTTTATATGATTTTTAGAAGTTTTGGGTATTTTCTGGAATTTCCTGAATTATTTTAAATCTAAAAATCCCAGAAAAACCTTTACTGCGTCAGCATGACATCATGCTGACGTCAGCCAGTCAACAGGGCCAGTCCAGGTCAAATCTGACCAGTGGGTCCCTCATGTCAGTGTCTTAGGAGTTAATTCCGGTCATAACCAGGGTTGACTGGGTTTGACTAACAGCGGGGGCCCACTGTCAGTGACTGTGGTGACAAAACTAATTACTGTTAACTCCTAATCATCTAGCCACGTCAGCCCGCCGGAGTTTGGCCGGCGGCGACCATTTCGCACGGCGGTGACTTGTCGGAATCCCTATTCCGGGATCCATTTGCCGCGCGGATGGGCTCGGTGTGCTCCTGGTGATGCACCGCATCCAGCCGTGCCACTGGTTGGACGAGGGGTCGCCGGAGTCGACGGCGACGAGCTCGTCCGCGGCGGTGCTCGCACGGAGTTGGTCGGGATGGTGTTGTAGTGCACGGGAGGAGGAGCTAAAGCTCGCTTTAGCTTGCTGGTGACCTACTGAAGCTAACGGCGTGCTCAGCCACGAGGTACGGTGCCTATGGCCACGGCGGTGAGTTGGCCGGCGGCGGTGATCGTCGGTCAGCAAAGGGGGCGGCGGCTACAAGGCCTAAACGAGCTCGTGGAGAGGGGGGTTCGAAGCGTGAGCTCACAGCGGTCGCAGAGGGCGTCGAAGTGAGCTCGGGGACGGTCGGATGACGACGTACGGGCGGCGGCGATCTCCGGTGCCGGAGGTTGAAGACGACGGCGAGGAGGACGTTGCGGAGCTCCTGGCGTTGTGTGCGTCGGTGGGGAGCTTCGGGGCGATGCGGCGGAGCTAGTGGTGCTTCGGGGAGGCGAGGGGGTGGCGTAGAGCGCGGTGTCAGCGGTCGTCGGCGACGAGCTCGCTCGGGGGAGCTCGGCGGAGGGAAGAGAGGAGGAGAGAGACACGGGAGAGAGGGGGAAACGGTCGGGGTGGCTCCGTGGCGACGTTCTAGACCGTCCAGAAGGCCGAGGGGCCAGCCAGGCAGGCAGGTGGTGGCCGGCGCATCGGCGGCGCTCGCCACCGAGCTGCTTCGTGCGCTGGCGCGACGAAGAAGACGGTGGTGCCCCTGGTGGGCTGGGCCGGCTGGGCCAGCAGGTAAGTGGGCTCAGGTAAGTACTCTTCCTATTTTTATTTTCCTATTTTCTTTCTGTTTTATTTCTTTTGCAGCTTTGTTCAATTAATAAAAATGCCTAAACATTTTTATAACTCATGACACTTGTCATATCTACTGTATATAATATGAACAGTAGGAAACATTATAGTTCATGATTATTTGAGCATTTAAAATATTTTATAGCATTTAAATGCCCAAATTCAAATACCATATGATTTAATCCAAAGCCCTAGATTGTCCTAGAAAATTGTGCACCATTTTTGGCAGAGGTTTAAGACCAAGGCAGAAATGATGAACATTTTTGAAGGGCATTTTGGGTACATTGGAAAATATTTTAGCAAACCCTAGTTGTTAGGGGAGGGGTGCTGGGGTTTCTGTTAATCCCATTTCAAGTTTCTTTGAAAGTAAACATGATGCACACTCTAATTAGATCCTAATGCAAGTGCTGGCTAGGGATGTGACAGTTCACCACGACGGAGGCCTCGTCATCGTGGCTTGCCACCGTGTACCCCCAAGCTGCACAACCATCGGCCACGTGCCCCAGGAAGGGCCCCAGGGCGACGCGTGGCCAGGTGAGCTGGACCGCAGGCACACAGTGAAAGCTTGCCGCGGCAAGCACCTTGCCGCGGTTGCTACCTTGCCGGGCCCGGAAGCTTGCCGCTCTCCGGGTCTTGCCGGGGCGTGCGATGCACCACGGCATGTCTTCTGAAGTGCTGTTCTTTGGCCTTCCTGGCAAGCTCCTCTTACCAGGGTCTTGCAAAGAAGGGATGATCTCGAGCCTGGAGCGGCCTTCCCGGCAAGCTCCTCTTGCCGGGGTCTTGTTTCTTAACTTGAATACTTTGTTCTTGAATGGCTTCAAGGGAACTAGAGTGGGCTTTGGCGGGCGCGTGGTGAGCCTGACCACGGGACGCTGCTACTGCCCGTGCACAAGTCGGGATACTAAGGTACCTCTACTTTAGTACACCGACAGCACTCCATGCATGTGTCCATGCCGTGAGACCAGTATGTTTGAAAATACCTTCTAAATTACTGCACATGGAATTAACTCACACACAAGCACACAAATATGATTTTTCAAACCGGTATGGTTAGCCATTGCATGTAGATGTAGGTCAAATTTGAATTACGGACATTAAATGGCTAGAAAATCACTTGAATGTCTCTAAAAGCTCGAATGACCCCTGAAATTTTACAAATGTTCACATGACAGTTGTATTAGTGCATGTTAGATGTAGAAAAAATGGAAGGCCGTAAGAGGAAGTTATCTCCCGTTCATCATCAACCATGCATTGTTCCCTCTCGGAACAACGAGCCATCTAGTGAGTTACTCCAGTTTTCTGAGGGGTGTGTGTCCAAACTTTCGTCAAACAGGCCAAATTTTTTACCACATCATCTTGGTGGCATGACATTACCTCAAGCAAGGTTTCATGTTTTTCTTATCATTTCTTATTTTTTTGTAATTTAAATGGCATAGCACTCCATGCATGTGTCCATGTCGTGAGAACAATATGTTTGAAAATTCATTCTAATTTATTGCACATGGAATTAACTCACACACATGCACACCAATATGATTTTTCAAACCGTTATGGTTAGCCTTTGCATGTAGATGTAGTTCATATTTGAATTACGGTCGTTAAATGGCTAGAAAATAACGTAATTATATTTAAAAGGTAAAATGACCCCTGAAATTTTTCAAATTTTCACATGAAAGTTGTATTAGTTCACGTGAAACGTAGAAAAAAATTGAAGGCCATAATAGGAAGCTATCTCCCGTTCGTCATCAAACATGCATTGTTTCCTGTGAGAACCACGAGCCTTCTATTGAATTGCTCCGGTTTGTGAGTGGTGTGTGTGTCCAAACTTTCATCAAACGGGCCAATTTTTTACCACATTATCTTGGTGGTAAGAAATTACATCAAGGTTTCATGTTTTTCTGATCATTTATTTTTATTTTTTGGAATTAAAATGCCATGGCAATGGCGCACCGGGTGTTCGGTGCGCCAATACTATGTGAAACTTAGTAATGGCGCACCTATACAAAGTGCGCCATTACTAACTTTGACCAAGGTTTGACCAAGTCATACACATAGTAATGGCGCACTTTGTAAAGGTGCACCATTACTATGTCCAAATTTCACCAAATGCACCCCCCTGTGGACCGCCTTTCAGTTTAAAATAAATCAAAGCAAATGATGCACATGTCAAAAAAATAAAATAAAATAAGTTTCCCATGTCATATGTGGTCTATTTGTTGGGAAAATTTACAAATATGAATTTTGACTTTCTTTGCAAATTATCTCTTGATTTTAGTAAAATGGGCATAACTTTTGCATACGAACTCGGATTAAAAAGTTTTTTATATGAAAAATCGTCTACTCGAAAAGTTACATCCGATTTCAACAAGGTTTACTCATGAAGTTTGAAATATTTTTTCAAAATTTCATCACACTCATGAACATGAACAAAGTCCAAGACATCAACAAGGTTTAATAGGATGGATATGATAGATATATCAACAAGTGCTTGTTAAGTGAGCAGGTGCTGGGGTTCGATATAACTCAGAAGTTGAGCGTTTTGGGGCTGGAGTAGTGTGAGTGACCTTCTGGGAAGTTTGACCATGGAGTGCGATTTGACTTGTGATTAAGCATATTGACCCGAGATTAAGCCATAGTGATCGAAGATTAAGAAACAAACGAAAAAAAAAATTGAAAACAATTTTGATTTTTTTTTAAAAAAAATTGATAGTAATGGCACACTTCTACGTGGTGCGCCATTACTAAGTCTGATAGTAATGGCACACTTCTAGGCATAGTAATGGTGCACTATAATAGCGCACCAAATGTGCGCCATTACTAAAAAATACTAATGGCGTGGTAATAGTGGCGCACCTATAGTGCACCATTAATGGCCAAAATAGGTGCGCCACCAATAGCCTTTTTTTCTAGTAGTCTAACTCAGACACGAGCACACAAATATGATTTTTCAAACCGTTATGGTTAGCTGTTGCATGTATATGTAGGTCAAATCTGAATTAAAGACATTAAATCGCTAGAAAATCACTTGAATGTCTCTAAAATCTCAAATGACCCCTGAAATCTTACGAATCTTCACATGACAGTTGTATTAGTGCATGTTAAATGTAGAAAAAATGGAACGCCGTAAGAGTAACTTATTTCCCGTTCATCATCAATCATGCATTGTTCCCTCTCGGAACTACAAGCCTTCTAGTGAGTTACTCCGGTTTGTGAGGGGTGTGTATCCAAACTTTCGTCAAACAGGCCAATTTTTTTACCACAGCATCTTGGTGTCATGACATTACATCAAGCAAGGTTTCATGATTTTCTGATTATTTTTTAATTTTTTGCAATTTAAATGCCATGGCCTTCCATGCATGTGTCCATATCATGAGAACAATATGTTTGAAAATTCATTCTAATTAACTTCACATGGAATTAACTCACACACAAGCACACCAATATGATTTTTCAAACCGTGATGGTTAGAAGTTGCATGTAGATGTAGTTCAAATTTGAATTACGGTGAGTAAATGGCTAGAAAATCACTTAATTATATTTAAAAGGTCAAATGACCCCTGGAATTTTCCAAATTTTCACATGACAGATGTATTAGTGCATGTGAAACGTAGAAAAAAATTGAAGGCCTTAAGAGGAAGCTATCTCCCGTTCGTCATCAAACATGCATTGTTTCCTCTGAGAAACACGAGCCTTCTAGTGACTTGCTCTAGTTTGTGAGGGGTGTGTGTTCAAACTTTCGTCAAACGGGCCAATTTTTTACCACATTATCTTGGTGGTAAGAAATTACATCAAGGTTTCATGTTTTTCTGATCATTTTTTATTTTTTGGAATTAAAATGCCATGGCACCGCATGCATGTGTCGATGCCATGAGACCAGTATGTTTGAAAATTCCTTCTAATTTACTGCACATGGAATGAACTCGCACACATGCACACAAATATGTTTTTTCAAACCGTATGGTTAGCCGTTGCATGTAGATGTTGGTCAAATTTGAATTACGGTCATTAAATGGCTAGAAAATCACTTGAATGTCTCTAAAAGCTCAAATGACCCCTGAAATTTCAGGAATTTTCACATAACAATTGTATTAGTGCATGTTAAATGTAGAAAAAAATGGAAGGACGTAAGAGGAAGTTATTTCCCATTCATCATCAAACATGCATTGTTCCCACTTGGAACCACGAGCCTTCTCGTGTGTTACTCCGGATTGTGAGGGGTGTGTGTCCAAACTTTCGTCAAATGGGCCATTTTTTTACCACAATATCTTGGTGGTTAGAAATTACATTAAGGATTCATGTTTTTCTGATCTTTTTTTGGTGGAATTAAAATGCCATGGCACTCCATGCATGTGTCCATGCCGTGACACCAGTATGCTTGAAAATTCCTTCTAATTTACTGCACATGGAATTAACTCGCACACAAGCACACAAATATGATTTTTCAATCTGTTATGGTTAGCTGTTACATGTAGATGTAGGTCAAATTTGAATTACATACATTAAATGGCTAGAAAATCACTTGAATGTCTCTAAAATCTCAAATAACCCCTGAAATTTTATAAATTTTCACATGACAGTTGTATTAGTGCATGTTAAAATTGAAAATATGGAAGGCAATAAGAGGAAGTTATCTTCCGTTCATCATCAACCATGCATTGTTCCCTGTCGGAACTACGATCCTTCTAGTGAGTTACTCCGGTTTGTGAGGGGTGTGTGTCCAAACTTTCGTCAAACATGCCAATTTTTTTACCACATCATCTTGGTGGCATGACATTACATCAAGCAAGGTTTCATGTTTTTCTGATCATTTTTAATTTTTTGTAATTTAAATGCCATGGCACTCCATGCATGTTCCATGTCGTGAGAAAAATATGTTTGAAAATTCATTCTAATTTACTGCACATGGAATTAACTCACACTCAATCACACCAATATGATTTTTCAAACCATTATGGTTAGCCGTTGCATGGAGATGTAGTTCAAATTTAAATTATAGTCATTAAATGGCTAGAAAATAACCTCTGAAATTTTCCAGATTTTCACATGACAGTTGTATTAGTGCACGTGAAACGTAGAAAAAATTAGAAGGCCATAAGAGGAAGCTATCTCCCGTTCGTCATCAAACATGCATTGTTTCCTCTGAGAACCACGAGCGTTCTAGTGAGTTGCTCCGGTTTGTGAGGGGTGTGTGTCCAAACTTTCGTCAAATGAGCCAATTTTTTTACCATATTATCTTGGTGGTAAGAAATTACATCAAGGTTTCTTGTTTTTCTGATAATTTGTTTTATTTTTTGGAATTAAAATGCCATGGCACTCCATGCATGTGTCCATGCCGTCAGACCAGTATGTTTGAAAATTCCTTCTAATTTACTGCACGTGGAATGAACTCGCACATGATACGTCTCCAACGTATCTACTTTTCCAAACACTTTTGCCCTTGTTTTCGACTCTAACTTGCATGGTTTGAATGGAACTAACCCGTACTGACACTGTTTTCAGCAGAACTGCCATGGTGTTGTTTTGTGCAGAAATAAAAAGTTCTCGGAATCGCCTGAAAATCAACACAGAATTATTTTAGAAATATAAAAAATATCTGCAAGAAGATCTGCACTGGGGGGCCCACACCCTGTCCTCGAGGGTGGGGGGGGCGCGCCCCCTGCCTCGAGGGCCTCCCGACGCTCCACCGACGTATCCCCAGGTCCTATATATTCCGTTTCATGGAGAGAAAAATCAGGGAGAAAGAATTATCGCGTTTCACGAGACGGAGCCGCCGCCAAGCCCTAATCTCTCTAGGGAGGGCTGATCTGGAGTCCGTTCAAGGCTCCGGAGAGTGGAGATCGTCGCCATCGTCATCATCAACCTTCCCCCATCACCAATTCCATGATGCTCACCGCCGTGCGTGAGTAATTCCACTGTAGGCTTGCTGGACGGTGATGGGTTGGATGGGATCTATCATGTAATCAAGTTAGTTTTGTTAGGGTTTGATCCCTAGTATCCACTATGTTCTGAGATTGATTTTTCTATGACTTTGCTATGCATAATGCTTGTCACTAGGGCCCGAGTGCCATGATTTTAGATCTGAACCTATTATGTTTTCATGAATATATGTGTGTTCTTGATCCTATCTTGCAAGTCTATAGTCACCTACTATGTGTTATGATCCGGCAAACGAGAAGTGACAATAGTCGAGATCACTCCAGGTGATGACCATAGTTTGAGGAGTTCATGTATTCACTATGTGTTAATGCTTTGGTCCGGTACTCTATTAAAAGGAGGCCTTAATATCCCTCAGTTTCCAATAGGACCCCTGTAACGCCTCGGACACACCCGCCGGTGGTCGTTACTCCTGGTGGGATCTAGACTGGCCTCACATATCAATACTAGACTTTTCTGCAAACTTTGTCCTCACTCGTGCACACCCGGGAGCAACTTCCCGGTCGATCACCCATCCTGAAACTACTCCAAGCTGAGCACGCTTATCTTTGGAGTTCTATCTGAATGGGCTCCCGGAAAAGAAGGAATTCCTTATTGATATGAGTAGTCTATCATCCCTAATAAGTCAGGCCATCACATACACCCTCACTCAGAGGAACCGACGTCCTCGTCGGGCCACAGGAACGTTCCCTCTTGGCACAACCGTCTGTGCTTCCAGGGCATCACATGTGCCATGCCGTGTGCCACGACGGGTCACAAACGTCATGCACAACATGACTGCAAACTGTCCGCAAACATCCGTGTAACCGCGAGGGTCGGCTCTGATACCAACTTGTAACGCCCCGGACACAACCGCCGGTGGTCGTTACTCCTGGTGGGATCTAGACTGGCCTCACATATCAATACTAGTTTTTTCTGCATACTTTGTCCTCACTCGTGCGCACCCGGGAGCAACTTCCCGGTCGGTCACCCATCATGAAACTACTCCAAGCTGAGCAAGCTTAACTTTGGAGTTCTATCTGAATGGGCTCCCAGAAAAGAAGGAATTCCTTATTGATATGAGTAGTCTATCATCCCTAATAAGTTAGGCCATCACAACCCTGATGCCACGGGAGGGTAGGATAAAAGATGTCATGCAAGTTCTTTTCCATAAGCATGTATGACTATATTGGGAATACATGCCTACATTGCATTGATTAATTAGATCTAGTTCTGTGTCACCCTAGGTTATAACTTCTACATGATGAATTGCATCCAACGTAATTTCCCATCACCGATCCAATGCGTACGAGCTTTACCTATATTTCTAGTCGCTTATTTACTTTTCCGTTGCTATTATCACAAAAACTACAAAAACACTATCTTTACTTTTATTGCTGCTACCACCACTATCATACTACTTTGCTACTAAACTATCTTGCTACAGATACTAAGTTTCCAGGTGTGGTTGAATTGACAACTCAGCTGCTAATACTTAAGAGTATTCTTTCGCTCTCCTTGTGTCAAATCAACAAATTTGGGTTTAATACTTTACCCTCGAAAACGGTTGCGATCCCCTACACTTGTGGGTCATCAAGACTATTTTCTGGCGCCGTTGCCGGGGAGCATAGCTCTATTATTTAAGTCACTTTGGATTTATATCTGCTTATCACTATGAAGAATCTGAAGGACTCAAAAACCAAGATCTTACCCTGAACTACGAGGGGAGGTAAGGAACTGCCATCTAGCTCTGCACTTGATTCTCCTTCTGTTATGAGTAAAGTTGCGACACCTACTCCTGCTATTGAATCTGATATGTCGTATGTTCTTGATGATGCTACTTCTGCTATGTATGATGAAACTACCTCTATGCCTGAGGTTAGGGAGAGTGCAAATATTAATTATATTTATGAAAGTGATGATGAAACTACTCCCAATAGATATGAATTGCCTGTTGTGCCTAAGGGTTATGTTATGGATGAAGAAACTGCTAGAGACTTTCTTGCTTGCAATGATAGATATGATCTTAAGAAGTTATTAGCTAAGCTGAAAGAAAAGTCCTTGAATGCTAGAATGAAACATGACCCTACTTTTGCTACTTCACCTATATGTGTCACTAATAAGGATTATGAATTCCTTGTTGATCCTGAGTTAATTACTTTGGTTGAATCTGATCCTTTCCATGGCTATGAGTCTGGAACTATTGTGGCACATCTTACCAAGTTGAATTATATGGCCACCATGTTTACCAATGATGAAAAGATTCGCTACTACTATATCCTTAAGCTATTTCCGTTCTCGTTAAAGGGTAATGCTAACACTTGTTTTAATTCTCTAGACCCTGGTTGTGTGCGTAGTCCCGAGGATATGATGTTTTACTTTTCTGCTAAATGTTTTCTCGCTCATAAGAAACAAGCTGCCTTCCGGGAAATATATAACTTTGCTCAAACTTAAGAAGAGAGTCTCCCACAAGCTTGGGGGAGGCTTCTCCAGTTACTAAATGCTTTGCCTGATCATCCTCTTGAGATGCATGATACACTTGATGTCTTTTATAATGGACTAACCGATGCTTCCAGAGACCACCTGGATAGTTGTGCTGGTTGTGTTTTCAGGGAAAGAACAGTGGAACAAGCTAAATTACTATTGAATAATATGCTATCCAATGAAAATAATTGGACACTTCCTGAACCAGCCCCTAAGCCAACTCCGAAGAAAAGAGGTGTTCAATTTCTCAGTCCTGAAGACATGCAAAAGGCAAAGAAATCTATGAAAGAAAAAGGTATTAAAGATGAAGAAGTTAAGAATTTACTGGTTATTGAAGAAATACATGGTCTTGATAACCCGACACAGGTAGTAAAGGTAAATTCTCTTTATAGATTTGCTGAAGGTGATATTCCTCGTTATAAGTCTGCTAGCCAATGCTTAGATGAGTTTGACAATTTTATTGTGAAACAAGAAAACTTCAATGCTTATGTTGGTAGACAATTACAACACAATGCTCATATGATTGAACGCTTGAATGATTATCTGTCTAGTGCTAAAGATGAACTGAAACTTATTAGTATACATGCTTCCATGGTGACCACTCAAGTAGAACAAGTATGTAAAGCTAAGAATGATTTGCTCAATGAGTTAAATAGTAAGAATAATGACTATGCTGTTAGAGTTGCTACTAGAGGTGGTAAAATGACTCAGGAACCTCTGTATCCTGAAGGCCACCCTAAGAGAATTGAGAAAGATTCTCAGAGAGCTAATATAGATGCACCTAGTTCTTCTAAGAAGAAAAAAAGAAAAATGATACGACTTTGCATGCTTCTAGTGAACCTGTAGCTCACCCACTTGAGAATCCCAATGATATACCTGTTTCTGATGCTGAGACACAATCTGGTAATGAACATGAACCTAGTGATAATATTAATAATGATGTTCATGCTTATCATCAACCTAGCAATGATAATGATGTAGAGATTGAACCTGCTGCTGATCTTGATTACCCACAATCAAAGAATGAACGTTATGATAAGAGAGACTTTGTTGCTAGGAAGCACGGTAGGGAAAGAGAACCCTGGGTTCAAAAACCCAGGCCTTTTCCTCCGAAACCATCCAAGAAAAAGGATGAGGAAGATTTTGAGCACTTTGCTGAAATGATTAGACCTATCTTTTTGCGTATGCGTTTGACTGATGTGCTTAAAACAAATCCTTATGCTAAGTATATGAAAGATATCATTACCAACAAAAGAAAGATACCTGAAGTAGAAATTTCCACCATGTTTGCCAATTACACTTTTGAGGGTGGAAGGCCTAAGAAATTAGGAGATCCAGGAGTATCTACTATACCTTGCTCCATTAAGAGAAACTATGTTAAAACTGCTTTGTGCGATCTTGGAGCCGGTGATAGTGTTATGCCCTTCTCTTTATATCGTAGACTTGACTTGAGTAAGTTGACACCTACTGAAATATCTTTGCAAATGGCCGATAAATCAACTGCTATACTTGTCGGTATTTGTGAGGATGTGCCTGTCGTAGTTGCAAATGTTACTATTCTAACGGACTTTGTTATACTTGATATTCCCGAGGATGATAGTATGTCTATGTTGACACCAGATTTTGGCACGGCATAAAAAAAAAATAAGATGGCTTCAAATAGAAAAGTGCTCAAAGTGAAAAAGTTTCGTCTTGTCGAGTTGAACATTTTTTATGTTTGGGCCATCGTCATCCGATCTCATCTCGAGTGCCAAAACTATGCTCAAAGCACTGAGATTTTAAATCTAGATCATTATTCGGCAGATTAGACCACCAAGACTGCCCCATATGGAAAAACTTTCTACATAAATTGTCTTCGTCTCGTCGAAACGGTCGATTTTGATATAAATATCGTCCCAATACGAGTTCGTATGCAAAAGTTACAGCCATCCGAACACAGCCCTGTCACACAGCCATAAGTGGCGCGCCCCACCAGCCACGTGTCTGATGGGTAGCGCGAATAACAGCCCGTATTGCGTGACCCTTTTAGCCTAGAAAATGGCTTCAAATTGAAAAACGTTCAACGCGAAAGTTTTTCGTCTCGTCGAAACTGTCAAGATTGCTTTTGGGCTCTTTTCCATCCGAGATCGTTTACCACCCAAAAATTTACCCGCAAGGTACATCCAGTTTAAACCGAACAGTTTTGGAAAGTTCGGACAAAACCAATCCGAATTTGGCTAGGGTTTTGGACGTAAATCCAAGCCTTTTCCTTGCACGGGAAGTCCAGCCGCCTCTTATATACCTAAGGGGTGACGGCCGATTGAACAACACACAATCGAACAAACACATCTACTACTTTTTCGTGTTCATCTATCCCCTACCCTTGTATCTTCTTCCTCGTTCTTCGTTCGTTCTTCTTCATTGCAGGGAGGCAAACCTCGAGGCCCTAGGGGCGATCAGGTCGACCTAGGGCAGCCCATAGCCGCCGCGCTCCCTGACTGGTCTCTCCCGGGGGTGTGGGGTTTCGGGTCCTCAAAAGCGCCCGCCGGATTGCTTGCGTACCGCGCTTCCGGACGGGTCTCCTTCGACGTGAGCTGCGGTGCATCACCCTCGGCGTCGGAGGTACACGGTGACGTGTTCGTGTGCGAACACACTTTTTGGCGACCCCGTTGGGGACGAAGCTTTGAACAGTCTCCAGCCTGTTCTTGCTACAAGGAGAGCGTCATCAAGCGGCTACAATCTACAACGGTAACATGTATCATCAATCTCCTTATGTAGATGCAAATAACCATTATGTTGATGTTGCTAGATCTTTCAATGGACATGTCATGTCGGCTAGCCCTAACGAGCAAAGGCCGACTAGTTATTCCGTTGGAGAAACTTGGAATTTACAGAATCGCGACATGCAACTTATGAATCTAAACTTTCGTGCATCGGCAACACCTTTCAATATGCCGATGAATAACATGATTTGTTCGAGTGATCAATATATGACACCCCATGTACATGAGGGCATCTCACAGTTTTGTCCATCGGCAACCGACTCACGATTTGCGGGATCATCCCCAAACATGCCGATGGAAGGGGGAATCGGCCATGCTTCCTGTAGTTATTTGGCTGGTTATCCTCAGTCATCAGATACAAGACCTCGTGAGATTCATTGTTTAGGGGCATATGAAACTAAAAATATTCATGACTCGGCTCACCTCCGCGGTTATGGCCGAGTGAATGGAGATTCTATAGGAGCAAATATGCCTAATATTGCAGGAGATGGGGTGGCTCTGGCTGCATTAAAAAGTATAGCCCAAAATAAGAAGATTAGTGCTATTTGCCTTGAGCAACACGAAAAGGGATTGGTTCCTGATTATGAGGCAATAAGAGCTAGGCTTTTAAAAGAAGACGAAGTGTTGCCGATTGATCAAATTAGCGTGAGAAAATATTCAACAACAGTGCACACATCTTCAACTATCATTGCAGCGTGTTATACATCCCCTATACAATCGCAAAGTTTCGGCAACATCAATTCATTGCCGAAAGTTCGTAAAAGTATTGGGGGGAAGCCGATCCAAGCAGGGCTGAGTTTAAAGAAAAATATGAGGCCCAAGTGGACAAGATCAAGTCAAAGCTCATAGGGAATAGTGTCAACGAATTTACTACGCCAACTCTTGAGGAATTACCAGCAGAATATCGACATGCTTATGAAGCACTCAAGAAGAAGCGTGAAGTGGGATATTTGCAAGAATATGTCAAGTGCCTTCCTCCATGTAGCAACCATGTTGGCTCTTCTGCACTTTTAAAGCAAGATGAAAAAGAAGCTTTGCAAGAAAATCAGCAAGAAGGGGTTCACTCGTCTAATACGGTTGATTCGGTTGAAACCGAGTCAAATATGACTAAGTCGTCTACAGCTGAGTTGAACAGTTCCTTTAGTAACAAGACAATGGTGGATTCAATTGAAACCAAATTGACCACTGATATGTTTAAGGCCGAATGCATTGCCTCGAGCCAGCCGAGTGCATCGTGCCAACCAAGTACATCTTGTCAGATGAGTACATCACCGGCTAAAGCCTCTAAAGCCGAGTGCATCAAGCCAGTTATTGCTGCGTGTACCAAAATAGAAGATGCAAGCTTCACCGAGCAAAGTAACGGACAAAGTAATATGGCCGAACAAAGTTCGGTTAACGATGAACATCAAGAACAAGAAAATACAGTCGAACAAAGTTCAACTCACGAAGAGCATCCAAGTGAAATCTACTCAGGCAATCCGAGTGATGAGGCACGAGATCCAGAAAAAGAGGAAGATGCATTCGAGAATTATTCAGAAGTGGAGCAAGGTAGTGCTCCAGTGGTGCAACCATCTTCTCGTTCCAACGGCTTCACAAAGGTACACCTAGATGAGAGTTTACTCAGTTTTCGATTCGGTCAAAATCATATTGTTGATGCACTCGTTAGTAAGATTCTAATTAATTTTGAAATACCGATCGAGATGAGTAATATGTTTGTTTCGAATTATCTTGTTACTAATCATGCCGATCAACACATGGCGCCATTCATAGAGGCTAATAGTGACAACTTATCGCAACCAAAGTTTTTCCCGTCATGCCGACTGAACTTTATATTCATATGGACAACTTTGTTTGTTTCATGCCTGGCTAATATTTGGTCTCAGATGAGATGTATATTTTGTAATTATTTTGGTTGCAGGAATATAAAGCCAGGTTCAAAGTTCTCCAGGATAGCCGATTCAAGAGCATCGGGAAAGGTGAACGAAAATCAATGCATAGCCGAGTCGGATGATGTTAAACTCACACCGCTCGGTTGTTTTGTATCAAAGCCGGTATCACAATATCGGTTAATGGACCAGGAGTGTACGTCCAGTGCAGGCATAGTTGATCACATCATCGGTACATCGCTGACTAATCCTATTATTATAATTGATCACGATGTCGAGCCGTCAAGACAAGAGCCAACGCAATGTTCGTTCAAGCAAAATGTCAAAGATTGCAACATGATCCATCAAGTCAAGCAATCGGACAAGATAGGACGATTGGAGTTTGTTGAGGCGCGATCATTTGGACAATCGGATCATTTTGACGGCCATCAAATGTTGACTCGGCTATCTCCAGCCGCTTTATCTAAAAGTGGATATGTACACGTAAATGATGATGGGGTCAAGTCTTCGAGCAAGGATATTGTTAAAAAGTGCATCAAGAACAATCTTGAAGACGGAAATTCCATCAAAGCTAAAATGGTAACATCTAGCACTGGGGGGGAAACAAGAGAATTCAAAGACCATTGCACGCACAACCAAAGAAAGCAAAGGCCATGGTAAGCACAAAAGCAAAAAGCCGAAAGTCACTTTCGCGCAGTTATTAGAAAAGTACCAAAAGATAAGTGAGGGAAAGAGTGCTTATCGGCCGAGTGAAGCAAAAGCATCGAGGTCACCCCCAAGGCATAAATCTGAAGACCGGAATAGGCAAAGGAAGACGTTGAGCAAGCAGACTTCATATCCTCCTTTTGGGCCGCCAATGCCAATGTCGTGGATGCCTCCCTACGCTCATGTAAATCCATATCTATCATGGGGAAGGTATGATACAAGGGCACATTATCCATCTTATTTTAGATCATCTCGCCAACATTATGCAGCTCCAAAAAGATCAACATTTGATGAACAATCACACGTCAAAGACCGTTTCAATCATAAGAAATCGGTCCGGAGCTCAAGGAACAAGAGCCAGTTAAAGTGTACCAGGTCGTAAGTGTGATACGTTGGATTTTTTTTCTCAAATAACAAAGAGCCATTTAAAGTATTGACATTGGCTACAAAAGGCAACGAGGCAAGTCAATCAAGTGCCAAATCTGAAGGGAAGAAGTTGAGAGTGCACAAGGCCAAAAAAGAGTTGGCATTGGTTGAACACTACAAGAAATATGTCAACTTGTGACCACCACTATTGGTCACTGAATGGTCACCAATTTCCATTTGTGACCTTTTTATGACCAAACACATATGGTCAAAAGCTGGCCGTCGTAAACTGACTATAGCGACCTTCTCTGTGAGAAGGTCATAGACGTTTATGACCAAAATATGCCTACTGTCGTGTTTTGGTCACTAGCAGCCTCCCCAGGCCACGTAGGCATCCAGCGTGGCAAGCTGATGTGGCACAAGATTCAGCCCGGTCCAATTCGGTGTTTTACATGGGCTGAGCCCATTAATTCGGCCTTTTTAATTTATATGTTTCTGTTAATTTTTTCTAGCTATATGGGCCTAGCCCAACAATTCGGCCTTTTTATTTCTAGATGCGGCCTTTTACAGCACATGATCTCTTATTTTTTGCCATTTTATTTTCCACTATTTTACATTTGTCCCAAATATCATAATATCGTACACTGGTCTCACACGTCAGAAATTTCAAATGTGCTCAAATTATTTTGATAACTGGGTCGCATGAGTCATGTTTCCATTGCACACATTTTCAAACCACATACATAATTACTATTTCATATGAAACAAAAATTGTAATTCTGAAACATACATGAAATTCACAGACAGAAGATACATTAAATCACATACATAATTACTATTTCATTCACAAACGGAGAGAAGATACATTAAATTCCCAGATAACCCAGCTATTATTACATAACTTGTTATATAAGAATGTCTTGGAGATTCTTTGAACATCTTTCATCTTGAATTTACTCAAAATATCTGCCAACAAGAAAACATAACAACAAGGATAGGGTGAATAACAACAACAATAGGTGATGGGGTGCTATTTAGTAGTAAGATCAAGTCTGGAAAGAAACATGCATGAAAATTAAGAAGAGCTAGAGCATGAACACATTTATAGTCAGAGTGCTGGATGAGACAAATATCAATTAAAAAAGACAAGGTAGCATCAAATCAGTTTATAGTTTGTGGGAATCAATGCACACATCATGAACAACAAGGTAGCATCAAATCAGATGATGATTGCATACATACAAATCATGTGCTGGCAGAAAAAAATCCAAGCAGGAGATCATCTTCCATCTCTGTTTGGTAACTAACAACCTAAGTAAAATAAAAAAAACGTGACTTGTTCATACAAATCCCTCTAAAATTCCTTGGGACAAGTGCATCACATATTTGTCAACTTAGCAGCAGAAGTAGTGAGCACGGGAAGAGGGGGAGGGAGATGGAGGAGCTATCTATCGCGGTCGCAATGGAAGCGGAGGAGCAGACCCCTCCTGCCCCTCCCCCATGAGCAGGACAAGGCTGATGGCTAGGCACGCCCCTACTCCTCTGCCTCCTTGATCAGGAGACCCCCTTCCCCTACTGCTGCTTGGCGCGCCGCATCACTAGTCACCTCCTCATGCAAGAAGTACACAATAAATAGACAGACGGTCAGTGAGGTACATTTTCACAGCAACATAAGCTTAAAATTAACAGAAATACACACATCAAATGAAGTCACTAAGATACTTAAGTCCACCACATGGTGTAGAATTATGTGGTATATAATTGCAACACATGAACCAAAAGAGGAATAACATCATCACCAAGAGTTTCTGATGATAAGCATAGCTCCCTACAAAAAAGAACTAAGGGCACAGTGACTAAAGCATGCATACCACAATATTCAAAGAAGAAGCAAGTAGGCAATATGAGCTACCTACTGGCAAAGTATAAAACCCGAGTCATATAGTATAAATGAATCAAGAAAAATAGGTAGGAGTGTCTCTTAAGAGAGACACAACTGATACTGATCAAAGATAATAACATAGCACAAAAATAGGTAGGTACATTGACTTCTGTAAAGGAAATAAGAAGGACCAACAGATTCACATGTTACATCAGTATGAAGTTATAATTGCAGATGCCAGGTGTGAAATGGATATGGCAAAAAAAAATGGTCAGAACAGAGGATATGCAGATTGGGGGAAGTAGAGTTAGCCATGTTCAAAAATGAAAAAATAGTAAATGGTCTACCTACAGTATTATCCTTCCAGCATGAAGATTTGAGTACATACTAAGTAGCATCGGCACAAGATAAACAGAAATGAGCAATCCAAAAGATGCAGTATGAGTATGTACATTACAAGGAATAGTTTTCTGCATTGACAACAGAAGCTATGCTCACAAATTTATATTGTAGGTACAGGAAATGTGCCAGACATCATATAAGCATACACAATTACACACATGATACTTAGATCACACTGTCAATTCATACTACACGAGTCACTCTTATAAGGTATAGGCATGCAGCTATACGCAGCTACTTGACCATGAAATTTTTTATACTACACGAGACACTCTTATATAATATAATTGAACAAAACACTGCCATGCATTTACTGGACTATGAACAGGTGCAAGTTGATGAGAATCATCATGCTGAAACTGATACAACCACATCATATCCTTCTAAAGTGCCTAGTTAAATCAGTAAACACTTCACCAACAACACATAATTGCAGTCTGAAAACACAATTCACTCAAAAGGACACAAATCAGTATGCAGACTTGAATTCACTGGTAAGCACAAGTGTTGGACCTTCAAATAAGAAGTATGCACAAGTGTTGGACATCGTAGCCGCCGCCGGCGTCGAGTTCTGACAGTGCAGGCGCACAGTACTCCATCTTCGCCGCCACGGAGACGCAGGCCATGGACAGGAGTTGCGCCACTCCGGTGGATGTCACTGTGCCGCCGGTTCCCATGCCGATGGTGCCTCCTCCGGTGCCTACGCCGCTGCACAAAGAAAGAAACATACACAAAGGCAAACATACAGCGTCAGTACGTTGCACCGTGAAAAGTTTCACATGTCCCATCTTCAAGAAAGCGAGAAAGTTGCTTCGAATCTATATAATGCAGATGCAATGATGCTGGCACGCTTGCCCAGGTTCAATGGTACTTTGAACGGGTGGCATTCGGCAAAAGATGGACCTCCCTTCAAGATTAGACTACAAATATCCGATTCAGACACCTTTCGCTTCACATGAGCAAAGCAAGAGCTCAAGAACAGCTACTAGCGAGGACATCAGTGGTGGTAGTACTATGTGAAGATGCAGAGGTTGTTTAGCTGCAGATGTACTGTAATATTCGTCCATCTTTAGTGGGCACGACACATGTTCCTCGAATCTACTTTGACAACTTTTGCCAATGATTTTTCAGATCAAGTTTGGTTTTGCATATTGCAAGCTCAAACATGGTACACACTTAGTGCTCGGTAACTCTGGTAACCATGACCTCTAAGCTAGCAAGGCCCCGTTGAATTAACTATCATGTGTGTACATGGTGTATATGCGGCTGTGTGAAGAATCTAGATTATAGCACACTGATAACACCAAGTAAATTATGGCCAACGACCCATGACACTAGTCAGGGGCAGTCAGAGGCCAAGCTGCATCTCGCTTAAGATACTCTATATGCCAGATTCAAGTACTCGAATCAGGAGTATAAAAAGGGAAATGCCCCGAAATCAATTTTAAAATAGTTTCCCTGATCTAGTAGTAGTAAGCATGTTCTTCCAAGCGAAGTAAACATGTGAGGGAGGGAGGCATGTGGGGGAAGAGGTTACCTTGTGCTGGTCCTCATTTGAATGCACACAACCACATCATCCTCGGTGGTGCGGTGATTGATTACATCGACACGTCGCTGGAGGAAGAAGCGGTCGAAGTAGGCGATGGCCAGGAAGATGCCTCCTCTGGCCCCCTCGCGACGACGCTGGTGCCGCCACCACCGGTCGATGGCCAGGACGAGCCCCGCGGGTCGAGGCCCGTGCGCCCGCCCGCATCGTCCTGGAGCAGCGCGAGGGGCGCGGCCCCGCAGGCGGAGAGGGAGCAAGGGCGCGAGCGGGCGGACAGATTGGGCGCGGGAGCGGCCGCCGCCGCGGTGACGGCCGGCGAGCTCCTCGCCCGGTCCCTGGCGGGCGAGACGCGGTGGAGGGACGCTGCGGCCGGGGAGGCCGTGCGCGCCTGGCTAACCCAGGCGGACGGGCGGCGGCCACGCTGCTGCAGCACGAAGGGGGCGGCGACGGGGGGAGGGATCGGGGAGAGGGATCGGGGAGAGGGGTGGCGGATCTGGATCGGGGACGAGAGGGATCGGGGAGAGGGGTGGCGGATCTGGATCGGGGACAAGAGCAAAAGAATGGAGGCGGGGGAGGGGGAATGAGAGAAAGAATGGAGGCGAGGGTGGGTGGAAAATGTCCATGAGGACAGACTTAGGGTTTCGGCTCGGGTGGGTTTGGGCCGTTGGATCCGGAAGCATCCAACGGTGGTTGATGCATGATCCGCGTAATATGCTCATGGTCCAATCAGAACGCAGCAATCCATTTGATGACCTTATGACCATATAAATTGGTCATGATCGATTCAAGATAAAAAATATCATTCCATTTTTCAGTGCTCAAAATGAGTTTTTTTGTGAAAGTCCTATCAAATAATTGTTCAAATGATCTCATATTGTGCACAATGGTGCATCTTGGAATTTCAAACAATGTTGCATAAGGGAGTTTTCATTTTCTTTGCACGGAAAATTCATTTTCCATTTTTTGAGTGCCCGAAAAGTGGCTTTTTTGTGAAGGACCTACCATATATTTGTTGCAAAATTGTACCAAATCAATTTTCTAAAATACTAGGACATATTTAATGCACGATTGACCAAATTGTTGGGTGTAAAAAAAATTGATCCACCTCTCGTGAAAAAGACAAATTTCTGCCGATTCAGTTGGAAGTGGGTCAAATTTGAACTGTAGCTGCCTTGTAGTTTGCCCTTTATTTTTTACAAAAATCATTTCTAGGTACTTAAGTATCTATTTAATCAGAGAAACAACAAAAAAATACCAAGATTCAACCACTAGCTAGGAACGATAATTTCCGCCGTTTTGACCGCATTTTGAAACGGGCATAAAAAATTCAAAAAAAAATCAAAAAATTGGAACACCTTCGCATGGTGTCATTATATATGACCAAGTTACCAGGAAAAATAATAAACTTGTAATACGGCAATTCTTTTAAAAAAGTGTTCTCAGAAATGAGCTATCATGCATGAAGATTCATAGCTCAAGCCAAATGATCAATCCTATGGCCACATTCATGGCATAGTTTGTTCAAATGATCTCATATTATGCACAAGGGTGCATCTTGGAATGGCAAACAATGTTGCCTAAGGGAGTTTTCACTTTCTTTGGACGAAAAATTCATTTTCCATTTTTCGAGTGCCCAAAAGGAGGTTTTTTTGTGAAGGACCTACCATATATTTATTGCCAATTTGTACCAAATCAATTTTATAAAATACTAGGACATATTTAATGCACAATTGACAAAATGGTCGGGTGTAAAAAGTTTTGATCCACCTCTCGTGAAAAAGACAAATTTCCGTCGATTCAGGTGGAAGCGGGTCAAATTTGAATTGTAGCTGCCTTGTAGTTTGCACTTTATTTATTACAAAAATCATTTCTAGGTACATAAGTATCTATTTAATCATAGAAACACCAAAAAAATACCAAGATTCAACCACTAGCTAGGAACGGTCATTCCCTCCATTTTGACCGCATTTTGAAACGGGCATAAAAAATTCAAAAAAAAATCAAAAAATTGGAACACCTTCGCATGGTGTCATTATATATGACCAAGTTACCAGGAAAAATAATAAACTTGTAATACGACAATTCTTTTAAAAAAGTGTTCTCCGAAATGAGCTATCATGCATGAAGATTCATAGCTTTCAAGCCAAATGATCAATCCTATGGCCACATTCATGGCATAGTTTGTTCAAATGATCTCATATTGTGCACAAGGGTGCATCTTGGAATGGCAAACAATGTTGCCTAAGGGAGTTTTCACTTTCTTTGGACAAAAAATTCATTTTCCATTTTTCGAGTGCCCAAAAGGAGGTTTTTTTGTGAAGGACCTACCATATATTTATTGCCAATTTGTACCAAATCAATTTTCTAAAATAATAGGACATATTTAATGCACAATTGACAAAATGGTTGGGTGTAAAAAGTTTTGATCCACCTCTCGTGAAAAAGACAAATTTCCGTCGATTCAGGTGGAAGCGGGTCAAATTTGAATTCTAGCTGCCTTGTAGTTTGCTCTTTATTTTTTACAAAAATCATTTCTAGGTACATAAGTATCTATTTAATCATAGAAACAAAAAAAAAACAAGATTCAACCACTACCTAGGAACGGTCATTCCCGCCGTTTTCACCACATTTTGAAACCGGCATAAAAAATTCAAAAAAAATTCAAAAAATTGGAACACCTTCGCATGGTGTCATTATATATGACCAAGTTACCAGGAAAAATAATAAACTTGTAATACGGCAATTCTTTTTAAAAAGTGTTCTCCGAAATGAGCTATCATGCATGAAGATTCATAGCTTTCAAGCCAAATGATCAATCCTATGGCCACATTCATGGCATAGTTTGTTCAAATGATCTCATATTGTTCACAAGGGTGCATCTTGGAATGGCAAACAATGTTGCCTAAGGGAGTTTTCACTTTCTTTGGACGAAAAATTCATTTTCCATTTTTCGAGTGCCCAAAAGGAGGTTTTTTTGTGAAGGACCTACCATATATTTATTGCCAATTTGTACCACATCAATTTTCTAAAATATTAGGACATATTTAATGCACAATTGAGAAAATGGTTGGGTGTAAAAAGTTTTGATCCACCTCTCGTGAAAAAGACAAATTTCCGTCGATTCAGCTGGAAGCGGGTCAAATTTGAATTGTAGCTGCCTTGTAGTTTGCTCTTTATTTTTTACAAAAATCATTTCTAGGTACATAAGTATCTATTTAATCATAGAAACACCAAAACAATACCAAGATTCAACCACTAGCTAAGATCGGTCATTCCCGCCGTTTTGACCGCATTTTGAAACGGGCATAAAAAATTCAAAAAAAATCAAAAAATTGGAACACCTTCGCATGGTGTCATTATATATGACCAAGTTACCAGGAAAAATAATAAACTTGTAATACGGCAATTATTTTAAAAAAGTGTTCTCAGAAATGAGCTATCATGCATGAAGATTCATAGCTTTCAAGCCAAATGATCAATCCTATGGCCACATTCATGGCATAGTTTGTTCAGATGATCTCATATTGTGCACAAGGGTGCATCTTGGAATGGCAAAAAATGTTGCCTAAGGGAGTTTTCACTTTCTTTGGACGAAAAATTCATTTTCCATTGAAGGACCTACCATATATTTATTGCCAATTTGTACCAAATCAATTTTCTAAAATACTAGGACATATTTAATTTACAACTGACAAAATGGTTTGGTGTAAAAAGTTTTGATCCACCTCTCGTGAAAAAGACAAATTTCCGTCGATTCAGTTGGAAGCGGGTCAAATTTGAACTGCAACTGCCTTGTAGTTTGCTATTTTTTTTTTCCAAAAATCATTTCTAGGTACATAAGTATCCATTTAATCATAAATACATGGTTTGGTGGCGATACGTCGAGGTTTGGGCGGTGGTCGAGGGCCCCAACTCTAGAGCGCGTAAACTCGCATGCTCGCCGCGTGGTCACCGCGTGATTGTGGCATTGCCATGAGTTCTGGGAGGCCTAGGCATGTCTAGTGGGTTGGGCACTCCCCATGTAGGTGCTAGGAAGAAAATTACAACATAAGATTCTCACGAGGAGACCGATCGATGCTCAAACATTAATTAGCAGCCAAGTGTTTGATTAGAGGTACGGGAAATGTACATGGCTAATGGGCGTGAGTTTTGGTTCAGGATGATCAGTTACTAAGAAGACCGTCTTCACAAATTTTCAGCTCAAAAGGAGGAGTCTAGGTGGTACTTTCTTTGCAAAGTACCACACTTGACATAAATACGAATGTTGAAGCTGGGCTCAAAATAATGAATGGATTGAGCTGGCATTTGGTGGAGGATAGTTATTTGGGCATAGGAAAGCACTGTAGAAAATGGATACCATTTGGACATGCCAAAGTGGTACTTCCTTCACAAAGTGTTTTTTGAACAGAATAGGAAAATGAATATTTTTTAATTATTTTTGAACTAGGCAAGGAAGGTTTTTTTGCATATTTGACGAAGATATGACCCAAAGAATTTATGAGATTTTTTGGGGATTTTTGGGAATGACAGAAATATAGGTTGCTTCACAACCAAGGGCAAAAACTGCCACATGGACATGACACATAGGCAAAACTGATGAGGTGTCGCCTAGTCATAGCAATCCACCACAACTTACAAGGTTATGACCATCTATATTGGTCATGATAAGCAAGAAATAAGGCAGCGAACCAATGTTATCTGCTTTATGACCATTTTGTGTAAGGAAATTATGACCTTTTTGACCAAAATGGTCGTTATAGTTTAGGGTTTGGAGCCCCCCGAACAGCTTTTGACCAATTGGTCTCAAATGGTCATAGATTTATGACCAATTCTCCCAGGGTCACTGACAAAAGGTCATAAGTTGACATGTTTCTTGTAGTGGAAACAGAATCACAACCGAGGTGCCCACTCGGCTTAGCGCATTGGCAAGAGAAGGAATTACAAAAACTTAGTGCACATGAGTTGAGAAAGAAGAACATGGCATGGGTTCCCAAGAGGAGCAGTCAAAATAGAAATGATGTCCGACCTTCTATTGCAACAAGTGTTAAAAATGTGAAGAAAGAAAAGGATGGCCGCAAGAGTGCTATTTCAGATCTGACTCCAAATGACAAAAAGCCAGTCGAGTCTATGTTGGCTGCTAAGGACAAGAAAGTGAAGAAAGTAAACCTCAGGGATCCAATCACCGATTTTGGACATGCCAAGCCGGAGATTTCCAAAGCCAGGAAGAACTTGCCAGTGCATAAACCAAAATCCCAGCCGGAATGCCCTCTCGGCTTACCATATTCGCAACAGAAGAAGCTGCAGCTTATGGCCAAAGAGCTGGAGAAGAGGAACATGGCCTGGGTTCCTAAGGAAAAGCCTCTAGACAAGTGCGGCATCACATCTCATGTTGCGAAGCAGGCAAAAATACGGGAGTACAAGTGTAAATCCCGTAGACGAGGACGACAATTTTCATCTCACTATAGGAAACTCCAGGAGGCGTGTCATGCACATTCTTCAATCGTATCATCAGAATCAACACTATGGAATTTATCCTCGTCCGAAACATCTGACTTATTTTGGTTATTCACACTTTGGTGGACGGATTCCCGAGCACCTTTGAGATGAGAACGCATGGCCGGTATTTGCATATCGCCCTCGGAATTCATTGTGTTGGCAAAGCCGGCATCTGGCTAACAGTGTTCACCATGGTTGATCTCCTACTCCTATAGCCGATGCACAGTGTTTGCCAATACTTGCAAGGCAAACTTAATTATTGAGTCGGCCACTGATCAAGGGTCTAGTACATAAAAAGCTCTGACTCCTGGTGTTAGTTATTTGCAGGACCCAAGTCAGGAGAGAGACATTGTTCGGCGGAGGCTTGATGGTTTAGTTTGATCAATAATGAGTTGAGTCGCCGAATAGTTGACAGTATTCCTTTGTGGTGCATGGTCATAATCGTTCAGCAAGCAGCTTACCGTCAAAGGGTTCTAATATTCCCAGGGAGTGTCTGATCAAAGCAAGGTCAGGATTGACATAAGAAACTTACGTGGAGGCCTTTGTGACGTCCAATTGTTGTTCTCAGACGACTATTATCCAAGAGGCTCTACCCAAGAAGCAACACGCTTAAGAATATGACCGATAACAATTATCGTTCTTAGCATGCACAGCCGATGTAGTGTTGACATCGTGCTTGGATGAAGTATTTTCTGGCACGCAAGCTCTGCCAGAAAATAGGGGGGCATGTGTTCACACCAGATTTTGGCACGGCATAAAAAGCAAATAAGATGGCCTCAAATGGAAAAGTGCTCAAAGTGAAAAAAAAATCGTATTGTTGAGGTGAAAATTTTAATGTTTGGGCCATCGTCATCTGATCTCATCTCGAGTGCCAAAACTATGCTCAAAGCACTAAGATTTTATATCTAGATCAGTATTTGGCAGATTATACCACCAAGACTTTCTCATATGGAAAAACTTTCTACATCAATTGTATTCGTCTCGTCGAAAAGGTCGATTTTGATATAAAAATCGTCCCAATCCGAGTTCGTATGCAAAAGTTACAGCCATCCGAACACAGCACTGTCATAGAGCCATAAGTGGCGCGCCCCACCAGCCACGTGTCTGATGTGTAGCGCGAATAATAGGCTGTATTGCGTGACCGTTTTGGCCTAGAAGATGGGTTCAAATCGAAAAACGTTCAACACAAAAGTTTTTCGTCTCGTCGAAACGGTCATGATTGCTTTTCGGCTCTTTTCCACCGA
Source organism: Secale cereale (assembly GCA_902687465.1). NCBI lineage: Eukaryota > Viridiplantae > Streptophyta > Magnoliopsida > Poales > Poaceae > Secale > Secale cereale. Next base: position 225,341,030 of record LR738711.1, read on the forward strand.
GGTCGTTTACCACCTCAAACATTACCCGCAAGGTACAGCCAGTTTAAACCGAACAGTTTTGGGAAGTTCGGACAAAACCAATCCGAATTTGGCTAGGGTTTTGGACGTGAATCCAAGCTTTTTCCTTGTACGGGAAGTCCAGCCACCTCTTATATACCTAAGGGGTGATGACCGATTGAACAACACACAATCGAACAAACACATCTACTACTTTTCGTGTTCATCTATCCCCTACCCTTGTATCTTCTTCCTCGTTCTTCGTTCGTTCTTCTTCATTGCAGGGTGGCGAACCTCGAGGCCCTAGGGGCGATCAGGTCGACCTAGGGCAGCCCATAGCCTCCGCGAGCCCTGACGGGGTCCCTCCCGGGCGTGTGGGGTTTCGGGTCCTCAAAAGCGCCCACCGGATGGCTTGCGTACCGCGCTTCCGGACGGGTCTCCTTCGACGTGAGCTGCGGTGCATCACCCTCGGCGTCGGAGGTACACGGTGACGTGTTTGTGTGCGAACATTCTACTATTCTTGGAAGACCTTTTTTGAATACTGCAGGGGCTGTTATTGATTGCAACAAAGGCAATGTCAATTTTCATGTCAATGGTAATGAGCATATGGTACACTTTCCGAGGAAACAACCTCACGTCTATAGTATCAATTATATTGGAAAAACTTCGACTATTACTATTGGAGGTTTTGAGTTTCCTATTCCTACTATCAAGAAGGCATATGACATACTTATTGTTGGGGACATACATATCCCCATTGAGGTAACATAGTGTTATTCGAAAGTTCTCCAGTTTCATGTTACTCGGAAAGAGTTTATTAACAAGACCTGATCAACCTTGTTAATGGATTCATTTTGATGAACATGGGATAGGTGAATCTAGATAGCACAACCTTCTGTATCCTCCTTTTATTTTTTGTTAATTAGGTTAAATAAAAGAAAGATAGCATTATCTGTCTGTTTCCAGACTTATTCATGCAATAAAAAAATATCCCAAAAATAAAAGTTCTCCAAATGCCATGAAAATGAAATATGATTTTTTATAGAATATTTAAGAAAATATGGCACTGAACACACAGCGAGGGGAGCCAGCACGTGGCCTCGAGGGCACAGGGCGCGCCCCACTTCACAGGGCGCGCCCCCCTGGCTTGAGGGCCCCACGTGGCCCCCCTCCACTTATCCTTTCACCCATGCTCTTCTTCTTCTTCCCAAAAAAATCCCCAACCAGCTCAAACCCGAGTTCTAGCTCATTTTGCTGCCATTTTCGATCTCCTTGCTCAAAGCACCATTCACCAAACTGTTTGGGGAGATTGTTCCTTGGTATGTGACTCCTCCATTGGTCCAATTAGTTTTTGTTCTAGTGCTTTATTTGTTGCAAATTGGTGCTGCTGTGGTGACCTTGTTCTTGAGCTTGCATGTCAAATTTTCTTGGTCCCAAGTAGTTCTAATGCATGATATATCTTCTAGGCACTTATAGGAGTTGTTGCTATCAATCTTGTTGAGTTTGGTTAACTTTTATTGTGAGTTACTAAAAATTTCAGAAATTTTCAGAAATGGAAAATGTTAAAAAGATTATTGAGGGGCTCTTCCAGTAAGAGATCACAGGAGAAGAAGAAAGAAGAAAATAAGAAGTCCAAGTATCATCTTCCTCGCATGGCGGAAGTTCGACCGTGTGAATGGCCTTGTAACGATTTCATGATGTCCGCCGGTATTTAGGAAGACTTTTATTGGATGGCGAATAATGCAGGCCTCGCCGACTTCCTCAACGACCAAAAAGAATAGTATCTCTTAATCATCAATATTTTTACGCAAAGTTTTCATTTTCATTCTTGGAAAACACCACCTACGATGAAATTTCGCTTATATGATGTGAGTGAGGAGATATCACTTTTAGATTTTTGCGAAATATGCAAAATACCCTTTGGAGGTAAACTCGATGAACCACGTCATGAAGACGTCAAAGGGTTTATTGATATGATAGTTGCCGGTGAAACTAGACAAGTTGCAGTGGCAAGAATAACTAGTATACACTTCCCTGTTCTGCGCTACTTTGCTTTATTTGCTAGAAGATGTTTAATCGGTCGCGGGAACAGCGGGAATCTCAGTGCCCCTGATATTATCATTTACGCCATGCTTTGTTTCGCGACACCACTTTTAGCTTGGGCGCCGTCGTTGCCAAACGATTGAGCCTTAACCGCTCAAGAGGGCCCATCTTTGGAGGCATCTTTGCTTCTGGCCTTGCTGAACATTTTAATATACCTATTAGGCATCATGAGAAGGAAGAAAAATTGCTTGCCCCTGTTTATCTAGACTACAAGAGCATGGTAGCTCATGACTTTATTGTTAAATACAAAAATATGCAGCTCCATTATAAATTGAGGTTTGATGAAATATACTGTGAAATTGTTACCTTGCCTGCACCTTCTTTGTTTGATCTATCTACAGACGTATTCCTCATCACCTCAGATGTCTTCTACAAGTACCAAGGCCAGGCACAAGCTTCAGAGCCTGAGTCAGAACCACCACTTGATCCTTCCCGTCAATATATTTATGGGTGGGAGCTGGACGAGCTCGCCAACCAGTGGTGCCTAGAGGAGACATCTCAGTACACTGGAGGGAGTGGCTTCGATCCGTGGCCATAGACCAACTTAGGCCAAAAGCCTAAGCTTGGGGGAGTACGTGTTTCTCACCGACTTACATTCATGTTCACACTTATTCTAGCTGTCGGTGCTCACACTCTTTCACTGTACCATCCATGCTTAGTTTCAATTTCTTTTTCTTAGTCTTTTTCTTGTGTGCTAGAAAAACCTAGAAAAACAAAAAATATTAGTTGTAGCTTCCAGCTAGTTTACTTTCTTTGCTTGTAGTAGTAACTAAAAAAAATGAAAACCACAAAAGATTTCTCGTTCTTCATTTGCTTGTTGGGAGCTTTCCCGTGTAAATTGTTTCTTTTCTTTTCTTTAGGGGTTAAGAGTAGAAGACCATGGTTGAAAATGCTTAGTGGCTCTCATATGCTCTGTTGTTGAATTAACCTTGAGCCATATTACCTTGTCTTCTATCTTGTATTAAATGCGTGCAGATTCCAGCTTAGTCCAATGCACGTGCACTATTATTTTTATCCACACCGTTCGTCGTGCGAGTGAAAGGCAATAAGGATGATATATGATGCACTAATTCAGATGAGAAAAGCTAGTATGAACTCGACCTCTCTTGTTTTTATAAATATGATTGCTCGTCGTTCTTGATTCAGCTTGTCATGAATGAAACATGTTTGCAATGACAATTAGAGATCATAGCTGCTTATGCCATGCTTAATTAGCTGAGAGTTTATAATGGTCTATCTTGCGTGTCAACATGATATTAAAATAATTGTGATGTGGTATGATGGGTGGTATCCTCCTCTGAACTATTTAAGTGACTTGACTTGGCACATGTTCACGCATGTAGTTGAAACAAATCAACATAGCCTTCACGATTTTTTAGTTCATGGTAATTTATATCCTACTCATGCTTGCATTCATTGTTGATTAATTTTAATGCATGTTCATGACCGTTGTTGCTCTCTAGCTGGTCGCTTCCCAATCTCCTTCTAGCCTTCTCCTGTACTAAGCGGGAATACTGCTTGTGCATCCACTTCCATAAACCCCAAGGTTGTTCCATATGAGTCCACCATACCTTCCTATATGCGGTATTTACCTGCCGTTCCAAGTAAATTTGTATGTGCCAAACTCTAAACCTTCAAATGAAATTCGGTTTTGTATGCTCGTACAGCTCATGTATCAACTAGGGATGTCTATATCTTCCATGCTAGGTGGGTTATTCTCGCGATGAGTGGACTCCGCTCATCATTCACGAGAAAATGGCTGGTAACCAGGATGTCCAGTGCCATGCTCAAAATCATAATAAATAAACAAAACTCCCCCAGGGTTGTTGCTTGTTTGGACGGTAACCCGTGGATTCGGCTGGCCTGGAGTGTGCTTGTTCGTGGTTGGGGGAGTATAAACTTTACCATTCTATTTGGGAACCACCTATAATGTGCATAGCATGGGAGATATCGAGATTCTTGGTTGTTATGTTGATAATGAAAGTATACCGCTTGTCGGTGTACTAAAGTAGGGGTACCTTAGTATCCCGACTTGTGCACGGGCAGTAGCAGCGTCCCGTGGTGAGGCTCACCACGCGCCCGCCAAAGCCCACTCTGGTTCCCTTGAAGCCATTCAATAACAAAGTATTCAAGCTAAGAAGCAAGGCCCCGGCAAGAGGAGCTTGCCGGGAAGGCCGCTCCAGGCTCAAGATTATCCCTTCAGCACAAGACCCTGGCAAGAGGAGCTTGCCAGGAAGGCCAAAGAACAGCATTTCAGAAGACATGCCGTGGCGCATCGCGCGCCCCGGCAAGACCCGGAGGGCGCCAGCTTCCGGGCCCGGCAAGGTAGCGACCGCGGCAAGGTGCTTGCCGCGGCAAGCTTTCACTGTGTGCCTGCGCTCCAGCTCACCTGGCCACGCGTCGCCCTGGGGCCCTTCCTGGGGCACGTGGCGGATGGCTGTGCAGCCTGGGGGTACACGGTGGCAAGCCACGATGACGAAGCTACCGTCGTGGCGAACGGAGACGCCCGGACGGACGCTTTTTACACTGTTTGGGGCGACGGTGACGGGCATTCAATGCCCTTGTCCCCCACCGTCTGGGTTAGGTATAGACCACTGTGCGTACACTGTACATGCACTGTTACAACTACCACCAATTTTACGCTTTTACCCTCATCTACGTTGACACCTGTCTGTGACCCCTTTGAACTATAAAAGGAGGCCCATGCACAACGTAGAGGGGGTTCCGAAACTTGATCACTCCCACGCTCGGTGTAGCTAGTACTATAGATCTTCTTGCTCTCGAGCCAAGAACTCAATACAACCAAGGCAGGAGTAGGGTTTTACGCATCCGTGCGGCCCGAACCTGGGTAAACTGCTCGCGTGTGCCCCTCGATCTGCTCTTTGTGCTCCCTCCGCTCCCTTGCTGTACCGAAAAGGGGCTCCGGTCCCATAGGTGTTCGTGGGCGATCAGTTTCCCCGACATCTTTGGCGCGCCAGGTAGGGGGCGTCGAGGTTGTGCGAACCTGATCCGGCGTTCACGCGGGCGCAACCTTCTCCAACTTCGTCAGCTTTACCGACTACATCGACATGCCGCCGAAGAAGAAAGCTTCGGAGGTCGGAGGCCCGTCCGCGTCGATCCCGCCACCACCAGAACCAACAGTTGGTGGGGTAGACGCTGGCGGAAGGGTGGACGCCGGCGAGAACACTCACGGCGCCGCCAAGTCCAAGGACAAGACGGACGACCGAGCCCACTCCAAGACCTCGGTGTCCGTGCACGCACCACGCCCCTCTCAGGAGGTGCCGGACCAGCAGCGGCGTGGTACCCAGGGTACCATACGCTTGCTGGGACGTGGCCAAGCCGGCGGGTCGCGGGATGCTCAAGGCCAACGCGTCGGTACGAGCAAGGCGCGGTCGCCGGGGCGAGACCCTGCTCCTTCTAACGCTGTTAGAAGTCCGAGCATATCTCGCTCCACGCACCGCTCGCCACCGCTTCCCTCCTCTCCAGCAGAAGCTCTAGCTAGGGCTCAGCTGCTCCTCGACTTCCCTCCAGCGGCGGACAAGGCCGAAGACTGGAGGGCTACCATTCAAAGCCTCATCGCCTTCGCCAACAACGACACGCCGCAGCAGCCGGCAACATCACGGCCGCGGCAAGTCAGCAAAGCGAAGGCTGATAGAGACAAGACCGCCGGGGGTGCAACTACCATGCACTCCCCGCCGCAGAAGCAAAAATCGCCGACTCACCGGATCAACGTCGACGACGACTCCACGACGTCGTCGGTTCCGCGAGCTCGCCGCGATCAGCGCCAAGTCCTCGACGACAGGTGACAAGAGGACGCTCGAACTCGCATCGAGCGTCGAAGAGAAGCACGGCGACAGTTCGACCAGCGCGCTGGGACCGCTGTCGACTTGCACGCGCCCGGTGAACCAGGCGACTTGCCGTATGCGGCAGGTTGCCCTGCGTTCACCCGAGAGCTGCGGCAAGTCCAGTGGCCCAGCATGAAGAACTTCAAGCCCGACGTACCCGAGAAGTACGACGGCAAGACCCATCCCTCGGAGTTCCTCAGCATCTACACCATTGCGGTGCAGGCTGCCGGGGGATGCGACGAGAAGATTCTAGCAAATTACTTCCCGCTCGTGCTTAAGCCAAACGTCAGATCTTGGCTTATGCACTTGCCGGAGAACTCCATCTCTTCTTGGGCAGACCTGTGCCACCAGTTTGTCGGCGCCTTCACAGGCGGCCACAAACCCGACGGCCAGGAGAGCGATCTCCACATTCTTGCCCAGAAGGAGGGAGAGTCCCTGCGAAAGTACATCCAGAGGTTCAGCCGCGTCCAGCACAACATCCCGGATGTCCACCCTGCCGCGGTTATCAGCGCGTTCCACCAGAACGTGCGTAACCGCCGGATGAGGGAGGAGATGGCGATGACCAAGATCCGGGACGTCAGCGAGCTTTACGCTCTGGCTGACAAGTGTGCGCGCGCTGAAGAAGGGAGGAGACTCCCCGGAGAGGATACTGGAGCAGGAGGAACGGACAGCGAGGATGCCGCCCCGGCAAGGAAAAACCGGCGGCGGAATAATAAGAAGAACAAGAACAAGGAAGTACTGGCTGTGGAGAAGTCCGGCAAGGAGGCTGGCGACAAGAAAACTCAGGCTGGTGGCTCCGGCAAGGAGCCTGCCACTGTAGATGCCGCCGACAAGCAGGACGGCTCCGACAAGCAGTACTGCAAGATCCACCACACCAAGGGCCACGATCTCCAGAACTGCAAAAGGGTCGAATACCTCGTCGAGCAGCAGAAGGCTGAGTACGAGCGACGCGACAAGGAGAAGGCCCAGGGAGGCGGAGGTGAGTCCGGCAAGAAGTGGCCATTCAATGGCCGGGGAGGACGCCACGGCAAGGCCAAGCAGCGGCAAGGAGATAGACCTCCCCGCGGCCGCGACAAGGATGAAGACGAAGAAGATGAGGAGGACATGGATGACGGAGACAACAGTGAGCAGGAGTTCCGGAAGGCCACAGAAGTTTTGTGCGTCGATGGAGGTGCCTCTCTGCACACTTCCCACCGCCAACTCAAGCAATGGGTGCGGGAAGTGAATGCAGCTGAGCCACCCGTCGAGTCGCGCAAGCTGCTGAAGTGGTCCAGCACGCCCATCATCTTCGACCTTGAGGACCACCCTGACCGCACAACTGCGGTCGGGTGCTTGCCGATGTTGGTTTCTCCAACCATCCGCAACCTCAAGGTCACCAAGATGTTGGTTGACGGCGGGGCCGGCCTAAACTTGATCTCCTCTGCTGTAATCCGGAAGCTGCTGATCCCCGACAGCAAGCTCGAGGAAACCGGAACTTTCCAAGGAATCAACCCGGGAAGGAGCAAGCCGAAGGGGAAGATCACACTGCCAGTAACCTTTGGCGGAGAGCTAAACTTCAGGACTGAGACGATCACCTTCGACGTCGCCGATATCCCATTGCCATACAATGGGATACTTGGCCGTCCTGCGCTCGCCAAGTTCATGGCAGCCTCTCACTATGCATATAACATGCTCAAGATGCCAGGGCCAATAAGCGTCATCTCTGTCCCCGGCGACAAGAAGGACGCGCTTATCTGCGCCGACAAGATCTACCGGGACGCAGCAGCCGCGGCAGACAGCAAGACACTTGCCTCTGAAGCTCCCGGGGGGAAGACCAAGACCAAGTCCGGCAAGAGCTCTAGGGCCCACTCCGGCAAATGCACCTCTTCGGAGTGCTGCGCTGCCGTCAAGGACGCACCATCGAGCTCCACCGGCAAGTGCAAGAAGGGAATGGCAGCTCCACCCGCAAGCAAGAAGGTGTCCGCCAAGGAGGACGGCACTGGTGGTACCTTCACCATCAGTGCTACGCTCGATACCAAATAGGAAAGTGCGCTCGTTGCCTTCCTGCGGGCGAATGTCGACGTGTTTGCATGGCAACCGTCTGACATCCCCGGCGTACCCAGGAAGGTAATTGAGCACAAGCTTGCTGTTTGTCCTCACGCGCGGCCCGTCAAGCAGAAGGTCAGGAAGCAAGCGGTGGAGCGCCAAGAGTTCATTGCTGAAGAGATCAAGAAGTTGGAAGCAGCAGGCCTTGTTAGAGGTGTACTTCATCCTACGTGGCTGGCCAATCCAGTTGTCGTGCGCAAAGCTAATGGGAAATGGAGACTTTGTATAGACTTCACTGATGTGAATAAAGCTTGTCCCAAGGATCCATTTCCCTTGCCGCGCATTGACCAGATCGTTGACTCCACGGCTGGATGTGAGTTGCTTTCATTCCTTGATGCATACTCCGAATACCACCAGATATTCATGGCTGAGGAAGATGAAGAGAAGACCGCATTCATTACTCCATGTGGCACTTACTGTTTCATACGCATGCCCTTTGGACTGAAGAATGCGGGCTCAACATTTGCAAGGGTGGTCCACACTGCTTTTGAGCCACAGATACACATGAATGTAGAAGCCTACATGGATGACGTTGTGGTCAAGAGCAAGGACAAGGATACCCTGATCCGAGACCTGGATGAGACTTTTGCAAATCTGCGCAAGATACAACTCAAGCTGAACCCCGAGAAGTTCGTCTTCGGAGTCCGCTCCGGCAAGCTTCTCGGGTTCTTTGTGTCCCAAAGGGGGATTGAAGCCAATCCCGACAAGATCAAAGCCATTGAGCAAATCGAAGCTCCGAAGCGCGTCAAGGATGTACGCAGACTTGCTGGTTGTGTGGCTGCCCTCAGCAGGTTCATTTCAAAGTCTGCAGAACGCGCCCTGCCTTTTTTCAAAATCTTGAAAAAGGCAGGTCCTATGAAATGGACTCCAGAAGCGGAGGCAGCGCTGCATGACTTGAAAGGATACCTGTCCTCCACTCCAATACTTGTCGCGCCTAGGCCACAAGAGAAGTTGCTGCTGTATTTAGCAGCAACCAATCAAGTGGTTAGTGCTGCGTTGGTAGCGGAGAGGGAGGCAGATGAGGAATCCACAGCCCCGACAAGCGCATCCAGCGACAAGCAGGGGGCTTCCCCGACAAGCTCTCGCCCCGACAAGGACGAGTCTGCGCAGATACAAGGAGAAGTGAGAAAGAAGATGGTGCAGCGCCCAGTTTATTTTGTAAGTTCCCTCTTGCAGGGGGCTAGATCAAGATACTCTGGGGTGCAGAAGCTGCTTTTCGGCCTCCTCATGGCCTCAAGAAAGCTACGCCATTACTTCCAAGCACATGAGATAACAGTGGTCACTCGCTTTCCGCTGAAGAGGATATTGCAAAACCCAGAAGCAACAGGTAGGATTGTCGAGTGGGCACTGGAGCTGTCAAGCTTTGGTCTTAAGTTTGAAAGCACTTCTACTATACAGAGCAGAGCTTTGGCAGAGTTCATAGCAGAATGGACACCAACACCAGACGAAGAAGTTCCAGAGACAAACATCCCCGTCAAAGAAGCAAGCCAAGAATGGATAATGTAATTCGATGGTGCCTTCTCGCTGCAAGGCGCCGGTGCTGGTGTGTTACTCGTAGCGCCCACCGGGGAGCACCTCATGTACGTTGTTCAAATGCACTTTCCCAAGGAGCAAGCGACAAACAATACTGCAGAGTATGAAGGTTTGCTTGCCGGCCTCAGAATTGCAGCTGAGCTTGGAATCAAGAAGCTGATTGTGTGGGGAGATTCACAGTTGGTGGTCCGACAAGTAAACAAGAGCTACCAGAGTCCTTTGATGGAAGCTTATGTCGATGAAGTGAGGAAGCTTGAAGAACACTTTGAAGGCCTGCAGATGGAGCACGTTCCAAGAGCTCAGAATGATATCGCAGATGGCCTCAAGCTAACTCAACCATCCATTACACCATCAGTTGGACAAAACAAGAAGAGAAAGTTGGTCTCCGGTGACTACTTGTCGTCGGATCTTCCTGAAGCCGCCGCTAAGATCCCCAGGATCGACGACCAAGTTGCTGAGGAACAGTCTGCTCCTGCGGACCCTAGGGTTCGTGCAGTTGAAGCAGATGTTCCCGGCAAGTCTTGCTCCGGCAAGCTTGCCGGGGAACGTCCAGCTCCGGCAGAGCCGCAGGTTCTTGCCGTAGAAGCTGACGTTCCCGCAGCAGCACTGATGCCTTTAGTCCTTGTTGTTGAGCCTCAAGCTCCAGCATGGGCGCAGCAAATTGTCCATTTCCTTCAAACTGGAGAACTTCCCGAAGAACCAGAAGAGATAGAGAGAATAACCAGGCAGTCAAGTATGTACAAGTTCGTCGGCAACGAACTGTACAGAAGAAGACTCAATGGTGTCAGATCGAAATGCATTTCCCGGGAAGATGGACAGAAGCTGTTGGCAGAGATACACAGAGGCATATGTGGACACCACATTGGCGCAAGAGCACTTGCCGGGAAGGCGTTCCGGCAAGGTTTCTTTTGGCCAGAAGCCCTCCAAGATGCAACTGCACAAGTAACCAAGTGTGAAGCGTGCCAGTTCCATGCCAAGCAAATACACCAGCCAGCTCAAGCTCTCCAGACGATCCCTTTGTCCTGGCCCTTTTCGGTCTGGGGGCTCGACATCCTCGGCCCCTTCCCCGCGCTGTCGGGTGCTTTGAGTACTTGTACGTTGCTATCGACAAGTTCACAAAGTGGCCGGAAGTGGAACCAGTGAGAAAGGTGACCGCACAGTCAGCAGTCAGGTTCTTCAGATCGATCGTTTGCCGTTTCGGAATCCCAAACAGGATCATCACCGACAATGGCACACAGTTCACGAGTTGCACCTTCGTGCAATACGTCCAAGACCTTGGCGCCAAGGTCTGCTTCGCTTCTGTTGCTCACCCGATGAGCAATGGTCAAGCGGAGAGGGCAAATGCTGAAGTGCTGCGCGGACTCAAGACAAGAACCTTCGACGGGCTGCACAAGTGCGGAAGAAACTGGATCGAGGAGTTGCCGGCGGCTCTTTGGTCCATCAGGACGACACCAAATCGAGCCACCGGACAGACACCCTTTGCTCTTGTCTATGGAGCAGAGGCAGTTCTCCCCACAGAACTCGTATACGGGTCTCCTCGAGTGCTCGCTTACGATGAGCTTGAGCAGGAGCAGCTGCGGCAAGATGATGCATTGCTCCTCGAGGATGACCGTCTCCAGGCTGCTGTACGAGCTGCTCGATACCAGCAAGCTTTGCGTCGCTATCATAGCCGCAAAGTCTCGAGGAAGGCGACCTTGTTCTTCGGCGCGTTGAGTCTGCCAAGAACTCCAACAAGTTGACGCTGAAGTGGGAAGGCCCTTATCGGGTGAGACAAGTCACAAGGCCCGGCGCTGTCCACCTTGAGACAGAAGAAGGCTTACCGGTGAGCAACTCCTGGAACATTGAGCATCTTCGCAAGTTTCACCCATGAGGCACGGTTGCCGTGATCCGCTCCGGCAACCACCTTTTGTACAAGTTTTGCCGCTGTTGCATGTAAACCTTTGTACAAAGCCGGGCGCAGACCCCGTGCATCAGTAAAACTTTTGTGCTTCGCACGGCTTGTCGTTTGAGGCATTCTTGTTTTGAGTGCATGTATTATCTGACACTTTGTGCACCACACGATCCCGGTAAGCAATAACAAGCCGCAAGGCTCCATATCTATGTTTCCTCCCCTCTTCCTTTTTCTCTCAAGCAGAAGAAGTATTCCTCGCGCACAAGTTTGCCGGGGGGGAAGGAGACAGTGGTATGGACCAAGTGCTGTTCAAGGAAGGAAAGCCTTGCTGGGAAGCAAACAGAACACAAAAGCTAAGTTGCTAAAGTTTGAGCATTCAAAATTTGAAAATTCTTAGTTATCTTCCTTGAACGACCACACTTTGTATGGAAAACCTGTGCGCGGAGGAACCTACCCGTGGCTAGCCGCGCCCTTACTTTGTTTCGAGCACACTCAACGGCTTAAGTTAGCTGCGACAAGTGTCGCGCCCTTATTTCGTTTTCGAGTTCGCTCAACAACCTAAGTGTGCTGCGACTAGCTGCGGCAAGGTTTCTTGCCGGCGAAGGCATTGCCAGCAGGCCGCTGAAGTCCCGCACTCAGCGCTCGCGGCAAGGGTCCCTTTGCCGGCAAGCTCCCTAGAAGCGTAGGGTGAGAAGCATACAAAGTAAAGGGATCGAACAAGGGAGATAACACTGCATTGTCTATCCAAAATAAAGTTATATTACAAGATAACTTGCCACTGTTCTAACAAACTACTATCCATGACTTAATCAACAGCGGCAAGGGAAGCAGAAAGAAGGAAGCCTAGTCTACGCGGTCTCCGTCAACCCTCCTGATCTTGCCCACCTTGGCCACGATGTGGACAACTTGTGCCTTCAACGCTTCCTGGTCAGCTTCGGGCGGCAAGGTTCGGAGGACGTTCTCAAGATTAATCCCGGGGTTGCGGTAGACGATCTTCGTCAACACTCGCTCCATAGTACCCATGCAAAGCCGGCGTGCCTCGTTAGCCAGCTGCGTGGGGAGCTTCTCCCATAGCTGCGCGAGAGTCGGCGCCACTCCTCTGAAGAACAAACTCAGCTTGGCGCTGTGGGGGAGGCTCTCGTCGGGGGAGTACACGAGGTGCTCCGTCCTCAGCGCCACCATCTCCTTGTCGATGTTGGCGGCGGAGGCGACGAGCTCCTTGGTCCACTGCTCCACCGTCCGCTGGAAGTTGTTCTGCGTAAAGGCGGCACTGTCCAGCAGCGCCCTTTCAGCCTGGAGATCTTCTTTCAACTTGGACTCCCTGTTCCCGGCCCCGTCAAGCGACTCAGTGAGGGTGGAAACCTTCAGCTCCAAGTCTGCGATAGAGTCCTTGGCGTCGTTGAGCTCCTTGCCCTTGTCAGAGAGGCGGACCTGCAGCTCCGAGTGGCTGTGGGCGTCCTTCTCCCTTTCAAGTTTGAGCGCGGCAACCTTCTCCTTGCTCGTCTTCAGATTGAGCTCCAACTGCGCCACCCTCGCCTCCAGGTCCCTCTTGGCGGTCTCTACGGCAGCAGTGGCGTCCCTCGCCTCCTGCAGAGCCCCGCCAATGGACTGCTCGCGCGCGGCAAGGTGGTCCTCGTGGCTATCGAGGTCGACCTTCCGCTGGTTCAGCTCTCCTTCCCGCTGAGACAGATCCTCGGCGACCAGTCGCTGCTGCTCCTCAACCTCGGCCTTCTCGAGGATGAACGCCTGGTGCGCCTCGGCGAGCTCCTCGCGCTCCTCCGCCAAGTTCTGGAGGGCCGCTTGGTTGGCGGCGCGGAGCTCCGCGGCGCGCTTCTCCAAGTCGACACCAGCTTTGGCAGCCAGAGCCTCTCGGGACTCCAGCTTGGCCTGCCTGGCCCGATACAAGGCCAAAAGACGGCGCAGAAGCTGCTCCTCTTCGGGCTCACTGCTGCTGCCGGGCGCGTCGACAAGCCTTAGCCCGGCGGAGGCGAGGACTTCTCCATCAAAACTCTCCCCCTCCGCGGGTGCCCTTGATGAGGACGCCCACGGGACTTGGATGAAGACCCCGTTGGCGGCCTCCAGATAAACACCCGACCCAGCCGCGACGGCGGAGGGGTCGGCGGCCGGCGCAGCGTCCGGCGCTCCTGCGGCCTCGGGGCCAGCAGTGCGGTCGCCGGTCCCTTCCCCAGCTGCCGCGTCAGCGGCCGCGGTGGTCTCGTCGGCGGCTGGTTCTTCAGCGCCGGCCGTCCCTTCAGCGGTGGTGGAGTCGCCGGCATCACCGCGCACGTCCTCCTCGGCGATGGCGTCTGTCTCCATCGACTCCGGGGCGGGCGGATCTGACAGAAGAAAAAGAAAGGAAGAATCGTCAAGCAAATATCCAAAAAGAAGAGTTCAAGAGAAGGAGAGTACAAGGGTTACCTGCGCGGGCCTCGTCCTTTACGAGGATCCTTGCCGGGGAGTCCTCCCTTGGCGGCGTGGTAGTGGCTCCCGCCGGCGGAGGGCCGCTGGCGCCTTCCCGTGGCGGGGTGCCCACCCTTGTCGGGGTGCTCGCCCTTGGCGGGGTACTCGCCCTTGGCGGAGTACCCGCCCTTGGCGGAGCACCCTCCCTCGCTGGGGAACTCCTCCTTGGCGGGGAGGGTGGGACGAGCGGCTCGTCGGGAGCAGCCTCTTGATGCTCCTGCGGCAGCGGCTCCACTTCTGCACAAGTCAACAAGCGAACAGGACATTAGTAAGGATTAGAAGCTCAAGCGCGCCCGTCAAGCAAAAAAGTAAACAAGAGACTTACGCTGGGGGCTGCGCTGGGGGCTGCTCTCCGGAGCAGCAGGCTGGTCCGGCAAGCCTGTCGCGGGCGCATCTCCTGCCGCTGCGACGGGCTCGTCCCCCTCAAGATCAACTACAGGGATCTTGGCCCTCTTCGCAGATCTCTGGGCCAGGGTCCTGGAATATAAGCAAGATCAGAGTCAGGCAAAGAGAATTCAAGACAAGAGCAACAAGAATCAAAGGAAATAAAAGTTGCAAATGCTTACTCTTCCTCCTCCTCGTCGGAACTAAGGGCGGAGAAGTCAAAGTCTGCCTCGCGCGTCCCTGCGCGAGGAGCTGGAGGAGTAGGCTCCCTCGGGCGCTTGGCGGGCTCTGGAGCCGTGGGCTGAGAAGACCCCGCTCCGATCGTCGCCGAAGACCGAGGGGCGGAAGGAGCGCCGGAATCGGTTCGGGAAGATCCCCCTCCGCTTGCCGCTGAGACGCGAGGCGCCTCCTTGACGACCTTGCTCGTCGTGGTGGCACGCGTCGAGCGACGCTTCGGCTGCTGTCGGGGCGCCGGCTACCTCGTCGTCTCAGTGGTCTTGCGGAGGCGCTTCTTTGGCTGTGGCGGAGGACTTCGGTGGCGGAGAATTCTCCGAGGATGAAGAAGCGTCGTCGAGGTTCTGTGACCCGCCCGAGTCTTCGTCGGAATCGCCCGATTCGGCGTCCTCCTCGGCGGGCTCACTGGACTCGGTCTCCTGTCCGGCAGCCTCGCTCCTCCCGGCAGGCTCCCCGGCAGGTTCCCTGGGAGGCTCCCCGGTGGGCTTCAACAGCTTGAGGATCTCTTCCTCCTCGGCCCTGCTCACTGCATCCGCTGCTTCTGCCTCCTCCACAGAGTAACCAAACTCACCCGCGGCCTCAGCTGCGGCGGCCTCCTCCATTCTGCTAGCGATATACGCCACATCCCGGTCGGTGGTCGGGCGGGTGAGACCCTTCTTCTCTTCGGGATTGACCGGCCGCTCAACCAGGTTATCAAAGAAAGTTTGCACGGTCTCTTCTGAAGGCGCCAGCCAAGTGGGGTCCACCCCGTGGGAATCGCACAGAGGCATTACCACACAGATGGCACTAAGTGAAGAGTTGTTGCACAATGGAACTACTCCCCGCGATGGGGTAAACCACTCCGTGTGCTTGGGGTCATGCTTGAACAGCGAGCGGACCATTCCCTTGAGTTCCAAGACGGTGAAGTTGTAATTCAGGCCGGGGCGCAGCCTCATGCAGTCTGCCGCGTTGCCGAATTCCCAAGCGGACCTCTTCCTGTCCTGCAAGGGGGCAATGCGGCGGCGAAGGAAATCCGTCCCGACCTCACCTACAGTAAGGTTGGCGGCCCGGAGACGAAGGATCCTAGTAAGGGCAATCATTAGCCTCTCGTCCTCCGGGGCCAGATCACTCCAGTCCTTGCCGCGCACTACTGCGGCCCGGCGAGGTGATGTAAACTGATGGGGTTCCTCTTCCACAATCCAGCACCAATCAGCCCTCCACTCACCCCACTTGCCGCGGAGCTCTCCAATCAAGTACGCCTCTTTCTTGTTGAGCCTAAAGATCCAAGAGATGCCACCGGAGAGGGGGGACCCAGACTCTACTCGAGGTGTGAAGAAATGGCGGAAGAGAGCTACGTTGGGGTGGACTCCGACAAAGTTTTCGCAGAGATGTGCGAAAACGGCCATGGTCAAGACTGCGTTCGGGGTGAAATCTTGGAGGTGGAATCCATATGTGTTCATAACGTCACAGAAGAACTCAGAGTATGTAGGGTAGAGACCGCAATGGAAGAACAGAGCGAAGTAATGGTAACCTCCCGGATACATGTCGCAGGCTTCGGCGGGGAGGACTCTGGTGCGCGGGTGAGCCTTCGTCTCCCTCGCCCAGAACAAGTAGTACTTGTCCCTCAGCTCCCTCGCGCCGAGCCTCGGCGGGAAGACCACCATCCTCTTCCACATCGCTGCCAGCTTCGCCGCCTTCTCGGACTTCGCGTTCTTCGCCTTGTCGCTCTTCGGGGCCATGGCGGGGGTGGCGAGGGGGGTCGGCGGCGTTGAGGATGCTGGAGACGGCGGAGGAAGGGTGGGGCTCGGCTCTCGGTCGACCTTTGGGGAGGCGGAGAGCGGTGGGGGTTTCTGAAGATTGAAGAGGCAATGAAGCAATGGGG
>LR738711.1:225357555-225399698 GCA_902687465.1 Secale cereale
TCCTCTGCTTTTAAGGGGGAAGTGGGGGACGTTCCGCATTTTCCCATTAAAGAAACAGGCCACGATCTCTCCCACGACGCCGCAATAGACACGTGCCGTTAGGGAGGGATGCGGCGAATACGGAGTGGGAAACGGCGCGCCGTGGGCCGTGTGTGCCCATGCACTGTTTTGGGCCTGGCCCAACAGCACTCGGCACCGTGTGTGGCCCAGGCCCGGGGGCTCCTGTCGGTGTACTAAAGTAGGGGTACCTTAGTATCCCGACTTGTGCACGGGTAGTAGCAGCGTCCCGTGGTCAGGCTCACCACGCGCCCACCAAAGCCCACTCTGGTTCCCTTGAAGCCCTTCAAGAACAAAGTATTCAAGCTAAGAAGCAAGGCCCCGGCAAGAGGAGCTTGCCGGGAAGGCCGCTCCAGGCTCAAGATTATCCCTTCAGCACAAGACCCTGGCAAGAGGAGCTTGCCAGGAAGGCCAAAGAACGGCATTTCAGAAGACATGCCGTGGCGCATCGCGCGCCCCGGCAAGACCTGGAGAGCGGCAAGCTTCCGGGCTGGCAAGGTAGCGACCGCGGCAAGGTGCCTGCCGCGGCAAGCTTTCACTGTGTGCCTGCGCTCCAGCTCACCTGGCCACGCGTCGCCCTGGGGCCCTTCCTGGGGCACGTGGCAGATGGCTGTGCAGCCTGGGGGTACACGGTGGCAAGCCACAATGACGAAGCTACCGTCGTGGCGAACGGAGACGCCCGGACGGACGCTTTTTACACTGTTTGGGGCGACGGTGACGGGTATTCAATGCCCTTGTCCCCCACCGTCTGGGTTAGGTATAGACCACTGTGCGTACACTGTACATGCACTGTTACAACTACCACCAATTTTATGCTTTTACCCTCATCTACGTTGACACCTGTCGGTGACCCCTTTGAACTATAAAAGGAGGCCCATGCACAACGTAGAGGGGGTTTTGAAACTTGATCACCCCCACGCTCGGTGTAGCTAGTACTGTAGTCTTCTTGCTCCCGAGCCAAGAACTCAATACAACCAAGGCAAGAGTAGGGTTTTACGCATCTGTGCGGCCCGAACCTGGGTAAACTGCTCGCGTGTGCCCCTCGATATGCTCTTTGTGCTCCCTCCGCTCCCTTGCCGTACCGAAAAGGGGCTCCGGTCCCATAGTTGTTCGTGGGTGATCAGTTTCCCCGACACCGCTCAAAATGTTATTCAATCTCTATTTTTTTTCAAACGAGCTCTGGCACCTCTACAAATCACTGCTTCCCTCTGCGAAGGGCCTATCTATTTACTTTTATGCAGAGTCATCATCCTCTTATCAAAAAGCACCAGTAGGAGAGCACCTCTGGCATTGCATGTATTACTATTAATTTGCATTGAGTATGATCATGAGTGGATCTCTTTTACCACGAATTACAATGTCTAGTCAGTCCTTGATCTTTAAAGGTGCTCTGCATTTATGTTTTGCGGTCTCAGAAAGGGCTAGCGAGATACCATCATGTTATATCATATCATGATTGTTTTAAGAAGTGTTGTCATCCGAGGTTTATTATTATTGCTCGCTAGTTGATTATGCCATTGATCTGAGTAGTCTTGAGACCTAAACGTTATGGTGAATGCGGTTAGTTCATGATCTTGTTGAAAACCTGAATGCTAGCATACATATTTACAACAACAAGAGCAAACAGAGTTTGTCAAAGTTTTTCTTTATCACTTTCAGTTTATCAACTGAATTGCTTGAGGACAAGCAAAGGTTTAGGCTTGGGGGAGTTGATACGTCTCCAACGTATCTACTTTTCCAAACACTTTTGCCCTTGTTTTGGACTCTAACTTGCAAGATTTGAATGGAACTAACCCGGACTGACGCTGTTTTCAGCAGAACTGCCATGGTGTTGTTTTTGTGCAGAAATAAAAAGTTCTCGGAATCGCCTGAAAATCAACGGAGAATTATTTCAGAAAATATAAAAAATATCTGCAAGAAGATCTGCACCAGGGGGGCCACACCCTATCCTCGAGGGTGGGGGGCACGCCCTCCTTCCCAAGGTGCACCCCCTGCCTCGAGGGCCCCCCGATGCTCCACCGACGTATCCCCGGGTCCTATATATTGCGTTTCGTGGAGAAAAAAATCAGAGAGAAAGAATTATCGTGTTTCACGAGACGGAGCCGCCCCAAGCCCTAATCTCTCTCGGGGAGGCTGATCTGGAGTCCGTTCAGGGCTCCAGAGAGTGGAGATCGTCGCCATCGTCAGCATCAACCTGCCTCCATCACCAATTCCATGATGCTCACCACCGTGCTTGAGGAATTCCATCGTAGGCTTGCTGGACGGTGATGGGTTTGATGGGATCTATCATGTAATCGAGTTAGTTTTGTTAGGGTTTGATCCCTAGTATCCACTATGTTTTGAGATTGATCTTGCTATGACTTTGCTATGCTTAATGGTTGTCACTAGGGCCCGAGTGCCATGATTCCAGATCTGAACCTATTATGTTTTCATGAATATATGTGTGTTCTTGATCCTATCTTGCAACTCTATAGTCACCTACTATGTCTTATGATCCGGCAACCCCGAAGTGACAATAATCGGGACCACTCCTGGTGATGACAATAGTTTGAGGAGTTCATGTATTCACTATGTGTTAATGCTTTTCTACGATACTCTATTAAAAGGAGGCCTTAATATCCCTTAGTTTCCAATAGGACCCCGCTGCCACGGGAGGGTAGGACAAAAGATGCCATGCAAGTTCTTTTCCTTAAGCACGTATGACTATATTCAGAATACATGCCTACATTGCATTGATGAACTGGAGCTAGTTCTGTGTCATCCTAGGTTATAACTTCTACATGATGAATTGCATCCAACGTAATTTCCCATCACCGATCCAATGCCTATGAGAATTACCAATATTGCTAGTCGCTTATTTACTTTTCCGTTGCTATTATCACAAAAACTACAAAAACACTATCTTTACTTTTATTGCTGATACCACCACTATCATACTACTTTGCTACTAAACTATCTTGCTGCAGATACTAAGTTTCCGGGTGTGGTTGAATTGACAACTCAGCTGCTAATACTTAAGAGTATTCTTTGGCTCCCCTTGTGTCGAATCAACAAATTTGGGTTTAATACTTCACCTTCGAAAACTATTGTGATCCCCTACACTTGTGGGTTATCAACACACAAGCACACAAATATGATTTTTCAAACCGTTATGGTTAGCCGTTGCATGTAGATGTAGGTAAAATTTGAATTACCATCATTAAATGGCTAGAAAATCACTTGAATGTCTCTAAAAGCTCAAATGACCCCTGAAATTTTACAAATTTTCACATGACAGTTGTATTAGTGCATGTTAAGTGTAGAAAAAAATGGAAGGCCGTAAGAGGAAGTTATCTCCCGTTCTTCATCAAACATGGATTGTTCCCTCTCGGAACCACGGGCCTTCTAGTGAGTTGCTCCGATTTGTGAGTTGTGTGTGTTCAAACTTTGGTCAGACAGGTAATTTTTTTCCACATCATCTTGGTGGCATGACATTACATCAAGCAAGGTTTCATGTTTTCTGATCATATTTTATGTTTGGAATTAAAATGCCATGGCACTGCATGCATTGTTCCCTCTTGGAACCACGAGCCTTCTAGTGAGTTGCTACGGTTTGTCAAGGGTGTGTGTCCAAACTTTGGTCAAACTGGCCAATTTTTTTACCACATTATCATGGTGGCATGAAATTATATCAAGCAAGGTTTCATGTTTTTCTGATCATTTTGTAATTTTTTGGAACTAAAATGCCATGGCACTCGATGCATGTGTCCATGCCATGAGACCAGTATGTTTGAAAATTACATGTAATTTACTGCACATGGAATTAACTCGCACACAAGCACACAAATATGATTTTTCAAACCTTTATGGTTAGCCGTTGCATGTATATGTAGTAAAAATTTGAATTATGGTCATTAAATGGCTAGAAAATCACTTAAATGTCTCTAAAACCTCATATGACCCCTGAAATTTTACAAATTTTCACATGATAATTGTATTAGTGCATGTTAAACATAGAAAAATATGGAAGGCTGTAAGAGGAAGCTATCTCCTGTTCGTCATCAAACATGCATTGTTTCCTCTCGGAACCACGAGCCTTCTAGTGAGTTACTCCGGTTTGTTAGGGGTGTGTGTCCAAACTTTCGTTAAACCTGCCAATTTTTTTACCACATCATCTTGGTGGCATGATATTACATCAAGTAAGGTTTCATGTTTTTATCATCATTTTTTATTTTATTTTTAATTTAAATGCCATGGTACTCCATGCATGTGTCCATGTCGTGAGAACAATATGTTTAAAAATTCATTCTAATTTACTACACATGGAATTAACTCACACACAAGCACACAAATATGATTTTTCTAACCGTTATGGTTAGCCGTTGCATGTAGATGTAGTTCAAATTTGAATTACGGTTATTAAATGGCTAGAAAATCACTTAATTATTTTTAAAATGTCAAATGACCCCTGAAATTTACCAAATTTTTACATGACAGTTGTATTAGTGCACGGGAAACGTAGAAAAAATTTGAAGGCCGTAAGAGGTAGCTATCTCCCGTTCGTCATCAAACATGCATTGTTTCCTCTGAGAACCACGAGCCTTGTAGTGAGTTGCTCCGGTTTGTGAGGGGTGTGTGTCCAAACTTTCGTCAAACGGGCCAATTTTTACCACATTATCTTGGTGGTAAGAAATAACATCATGATTTCATGTTTTTTCTGATCATTTTTTAATTTTTTGGAATTAAAATGCCATGGCACTCCATGCATGTGTCCATGCTGTGGGACCAGTATGTTCGAAAATTCCTTCCAATTTACTGCACATGGAATTAACTCGCACACAAGTACACAAATATGATTTTTCAAACTATTATGGTTAGCCTTTGCATGTAGATGTAGGTCAAATTTGAATTACGGACAATATGTTTAGAAGGTCAAATGACCCTGAGATTTACCAATTCTTCACATGACAGTTGAATAAGTGCACATTAAACGTAGAAAAAAATTGAAGGCCGTAAGAGGAAAATATCTCCCGTTCGTCATCAAACATGCATTGTTCCCTCTCGGAACCATGAGCCTTCTAGTGAGTTGCTCCTGTTTGTGAGGGGTGTGTGTCCAATCTTTTGTCAAAATGGCCAATTGTTTTACCACATTATCTTGGTGGCATGAAATTACATCAGGCAAGGTTTCATGTATTTCTGATCATTTTTAATTTATTGGAATTAAAATGCCATGGCACTCCATGCATGTGTCCATCACGTGAGAACAATATGTTTGAAAATTCCTTCTAATTTACTGCACATGGGATTAAATCGCACACAAGCACACAAATATGATTTTTAAAACCTTTATGGTTAGCCGTTGCATGTAGATGTAGGTCAAATTGGAATTACGGTCATTAAATGGCTAGAAAATCACTTAAATATCATTAAACGGTCAAATGACTCGTGAAAGTTTCAAATTTTTCACATGACAGTTGTATTAGTGCACATTAAACGTAGAAAATTTTGAAGGCCACAAGAGGAAGCTATCTCCCATTCGTCATCAAACATGCATTGTTCCCTCTCGGAATCACGAGCCTTCTAGTGAGTTACTCCGGTTTGTGAAGGTTGTGTGTCCAAACTTTCGTCAAACTGACCAATTTTTAACCACATCATCTTGGTGATATGAAATTACGTCAAGCATGGTTTCATGTTTTCTGATGATTTTTTTATAATTTCCTGGAATTAAAATGCCATGGCACTCCATGCACGTGTCCATGCCATGAGACCAGTACATTTGAAAATTCCTTCTAATTTACTGCAGATGGAATTAACTCGCACCAAAGCACACAAATATGATTTTTCATACCGTTATGGTTAGTCGTTGCCTTTAGATGTAGTTCAAATTTGAATGACGGTCATTAAATGTCTAGAAAAGCTCATATGACCCCTGAAATTTAACAATTTTTCACATGATAGTTGTATTAGTGCATGTTAAACATAGAAAAAAATCGAAAGCCGTAAGAGGAAGCTATCTTCCGTTCGTCGTCAAACATGCATTGTTCCCTCTCGGAACCACGGGCCTTCTAGTGAGTTGCTCCGGTTTGTGAGGGGTTTGTCCAAACTTTGGTCAAACATGCCAATTTTTTACCACATCATCTTGGTGGCATGACAGTACATCAAGCAAGGTTTCATGTTTTCTGATCATTTTTTATTTTTTTGGAATTTAAATGCCATGGCACTCCATGCATGTGTCCATTCCGTGAGAACAATATGTTTAAAAATTCGTTCTAATTTACTTCACATGGAATTAACTCGCACACAAGCACACAAATATGATTTTTCAAACCGTTATGGTTAGCCGTTGCTTGTAGATGTAGTTCAAATTTGAATTACGATCATTAAATGGCTAGAAAATCACTTAAATATATTTAAAAGGTCAAATTAGCCCTGAAATTTTCCAAATTTTGACATGACAGTTGTATTAGTGCACGTGAAACGTAGAAAAAAATTTAAGGCCGTAAAAGGAAGCTATCCCCCGTTCGTCATCAAACATGCATTGTTCCCTCTCGAAACCACGAGCGTTCTAGTGAGTTGCTCCAGTTTGGGAGGGGTGTATGTCCAAACTTTTGTCAAACAAGCCATTTTTTACCACATCATCTTGGTGGCATGACATTACATCAAGAAGGTTTCACGTTTTTCTGATGATTTTCTAATTTATTGGAATTTAAATGCCATGTCGCTCCATGCATGTGTCCATGCCGTGAGAACAATATGTTTGAAAATTCATTCTAATTTACTGCACATGGAATTAACTCGCACACAGGCACACAAATAAGATTTTTCAAACCGTTATGGTTAGCCGTTGCATGTAGATGTAGTTCAAATTTGAATTACGGTCATTAAATGGCTAGAAAATTACTTAAATATCTTTGAATGGTCAAATGACTCCTGAAATTTTTTGAAATTTCACATGACAGTTGTATTAGTGCACTTGAAACTTAGAAAAAAATTGAAGGCCGTAAGAGAAAGCTATCTCCCGTTCGTTATCAAACATGCATTGTTCCCTTTCAGAACCATGAGCCTTCTAGTGAATTGCTCCGGTTTGTGAGGTGTGTGTGTCCAAACTTTGTCAAGCTCGCCAATTTTTTTACCACATTATCTTGGTGGCATGAAATTACATGAAGCAAGGTTTCATGTTTTCTGATCATTTTTAAAATTTTTGGAATTAAAATGCCATGGCACTCCATGCATGTGTCC
This sequence comes from Secale cereale, assembly GCA_902687465.1. Lineage (NCBI taxonomy): Eukaryota > Viridiplantae > Streptophyta > Magnoliopsida > Poales > Poaceae > Secale > Secale cereale. The sequence continues at coordinate 225,364,831 of LR738711.1, forward strand.
ATGCTGTGAGACCAGTATGTTTGAAAATCCTTCTAATTTATTGCACGTGGAATTAACTCGCACACAAACACACAAATATGATTTTTCAAACAGTTATGGTTAGCCGTTGCATGTAGATGTAGTTCAAATTCTAATTACGGTCATTAAATGGCTAGAAAATAACTTATATGTGTCTAAAAGCTCAAATGACCCTTGAAATTTAACTAATTTTCACCTGAGTACTTGTTAAGCGTATTAAAAAATGGAAGGCTGTAAGAGGAAGCTATCTCCCGTTCGTCATCAAAGATGCATTGTTCCCTCTCGGAACCACGAGCCTTCTAGTGAGTTGCTCCGCTTTGTGAGTGGTGTGTGCCAAACTTTGGTCAAACAGGCCAATTTTTTACCACATCATCTTGGTGGCATGACATTACATCAAGCAAGGTTTCCTGTTTTCCGATCATTTTTCATTTTTTGGAATTTAAATGCCACAGCACTCCATGCATGTGTCCATGCCGTGAGACCAATATATTTGAAAATTCCTTCTAACTTACTGCACATGGAATTAACTCGCACACAAGCACACAAATATGATTTTTTAAACCGTTATGGTTAGCCGTTGCATGTAGATGTAGTTCACATTTGAATTACGGTCATTAAATGGCTAGAAAATCACTTAAATGTCTCTAAAAACTCGTATGACCCCTGAAATTTTACAATTTTTCACATGAGAGTTGTATTAGTGCACATTAAACGTAGAAACAATATGGAGGCCGTAAGAGGAAGCTATCTCCCATTCGTCATCAAACATGCATTGTTCCCTCTTGGAACCACGAGCCTTCTAGTGAGTTGCTCCTAATTGTGAGGGGTTTGTGTCCAAACTTTTGTCAAACAGGCCAATATTTTTACCACATCATCTTTGTGGCATGACATTACATCAAGCAAGGCTTCATGTTTTTCTGGTCAGTTTTTATTGTTTTGGAATTTAAATGCCATGGCACTCCATGCATGTGTCCATGCCGTGAGAACAATATGTTTGAAAATTCATTCTAATTTACTACACATTGTGTCATACACATAGTAATGGCGCACTTTGTAAAGATGCTCCATTACTATGTCCAAATTTCATCAAATGCACCCCCCGTTGTGGACCGCCTTTTCACTTTAAAAAATATAGAATTAAATGATGGAAATGTCAAAAAATTAAAATAAAATAAGTTTCCCATGTGATATGTGGTCTAGTTATTGGGAAAATTTACAAATATGAATTTGGACTTTATTTGCAAAATCTCTCTGGAATTTAGTAAAACGGGCATAACTTTTCCATACGAACTCGGATTAAAATGTTCTTTATATGAAAAATGATGTACTCGAAATGTTACATCCGAATTCAACTGGGGGAACCCCGTTGAACATTTTCAAAATCTCAAAAAACCGAACAGAAGGAAAGTTATGGGGCTTTTAAGATCTAGAGGGGGGAAATATGAAAAAAAAATCAAACTTAGTAGTGGCGCACCATTTGCTAGGTGCGCCACTAGTAACAGAAAAAAATTGGTTTCAAAAAATAAATTGGATTTTTTTTTCAAAATATGATACGTAATATGACCGGGAAGTTTGAAATATTTTTTCAAAATTTCATCACACTCATGAACATGAACAAAGTCCTAGACATCAACAAGGTTTAATAGGATTGATATGATAGATATATCAACAAGTCACTGTGAAGTGAGCTGGCGTTGGGGTTGGATAGAACTGTGAAATTAAGCGTGCTCGGGTTGGAGTAGTGTGAGGATGGGTGACCTTCCGGGAAGTTTGACCACAGAGTGCGATTTGGCTTGAGATTAAGCATATTGACCCGAGATTAAGCCATAGTGACCTGAGAATAAGAAAAAAAGAAAAAAATTACTGAAAAAACTGGAAATTTCATTAAAAAAATTGATAAAAATTGAAAAAAATCCGAAAAAAATTGAAAAAAATTTAGTAATGGCGCACTTCTATGTGGTGCGCCATTACTAAGTCAGATAGTAATGTGGCACCTCTAGACATAGTAATGGCACACCAGGTGGTGCGCCATTAGTGTCTGGGATACTAATGGCGCACCAGAGGTGCGCCATTAGTATTAATTACTAATGGCGTGATAATTAATAGTGCCACACTTATAAGCGCCATTAATGGCCAAACTAGGTGCGCCACTAACAGGCCTTTTCCTAATAGTGTGTCTTATGGTAAGGACTTGATTATGAGGCCATTGCGACGTGGTTAGCTTAAAGGGGTTAAAACAGACAAAGGACACAGGAAGTTTTTATACTAGTTCGGCCAATTGCGGTGAAGGTAAAGGCCTACTCTAGTTGTTGTGGTATTGCTAGGGTTTCGAGGACCAGAGAGCGAATCTGCTTTGCCTGAGTCTCGAGTTGTTGTTTTCTTGCCCTAAGCCGCTGCCGGGTCGTCCCCTTATATACCTGGGTTGTCGCCCTGCGGCCTACAATGTCCCGGCCGGCTCATACAATCGTGTCCGGCTCGGTGACTCGTCTTACATGCCTTACATCACAAGTTACATATATGGCGGTTGATACTTACAGGCCTTAAGCCGCCGCGGGCCTTGGGCCCTTATCTAAACCGCCGTCTTTAATGAGCTTCTGGGCTGGTCTTATGAATCGCCGTCGGGTAACCCGGCCCCTCCTGGGCGGGTCATATGAAATACTTATATCCCCCATATTAGGCCCCAGGTTGATCTTGAACTTGTTTATGTCAATCTTTCCTCATCTTCTTGTGAGAAATTATAAACCACAGTTATCTTAGTTTTTGAAATGATAGTAATCCGCCATGACATCAGCTTTTGAAATAACGATAACCCGTCGTGACGTCACTTACTTGCAAATGGTCCAGATCTTAACAAATCTTGTGTATTTATTGGTATTCTGAGAATCGAGGCGCCTGCGCAGTTATTTACCAACTTTTCCATCTCCTCAATTTTCGCGCCTGACCTTTATCCACTCAGCTTATAAATAGGGCCGAAGGTCCCTTTCCATTCTCCCCTTCGTCTCCCTCTCTTCATCTCCTTCCTTGCGTCGTCCCTGGAACCAAGCTCCGCCGGCACCGTCGCCCTCTGCTTTGTCTTCACTAACAGCTGCCGCGTCAACCCAACGTGACCAGGCCTCTTCCGCACGCCGCCACCGTCGTCTCTGCTAGATCCATTAGGGTTCCCGTGAAGTTCTTCCGAGTTCATATTCTTCTTCCTCTGTAACTATGGCTTCTTCTTTCGAACTTTGATGTCTCTTTGTATGCTGATGTTGATAGCATCTCTTTAGTCAATACTATAAAATCTCATCTCTGCGGATAACTGGATTCGTCTCTTAGAACAGCATCATATCGATCTTAAGTTTTGCCTGTTCGTCATTTAATCTTGATTTTTGAGCAGCCGTAGATCCAAAATTACCGCCGCAACCTGTGAAAACTGTTTTTCCAAACTTAGTAAAATTTGCTTTTCTGAACACTCACATTTGCCATGGCGGCTTAATTCCTAGTTTATGATTACTCTTATACCATTAGGCCCCATTTAAACCACCATGCTGACCTTGTAGCAAAACATTATCTCCTACTTTTCTGAACCGACAACAATCTTTCACCTGTTAGGTCTGCTTGTTCACAAATCCGCCGAAGACAGTCACCACATGCAACTGGGTTCCCTCAATTGTTACTGAAGCCGGGCGAAGAAAGACCTGCACCCACAGATGATGAAGTGATTGTTTTTACGAACCACATGAACAGGGGTTTCTCACCACCCGGCTCTAAATTCTTCAGAGATGTCCTGCACTTCTTCCAGCTCCATCCCCAAGACATCGGACCCAATTCCATGTCAAATATCTGCAATTTCCATGTTTTTTTTGAAGTATATCTTGAAGAGGAACCCATCATCTTGCTTTTCAGGGAGTTCTTTTACTTGAACCACCAATATGAATTTACCAATGGCCCGAGCCTGGAGCTTGGGGCTGTCTCTATCCAAAGAAGGACAGACTCTATTTTTCCTTATGCCTGTCCGCCGAGTCATCCGAAAGATTGGAACAAAACTTGGTTTTATTGTAAAGATACTTCTCCGGCTGATGAGCATCCATTGCCGGGTTTCCGTACTCAACGTTTAGTTGCCAATCACCCTCTTGCTGAAAAACTTACTACTGCAGAACGCAAGACAATTGCCCCCACTCTGTCAAAGGTGAACTCCCTTCTGGGAAACGGTTTAATTGGAATTGATTTAGCTCGATGCTGGCTTGGTTGGCGAATTATTCCTTTAAACCGTAGGTCCGGCTTAATGTGTGAATATACTGGAGAGAAGAATGACCCTTTGCGCCATAGCTCTGAGGACATGGAGGAAAGTGTCATCACAGATATGACAAAGACTGTTTTAAATGAATCCTTGTCTGAATGCAGTAAAGTGGGCTTGTTGCCTTTCTTCAAATCTAACCCCGCACCGGAGGTAACTCTTAATTTTGATTGTTGCCGTTTTATAATTCAACTCCATTGCCAATGGTAAATTTACCGTCTCTCACATGCTAAGTCGGCCTTTTGGAAGAAAACTTATGATCATGAAGCCGCCAATAGAGCCAGAGCCTCTAAGAAAGCCGCCAAGAAAGCTGTTAAGAAGACTAAGAAGAAAACCAGTGCTTCTAGTGTGTTTGAACTGAATTACGACACTGAGTCGGAGGTAGTCCTTGACTCTCTCGGCTCTTATTTCAACTATCTTATTGACACTGATTATTGCCAGGATGACACGGAGGCCAGTCAGGCCGTAGATGAAGAGGTAATTACTATTTCCTCCGGCTCAGAATCCTTGCCAAGACAAAAAGTTCAATGAGTTATCCGGAAAGTAAGCTTTTCGCACCCTTCAGCTCATTTAGATCCTCACTTTCTTTTGAAGCAACAGCAACACCAGAACTGCCGTCGGACCGGAAACTCCAGAGAAGAAGAATTGTCTTCCGGCTTGCCCAATACCCCGCCTCGTCGAAAACGCTGGAATGAGGTACGTCCATTTCTGAACTTTCATTATCTACCAATGGGTCTTATTCAGTAATCCCTGAACTCGCCCGACTCAAATTAACAGGAAACTTCTCATTCATCCTCCAGCGATTCATCTCAGAGTCAACTTCCGGCTTTCAAGACAGGTCCTAGGTAAATGACTTGTCCCAAGTTCATTTTTAACATTAGATCTTTATATCCTTGCAACGACTTACTGCCATTGATGCAGAGGCCAAGCAAAACTTGTTAAGAGGGCCACAACGACTAAACCGATGGCTTACCCTAAGATTACTAAGCCGGCACTGCAGGCGTCTGCAACAGATGCCCAAAGGTCAACTGAAGAGGTTACTCACGACACTCCTCCTGAGGTGCCCAATGCCGCCACTGCTCCTGCCCAGGCTGATTCTGCACCTGCCGGCCGGACTTGGCGGTTTACTTGAGAGACGGTTTACACTTGATGATTCACTGGCGATCCGTCCTAACCAGATGGTTTACAAGCAACCTGCCTAAATAATACAACTCACTGGTAACCCGGTTGGCAGATCACGGATGACAAGGCCCAAGGCCCAGAAGGCCGGTTCATGTTATAGTGTGCCGGTTTATGAAGAAAACATAAGGAATATTATCTTACAAAGGAAGAAAGACTAGGACTCCTTGTAATAAAGTAATCCTAATCCTACTAGGACTAGTCATGTAACCCGCCCCTTCAACATATATAAGGAGGGGCAGGGCTCCCCAAAAGAGGGAGAAATTCTCACAAGTTTCTAGGGCTAGACACAAAGCGCCGGTTTCCGGCGACACCATGAGGATCATAATGAGACCTTACCTCAAACAGCATGTAGGGCTATTACCGGATGATGTTTCCCGGGGCCCGAAGCTGTCTAAATCTTTGTCTTGCGCGTTGCTTCTCTCGATTCCGCTCAACCCCTCTCAAGCTACCAAATAGATGCGCGGCCTCACGACTAAGTCCGCTAAACCGGACATCTGGCGTGTTAATTCCATGACACCTGCCAAACCGCCTACCCTCTCTGAACCGGCAGAAGATCGGTCTGAAGATGTTACTTTTATTGGCACAACTTTTAGAGAGCCGGGCAACCCAACAGTGTTAGCCAAACACACCACCAAGAAAGAGCTTGTTGAAAACCGGCACGTGAGGTTTGACATGTCACAGTATACATAGTTGAGTACTGGCGAAGTCTTGTCTAGTTTTCTCAGTCAGGTTCATAGCAATCGTGATCTTGAAATCAATATGGTAAAGCAGATGCATCAAAAGTTTGAGGTAACGTTCTTGACCAATTTCTAACTGTCCTTCCAGCCCCCAAGTCTAGTGGATATGATGAAACTGAATATTTTGTAGACTTTAAATCGGCATATCACTTAACCAAAAATCCCTTCTTAAAAACATTGCATGTGTAGCCCCCAAGGGCCGGCTTAATCAGGTTGAATGAGCCGGTCTTTATTAAATAATTTGCCTGCACATCATCCTTAGACCAATGATAGAAACCAAGTTGCCATCGGCTACCACAATTATCATGACATATAAAACTGATGTACATTAGCCCCCAACTGCTGAGTGCTTTTGCTTGCAAAGTGCTTGGGACTTTTATGCTTATGATATATCATCTTCAGAAGAATTTTCGCATCCATTAGCCCCAAAGGGTCAAGTGCTTTTGCTTGCAAAGTGCTTGAGACTTAATAACATGGATCCTTCTCTGAAAGAAAAACTTTAGCCTCCATTAGCCCCCAAGTGCCAAGCGTTGTTGCTTGCAAAAGGCACGGGACTTGAATCCTTGTTAAACCGGCAGTTAATCCGTCTCATGCTTACTTTACCTGTTCAGGAAGCGTCTGCAGAATTACAAACACAGTTGCAGGATGCTCGGGAACGGCTTAAGCGCCAAGAATCAGAAACTCAGAAAGTTGAATCAATATTCCAATTTAGCTTGTCTGAAGCGAATGATTATAAGGCTAAGCTTAAGTCTATGGAATCTGCATGGACTAAAAGCCGAAACATCTCTTGAAGCGGTGACGACGGAGCTCTTCGGCTTAAAACACCGTTTCTTAGAAATGACTGCAACAATCTTTGGAAAGCCGCCATACTCAACTTGTAAAATCTTGGGAAAACTAAACTCGTTACTGATCAACATAATGGTTGTGTAGGTAAAAGAAGCAGTATTCTTGGCAAAGATCCACTTGTGAAGCTAAACATCGTCTATATTCTCGTGGAACAATTGTACACTGGGTGTCGGGGAAACTGATCGCCCACGAACACCTATGGGACCGGAGCCCCTTTTCGGTACGGCAGGGGGCGGAGGTTGCACGAAGAGCAGACCGAGGCGAGCACGCGAGCAGTTTACCCAGGTTCGGGCCGCACGGATGCGTAAAACCCTACTCCTGCTTTAGTTTATATTGAGTTCTTAGCTCGGGAGCGATGAATGCTACAGTACACGCTAATCGCTAACAAGACCGAGCGTGAGGGTGAACGATGATCGGAACCCCTTCTACGTTGCGCATGGGCCTCCTTTTATAGGTCAAAGGGGTCACCGACAGGTGGCAACACAGATCAGGGTAAAAATGTAAAAAGAGTGGTAGTTGGAACAGTGTTTGTATAGTGCTCTATTCCTAACCCTGACGGCAGGGGACAAGGGCATTAAATGCCCGTCGCCGTCGCCCAAAAAGTGCAAAAAGTGACAGTCAGGGGCGTCACCGTCCGCCACGACGGTAGCCTCATCATCGCAGCTTGCCACCGTGTTCCCCTGGCTGCACAGCCTTCCGCCACGTGCGCCTGGAAGGGTCCCAGGGCGACGCGTGGGTGGATGTGCTGGAGCGCGGGTACTGAGTGGAAGCTTTCCGCGGCAAGTGCCTTGCCGCGGTGGCTATCTTGTCGCTACCGGGAGCTTGTCGCTCATCGGTCCTTGTCGGGACACGTGGCGCGTCGCGGCAAGTTCTCTTGAGGTGTCTTGGTTGGCCTTCCCGGCAAGCTCCTCTCGCCGGGGTCTCGTCTCTTTGACTTGGATACTTTGTTCTTGAATGACTCCAAAGGAACTATGAGGGGTCTTGGCGGTCGCCTGGCTAGCCTTGCCGCGGGACGCTGCAACTTCCCGTGTACAAGTTCGGGATACTAAGGTACCCCTACTTTAGTACACCGACAGGAGCCCCCGGGCCTGGGCCATACACGGTGCCGAGCGCTGTTGGGCCAGGCCCAAAACAGTGCACGGGCACGCGCGGCCTGCGGCACGCCGTATCTTACCCCGTATCCACCGCGCTCTCCCCGAACGGCACGCGTTGATTGCGGCATCGTGGGGGAGATCGTGGGGGTGTTCTTTAATGGGAAATGCGGAACGTCCGCCCCCTCCCCGTTGAAAGCAGGGGAAACAGGGGCAGTTCCTCTATTCGCCCGTTGCTGCTTCAATCCTCAAAAACCTCCGCCGCTCCCCTCCTTTTCGAAGGCCGAAAGAGAGCAGCGCTCCGCCCGCCGTCGCCACCAGCACAACCAGCGGCGTCGACATCCCTCGTCGCCTCCACCATGGCTCCGAAAGGCGAGAAGGGGAAGTCCGCGAAGTCCGCCGAGGCGCTGCGGCTCGCAGCAATGCGGAAGAAGAAGGCGGTCTTCCCCCCCAAGCTTGACGCGGAGGAGCTGAGGGATTCCTTCTACCTTTTCTGGTCGAGGGAGACGAAGGCGCATCCGCGCACCAAGGTACTCCCAGCTGTCGCTTGCAAGATGTTCCCGAATGGCTACGCATTCTTCGCTCTGTTCTTCTACTGCGGGCTCTGCCCGCCCTATTCTGAGTTCTTCTGCGACATCAGGAACACCTACGGGTTCCACCTCCTTGACTTCACCCCCAACGCCGTCCTGACAATGGCCGTTTTCGCACACCTCTGCGAAAACTTTGTTGGAGTCTTCCCCAATGTAGCTCTTTTCCGCCATTATTTCACGCCCCGAGTTGAGAGGGGGGAGCCTCTGTCTGGCGGAATCTCTTGGATCTCTAGGACCCATAAGAAGGAAGCTTACTTATTGGGAGAGCTCCGCGGCAAGTGGGATGAGTGGAGAGCCAACTGGTGTTGGATCGTAGAGGATAACCCGCAGCACTTTACCGCCGGGCGCCAAGCCCCAGTAGTACGCGGTGAAGACTGGAGCGACTTGGCCCCGAAAGATACCAGACTGAAGATTGCCACTACCCGGATCCTTCGCCTCCAGCAAGCCAAGCTCACTGTAGGCGCCGTTGGAGCAGATTTTCTCCGCCGCCGTATCGCCCCCTTGCAGGAGAGGAAGAGGCCCGCCTGGCAGTTCGAGAACGCGGCAGATATCATGAGGCTGCGCCCGGGCCTCAATTATAAATTTACTGTCCTGGAGCTCAACGCGATGCTCCAGGCGTTGTTCAAGTACGACTCCGACCATCCCGAGTGGTTTACGTTGCCGAGGGGCGTAGTTCCGCTGTGCAACAACTCGTCGCTCAGCGCCATCCGTGCAGTGATGCCGCTGTGCGATTCCCACGGGATTGATCCGACTTGGTGGGAGCCTACCAACGAAGCTGTGCAGGCGTTCTTCGACAACTTGGTGGAAATGCCAGTAAACTCCGACGAGAAGAAAGGCCTCACTCATGACACCACTAACCAGGAGATGGCATACATTGCCACCAGGCTGGAAGAGGCAGCGGCAGCCGCGGCCGCGGGCGAGTTCGGGTACACAGTGGAGGAGGCGGAGGCAGCGGAGGCGACAAGCCTTGCCGAGCAGGAATAGTTTCTCAAAGCGGAGAAGCTTGCCGGGAAGGTCGCCGAGACAAGTGAGCCCGCCGAGCAAGGCGTCGAGTCGAGCGGGCCCGCCGAGCAGGGCGCCGAGTCGAGCGGTCCCGTTGGAGACACGAGCGGCTGACTGGAGATCGGCTCCTCTTCTTCCTCATCCTCGGGCAGCTCGCCACCACCAGCAGAGCCTCCGGCTCCACCGAGAAGGCGCCTCCGCAAGGCCGCAGACGTGACGGAGCGGCAGGCGGGCCAACAGCCGCAGCGCCGCACGACACGCTCCACTGCGGCAAGCAAGGTTGCCAAGGGAGCACCTCGCGCTTCTGCGGCAATAGGAGCGGGATCTTCCCGGACTGGCGCCCCTGTTCCCGCCGCTCCTCGCGCTTCGGCGGCAACCGGAGCGGGGTCTTCTCAGACAACCGTCCCTGCTCCCGCCAAGCGGCCAAGGGAGCCCACTCCTCCGCCTCCTCGCGTTGGGACGCACGAGCCAGATTTTGACTTTTCCGCGCTCAGCTCCGACGAGGAGGAAGAAGAGTAAGTCTTTGCAATTCTTGTACTTCTTCGATTTTCTGTTGCTTTGTCTTGCATCTCTTTCGCTTAACTCTGAACCTGTCCTTTTCAGAACTCTGGCCCAGAGGGCGGCGAAGAGGGCCAAGGTCCCGGTGATCGTCATCGAGGACGAGCCCGCCGCAACAGCAGGGGGTGCGCCCGAGACAAGCTTGCCCGATCCGACGTCTGGTCTTCAGAGCAGCCCCCAGCGCAGCCCTCAGCGTAAGTTTTTTGTCCACTTTCCGCTGTCAGGCGCGCATGGGTACTCTATCTTTGCTGACGCTTGCTTGTTGATTTGTGCAGGAGTAGAGCAGCAGCATCAGGAGCGCCAGGAGGTCGCCCCCGACGTGCCGCACGCCTCGACCACACCGCCAAGGGGAGCCTCCCGGCAAGGGAGAACACTCCGCCAAGGGCGAGCACCCCGCCAAGGGCGAGCATTCCGCCAAGGGCGAGCTCTCCGGCGAGGGATGGCGCTAGCGGCCCTCCACCGACGGGAGCTACCACCACGCCGCCGAGGGAGAGCTCCCCGGCAAGGAACCTCACCGAGGAGCCGGCCCGCGCAGGTAAACCCTTGGATTTTTCTTCTTTCAATTCTCCTTTTTGGATATTTGCTTGATTGTTTGTCTTTTCTTTTCCTTCCCCTCCGTCAGACCCGTCCGTAGCTGAGCCAATGGAGACGGAGGTCGTTGCTGACGACGCCGCCGTTGCAGACAATCCCGCCGGCGCGGAGGCCGCCGAAGCTGCCGCCGCAGCAGCTGGCGAAGGGGCTGGTGGTCGTACTGACGGCCCTGAGGCCGCAGGAGCGCCGGGCGCTACACCGGCCGCCGAGCCCTCCGCCACTGCCGCAGCCCCGAGCTCCGACGAGCCCGAGCCGGGCGCCTACTTAAAGGCCGGCGACGACGTCTTCATCTAGCTCCCCTGGGCGTCCATGTCGAGGGCGCCAGTCGAGGGAGAGATCTTTGTCGGGGAGGTCCTTGCATCTGCCGGGCTGAAGCTTGTGGACGCGCCGGGCAGCAGTAGCAGCAGTGAGCCCGAGGAGGAGCGGCTGATGCGGAAGTTGCTGGCGCTTTACCGCGCCCGGCAAGCCAAGCTGGAGTCCCGCGAGGCTCTTGCCGCGAAGGTGGGAGCTGATATCGAGAAGCGCGCGGAGGAGCTCCGGGCCATCAACCAAGCACCTCTCCGATCCTTGGCGGAGGAGAGGGAGCAGCTTGCCGAGGCATAGCAGGCCTTCATCTTGGAGAAGGCAGAAGTGGAGGAGTAGCAACGGCTTGCCGCCGAGGAGCTATCCATGCGAGAAGGCGAGCTGACGCAGCGGAAGGTCGACCTCGACAGCGACGAGGATGAGCTTGCCGCGCGCGAGCAATCGCTTGGCGGAGCTTTGCAGGAAGCAAAGTATGCTGCCGCAGCCGCCGAGACCGCCAAGAGGGAGTTGGAGACGAGGGTGGCGCAGCTGGAGGCCAACCTGAAGACGAGCGGCGAGGAGGTCGCCGCACTCAAGCTCGAGAGGGAGAAGGACGCCCACAGCCATTCGGAGCTGCAGGTCCGCCTCGCCGAGAAGGGCAAGGAGCTCACCGCCGCCAAGGACTCCATCGCCAACCTCGAGCTGAAGCTGGCCACGCTAACCCAGACGCTGGACGGCGCCAAGGAGCGGGAGGCGACCCTGAAGGAGGAGATCAGGGCCAAGAAGGCGCTGCTGGACAGCGCCGCCATCTCCCAGAACAATTTTAGGCAGATCGTCGAGCTCTGGACGGAAGGCCTTGTCAACACCGCCGCGGACATCGACAAGGAGCTAGCGCAGCTGGGGGCGGAGTATCTCGGGTACTCCACCGACGAGAGCCTCCACCCCAGCGCCAAGCTTACTCTATTCTTCAGAGGCGTGGCGACGGCCCTCCAGCAACTCCGGGAGAAGATCCCCAAGCAGCTGGCGGACGAGTCGCGCAGGCTCTGCGCGGGGGCCCTGCAGAAGGTGTTGATGAAGGTGGCCTTCCGCAATCCAGGCCTCAACCTCACCAACGTCCTTAGGAGCTTGCCGCCGGACGCCGACCAAGAAGCGCTCAAGGCCCTTGTCGCACCCATTGTGGACAAGGTGGGTGGCATCAAGAGGGTCGAGGGCGACTGCGCGGACTAGTCTTGTCCATTTTCTTCTTTTCCTTGTCGCTGTTAACCATGTTATGAAAACAGTCTATTAGAGCTGCGACAAGTTGCTTTGTAATATAACTTTATTTTGGGTAGTTAATGCAATGTTATTTCCTTTACTTGACTTCCTTGCTTTGTATGTTTTTACCCTTAAGCTTCTAGGGAACTTGCCGGCGTAGGCACTCTGCCGCGAGCGCTGAGTGCGGAACTTCAGCAGCCCGCTGGCGGTGCCGTCGCCGACAAGAAACCTTGTCGCAACCAGTTGCAGCACACTTAGGTTGTTGAGCGGGCTCGGAAACAAAGTAAGGGCGCGACACTTGTCGCAGCGCGCTTAAGCTGTTGAGCAAACTCGAAACAAAATAAGGGCGCAACTAGCTACGAGTTGGTTCCTCCGCGCACAGGTTTTCCATACAAAACACGGCCGTTCAAGGAAGATAACTTAAAAGTTTAAAAAAATTGATTGCTCAAACTTTGGCAACTTAGCTTTTGTGTTGTTTGCTTCCCGGTAAGGCCAAACTTTCTTGAATGGCACTTGGTCCATACCACCATCTTCTCCTCCCCCCCCCCGGCAAACTTGTGCGCGAGGGAACTTTGCTTTTCCTTGAGAAAAAAGAAAGAAGAGAAAATGCAGATATGGAGCCTTCTGGCTTGTTATCGCTTACCGGGGGTAGGTGCTGCACAAAGTGTCAGATAGCACATGCAGGAAAAATAGAAAGCATGAAATGACAAGACGTGTGGGGCACATAAGCTTTACTGATGCACGGGATCTGCGCCCGGCTTTGTACGAAGGATTACATGCAACAGCGGCAAGACTTGTACAAAAGGTGGTTGCCGGAACGGATCACGGCAACCGCGCCTTATGGGTAAAACTTGCGAAGATGCTCTATGTTCCAGGAGTTGCTCACCGGAAAGCCATCCTCGGTCTCACGGCGGACAGCGCCGGGCCTAGTGACTCGTTTCACCCGATAAGGGCCTTCCCACTTCGGCGTCAACTTGTTGGAATTCTTGGCGGACTGAACGCGCCGAAGAACAAGGTCGCCTTCCTCGAGACTTCTGGCTTTAACTTTGCGGCTATGGTAGCGACGCAAAGCTTGCTGGTAGCGCGCAGCTCGCACAGCGGCCTGAAGACGGTCTTCCTCAAGGAGCAGCGCATCATCTTGTCGCAGCTGCTCTTGCTCGAGCTCATCATAAGCGAGCACTCGAGGCGACCCGTATACGAGTTCCGTGGGGAGAACTGCTTCTGCTCCATAGACCAGAGCAAAGGGTGTCTGTCCAGTGGCTCGATTTGGCGTCGTCCTGATCGACCAAAGAACCACCGGCAGCTCCTCGATCCAGTTTCTTCCGCACTTGTGTAGCTTGTCGAAAGTTCTGGTCTTGAGGCCACGCAACACTTCAGCATTTGCCCTCTCCGCTTGACCGTTGCTTCTCGGGTGAGCAACAGAAGCGAAGCAAACCTTGGCACCAATATCTTGGACGTACTGCATGAAGGTGCGGCTCGTGAATTGCGTACCGTTGTCGGTGATGATCCTGTTAGGGATTCTGAAACGGCAAACAATCGACCTGAAGAACTTGACTGCTGACTATGCGGTCACCTTTCTCACTGGTTCCACTTCCGGCCACTTTGTGAACTTGTCGATTGCAACGTACAAGAACTCAAAGCCCCCGGCTGCGCGGGGAAAGGGGCCGAGGATGTCGAGCCCCCAGACCGAAAATGGCCATGATAAAGGGATCGTCTGGAGAGCTTGAGATGGCTGATGTATCTGTTTGGAATGGAACTGGCACGCTTCACACTTGGTTACTTGTGCAGTTGCATCTTGGAGGGCTGTCGGCCAAAAGAAACCTTGCCGGAACGCTTTGCCGACAAGTGCTCTTGCGCCAATGTGGTGACCACATATGCCTCCATGTATCTCTGCCAACAGCTTCTGTCCATCTTCCCGGGGAATACATTTCAATTTCACACCGTTGAGTCTTCTTCTGCACAGTGTGTTGTTCACAAACTAGTACATACTTGACTGCCGGGCAACTTTTTCAGCTTCTTCTTGCTCTTCGGGAAGTTCTCCTGTCTGGAGGAAACGGACGATCTGCTGCGCCCATGCTGGAGCCTGTGGCTCGACAACAAGGACTAAAGGCATGTTTGCCGCTGCGGGAACGTCTGCTTCCACGGCGAGAACTTGTGGCTCAGCCGGAGCGTGATGTTCCCCGGCAAGCTTGCAGGAGCAAAACTTGTCGGGAGCTTCCGCTTCAACAGAACAAGTCCTGGGACTTGCCGGAGTGGATTGCTCCTCAGCACCCTTGGTGTTGATCTTGGGGACCTTCTTGGCGGCGGCTTCGGGAAGCTCTGCCGGAAAGTAGTCGCCAGAAACCAACTTCCTCTTCTTGCTCTGTCCAGCTGCTGGTGTTACGGATGGTTGAGTCAGCTTGAGCACAAAGATACCTGGTTCCACAGGCAGCTTTAGTGCAGCACACTTTGACAGGCTATCTGCGATGTCGTTCTGAGCTCTTGGAACGTGCTCCATCTGTAGGCCTTCAAAGTGTTCTTCAAGCTTTCTCACTTCGTCAACGTAAGCTTCCATCAACGGACTCTGGTAGTTCTTGTTTACTTGGCGGACGACAAGCTGCGAGTCACCCCTTACAATCAGCTTCTTAATCCCAAGGTCTGCCGCGATCCTGAGACCGGCAAGCAAACCCTCATACTCTGCGGTATTGTTTGTCGCTTGCTCCTTAGGAAAGTGCATCTGGACCACGTACTTGAGGTGCTCTCCGTTGGGCGCGACAAGCAGCACGCCAGCACCGGCGCCTTGCAGCGAAAAGGCACCATCAAAGTACATTATCCATTCTTTGCTTGCTTCTTTGACAGGGATGCTCGTCTCTGGAATCTCTTCATCTGGCATTGGCGTCCACTCCGCTATGAATTCTGCCAATGCTCTGCTTTGGATAGTTGAAGTGCTTTCAAACTTGAGGCCAAAGCTTGACAGTTCTAGTGCCCACTCGACAATCCTGCCTGTTGCTTACGGATTCTGCAGTATCCTCTTCAGCGGAAAGCGAGTGACAACTGTTATCTCGTGCGCTTGGAAGTAATGGCGCAGCTTCCTCGAGGCCATGAGAAGGCCGAAAAGCAGTTTCTGCACACCAGAGTACCTTAACCTAGCCCCCTGCAGAAGGGATCTGACAAAGTAGACTGGGCGCTGCACTATCTTCTTCCGTATCTTCTCTTGCATCTGCGCAGATTCATTCTTGTCGGGACCAGAGCTTGTCGGGGAAGCCCCCTGCTTGTCGCTGGATGTGCTTGCCGCGGCCGCTGGCCCATCGTCTGCCTCCCCCTCCGCTACTAACGCATCACTAACCACTTGATTGGTTGCCGCTAGATATAGCAGCAACTTCTCTTGTGGCCTAGGTGCGACAAGTATTGGAGTGGAGGACAAGTACCTCTTCAAGTCTTGCAGCGCTGCCTCCGCTTCCGGAGTCCATTTCATTGGACCTGCCTTTTTCAAAATTTTGAAAAACGGCAGGGCGCGTTCAGCAGACTTAGAGATAAACCTACTGAGAGCAGCCACGCAGCCGGCAAGCCTTCGCACATCCTTGACGCGCTTCGGTGCTTCGATCTGCTCGATGGCCTTGATCTTGTCGGGATTGGCTTCAATCCCCCTCTGAGACACGAAGAACCCGAGAAGCTTGCCGGAGGGGACTCCAAACACGCACTTCTCGGGGTTGAGCTTGAGTTGGATCTTGCGCAGATTCGCAAAAGTTTCATCTAAATCTTGGATCAGAGTAGCCCTGTCCTTGCTCTTGACCACTATATCATCCATGTAAGCTTCTACATTTCTGTGTATCTGTGGCTCAAAAGCGGTATGGACTACTCTCGCAAACGTTGAACCAGCATTCTTCAATCCAAAAGGCATACATATGAAGCAGTAAGTGCCACACAGAGTAATGAATGTGGTCCTCTCCTCATCTTCTTCAGCCATGAAGATCTGGTGGTATCCTGAATATGCATCAAGAAACGAAAGCAACTCACATCCAGCCGTGGAGTCAACAATCTGGTCAATGCGCGGCAAGGGAAAGGGGTCTTTAGGACAAGCTTTATTCACATCAGTGAAGTCGATACAAAGCCTCCACTTTCCGTTTGCCTTATGCACGACAACAGGATTGCCCAACCACGTGGGATGGAGCACACCTCTGACAAGGCCTGCTGCTTCCAACTTCTTGATCTCTTCGGCTATGAACTCTTGGCGCTCTACTGCTTGTTTCCTGACTTTCTGCTTGACGGGCCGCGCGTGAGGACAAATGGCAAGCTTGTGCTCAATTACTTTCCTGGGAACACCGGGGATGTCAGACGGTTGCCATGCAAACACGTCGACGTTCGCCCGCAGGAAAGCAACGAGTGCGCTTTCCTATTTAGGGTCAAGTGTGGCACTGATGGTAAATGTACCACCAGTGCCGTCCTCGTTGGCGGACACCTTCTTGGTTGCTGGCGGAGCTGCCATCGTCTTCTTACACTTGCCGGTGGAGCTCGATGGTGCGTCGTCGACGGTAGCGCAGCACTCCGAAGAGGTGCGCTTGCCGGAGTGGGCCCCAGAGCTCTTGCCGGACTTGGTCTTCTTCTTTCCCCCGGGAGCTTCAGCGGCAAGTGTCTTGCTATCTGTCGCGGCTGCTGCTTCCCGGTAGATCTTGTCGGCGCAGATAAGAGCATCCTTCTTCTCGCCAGGGTCAAAGATGACGCTTATCGGGCCGGGCATCTTGAGCATGTTGTAGGCATAGTGAGAGGCTGCCATGAATTTGGCGAGTGCTGGACGGCCAAGTATCCCATTGTAGGGCAATGGGAAATCGACAACGTCGAAAGTGACCCTCTCAGTCCTGAAGTTCAGCACTCCGTCAAATGTCACTGGCAGCGTGATCTTCCCCTTCGGCTTGCTCCTTCCCGGGATGATCCCTTGGAATGTGCCGGTTTCTTCGAGCTCGCTGTCGGGGATCTGGAGTTTTTGGATCACAGTGGAGGAGATCAAATTCAAGCCGGCCCCGCCGTCAACTAACATCTTGGTGACCTTGAGGTTGCGGATTGTTGGTGAAACCAATATCGGCAAGCAACCGACCGCAGTTGTGCGATCGGGGTGGTCCTCAATATCGATGATGATAGGCGTGCTGGACCACTTCAGAAGTTTGAGCGATTCGACGGGTGGTTCTGCTGCATTAACTTCCCGCACCCATTGCTTGAGTTGGCGGTGGGAAGTATGCAGAGAAGCACCACCGTCAACACACAGAACCTCTGTGGTTTTCTGAAACTCCTGCTCGCTGTTCTCTCCATCATCCATGTCTTCGTCGTCGTCTTCATCTTCGTCCTTGTCGCGGCCGCGGGGAGGTCTGACTCCTTGCCGCTGCTTGGCCTTGCCGCGGCGTCCTCCCCGGCTGTTGAATGGCTGCTTCTTGCCGGATCCTCCAACACCTCCTTGGTCTTTCTCCTTGTCGTGCCGCTCGTACTCAGCTTTCTGCTGCTCGACAAGTTGCTCGACCCTCTTGCAGTTCTGGAGGTCGTTCCCCTTGGTGCGGTGGATCTTGCAATACTGCTTGTCGGTGCCGTTCTGCTTGTCGGCGGCTGCCACAGCCTGGCAGTTGGTGCACGCGGCAGTCTCCTTGTCGGAGCTACCAGCCTGGGCTTTCTTGGCGCCAGCCTCCTTGCCGGACTGCTCAACGACTAGCACTTCCTTGTTCTTCTTCTTCCTGTTGCCCAGCAGCCGTCTTTTCTTTGCCGGGGCAGCATCCTCGCTGTCGGATCCCCCTGCTCCTGTATCTTCTCCGGGGAGTTTCCTCCCTTCCTCAGCGCGTGCACACTTGTCGGCCAGGGCATACAGCTCGCTGACGTCCCTAATCTTGCACATCACCATCTCCTCCCTCATCCGGCGGTTACGCATGTTCTGATGGAACGCGCTAATAACCGCGGCAGGGTGGACGTCTGGGATGTTGTGCTGCACGCGGCTGAACCTCTGGATATACTTGCGCAGGGGCTCTCCTTCCTTCTGGGCGAGTAGGTGGAGGTCACTCTCCTGGCCATGAGGCTTGTGGCCGCCTGTGAAAGCGCCGACAAACTGATGGCACAGGTCAGCCCAAGAAGAAATGGAGTTATCCGGCAAGTGCATGAGCCAAGATCTGACGTTTGGCTTGAGCACAAGCGGGAAGTAATTGGCGAGTATCTTCTCGTCTCGTCCCCCAGCAGCCTGCACCGCGATGGTGTAGATGCTGAGGAACTCCGACGGGTGTGTCTTGCCGTCGTACTTTTCCGGCACGTCGGGCTTGAAGTTCTTCATGCTGGGCCACTGGACTTGCCGCAGCTCACGAGTGAACGCAGGGCAACCCACCGCGTATGGCAAGTCGCCTGGTCCCCCTGGCGTGAGCATGTCAACAGCGGGCCCAACGCGCTGGTCAGATTGACGACGTGCTTCTCTTCGGCGCTCGATGCGGGTCCGAGCGTCCTCTTGTTGTCGATCTTGAAGGACTTGGCGCTGATCGCGACGAGCCCGTGGATCTGACGACGCGGTGGAGTCGCTGTCGACGTTGATCTGGCGGGTCGGCGATCTTGGCCTTCGTGGCGGGGAGTGCACGGTGGTTGCACCGCCAGCGGTCTTGTCGCCATCGGCCCGCGCCTGGCTGACTTGCCGCGGCCACGATGTGCTCGGCTGCTGCGGGGAGTCGCCGTTGGCAAAGGCGATGAGACTTTGGATGGTGGCCCTCCAGTCGTCGGCCTTGTCTGCCGCTGGAGGGAAGTCGAGGAGCAGTTGAGCTCGTGCTAGAGCTACTGCTGGAGTGGCGGGTAGCGGTGGCGAGCGGTGCGAGGAGCGAGATATGCTCGGACTTCTAACTGCGTTAGAAGGAGCAGCATCTCGTCCCGGCGATCGCGCCTTGCTCGTGCCGGCATGTTGATGCGCATGCTGGCCTTGAGCGTCCCGGGATCCGCCAGCTTGACCCTGGCCCAGGAGGCGTATGGTACCTTGGGTACCACGACGCTGCCGGTCTCGCGCATCCTGAGATGGGCGCGGTGCGTGCACGGACGCCGAGGTCTTGGAGTGCGCCCGGTCGTCGTGGAAGCCGGCTGCGCCGCCGGTAAGCAGCGCAGCTTTGTCCGTGGACTTGGCGGCACCGTGGGTTCCCTCGTCGACGTCCGTCCTTCCGCCGGCGTCTACCCCACCCGCCGTTGGCTCCGGCGGTGGCGGGATCGACGCGGACGGGCCTGCTGCCTCCGAAGCCTTCTTGTTCGGCGGCATGTTGATGAAGATGGTGATGAAGATTCCGCTCGGGTGAACGCCAAACTGATCGCCCACGAACACCTATGGGACCGGAGCCCCTTTTCGGTACGGCAGGGGGCGGAGGTTGCACGAAGAGCAGATCGAGACGAGCACACGAGCAGTTTGCCAGGTTCGGGCCGCACGGATGCGTAAAACCCTACTCCTGCTTTAGTTTATATTGAGTTCTTAGCTCGGGAGCGATGAATCTTACAGTACACGCTAATCGCTAATAAGACCGAGCGTGAGGGTGAACGATGATCGGAACCCCTTCTACGTTGCGCATGGGCCTCCTTTTATAGGTCAAAGGGGTCACCGACAGGTGGCAACACAGATGGGGGTAAAAATGTAAAAAGAGTGGTAGTTGGAACAATGTTTGTATAGTGCTCTATACCTAACCCTGACGGCAGGGGACAAGGGAATTAAATGCCCGTCACCGCCGCCCAAAAAGTGCAAAAAGTGACCGTCAGGGGCGTCACCGTCCGCCACGACGGTAGCCTCGTCATCGCAGCTTGCCACCGTGTTCCCCTGGCTGCACAGCCTTCCGCCACGTGCGCCTGGAAGGGTCCCAGGGCGACGCGTGGGTGGATGTGCTGGAGCGCGGGTATTGAGTGGAAGCTTGCCGCGGCAAGTGCCTTGCCGCGGTGGCTATCTTGTCGCTACCGGGAGATTGTCGCTCACCGGTCCTTGCCGGGATGCGTGGCGCGTCACGGCAAGTTCTCTTGAGGTGTCTTGGTTGGCCTTCCCGGCAAGCTCCTCTCGCCGGGGTCTCGTCTCTTTGACTTGGATACTTTGTTCTTGAATGACTCCAAAGGAACCAAAGATGTCGGGGAAACTGATCGCCCACGAACACCTATGGGACCGGAGCCCCTTTTCAGTACGGCAGGGGGCGGAGGTTGCACGAAGAGCAGATCGAGGCGAGCATGCGAGCAGTTTACCCAGGTTCGGGCCGCACGGATGCGTAAAACCCTACTCCTGCTTTAGTTTATATTGAGTTCTTAGCTCGGGAGCGATGAATGCTACAGTACACGCTAATCGCTAACAAGACCGAGCGTGAGGGTGAACGATGATCGGAACTCCTTCTACGTTGCGCATGGGCCTCCTTTTATAGGTCAAAGGGTTCACCGACAGGTGGCAACACAGATGGGGGTAAAAATGTAAAAAGAGTGGTAGTTGGAACAATGTTTGTATAGTGCTCTATACCTAACCCTGACGGCAGGGGACAAGGGCATTAAATGCCCGTCGCTGTCGCCCAAAAAGTGCAAAAAGTGACCGTCAGGGGCGTCACCGTCCGCCACGACGGTAGCCTCGTCATCGCAGCTTGCCACCGTGCGCCTGGAAGGGTCCCAGGGCGACGCGTGGGTGGATGTGGTGGAGCGCGGGTACTGAATGGAAGCTTGCCGCGGCAAGTGCCTTGCCGCGGTGGCTATCTTGTCGCTACCGGGAGCTTGTCGCTCAGCGGTCCTTGCCGGGACGCGTGGCGCTTCGCGGCAAGTTCTCTTGAGGTGTCTTGGTTGGCCTTCCCGGCAAGCTCCTCTCGCCGGGGTCTCGTCTCTTTGACTTGGATACTTTGTTCTTGAATGACTCCAAAGGAACCATGAGGTGTCTTGGCGGTCGCCTGGCTAGCCTTGCCGCGGGACGCTGCAACTGCCCGTGTACAAGTTCGGGATACTAAGGTACCCCTACTTTAGTACACCTGTCGGTGGTCTGAGAAGACCCCGCTCTGGTTGCCGCCGAAGCGCGAGGAGCGGCGGGAACAGGGGCGCCAGTCCGGAAAGATCGCGCTCCTGTTGCCGCAGAAGCGAGAGGTGCTCCCTTGGCAACCTTGCTTGCCGTAGTGGAGCGTGTTGCGCGGCGCTGCGGCTGTTGGCCCGCCTGCCGCTCCGTCACGTCTGCGGCCTTGCGGAGGCGCCTTCACGGTGGAGCCGGAGGCTCTGCTGGTGGTGGCGAGCTGCCCGAGGATGAGGAAGAAGAGGAGCCGATCTCCAGTGAGCCGCTTGTGTCTCCAACGGGCCCGCTCGACTCGGCGCCCTGCTCGGCGGGCCCGCTCGACTCGACGCCCTGCTCGGCGGGCTCACTTTTCTCGGCGACCTTCCCGGCAAGCTTCTCCGCTTTGAGAAACTCTTCCTGCTCGGCAAGGCTTGTCGCCTTCGCTGCCTCCGCCTCCTCCACTGTGTACCCGAACTCGCCCGCGGCCGCGGCTACCGCTGCCTCTTCCCGCCTGGTGGCAATGTATGCCATCTGCTGGTCAGTGGTGTCGCGAGTGAGGCATTTCTTCTCGTCGGAGTTGACTGGCATTTCCACCAAGTTGTTGAAGAACGCCTGCACAGCTTCGTCGGTAGGCTCCCGCCAAGTCGGATCAATCCAGTAGGAATCGCACAGCGGCATCACTGCACGGATGGCGCTGAGGGACGAGTTGTTGCACAGCGGAACTACGCCCCTCGATAACGTAAACCACTCGGGATGGTCGGAGTCGTACTTGAACAACGCCTGGAACATCGAGTTGAGCTCCAAGACAGTAAAGTTATAATTGAGGCCCGGGCGCAGCCTCATGATATCTGCCGCGTTCTCGAACTCCTAGGCGGGCCTCTTCCTCTCCTGCAAGGGGGCGATACGGCGGCGGAGAAAGTCTGCTCCAACGGTGCATACAGTGAGCTTGGCGCCGGGCGGTAAAGTGCTGCGGGTTATCCTCTAAGATCCAACACCAGTTGGCTCTCCACTCATCCCACTTGCCACGGAGCTCTCCCAATAAGTAAGCTTCCTTCTTATGGGTCCTACCGATCCAAGAGATTCCGCCAGACAGAGGCTCCCCCCTCTCAACTTGGGGCGTGAAATAATGGCGGAAAAGAGCTACATTGGTGAAGACTCCGACAAAGTTTTCGCAGAGGTGTGCGAAAACGGCCATTGTCAGGATGGCGTTGGGGGTGAACTCAAGGAGGTGGAACCCGTAGGTGTTCATGATGTCGCAGAAGAACTTAGAATAGGGCGGGCAGAGCCCGCAGTAGAAGAACAGAGCGAAGAATGCGTAGCCATTCGGGAACATCTTGCAAGCAACGGCCGGGAGTACCTTGGTGCGCGGATGCTCCTTCGTCTCCCTCGACCAGAAAAGGTAGAAGGAATCCCTTAGCTCCTCCGCGTCAAGCTTGGGGGGGAAGACCGCCTTCTTCTTCCGCATTGCTGCGAGCCGCAGCGCCTCGACGGACTTCGCGGACTTCCCCTTCTCGCCTTTCGGAGCCATGGCAGAGGCGACGAGGGAGGTCGACGCCGCTGGTTGTGCTGGTGGCGACGGCGGGCGGAGCGCTGCCCTCTTTCGGCATTCGAGAAGGAGGGGAGCGGCGGAGGTTTTTGAGGATTGAAGCAGCAACGGGCGAATAGAGGAATTGCCCCTGTTTCCCCTACCTGGCGCGCCAAAGATGTCGGGGAAACTGATCGCCCACGAACACCTATGGGACCGGAGCCCCTTTTCGGTACGGCAGGGGGCGGAGGTTGCACGAAGAGCAGATCGAGGCGAGCACGCGAGCAGTTTACCCAGGTTCGGGCCGCACGGATGCGTAAAACCCTACTCCTGCTTTAGTTTATATTGAGTTCTTAGCTCGGGAGCAATGAATGCTACAGTACACGCTAATCGCTAACAAGACCGAGCGTGAGGGTGAACGATGATCGGAACCCCTTCTACGTTGCGCATGGGCCTCCTTTTATAGGTCAAAGGGGTCACCGACAGGTGGCAACACAGATGGGGGTAAAAATGTAAAAAGACTGGTAGTTGGAACAGTGTTTGTATAGTGCTCTATACCTAACCCTGACGACAGGGGACAAGGGCATTAAATGCCCGTCGCCGTCGCCCAAAAAGTGCAAAAAGTGACCGTCAGGGGCGTCACCGTCCGCCACGACGGTAGCCTCGTCATCGCAGCTTGCCACCGTGTTCCCCTGGCTGCACAGCCTTCCGCCACGTGCGCCTGGAAGGGTCCCAGGGCGACGCGTGGGTGGATGTGCTGGAGCGCGGGTACTGAGTGGAAGCTTGCCGCGGCAAGTGCCTTGCTGCGGTGGCTATCTTGTCGCTACCGGGAGCTTGTCGCTCACCGGTCCTTGCCGGGACGCGTGGCGTGTCGCGGCAAGTTCTCTTGAGGTGGCTTGGTTGGCCTTCCCGGCAAGCTCCTCTCGCCGGGTTCTCGTCTCTTTGACTTGGATACTTTGTTCTTGAATGACTCCAAAGGAACCATGAGGGGTCTTGGCGGTCGCCTGGCTAGCCTTGCCGCGGGACACTGCAACTGTCCGTGTACAAGTTCGGGATACTAAGGTACCCCTACTTTAGTACACCGACACTGGGGCGCAGCGTGCCCTGGCTGTTATCTCTCTGTCTAGCCAAGCACCAACATTCTTTGTAGATATCTTGCGAAGACTCTCCGTTCTGCCTGCTAGGATTGACGAAATCAAACGGTCATCTGCGAGAGCCGGTGCTGTCAAGGCCTTAAGCCGGGCTAAGGCATGGCTTCCCGAGCTCGAAACATCCGACCTGGCTACTGGGTATCCGAGCTTCAAAGAAGACGGATCAGCCTTTGACCATAAAGACTTCGCTGCTTGTGTCAAGGACATCCGGCCATTGGCCAGCTTGATTGCAAATGAAACAGATTTGTCGAAATATCAGTCGGCTTATGATGCAGAAAATCGGAAGATGTCCACTCCTTTTTATAATGTGATGGATCTGATTCCTCCAATTAGTAAGCATACCTTTGCCCGTGAAATTGATCCCACTGACCTTATTGATGGGGTGGCTAAATTTGAAGCTCTGGCTGGCTTGGATTGGTTGGCGCGGAATTTTCAAACAGTGGAGGATGTAGAACTGGCGACGGATGACCCGGAGTCACCAAAGCAGCAAGGCCAAGGAGAATGATCCGTCGGGCGGCTCACGTTGCTATGATAAAAATATTTGGACCTTTCTCTGGCTCACAACATTTTCTAATAGGATAGTGAAATACTTTTCCTGCCGGTTTATCATACCAATTGTCACGCCATCATGCGCACTGCTTGCCTTCTGATGACATTTTGAGTCTCCAATTCATTGGAATCCATATTTTATCCTTCTGATGGTATTAGCGCGTAGATCAATATAAACTGCATCCTGCATATAAACAGAAACAAGTGCCCCGGCGGTTTACCGCCGGGCTGGTCACTTTGTCCAACCAATGCCACTGGGGACAGACGTCCAAAGCCAGGGCTGATTTAATTGTTATAAACATAACCATACCTGAATACATAATTTGAACTACTGGCTTAATCAGCCTCCCATATGTTCATACCCCTGTAAAGGTATAATGCTATGAAGTTGTTATTCTCCGACGGCTCAGAGCCGTTCAGTAGACTGGGTTGTAGAGACTCGGAGAGGCTTGAAATATGAGCCATGAAGGGATGCAATTTTTAAGCCGATCTTCCAAAGAACACAACTTCAAAACGAAAAGTTCAAGAAAGCAAATAGAAAATAGAAACAATCATAAACAAAAAAAACTCGAGACTTTTTCAGGCCGCCAAGCCAAATTTCCTTCTTTAATGAAACTAGCCTTGGTGGCCCCTGGAAGATACGTGCGTGCTATGAGCCGGCTGTCACAGTACCCAATCAACACTTGAACCTAGACAAGTGCAGGTCTTTGTTTTTTGTTTGTTAAAGATAGACTTGCCTAGAGTACGCGGGGTCAGAGTTGCATCTTGCATCATAGGCTGAGTTATCCAAGTTTCAAGGAAGGCGGCATTTTGAGCCTGGATTTATCCTGACTATCTGTAGCATCGTGCTCTCGCAGTGACAGCCGACATTTGAACCTTAGCAAGCTCAGGTCTTTGTTGAATACGCCATTAAGACTGATCACCAAGAGTTCATCGGGTCAAACAGGATGACCTGATGGAGTTGAAGCAGCTGGGCACAGGTAGGATGAACCACATGTTATGTCCTCTTTGGTCGAATACGCCTATGTTTGAACATAACCCGGTCAAATGGGTAATAACGCTGTGTTCTCTTTGGTTGAATACACCTATGTTTGAACAGGAAGCCCCCAAGTGACACACTTGCTGATTATTCTCATCAAGAGCTTATGTTGGAGTTGTGCTATGCATCCAACTCTTCATGATCCCGTGATTTGGGTACTAAGCTTCTGGAGAAGATATGTATGATGATAATAGAGAGTCAACTTTGAAAATATGGCAGAGGCCCCGAATTGGCGGGGATACCGGCTTTATTATATTGTACTGATATTTACATCATCGAATTACATCATGAGAGCCAGAGACTTAAGTATAGTAAGGCCAGAGGTGAGCAATATTCCACGGCCGATTAGCCTCCTCTTCTGACGTGTGTGAGTCCTTGTGCTCTCGGATATCGATCAGGTAGTACGACCCGTTGTATAGATTCTTGCTGACGACAAAAGGTCCTTCCCAAGGTGGCGAGACTTTATGCATGTTAGTCTGATCTCGGACGTGCCGGAGAACTAAGTTGCCTTCTTGAAAGGTTCTGGTTTTGACTCGCCGGCTGTGATATCATCGTAAATCTTGTTGATAATTTGCCGATCGAGCCGCCGCAAGATCACGCTCTTCATCCGATCGGTCCAACGCATCCCGTCGTGTCGTCTCATTGTCAGCTTCCACGTAAGCGGCCACTCGGGGCGAGTCATGACGGATATCACTAGTAAGAACCGCTTCAGCTCCGTAGACCATGAAGAAGGGCGTGTATCCTGTAGACCTGTTGGGTGTTGTATTAATGCTCCATGACACGGAAGGTAACTCTTCCACCCAACAACCCGGCATTCTTTTTAGAGGAACCATGAGCATGGGTTTGATCCCTCGGAAGATCTATTGATTAGCCCGCTCTACTTGGCCATTGGATTGGGGATGAGCCACAAAAGAGACATCAAGCCGGATATGCTCACGCTGGCAAAACTCCTTCATAGCACCTTTAGAAAAATTAGTGCCATTGTCTGTTATGATACTGTGAGGGAAACCAAACCGGAAAATCACCTTCTTGATGAACGACACTATTGTTTCTGCATCACATTTGCTGACTGGATCTGCGTCGATCCATTTGGTGAATTTGTCCACTGCCATCAACAGGTGGGTTTTCTTATCCTTGGATCTTTTAAAAGGTCCTACCATACCAAGCCCCCAAGTTGCAAACGGCCAAGTTATCGGGGTCATCCTCAACTCTTGAGCCGGAACATGAGCACGCCGCGAAAATTTCTGACAGCCATCACATTTACTGACTAGGTCCTCAACATCAGCATGAGCCGTTAACCAGTAAGATCCATGACGAAAAGCTTTCGCTACCAAAGATTTAGAACCGGCATGGTGACCACAATCTCCCTCATGAATCTCTCGTAGGATCTCGCAGCCTTCCTCAGGTGAGACACAGCGTTGAAACGCACCTGAAACACTGCGGTAGTGCAATTCTCCATTCACGATCATCATTGACTTAGACGGCCAGGTTATCTGCCTAGCTAATATTTCATCCTCAGGTAACTCACCCTGGGTCATTTAATCCAAATAAGGAACTATCCAATATGGTAAGACATGAAGAGCCGCCACCAATTGTAGGCAACTTGACTGACAGGTTAAGCAACACGTCTAAAAAGGTATTGTGCGGTACCGGCTTACGCTGAGATCCCAACTGGCTCAAGGTGTCTGCTGCCTCGTTCTTCCTTCGATCGATGTGCTCAACTTGGTAACCCTTGAAGTGACCTGCAATAGCATCAACCTCTCGGCGATAAGCCGCCATGAGCGGATCCTTGGAGTCCCATTTGCTAGAAACATGCTGAGCCACCAAATCTCAGTATCCAAAACATCCGACGCGGCTTAAATTCATCTCTTTAGCCATCCGAAGTCCATGGAGCAAGGCTTCGTACTCAGCTACATCATTAGTACATGGAAACATGAGCCGGAGGACATAAGAAAGCTTATCACCTCGTGGGGAAGTTAAAACAACTCTAGCCCCCGAGCCCTCCAATTGCCTGGACCCTCCAAAGTGAATCGTCCAATACATATTATCTGGCTTTTCTTCAGGCGTTTGTAGTTCTGTCTAGTCGTTGATGAAATCCACCATCGCTTGCGATTTGATGGTTGTTCGAGGTATATATTTTAAATCATGAGGCCCAAGCTCAATGGCACATTTGTCCACTCGTCCTGTAGCTTCCCTATTCTGGATAATGTCTCCCAAGGGAGCAGAGCTTACGACCGTAATGGGATGACCCGGGAAGTACTGTTTGTGCTTCCATCTCACCATAAAGACTCTGTAAACCAGCTTCTGCAAATGTGGATACCTTTGTTTAGACTCGATGAGGACCTCAATGATATAGTAAATCGGCCTTTGAACTAGATGCTCTTTACCAGCCTCCTTTCTCTCCACCACAATGCCCAGACTGACGGCCCTACTATTTGCTCAGCCAATTGCTTCTTCAGTCCCTCGAACGCTTCATCAGCATCTTCACTCCAGACGAAATCATCTGCCTTTTTCATCATCTGGTATAGAGGGATAGCCTTTTCACCTAAGCGGCTTATAAACCGACTCAACGCCGCTATCCGTCCTGCCACGCGTTGGACATCATTGATACATTTTGGTCGTGCCAGGGAGGTGATGGCCTTGATCTTTTCCGGGTTAGCATCAATGCCTCTCTTAGAGACCCAAAAGCCCAGAAGTTTGCCTGCTGGAACAAGAAAAACACATTTGGCCGGGTTAAGCATCATCTTATACAACTGGAGATCGTCAAACGTTTCCCTCAAGTCATTAATTAATGTTTCCTTCTTCCTAGACTTGACCACGATATCGTCCACAAAATCATGAACATTGCGCCCAATCTGACCATGCAGGCAGTTTTGTACACACCTCTGGTAAGTCGCCTGGGCACTCTTAAGCCCATAAGGCATTGATACATAGCAGAAGGCTCCAAACGGAGTGATGAAAGCCGTCTTCTCATGGTCCTTAACTGCCATTTTTATCTTATGATATCCAGAATATGCATCCAAAAAACTCAAACGCTCACAACCCGTCGTAGCATCAATGATCTGATCAATACGAGGGAGGGCCAACGGGTGAGCTGGACAAGCCTTATTTACGTATGTGTAATCCACAGACATGCGCCACGTGCCATTCTTTTTAAGCACCAAAACTGGGTTAGCCAACCACTCGGGATGAAAAACTTCTACGATGAACCCGGCCGCTAAGAGCCGGGCCACCTCTTCACCGATGGCCTTCCGTCTCTCTTCATTAAAACGGCGAAGAAACTGTCTGACCAGCTTATACTTTGGATCAATATAAAGAGTGTGCTCAGCGAGTTCTCTCGGTACACCCGGCATGTCTGAAGGCTTCCATGCAAAGATGTCCCGGTTCTCATTAATGACCTCAATGAGCGCGCTTCAATATTTTGGAACCATATTGGCACTGATACTGAACTACTTGGAAGAGTCGCGAGGAACAAAATCTACCATCTTGGTGTCATCTGCCGACTCAAACTTCAGCAACGGATCATGCTCTGTAGTTGGCTTCTTTAAGGACGTCATATCTGTTGGGTCAACATTATCTTTGTAAAACTTGAGGTCCTCTGTGGCACAAACCGACTCTGCATAAGCTGCATCACCTTCTTCACATTCCAAAGCTATGGTGCGACTCCCATGCAATGTGATATTACCCTTATGACCTGGCATATTGAGCTGCAGATAAACATAACATGGCCTTGTCATAAACTTAGCATAAGCTGGTCTGCCAAATAAAGCATGGTATGGGCTGTGGATCCGCACAACTTCAAACATCAAGGTTTCTGTCCTGGCCTCATAGTCATCTCCAAAGGTTACTTCCAGATCAATCTTACCAACTGGATACGCCGACTTACCGGGCGCAACTCCATCAAAGACGGTGTTCGACGGTTTAAGCTTCTTATTAGTTAACCCCATACGACGGAAAGTACTATAATACAGTATATTGATGCTGCTCCCTCCATCCATGAGTACCTTGGTGAACTTATACCCTCCAACATGAGGGGCTACCACTAAGGCCAGTTGACCCACATTATCAACTCGGGGCGGGTGATCTTCGCGGCTCCACATAATGGGCTGCACAAACCATCTTAAGTAACGGGGCACCACCGGCTCAACGGCATTCACTACCCTCTTATGGAGCTTGTGGTCTCGCTTGCACAGACTTGTGGTGAACACGCGGTATTGCCCATTGCTCAACTGCTTCGGGTTACTCTGATAACCAGACTGCTGCTGGTTCCCTTGGCTGTTCTGCTGATTATTGCCGCCTTGACTGCCTCGTCCCTGAAAGCCGGAGCTGGAGCCACCGCCTCCATGACCCGGACCCTGAAAACCGGATCCTGAGCCGCCGTTCGGTCCCTGACCATTCTGGATGAACTCTCTATAAGATTGCATAATGCTTCAATCCTTCCATGCACTACTAGGAAAAGGGCTATAGATGGAATTGATACTAATGGCGCACCAGACAAGCAGTGCGCCATTAGTATATACTAATGGCGCACCAACCTCAGATACGCCATTAGAGTTCAAACTACTAATGGCGCATCAGGGCCAGCGTGCGCCATTAGTATCAAAAAGTTTTTTTTTTGAACTAGTGCGCCTGTACAAACATACTAATGGCGCATCGAGACGGAGTGCGCCGTTACTAGTTGTAACTAGTAATGGCGCACCAGCAGTAAAGTGCGCCATTAATGTTCTTTTTTTTATGATATTTGTTATTCTTTTTTTACAAAACTACTAATGGCGCACTGTCCCACAGTGCGCCATTACTAGTTTAAACTAGTAATGGCGCACTGTGCGACAGTGCGCCATTAGTATGTTTTTTTTTCCAAAACTAGTAATGGCGCACCCACTATAAATGCGCCATTAGTAACCTTGATTACTAATGGCGCATTTATAGTGGGTGCGCCATTAGTAAGTGGGCAGCAACAAGATATTTCGGACAACCTCTCCTACCCACACTCACTTTCTCCCCCACTTCATTCTCTCCACCTCCTCCTCCTCTCGGGTCCCTCCTCTTTTTCACCTCATTTCCACCATAGATTCATTCAAATTAAGTGGTTAAATTACCTTGTTTTGATAGGTAAGTAAGGGGGGAAGCTATATTTATGTTGTTCTCCATACAACAATGTGCACATGCACTTTTTATGGCCTAGCTAGATCTATGTATGTTCGTGGTGTTGCATATGTTTGTTGTGTTGCATATGTGTTTGTGTTTGGAGGTGTACCGGTATTTGAAATGCGATAGTTGCCAATATTTTCTCGGAATGTTGATTCATTTCCGTTTCGGTGAGAATTTTGGCATTAAGCATTCTTTTTTGTCCTATTTTTAGGGAAAGTCATGGCAAATTTTTTCTTGGTTCCAAAATATCGTTTTGCTCTACCCCGCAGGCGACCATGGTGCGCACGATGACCGAAGGCATCGTGAATAGGTTTTTGAGGTCCGCGAAGGCCGAGATGCTTCAAAAGAACGAGATGGAGATAAGATGTCCGTGTCGAAGATGCAAGCTGAAGAGCCTTATTGCGGACCCGGATTCCGGGCAGGTGCGGGACCACCTGCTCTTGCGTGGTTTCATGGATGGCTATCGGTGGCAAGGTGATGAAGATGACTACGAAGTCGTCCATGGGGGCCGGGCAAGAAATGAGGAAGGGCAGCAAGACAACCACCGCGGCTCGGGCGGGCGAGAAGACGAAGAATCCCTAGGAGATGATCACGACGGTGATGCTGTACACAGTAATCATGTAGAAGATGCAGGACATGATGATGAGGAAGATGCCGGAGCAGACGACGGGCGTGATCATGAAGATGATGATGCCAGCGGAGCAGACAACGCTGGACCATCGATGGGCTGGGTGCAGGACCCTCATATTCAAGAGCTGCTTCTGAAGCAGACCGATAACGCAAGAGCTGCCGACCGAGAGAAAGCCAAGATGGATCAACTTGAGTTAGACGCGATTACTCCATTGTATGAAGGATGCAGGCCCGAGGATACCCGCCTGAAAGTAACGCTCATGGCTCTGGAGATGAAGGTAAAACACAAAATGACCGACGCATGCTTCAACGAGAACATGTCATTCTGGCACGAACGTCTTCCCAAGGGGAACAAGTGCCCCACCAGTTTGGAGGAGGCGAAGAAAATCGTGTGTCCTCTGGATTTACCGCACGTGAAATACCATGTGTGCATGAACAATTGCATCATTTATCGGGACGAGCACGCGGAGTCTACCATATATCCGGTGTGCGGCGTCACTCGATACAAGAAGAGGAAGAAAGCTCCTCGAAAAGTGGTGTGGTACTTTCCGATCACTCCTCGTCTGCAGCGGTATTTCGCGGACCCTAAGGTAGCAAAGCTCCTGCGTTGGCACGCGGATAGGGAGGAGAAGAAGCGAGAAGATGACGCAAATGATCCGGAGATAGATAAAAAAGACAAGATGCTAAGTCACCCTAAGGATGCGAGCCAGTGGCAAGCGTTGAACTTCGAAGACCTAGAATTTGGGAACGATCCAAGGAATATTGTGCTGGGCGCGAGCACCGATGGAGTCAATCCGTTTGGCAGCCAGAGAAGCACACATAGCACCTGGCCTGTGTTTGTGTGGATGTACAAAATTCCCCCCTGGTTGTGCATGAAGAGGAAGTACATTCACATGAGTATGCTAATTGAAGGACCGAAACAACCAGGGAACGACATCAATCTGTATCTGGTGCTGCTGAAAGAGGAGCTAGACACGCTGTGGAAAATGCCAGCCAATATGTGGGATGCCGCAAAGAAAGAATATTTCCCTATGAGAGCCGCGCTGCTCACGACGGTGCACGACTATCTCGGTTACGGATATGTCGCGGGGCAGGTGGTCCACGGATTTTCTGGATGCGTCAGGTGCATGGATGACACAACGTATCGCCAGCTAGATAGAGATCCCGGGTCTTCGAAAACCGTGTTCATGGGACATCGAAGGTGGCTTCGCGACGATGACCTGTGGAGAAAACGCAAGGATCTGTTCGATGGTGAAACCGAACCCCGAGGACGCCCGCGTACGAGGAGCGGCGAGGAAATAGACGAGCTGTTGAAAAATTGGAAAGATTGCCCACTGCCGGGAAAGAAGCAAAAGGCGCCAGAGCCGGGAAAGAAGCGAAAGGCGCCAGAGCCGCTGCTGAAGGTATGGAAAACGAGGTCTATTTTCAGGTACTTGCCGTACTGGAAGATCCACCGTGTGCCTCACAGCCTTGATGTAATGCATATCACGAAGAACGTGTGCGAGAGTCTGCTTGGTACCCTGCTCAACATGCCAGAGAGGACCAAAGATGGGCCGAAAGCAAGGGCAGACTTGAAATCAATGGGCATCAGGCAGGAGCTTCACGCTATATATGATGATCATGATGATGATGATGATGAGGCGAAGCAGGACACGGAAAGTCGTCGCAAAGGCAAAAAGGCCAAGAAGACCGGAAATGACTACCCTCCCGCGTGCTTCACTCTAAGTCAGGAGGAGATCGAGCATTTTTTCACCTGCCTCGTAGGAGTACAACTTCCTTACGGTTACGCGGGGAAGATAAGCAGATACCTAGACCGGGCGAAGCTGAAGTTCAGCGGGATGAAGTCTCACGACTTTCACGTGCTGATGACGCAGATACTTCCAGTTGCAATCCGTGGTATCATGGACGCGCACGTCCGTGAAACCCTATTTGGCCTATGCAACTTTTTCGACGTCATCTCTCGGAAGTCTGTTGGCGTGAGGCAACTCAGAAGGCTACAGGAAGAGATCGTGGTGATACTATGCGAGCTTGAGATGTACTTCCCGCCCGCATTCTTCGACGTTATGGTGCATCTGCTGGTCCATATCGTGGACGATATCATCCAACTCAGGCCGACGTTCCTGCACAGCATGATGCCATTCGAAAGGATGAATGGTGTCATCAAAGGATACGTTCGCAACATGTCACGTCCAGAGGGAAGCATAGCCAGGGGCTTTCTGACCGAAGAGTGCATCTCCTACTGCACGAATTATCTAGGCATCGAGAACCCTGTTGGTCTGCCTGTCAACAGGCACCTCGGCAGGCTCGCTGGATGGGGTCACCGTGAGGGTCGCCGCGAAATGCATGTCGACTTCGAGGGTCGACTCACCGACTTTGAAAGAGCAAACCTAGTCGCGCTACAACACATAGACGTGGTCGATCCTTGGGTGGTAGAGCACAAAACCTTTATTGAGAAGACGTACAATGACCGAGGCCAACAGAGGACGGACGGAGATATAATCAAAGAGCACAACTCATGTTTCACGCGTTGGTTCAAGCAGAAGCTTCTGTTGTACCCTTTACATGATGATTCTTCCGCGGAAGAACAACTCATATTCGCCTTGTCACAGGGCGCCGAGCACAACCTGATGACCTATGAGGCGTACGATATCAACGGCTACACATTCTACACCGAGGCCAAGGACATGAAGAGCGATGGTTATCAGAACTCCGGGGTAACGATGGAATCCGACACCGTTAATGACAAGGACAGATACTACGGAAGGATCGAGGAGATCTGGGAGCTGAGCTACGCTGGGGAGAAGGTCCCGATGTTCCGTGTCAGATGGGCCAAGAGCGTCCTAAAAGAAGACCGGTATTTCACCACCATGGTTATACCCGAAGCCAAATCCAAGACCGCGGGCGCAAACGTCACCGCGAAAAATGAGCCATGTGTACTGGCTTCCCAAGTTGACCAATGCTTCTTCATTACCGATCCGTCAAAGCCCAGTCGTGTTGTCGTGAGGAGAGGCAAAAGGAAGATCATCGGAATGGATGGAGTAGCCAATGAGCAAGACTTCGACAAGTACGGCGACCCGAGGATCGAACATGACGACGATGATTAAGTAGCAGCTTACACCACAAGAAGAAGCAGGACCACCCTACCTAAAGGACGTCCGTTCTACAGAAGAACTCCATTTGCGAAAAAGAAGGGCAAGAAGATTGTGAACAGATAGCTAGCTAAGATCGATTGTATTTAAATCGTACCATTCATTTCTCGATTGTATTTCATGGGCACTTTTTGAACTATCATGAATATTTATAAATTTCATGGACACTCTATCTCGACCCCCCCCCTCCATCTCGATCGCTATCCCACCTCGCCAGATCCGGTCCCCCTCGCCGCCGAGCACCCCCCGGTCCACCGGCCGCCGCCGCCGACCCCCCGCACCCTC
>LR738711.1:225399708-225414480 GCA_902687465.1 Secale cereale
TCCCCTACTCAACCGCCGCCGCCGACCCATGATATATTCAAAATAATAAATTTGATGATATTTTTTCATATTCATAAATATTTTCAAATAACAAATTTGATGATATTTTTTAAAAAATTATTACTTTTTTATAAAAAAATATTACTGTTATGATTTAAACAAGTTTGAACATATTTAAACACAAATAAGTGTCAAACAGCATTTTAAATGCAAAAAAAATATTTGGGGAGCCTGGGAATCGAACCCAGGACCTCCTGGTGGGTGTGCAGAGTGCTGACCAGTCGGGCTAGTGCGTGGGTTCTATTGGGTAGTGGGTTAGGTGGAATATATACCTTTCTGTCGGGCTAGTGACTAGAACACAATACTAATGGCGCACCTGGGGGTGGTGCGCCATTAGAGTCTACATACTTATGGCGCACAGAGGTGCGGTGCGCCATTAGTAATCCCCCCATCCATATCCCCCCACCGGCCGCACCCTCCTCTCTCTCCCTCGCCAGATCTCCCCCCTCTACCCGATGCCTCTCTCTCCCTCCAGCGCCGCGCCGCCGCCCCCGCGCCACCCCCGCTGAGTCGAGTGCCGCCCCAGCGACGCCCTCGACGCGCGCGCCCCCGACGCCCCGGACGCCCGGAGCTACGCCGTCGCCGCCCGCGCCCCCGACGCCCCGGCCTCGACGCCCGCGCCCCCGACGCCCCGGCCTCCCCCGACTCTGCAGCAACGCCGCCGCCCGGAGCTACGCCGCCGCCCGGAGCTACGCCGGCGACCACTACATACGCAGGTAGCCATCACTCCTCCCTCCTTCCTCTCTAATCACCACCACAAAGTAATTTATTTTTTGTATTTCTGCCATTTTCGTTGAAGTACGCGGTTGAGATCAAAATTTAGGTCACTTGGATCAAAATTTAGGTCACTTGGATCAAAATTTGATTAGCCCCTACCTATTCCCCCTACCTATTCTACGTGAGAGTAGAAATCTGCTGTTTCCTGATTATTGTTCTCATGAAGATGATGATATACTGATATACCTTCAAGATTCGAGCTTGCTCTTCAATGGTAGTCCCTGTTTGATTAATGGGTCATTTGATGATATATAATTGATGATATACTGTTAAGAGCTGATCGGACTTGCCGTTAATATGCCTGGGTGGGTTTCACCATTCTGGCTGCAGGATACTCCCTCCGTCCAAAAATAAGTGTCGCTGTCTGTATGATCCAAGTATCGGAGCTGTTTTGACAATGCGGCTTCTTTATGTGTTTTGTTGTCCCGAACTCCTGCCCCAGCATGTTATGCTGTCCATGATATACTAGAAAATATTGTCCTATGTCAGTAAATTTGTATGGATGAACCACTAACTTGCAGTTATCCTGTTTTATAATCTTGCACAATAACAGGGATGCGTTCTCTCTTCCAGTTTCTTTGTGCATTCATGAGAGCCCAATGTTGCAAATATTGACAATATCGGGACCATGATGAAATGAATTATTTTACTAAACTATAATTATATTGTTATTTATATGTATGCACAAAGACCAAGCTATACATAGTGGTAATACTGCCAGGCACAATACTGTCTGCTACAATATGATGGCAAAATTGCAACTGGTTACTAGTTCTCTGCACTTTTAAGAAGTTGGTCATCACATGTTACTGTTTCAAGTTTGAAACAACTGAAATATGTCCACATATCCTTGTAAGGGATGGCTAGGCATAGATTAAACTTACTGTATTTCCAAACATTGCTTATTAGATGCCATGCCCTAATTTTTTGGTGGTGCTTTAGGATAAAGATCTTACACTTTTTGAACTCGTTTAAAATGAGTTTATAGAAAGGATAGTAATCAGATTGTGAGGTTCTTCTGAAAGTCACAAGCGCTTCAAGTTTGTATGCTGTAGCAATGTTGAAACTTAAAAAGCTCAAATACTAACCTGATTAGGAATTTTGAAACTAATTGTGTCCCCTGAAATTGAAAAAAAAAGGTGAAAAGCAATTGATTTTACCCAAAATCAAGACGGGTAAAGAAAGATGGGTGAGTTACTGGAACATGGGACCCATGGGTTGACTTAGACTATGCTAAAAGAGGCTCGCGTGTCACCCTTTTAAACGAGTTCTGACATAGGAGTATTTCTCAAAGGAAGATGACCAACTCTTCATATTTGGTAAATCCTCTCTTGCTCAACCACTCTCACGTATCTCACTCGTTTAGGTTAACTTCTATTTTTCTGTGTGGAAAGAAATCATCTTATTGGAGGCTCTGCCCTTATGAGGTCAAGGATAGCCGCTGTTACTTAAATATGCCATATTGCTGCTGCTTTCTAATTCATACTGGCAGCAACATCAATTTTTGAGTTGTTGTCAGTTCGCTATCAAGCCGTGACTGTATGTCACACTAGGTTTTAGGTTTTAGGTTTTTTTTTCATGTACACTAGTACTACTTGTATGTCACACTAGCACAATGATAATAATGGTGGTCATGTATTTGGTTCCTTGTTGTAAATATTTGAAATTCAAACTATTGTTTTACAAGGTTCTGCAACTTTTTCTTAACTGTTGATGTTGCTGTTATGCCTGTATTCACTGTTGTTGCTCTTGTACTTGTCATGTTGTTGTACTTGTGATGATGCTACTTGTGATCTTCTGAAATGACCCATTGGCGACTTCATTAGGCGGGGATAATGATTTTGCAGGTACCCCGAGAGGCCCTTGAGTTTGCTGGAATGTCGATTAACTTCCGTTCCGGCAAATTCGGGTACTCCATATGTCCTATTTTCAGCAAAGGTCATGCTGAAATTTTCCGTGAATTTTAGCATGACTTTGCTAAAAATAGGACATATAGGGTACTTGTGACTAATGCATGGGCCGGGGTATCTTAGTAGTTAATTAAGTAGGATCAAGTGCCCCTTTATTCTACCTGCATTAAACCATAGGCGGCAATAGAGCCAAGTGATTAGGCCCAACTTAGAATTCTCCTTCCCAGCTTAGCGTTTAGGATGCCTCGGTGTCGACAAACCATAAATTATAAAACCTTGGCTTTTAGGGTGCCTCGGTGTCGATAAAAACCGAAATGATGAAAGCTTAGGCTTTTAGGGTGCCTCGGCGTCGAAAAACCCTCAATTATAAAAGCTTAGCTTTTAGGATGCCTCGGTGTCGACAAACCCTAAATGATGAGACCATGATCTTGTTCCTTGACAATAACCAACTTTTTGATCAAACTTTGTTCCTATTTAGAGAGAAACATGGCCAACAACGATGAGGCCGGCGGTTCGGGCGGCAAGGCATTCTGGGAGCTGTCCCAGGAGATGGAGGAACAACCTCACTTGTATGAGGACGCCGCCTTCCCCACCGATCCTGACACCACTGATGGTACCGCCGAGGATGACCCCACTGATGCCACCACTGATGGTGCCGCCGAGGATGACACCACTGATGATGGTGGCGCACGCACAGATGGCAGCCAACCGAAGAGGCAACGGAAGGACCGGCGCCCGACCGTGCTCCGCACCCTCAAGGAGGAAGTTACTGAAGTGGACTCCGACGGGAATCCAACGGCGCCCGAACGAATAGTCAAGGGGTACTCGCTTCAGCTCGGGTGCATTCTCCAGAGCACCGTCTTGGTCAACACCGAGAACCTGAGGCATCCTGACCGAGGGAATTTGCGCAACCTCCTCTTCACAAAGCTGCACGAACGATACAAGTTCCCCGCTCAATTTGAAAACACAAGCCTCAAAGGGAATAAAGTGAACAATGTTGCCCTCACGAAGATGAGCACGGCCCTGTCTACTTGGAAAAGCACGGTGAAGAGAATGATCGAGAAAGGTGAGAGTTATGAGAAGATCAATGAGAAAAATCCTTCGATCACCGAAGATGACTACAATGACTTCAAGATCAAGTGCTCGAGCACCGCAACCTCCGAATCAAGTCAGTGGGGGAAAGAAATGCGGGAGCTGAACTTAGGGGAACACACACTCGGTCCCGGAGGTTACTGAGCCTATGAGCCTATATGGGACAAGGAGGAGGCGGACTGTGCCGAGCAAGGCCTACCGCCCCTCTTCGATAAATACGGTGACAAGCAGACCAGGAACTTTGTCAGGCCCCGGTACAAGAAGGACCCGAAAACAAAGGAGCTTACCACGGATCCGAAGACCAGGGCGCTTGAGCTTGTTCTGGTAAGGAATACACCCCCGCGTAATTAGCTCCATATGGTTGCATTCTAATTAATGAAGCCAAATTTCTAAATGATTCACTTCCGCAGGCGACTAAAAGCAGTAGTGCGGGGTCGACTAAGAGCAACCCTTGGGACACGACTCTAAATAGGGCGTTGAATGTAATGAAGAACAAGGATAAGCTTAGTAAGCCGACGTCAGCTGGTCGTGTGGCCGGCAAAGGCTTGTCGACAAAATGGTCGTCATACTATAACACTGGTGGGCGAAAGGAGAAAAAGACCAGCTCGGAAAGCCAGGTGCGCGAGGTTCAAGAACTCAAGGCATAGGTGGCGCGGATTCCGGAGATTGTCCAAGAGCAAGTGCAACAATAGCTCGGAGCGACGATCACCGCCATTGTGCCTAGCTTGATCGAGGGGTTGCAGGCGTGGATTGCGGGCGGCCAACAGGGGCCGCCCCCGATTCCCAGCTTCACGGCCAGCAACTCGCAGAACGCGATGGCGGGGCCATTGGTGTCTCCGGCGGAGGCGGCATAGGTGTCTCCGACGCCGGCACGGGAGCTTAATGCACCCGGGTGTACGCCGGCCGACACCTCTGCAGCAAGCGACCCCTCCGTCAACTGCACGCCCACCGTTGGCGGTGCCTCGACATTAGCCGAGCTCGACGCCATCATCACGGTAACTAATTAAGCCTCTCTCGGCCGAGGACTTCATCTCCTTGCCTTTGACTGGGCATCCCTGACGCCCTACATGTTTTCGCAGGGCGCCGCCGACGTTCCGTGCACTCTCCTGCACTTCGTGAACAACGAGTTGGTTGATGTCGCCAAGGGCAAAATCGTTCAACCGGGCAACCCGTTGTTCCACGGTACCCAGATGCCACCCAACTTGTTTAGGGTTCAACTGGTTCGGGTGCTGCCAGGCTGCGACGAGGTGTTACCTCCGATTCGACCCATCGGGGCCGACGATGATGACGTGATGACCCTCAGCGCCTGCGTGAGTTGGCCCCTGCTTTGGCCGAAGAGCCAGATTCGTTTGGGGGCGGGGGACACCACCCCAAAGACAACACCGCCAGTCGTGTCGGCGCCAAGTCGTCCCCATGGCAATACCGCCGCAACGGTGCCGGACATCCCTATGCCACTGGATCCAAACATGCATATGGCACAGGATCAGAACGATGACGACGACGATACATTTGCCAACGTCGATCAGTACTTTGCCGATCATGGGTACGGTGGCGACTTCATGGGGCCTCCTTCTCAAGAACCCAACCCAACAAAAGACATGCGCGATCTGGCTGGTACCGCGGAGAAGCCAAGTTGCAACAGGCATCGTCTGCCGTTCAGCTCTCAGGAGACGCCTCCAGCTGCCGACTTCACCGAGCCTCAGATAGGCGAGGTGCAAAATATTATCAGCCCCAACACACTCAAGAAGGCGGTCTCTGAGCAGAACTCGGTCCCAATTCAGTAGAAGAAGAAGGCACACAAAAGAATAACTAACAAGGGTGCGAGCCAGCCGGCACCGAGTACGATCCGTGCTCAGGACGGGCCACCTTCACCTGAGGATGTAATGAGGAGGGTGCATGTGGCGGGTAGGCCGATGCTACCGAGAAATATGCTCGATGCTGCAACCGGTGCTATGCGGAGTCTGCATGACAGTGTTCTTTCTTTGGAGAAGCGGCGTCTCAGAGAGAAGGATGTGGCATACCCGATTTTCGCGGCCAAGGTGCCAGAGGGCAAGGGCTTTCTGGATAACTCCATCGGGGGTACGATCGTCCTGCGGTTTGATGACATCCACGCTATGTTGAACCTTCTTCCGCTGCACTACACCTTCGTTCGGCTATTTTCGCTGAGTATGGAGATGCGGATCATTCGCGACAAGACCCCGGACATCGTGATAGTCGACCCCTTCTACATGCGTGCCAAGATCTTGGGCAGCGCTGGGGACCGGCAAGTCGCGAGTTCTTACCTCGAAGGCATCATTCTGGCAAACCGAGATAAGGATAACTTCCTCGTGCCTTACTTTCCCGAGTAAGTCCTCCGCCTCAACCGCCCCGTAACATATGAATTCTTAGATTTCGATCGTTCCTCTTTTAACATTCCGTGTTTTCTGCAGTGACACACATTGCACGCTCATCCTCCTAAGCCCCAAATATTCCATGGCCACGTATTTCGACCCGGACCGTCAGTCAAACGTAGACTACACAAATGTCAAGAAGGTTCTTGATGATGTTCTCCCCGGCTACGCCAAATCTGGAGGCACCTTCACCAGGCCTATTCGTAAGACCGGCAAGCACGTGTTCTCCCACAATACGACGTTCTGCTGTGTCAAGCAGCCGCATGGCGGTCAGAAGGGTGCCTACTACGCCATCCATCACATGCGGGTGATCGTACGGGACCATCATCAACTTCTGCTACCGAGTAAACTCAAAGATTGGGCCGCGAGCCTGTCGGCAATCCAGGACACGGACATCAGACAAGAATTCTTTCGCATCCAGTCGGAGTTTGCGGATATCATCCATCAAGATGTCCTTCGTACCTCGGGGCAGTTCTACCTCAGAAATCAACCGTCAAACAGTGACATCGACACAATGCTACAAATGCAGGCTGACAACGCCCGTGATTTCATAACTCCCACGATAGACGGCGGCTTCATCCACGCTCCGGTCCCTTGTGTCGAGTCAAAAGCAGTGATGCTGTGTCTAGTTCTGAAACATCGATTGGCTCATGTTGTAATTAAACTTTAATGAACTTGTAGTATGTATCTTTGGTTTCGAGAGTCGTTCAACTTAGATGTAATCGATGCTATTAATGTCTTGCTTTTCTCTTTCGATCGTTCTGTTGCATACTTATATATTGCTTATGTATTGTCTGTGAATTGGTACTAACGTTTCGTTTGGCTAGTGCATAGTGATGCCGTCGTATGTCGTGTACAAGGGTAAGGTTCCCGGAGTCTACGACGACTGGGAGAAGTGTCGGAGACATGTTCACCGATTCAGCGGTAACAATTACAAAGGGTACACCACTAGGGCCGAGGCCGAATCTAGATACGCCCGCTATCTAGCGGGAGAGGGGAGGGAGCGTTGGAGGAACCGGATGAAGATGAGTTTCATCGTGATGATGCTCATCGTGATGACCGCAGCTCTCTTCTATGTGATGGTAGTTTAGATGATCGATATCGACTTGTAATGTGAAGACAAACTCGCTACTCGTGGTCTCGAGACTTGTAATATATTGTTCTATCTTTGTTCGGTCTTTTCAATTCGGAGACTAATATGATGAATTGTATTCGAAGACTAATATGATGAATTGTATTCAGAGACTAATCTTCTATTGTATTCGATGAATTTGTTGTTGATGTGTGCTGTCTATATTCTGTGCAATTATACATTTTGTAATCTGTGCAAAAAAAAGAAAAATAATAATAATAAAAAACCTAATATTCATACTAATGGCGCATCACAACACAGTGCGTCATTAGTATGCCAAAAGATACTAATGGCGCATCATCAGACAGTGCGCCATTACTATGCCGAAATTACTAATGGCGCATCTTTCTGGAGTGCGCCATTAGTATGCCAAAGCACCTGGGTACACATGGCCCCTCGGAGGCATACTAATGGCGCACTACTGTGCATACTAATGGCGCATCTGTGGTGCGGCGTTAGTATACCAGATACTAATGGCGCACCAGAGGTGCGCCATTAGTAAAATATACTAATGGTGTGGCACTAATGGCGCACCACTAATGCGCCATTAATGGCCAAATGAGGTGCGCCATTAGTAGTCCTTTTCCTAGTAGCTGATACATCTCCGTCGTATCTATAATTTTTGATTGTTCCATGCCAATATTCTACAACTTTCATATTCTTTTGGCAACTTTTTATACTATTTTTTGGGACTAACATATTGATCCAGTGCCCAGTGCCAGTTCATGTTTGTTGCATGTTTTTTGTTTCGCAGAATATTCATATCAAACGGAGTCCAAACGGAATAAAAACGGACGGAGTTTTTTTTGGAATATATGTGAATTTTGGGAAGCGGAACCAACATGAGACGATGCCCGAGTGGGCCACGATGCAGGGGGTGCGCGCCCACCAGGGGCACGCGCACCCTCGGCCCTCGCGGGCACACCGTAATGCGGTTGATGCCCTTATTTCACCGCAAGAAAGCTAATATCCAGATAAAAAATGTGTCAAAAAATCAGCCCAATCGGAATTACGGATCTCCGGGAATATAAGAAATGGTGAAGGGCCAGAATCTGGGAACGCAGAAACACGGAGAGACAGAGGGATAGATCCAATCTCGGAGGGGCTCTCGCCCCTCCGCCGCCATGGAGGCCATGGATGTCAGGCCCAAGATGCGATTCAATCCCGATCACGTGACGCACTCGTGATTGGGGCACAACCGCATTTCGGGCGCTTAGCAAGATGGATATCATTACATCGTACCATTATATAAATACATGGGGATACAACAATTCATACAAGTCACATGAATACAACAACATCAATACAAGACATCCGACTACGGATGCAACATGAAAAGCACAACGACGTCCATCTCCTATCCCAGGCTGCGGACCAGGAACCTAGCCCAAGACTGACGAAGAAGAAGAAGAAATAACTCCA
The DNA here is from genome assembly GCA_902687465.1 of Secale cereale. NCBI lineage: Eukaryota > Viridiplantae > Streptophyta > Magnoliopsida > Poales > Poaceae > Secale > Secale cereale. Next base: position 225,408,492 of record LR738711.1, read on the forward strand.
ACAAAAGGTAACATCGCTCTCACATCGAGTCATCAGAAACCAGCACCTGCAAATGTTGTTGTAGTATTTGTGAGCCACGAGGGCTCAGCAATCCCATAACCATGGGTAACAAGACTAGCAAAGCTTAATGGGTAGGAAGAGATAAAGTGGTGAGGTTGCAGCATCGGCTAAGCAAAAGTATGGTGGCTAACTTACGAGTACAAAAATAAGATGAGCATCTACGCAAATGGTCGCAAACTAGTAATGATCGCTGTAGATCCTGAACTACCTACGAGTCAGACATAACCCCACCTTGTTCTCTTCTCAAAATGAAAAGAGACGGTCACGGTTACTCACACGGTTCGTGTGTTTTATTTTGGATCCTCTGTCAAGTTTTCTACAACCAGACATCAACAAATTCCAATCTTCCACATAACCGCGGGCACAGCTTTCGAAAGATCATAACCCTGCAGGGGTGTCCCAACTTAGCCCATCACAAGCTCTCACGATCAGGAGAGATAATAATAATATTACCCCTGATCTTAGGGACAATCCGATCAGGCTCGGAATCCCGGTGCACAAGACATTTCGACAATGGTAAAACAAGTCCAGCAAGACCTCCCGGCATGCCAACACCCCGATAGTAGCCGCGCATATCTCGTCTCAGGCCACGTTCGGATGAGCACAGCGTACAGCGACCAAAGCACAAGTTGCCAAGGGGTGGCGCCACACACGACTCTATTTGGGACCAACACCATCGGCACTGGCCCCCCTGTATGTAGAAGAATCCTCGGGTAGCGCTAAATCCCTATGCAATTAATTAATTAATTAATTAATTAATTAATTAATTAAGTTTTTATTATGTTGCAAATAAAACCAATGTTGTGCCTTGCTGGAGGAGTTTTTATTTATTCAAAGACGAACTGTCAAGGGGTCACCATATACCCAACCGCGTTAGGAACGCAAAATCAAGGAACATAACGCCGGTTATCGGCTCCTAAGGTGGCATGAGTGGAACAAAACACCGAGAAAAAGGCCAAGCCTTCCACCCATTGCCAAGTATATATGTGTGTGTTATTATATATAAGATATATTGTGATATTCCAACAACAAGTTCCGACATGGAGCAATCTTTGTCTTCACCTGCAACCAGCAATTCTATAAGAGGGGCTGAGTAAGCGGGTAACATAGCCAATCAACGGTTTGCTGGGATGGTGACAAAGGTTAGAGGGTTTATGGCGATAAGGAGAGAGGCTGACAATAATGATGGGTAGCGCGACATATAATGATAGCATCGAGACAACTAGCATGGCAAAGATAGTAAAGGTATCCAAGGTGATGGTCATCTTGCCTGAGATCCCGCAAGGAAGAAGAATGAGTACACGAAGAAGACGAAGAATAAGCCACGAAGACGAACGACGTGTAGTCGAACGAATCCTCACGAACGCAACGGATATTGAACTAGCGAGAAGAAGCACACAACAAGGTAAACACACCACTCAAGAGCATGACAAGATACTCAACCAAGTAAGATGCAATACAAGTCTATATGATGCAAAACATGGCAAGGGATGAAGCACACAAGAACAACACAAACCGACAAGTTTAAATGAGGCCGGAATCAACATATAACAATTCCGGTAAGTCCTCATATGCACATTTCGAAATGGGTCCAGATCTTAACAAACCTTAATTTCAAGTTGTTAAACAGCAAGTAAACATGCACCATGATGATCTACTCAAAATTCTAGTCAAGTTTCATATAAAGTTTGTTTAATTCGGAGCTACGGCCTAGAAGATATGAGCAAAACAAGTCAAGCATGTGAAATATGAAAAATTCATCCAAACAACAAGCAAACACACATCCAAATATGTAAACAACATGATATTATGCTTCTACATGCAAAAACACACAAGTTTCATATAGGACACGATCAAAACGGAGCAACGGTTCAACACATACACATGAAACAATATATAACAACAAGATGTCCCAAAACAGCAACATAGCAACTTTGGACCAAGATATAATTATGCCACAACACCTAAACATGATAACAAAAGGAATGGATGTGAAATAGACATTATACTTAACAAGCATGAACTTAGAGCACACCCAAAAACTTGCTGGAACACAATTAAACAAGCACGGCAAGATTCAATAAGTTTACAGGTTTCTCAGACTTAGCCAAAATCTGGGAAGGCAAAAACATCATCACGATGTTGCCTTCGAAGACACAAAACAACAAGCATATCAACTCTACTAAGTATATAAAGATCATGGACATGTAATAGACATAGCATACATCAAACAACTCCATTGGAACAACTCCATAGGAGGCATGGATCAATAACAACAAGCTTCACCAAATTGATCATGCTGATAACAGTCCGACAGGTACATTTATAGCAACTTGAGAGCAAGAAATAAATAAGCTACAGCAGGCCATATATGCAAACACGGCCATTGATGGATAGAGCATAACTTGGACAACAAGACATTATCCTTTGACATACTTGAACATGCATGGATTTGAGTGAGGCATCAAGCAAACATAGCATCAGGTTGAACAGTTTCAGACTTGGCAGTTTTCAACAAGTCTCAGAAAATAACAACAGCGGGAAGGCTACTTTACAAGCTTGTTGCAAAACCACAAGTCATATCATGAAAAGTGGATTGCACCACATCAAAGATGGCATGATTGTGCTTCTAAAACATATTGACATGTGGCATAAAAGACAATCACACCAATAGCTATGTACAAGGCAAATCAGCATCTCATAACAAGTTTCAGCACATAACAGCCACATGCACTTTTGCAACAGAGATTAACATGGCAATATGGCACCTAACATGAATGCTACATCAACCATCATGTAGAGCACTTCACAATGAACATTTTGACATATCACACACTCCATTTGGACCAACATGCAAAAACTTATCACATCTCAAACATGCTAACATAACAAAAGTTTTAAGTAGTTTTAAACATATAGCACTCTTGCAACGACAATTAGGGCATCAAGATGAACTCAAACAAGCATGCCACAGTGGAACAAAATGAAGAGCATATCACAACAAACATTTGGACATATTATATGCATCATTTGGATAATCACACAAAAAGATATCACCATGCAAACATGCACACTTATTTACAACATGCCAGGGACTTTGTGGAAAAACAACCTTCGGAGGGGGCGGACGTGTCCGGGTCTGGACGGACATGTCCGTCGGTGCAGGACCCTTGGGCCCACCTGGTAGGGACACAGGGAGGAGGAGGGCCTGGACATGTCCGGGTCCAACCGGACATGTCCGGCGGAGGCGCACGCAGGGCCCACCGGTAGAGACTCCGGGTAGGGAAAGGGGCCGGTCATGGCGGGGCGGCCGGTGCCGCGCCTCCGGCGAGCAGAGGAGGCCGGCGGCGAGGCAGAGGCCCAGATCCGGGCGGGACTTGGAGCGGCGCGGCGCTCGAACGAGCTCGAGGCGGCAGGGTTGCGTGGAGGCGGTGGAGCGGCGATCGGTGGTGGGGTCCTGCAGCTAGCGACGGCGGTTGGGAATCATCGACAGGGCGGAACAAGAGGAGGGAGCACGTGCAATCCTAGCCGGCGGCGGGGTCGGCGGGGCTCGGGGCGGTGGTCGAATGAGCAGGGAGGCGCGGGGGTTCGCGGGCGAAGCCCGGAAGGTCGCCGGCGGCATCTCCGGTGAGACGAGCTGGCGGGGCCGGTGGAGTCCGGCGAGGGCGCAAAGATCGGGATCCTCCGGATCTGATACAGCAGGAGAGCGGGGTGCACGAGCGCTCGGGATCGGGCCCGGTTGCGGCCCGAGCGGGCTGGCTGCGGGCTTCCACGGGCCGCGGCGGCGGGGAGCTGCTAGGCGCACATGGCAGCACGTGACTGGCTGCCTGACGCCCAGACGGCGGCGCGATGACTTGGCGGCAGCCAAGTGGTGGCGGGGTAGTGGATCTGGTGCTGAAATTGAGGAAGGGATGGCGGCTGGAGCTAGGGGATGGATAGGGTAGGTGGTTTAGGCCAAAATTGGCAAGGGGAGGAGGTTAATATAGGGAAAGGGGTGCTAGGGTTAGCTGTTTTAGGCCGAATTGGAGCCGTTCGATCACCATCGGATGGTTCCGCACAGAGGGGATTCTAGGTGGGCTGCAGGTTAGGTAAATGGGCTATGAAGAGAGGAGAGGAGAGAGACCCGCGGGGTTTTCGGGTACCGGAAACGTCCGTCGTTTTAACCGGCGATAATGCTGCTATATTTAACGGTTGGGCTATCAAACGAGCTCCGAATGCGATGAAATTTGACAAGCGATCTACCTATGCTATAATATGACCACACGCCAAGTTTCAACCCATTTCGAGAACATTTTTCGGCCACTCATAAAATAAATATTCGGACGTGCCGCGGGCGCGTGCGAGTGTGTCTGGACTCAGAACGGACAACGGAGCGGACGGGCGGACTCGGACGAATGCAAGTGAGGTCCTCAACTTTAAACAAAGGGAGGAAGAAAACTTAAAAGATGTCTGGTATAGAATTTACAATGCTCAAAATAGATCGATCAGGAAGCTTTCCACTTTCGTGCTTCTGCGCAATTTTTATGTTGGCATAACTCCGTGGAATAGATTTATCTTAGATACCATTACCAGAGGGAATTTCTTGGGTAGCCCTACCTTTGATTCTTATAATGTTATGACTGAATTATTTGGATCACCACCTCTTATGGTCAATGGGGCAGTTTTAACCTTGGAGCATGTTATGCAAAGGTTAGAAATCATTGAAAACAAAGTTGCTACGGTAGAACTGGTAGAGAACTTGGATAGAAAAATCCATAACGAAATTACCCAATATGGATCGAAGGTAGGAGTTATTCTGAAAAATCTTAAGGAAAAGGAGCCCATAATTAAAGAAAAGCTAGATCAGGATTCTATTAGAATCAATAAGCTTGAGGATGTTATCACTAATGTGGGTTCTGCTCTTTCCTCTATAAAGACTACTCCAAATACCTCTACTACTAAATTATCTAAGTTCATGTATGTCCCTATAGACAAGGGTGAAACATCTAGAATTGCGGATCTCAAATCCATAAGTGTTCACCCTAATTTTCTTTCTTTCGCAAGAGACCCTTTTGACACTTTATAATTTCTTTATTTCTTGCCCAAGAGTTTGATTATTAATAGGGACAAAGAAGTGCCTAAGAATCATAAGTGCTTAATCAAAGAATTGCCTTCCAAAGATGGCAATACCTAGATTTATCTTGTATCGTGCCTACCTAGGGGCGTAAAACGATAGCGCTTGTTGGGAGGCAACCCAACTTTATATTTTTTTGTTGCTGTTAGGGAATAAATATTGCATCTAGCCTCTGATTAGATGTGGTTTCATGTTTTGTTTAGTGTTTGTGCCAAGTAGAACCTTTGGGAAGACTTGTGTGAAGTTTATGTGATCTTGCTGTGCAAAACAGAATCGTTAGTGCTCGCTAAAGTGGTCGTCAGATTTTACAGGAGTGTGCTACTTAGTTTATTACTTTTTCAGCTCATTAGTAGACAAATTACACAAATTTAACAATTTAGTTTGAATTTTTTGGAGTTCCAGAAGTGGGCGAAACCTGCAGATTACTACAAAATGTTCTGTTTTTGACAGATTCTGTTTTTCGTGTGTTGTTTGCTTATTTCGATGCATCTATGAGTAGTTGATACGTCCAAAACGTATCTATAATTTCTGCTTGCTCCATGCCACTTTTGGGTGATATTGCTATGATATTCATACACTTCCATACACTTTTGATCATATTTGGACTAACTTACTAATCCAGTGCACCCCAGTGCCAGTTTCTGTTTTCGGCTATTTTTGTATTTCAGGTTTTCACATTTCGAGAACTAACCAGAAAAATCCAGAAAAATTATATAAAAAATCAGCGATCCGGAAACAACACTGCGTCCGAAGGGCAGCCTGGGGGGGCCACAGGGGCTCCAGGCGCCCTGTGGGCGCACCCCCCCCCCCCCCCCC
>LR738711.1:225414644-225523754 GCA_902687465.1 Secale cereale
GTGGGCCGCGCCGGGGGGCGCCTGGGCCCCCCGAGGCTCCCCCGGTGCCCTACTTTGGCATATATTTAAAGGGTCCTCCGTAACCCTCAGAGAGGACTTTTTTTCGTGATCCCATCTCTGTTCCGTCGCCGCCGCCGCTTCCAAGATCGGGAGCACCAGGAGAACTCTTCCCGGCACCCTGCCGGAGGGGAGGATCACCACCGGGAGCTTCTCCACCACCATGGACGCCTCCCGGATGACTCGTGAGTAGTCTCCCTTGGACCATGAGTCCATGACCAGTAGCTATGTGATGTTCTCCTCCCGTTCTTGTGGTTCACTAATTAGTCCTCGTGAGCTGCCCTACATGATCGAGGCACCTATGTAATCCTTATGTTGTTGCTATGTTGAGTTTGCTGGGATCCGATGGATTATGAGATTATGTTCAGATTGATCTTGAGTAATATATTTGATTCACCTCTTTTATATTTTAGTTCATAAGTAATTCTTGCATGTTCTCCGTTGTTATTTATTGCTTTGGCCGAGTAGTAGGTAGTGACTCCAAGAGGGAACGTTATGCTCGATCTAGTTACTTTGTTGATGATCATAACTTTGATACTATCATAGATAGACTTGCTACTATTGAAAAGAGAATGGATGCTCTAGATTTAATAAAGGTAGATAAACCCAAACCCAATAAGAGAGATATTTTGGAAATAGATAATGACTGGGAGCCCTTTGTTAGGATTAGCATCTTTAATCAAGACTTCCTTGCTTATTGTGATATTGGATCTATGGTTTCTACTATGCCAAAAACTGTTCATGATTCTTTAAAATTTAATATGGATATACTACCATCTTATCATGAACACACTAATGGAGATATTTCTGAAATCCAGGGAAAAATAAAAGACGTACCGGTTAAATTCCTTAAAGGGATTGCAATGATTGATTTCTTCATCGTGGAGCCAAACCAAGGAAACATAGTGCTTGGGAGGGATTTCCTCCGAGCAGTTAAAGGCTTCATCGATATAGGTAAGGGAAAAATCCGCTTACGCGGGAAGGCAAAAGGTGTGTACCCCTTTCCTAGAAGGAACAAGAATGAACTTGTTGAGGAATCATTTGAACCAATTTATAACTCCGATTACTATAATGATTATTGATTCCTCTATGCATTATGCCTAGCTTAAAGGCATAAAAGAAAGCGCTTTTGGGAGGCAGCCCACATGAATAAATTTTTTGTTTTTGTTGTGTCTTGATGTTGTTTACTGCTGTAGCATCATCATTGTATCTTTGCTTTTCATATTTGTGCCAAGTATAGCCTCTGATTGCTAGAAAGTTCAAAAGTTGTGAGGTGCTGTCCAGGAAACAGATTCTGTCCTTGGATAGAAAAATTCGTATAAAATCACCAGATCATCTTTTTGGTCTGAATGTTTTCGGCAGCGTTCTTTATATAATTGTCTTTCGTGCGTCAGTTCTGAGTTTTTTTATTTGAGTTTCAGAAGTATCCCGAACAGATCAATTACTGCCTGCTGTTCTGTTTTTCACAGATTCTGTCCTGTTTTGCCTTACCTTTTTTTTTGACAGAAAGACTGTAAGGGAACCCCTTACAGTATAATTGGTGCAACAAACCCAAATTGCAAGTACCGTGCTTTGAACCTGGGTGGGTGGAAGGCATCAACCCCTTCCCACCGTGTTTTGCCTTACCTTCACTTTGCAAATTGAGAACTTGCTTTTTCTTTGCAAAAACCTTTTGGCAATCTTGAGAAACAGTAGAACTTCAAGAATATCCTTATTTCCAGTAAGGTATAATTATTTTATTAAGGGTACTAACCTCGCTAATCAGATTATGATGAGTTGTGTATGAAGGGAGTTTTCAAGTGTGCGAGGGAAGATGATAAAAAGATTCAGGAGTGTCTAGCGCTCAAGCTTGGGGATGCCCCAGTGCACCCCCAAGAAATATTGAAGGAGACTCAAGCGTCTAAGTTTGGGGATGCCCCCGTGCATCCCCTTCTCCATCAACATTATCAGTTCGTCTTTCGTTCCGCTATATTTTTATCACTTCATATGTTATGTGTTATGCTTGGAGCGTCTTGCTTTTAGTTTTCTTTTTAGTTTTTCATAACGAGTCAGAACCCAGCATTCCTTTATGTGGGAGAGAAACACGCTCCACCTCTACCTAGAACATTACATAGAATTTTCATGTCTATCTATGCTGTGTGTGTTCTTTATCTTTTAATAGCTACTATCGTGCTCTGCTCTTAGTATTCATGCTTATCTTTTCAAGAGCTTTTATTTAGTTGGTTGCTTGAACTCTCTTTAATTACCATGCTCACCTTATTAAGAGAGTTTGCTTCCGTTGCATGGGTTAATGTGTCTATGATAAAGATGCTACTTTCATGATGGTGCTTAGTAGTTCAGGTTTTCTTTTGGTTAATCTCAAATAGCTGGGGGGTTCCCAATGTGTTATTGGAGTACCAACTTGGTTTGTTTGCCTATGATGTGGTATGGTTTAGTAATATCTTCCTTCGAGAATTTATTTTGATTGACTTGGCGTATGCTCACGCATATTCAAGACTGTAAAGAAAGTCTGTCAAGCCTTCATGATCTTTTGTTTCTAAGTAGCGATATAACTACCATGCCTGATGCAATATTGCTTTCTCGCTCTGCATGATTATGAACGTCATTGCTCTCTTAGTTGGTCGCTCCCAGTATTTTGCTAACCTCCACCTGCACTAAGCAAACTAAGCGTGCAATACATAGCTCATGGGAAAGTAGCCTAAAAACTATTGTGGTAAAGAATATGTTGCCTATGTATCTTATTTCTTATGAGTTGCTTGCTGAGCGGTAACCATGTTTCTGGGGACGCCATCAACTGTCACACTTTTGTTGAATATCATGTGAGTTGCTATGCATATTCGTCTTGTCTGAAGTAAGGGTGATTTACCGTGGGCTGAATTAATATGCATATTGTTAGAGAAGAACATTGGGCCGCCAACCAAAGCCATGCATCATGGTGGAAGTTTTAGCTTGGACCTTAATCCTCAATCTCTCATGAGAATATGCTTATGCATTAAAGAGGAGTCCATCATCTATTTTCTATGTTGTCCCGGTATGGATGTCCTCAAGTTGAGATCTATCAAAAACGAAATCAAATGCGATCTATCTCCTTAGACCTTTGTACAGGTGGCATAGAGGTACCCCTTTGTGACACTTGGTTAAAACATATCCAATGCAATGATAACCCATGGGGATCCGAGCTAATTAGGACAAGGAGCGAGCACTATTGGTATTCGATGCATGAGGCTTGCAACTTTTAAGATGTTTTATGCATGACACATATGAAGTACTACTACCGTTGACACAATTGCTTCCATGTTTTCAAAATAAAAGGCTTTAGCACTTAACCTTTCTTTTACCCTTATGTTGAAGCACCAACTACTGAGAGCATGATTGTCATTCTGAGTGTAATGTGCATTGTCCCAAAGTAGCATTGTCTTTTGCATGATTGTGATATCGTTTATTCTGAAATGATTGTATCTAGTCATCACTTAAACCTTGAAGGTGCCCTTGCATTTATGTTTTGCATCACTAAAGGGGGCAAGCTAGATATCACTTTATCATATTTGCACGTCATGTTCATTGCAAATCTTTTTGATGTTTCAGTTTCATATTGTAAAACTTTCAGTCATTTGTGATTTTCTCTTGAGACAACTTAATTACTATAGAACCATTGTCTCAGTAAGCTTTTGTCATATGACTATGAGAAAGTCCTATATGGTTAATAGCATGTCACCACAGAAATTATTCTTGTTATCATTTACCTACTCGAGGACGAGCAGGAATTAAGCTTGGGGATGTTGATACGTCCAAAACGTATCTATAATTTCTGCTTGCTCCATGCCACTTTTGGGTGATATTGCTATGACATTCATACACTTCCATACACTTTTGATCATATTTGGACTAACTTACTAATCCAGTGCACCCCAGTGCCAGTTTTTGTTTTCGGCTGTTTTTGTATTTCAGGTTTTCACGTTTCGAGAACTGCCCAGAAAAATCCAGAAAAATTATATAAAAAATCAGCGATCCAGAAACAACACTGCGTCCGAAGGGCAGCCTGGGGGGGCCACAGGGGCTCCAGGCGCCCTGTGGGCGCCCCCCCTGGGCCGCGCCGGGGGGGCGCCTGGGCCCCCCGAGGCTCCCCCGGTGCCCTACTTTGGCATATATTTAAAGGGTCCTCCGTAACCCTCAGAGAGGACTTTTTTTCGCGATCCCATCTCTGTTCCGCCACCGCCGCCACTTCCAAGATCGGAAGCACCAGGAGAACTCTTCCCGGCACCCTGCCGGAGGGGAGGATCACCACCGGGAGCTTCTCCACCCCCATGGACGCCTCCCGGATGACTCGTGAGTAGTCTCCCTTGGACCATGAGTCCATGACCAGTAGCTATGTGATGTTCTCCTCCCGTTCTTGTGCTTCACTAATTAGTCCTCGTGAGCTGCCCTACATGATCGAGGCACCTATGTAATCCTTATGCTGTTGCTATGTTGAGTTTGCTGGGATCCGATGGATTATGAGATTATGTTCAGATTGATCTTGAGTAATATATTTGATTCACCTCTTTTATATTTTAGTTCATAAGTAATTCTTTCATGTTCTCCGTTGTTATTTATTGCTTTGGCCGAGTAGTAGGTAGTGACTCCAAGAGGGAACGTTATGCTCGATTGTGGGTTCATGCCCCTCGATGACTAGCTTGAGTGACAGAAACATGAGTCTAGGGGATGTGCTGTTGCCACAAGGGGGAAAACAACGGTGCTTGTGCCCGCGGGTGCAAGGATTGTTTACTTTACGCAAAGTTCTTTTAATGCAGTTGTCTGTTGCATTGAGTTTACACTATGGGTGGGACTCGCAACTTAATACCAGCGAGATGTTCTGGATAGATATCTCAAGGTGGATGATTAGTAGTAGATATTGATGGATTTCGGTCTACTTACTTTGGTGTACCGCCCATGCTTTGAACCTCAACCTTTCTTGCAATGTAATCAGCATTGGTTTGCGTTCGTGGTCCTGTCAATTGCCCAGCTGTAATTTGTTTACCTCACATAGCTGTTTTATCGTCTTTTGGGAGAGAGACATCACTAGTGAACATCATGAGACTCCGGTCCATATTACAATCATTGATCATACCCACTATTTACTTTTCGCTATTTTACTTACTATTGCAAAACACTATCTATCACTACTATCATATTGCTTTTAACCCTTTGTGAACTACAAGGCCGGAGAGATTGACAACCTCTCTGTACTCGTTGGGAGCAAAGTTATTTGTATCTGTGTGCAGGTCCACGTTGATTGCTAATTGCGCCGTTAGCAATTGACACCTACTTGTTGAACCTAGGAGTCTCTGGGGATTCGATCCTTGGCATCTTTGCTAGGGGAAAACACTTCTACTTACTGCATCTTACACCTTCCACTTGGGGTAACCAACGAGGGGTTCGAGGCCCATCAGTAGTATTGGAGGATATGAACCATAGAGAAGTTGTAAGATAGTAGGTTTAACACCAATATAAACAAATAATGAATTCATTGCTGCACCTTTGAGTAGTGGTTTGCTTTCTTATACTAACGGAGCTCATGACAATTTTTGTCTAAGTTTTGTGTTGTGAAGTTTTCAAGTTTTGAGTATTGCTTTGATGGACTATGGAACAAAGAGTAGCAAAGGCCTAAGCTTGGGGATGACCATGGCACCCAAAGTAAAATTCAAGGATAGTCAAAAGCCTAAGTTTGGGGATTCCCCGGGAAGGCATCCCCTCTTTCGTCTTCATCCATCGGTAACTATACTTGGAGCTATATTTTTATTCACAACATGATATGTGTTTTGCTTGGAGCGTCTTGAATAATTTGGTTCTTTGCTTGTTAGTTTGTCACAATAATCCTTGGTGGACACACCTATTTGAGAGAGTTAAATATGTCCTAGAAATTGTTAGAACACTCTATGTGCTTCACTTATATCTTTTGAGTTGAATAGTTTTTGCTTTAGTGGTTCACTTATATCTTTTAGAGCACGGTGGTGGTAATATTTTGTAGAAATTGTTGAACTATCATGCTTCACTTATATCTATTTGAGAGTCTATTAAAACAGCATGGTAATGTGTTTGGGCTAAAAAACTAGTCTTCACATGATAGACATCCAATGTCAATGTAGTAAAAAAATTCACACCAAGTGCATTGAATAGAATGAGATGTTGGATGCTTGATAATTGTTTTGAGATATGAGGATAGTGATATTAGAGTCATGCTAGTGGAGTTATTATGAAATTGAGAAATACTTGTGTTAAGGTCAGTGGTTCCCGTTGCATGCACATATGGTGAACCGCTATGTGACGAAGTTAGACCATGAGGTATTTGTAAAGTGTCAACCTTTGTGTGGAGGTCGGGGGCGCGCGATGGTTAACTCCTACCAACCTCCCCCCTAGGAGCATGCGTTGATGACTTTGTTTTGATGACTTGTAGATTTTTGCAATAAGTATATTAGTTCTTATGACTAATGTTGAGTCCATGGATTATACGCACTCTCACCCTTCCACCATTGCTAGCCTCTCTTGTACCGCACAACTTTCGCCGGTGCCATAAACCCACTATATATCCTTCCTAAAAATAGCCACCATATTATTCCTCAAAACAGCCACCATACCTACCTATCATGGCATTTCCATAGCCATTCCGAGATATATTGCCATGCAACTTTCCACCGTTCCGTTCATATGACACGCATCATATTGTCATATTGCCATGCATGATCATGTAGTTGACATCGTATTTGTGGCAAGGCCACCATGCATAACTTTTCATACATGTCACTCTTGTTTCATTGCACATCCCGGTACACCGCCGGAGGCATTTATATAGAGTCATACTTTGTTATTGTACTATCGAGTTGGAATATCGAGTTGTAATGAAAGTGTGATGATCATCATTATTAGAGCATTGTCCCATGGGAGGAAAGGCTAAATCTATAAAGCCCGTCCACACAAAAAAGAAAAAAAGGAAAGGCCAAAGAAAAAAGAAAGGCCTAAAAAAAGAGAAAATAAAAGAAAATAAAAGAAAAATAGACAATTGCTACTATCTTTTTTTCCACACTTGTGCTTCAAAGTAGCACCGTGTTCTTTATTGTAGAGAGTCTCATGTTTAGTCACTTTCATATACTAGTGGGAATTTTCGTTATAGAACTTGGCTTGTATATTCCAACGATGGGCTTCCTCAAATGCCCTAGGTCTTCATGAGCAAGCAATTTGGATGCACACCCACTAGTTTCTATTGTTGAGCTTTCATTCATATTTACCTATAGTGCATCTGTTGCATTGCAATCCCTACAGACTCACATTGATATCTATTGATGGGCATCTCCATAGCCCGTTGATACGCCTAGTTGATGTGAGGCTATCTTCCTCTCTTTTTGTCTTCTCCACAACCACCTCTATTCCACCCATAGTGCTATGTCCATGGCTCACGCTCATGTATTGCGTGAAAGTTGAAAGTTTTGAAAGAACAGAGTATGAAAACAAGTGCTTGGCTGAAATCGGGGTTGTGCATGGTATGAATATGTTATGTGATGAAAAGGGAGTATAGCCGGACTATATGATTTTGTAGGGATAACTTTCTTTAGCCATAGTATTTGGAGAAGACATGATTGCTTTGTTAGTATGCTTGAAGTATTATTGTTTGTTATGTCAATATAGAATTTTTTCTTGAATCTTTCATATATGAACATTCATGCCACAATTAAGGCAATTACATTGAAAAACTATATTGGTTAGCATTCCACATCAAAAATTCTTTCTTTATCATTTACCTACTCGAGGACGAGCAGGAATTAAGCTTGGGGATGCTTGATACGTCTGCAACGTATCTATAATTTTTTATTGTTCCATGCTATTACTTATGAAGTCTTGGATGTTTAATGGGCTTTATCATACCCATTTATATCATTTTTGGGACTAACCTACTAACCCAAAGGCCCAGTCCAGATTGCTGTTTTTTGCCTGTTTCAGGTTTTGCAGAAAAAGAATATCAAACGGAGTCCAAACGGAATGAAACCTTCGCGAGAGATATTTTTGGAGAAAATCACGCACGAGGGACTTGAGAACCACGTCAGGGGATCAAGGGGCTGCCCACGAGGGTGGGGGCGCGCCCCCTGCCTCGTGGGGCCCCCGAGCACCTCCTCGGTGTCCTCCTTCTTCCTATATAAGTCTACGTACCCTGAAACCTTCGACAACAGAGAGAAAGCCCTAATTCCACCGCCGTAACCTTAGGTTCACGTGAGATCCCATCTTCGAGCCTGTTATGGAGCTCCACCGGAGGGGGATCCATCACGGAGTTCTTCATCATTATCATCATCCCCCTCACCATGAGTTGTGAGTAGTTTACCATAGACCTTCGGGTCCATAGCTAGTATCTAGATGGCTTCTTCTGTCTCTCTCTAGATCTCAATACAAAGTTCTCCTCGGTCTTCGAGGAGATCTATTCGATGTAATCTCTTTTTGTGGTGTGTTTGTCGAAATCCGATGAATTGTGAGATTATGATCAAGATTATCTATGAAAAATATTTGGTTCTTCTCTGAACTCTTTATGGGTGCTCATAATATCCTTGCATGTCTCTTTGAATTATTGGTTTGGTTTGGCCCACTATATCTATAGTTCTTGCAATGGGAGAAGTGCTTGGCTTTGGGTTCAATCTTGCGGTGTCCTTTCCCAGTGACAGTAGGGGCAGCAAGGCACGTATTGTATTGTTTCCATCGAGGATAAAAAGACGGGGTTTATATCATATTGCTTGAGTTTATCCCTCTACATCATGTCATCTTGTTTAAGGCGTTACTCTGTTCTTATGAACTCAGTACACGAGATGCATGCTGGATAGTGGTCGATGTGTGGAGTAATAGTAGTAGATGCAGAATCGTTTCGGTCTACTTTTCTCGGACGTGATGCCTATATACAATGATCATGCCTAGATAGTCTCATAATTATTCGCTTTTCTATCAATTGCTCGACAGTAATTGGTTTACCCACCGTAGAATATCGCTATCATGAGAGAAGCCACTAGAGAACACTATGGCCCCCGGGTCTATTTTCAACATATCAATCTACATCTACTTTACTTTTATCGCTTTTATTTGCTGTTCTTATAAACCAAAAAATACCAAAAATATAAACTATCATCTCTATCAGATCTCATTTTCGTAAGTGACCGTAAAGGGATTGACAACCCCTTATCGCGTTGGCTGCGAAGTTCTTGTTTGTTTGTGCAGGTGCGTGGTCTCCTACTGGATTGATACCTTGGTTCTCAAAAACTGAGGGAAATACTTACGCTACTATGCTGCATCTCCCTTTCCTCTTCGAGGGAATACAACGCAAGCTCGAGAATTAGCACTTCATGCTTCATATTATTATCCAATGATGTGTTGCCATCCTATGATGTTTGAGTAGATTATTGTTATCCTATCGGTGATTGGTGAATTGCTATGATTGATTTAATTTGCTTGTGGTTATGTTGCTGTCCTTTGTGCCCATCATATGGGTGCACGCGTGGATCACACCATAGGGTTAGTTGTATGTTGATAGGACTACGTATTCGAGGGCAAGAGTGATAGAAGCTTCAACATAGCGTAGAAATTGATGCATACGGGATTGAAGGGGGACCAATATATCTTAATGCTATGGTTGGGTTTTACCTTAATGAACGTTAGTAGTTGCAGATACTTGCTAATAGTCCCAATCATAAGTGCATAGAATTCCAAGTAAGGGATGACATGCTAGTAGTGGCCTCTCCCACATAAAACTTGCTATCGGTCTAGTAACGTAGTCAATTGCTTAGGGGCAATTTCGCAACTCCTACCACCACTTTTCCACACTCGCTAAAACTAATTTAGTTGCTTATATTTATGTGCTCTTTATATTCTTGCAAACCTATCCAACAAAAACTAGAAAGTACTTCTAGTTTCATACTTGTTCTAGGTAAAGTAAACGTCAAGCGTGCATAGAGTTGTATTGGTGGTCGATACAACTTGAGGGAATATTTGTTCTGCCTTTAGCTCCTCGTTGGGTTCGACACTCTTACTTATCGAAAGAGGCTGCAACTGATCCCCTTTACTTGTGGGTTATCAGTGGCCGACTTTTTTGTCCGACCCGTGCTTCAGACATGGCTGATTCATCACCTCATCGATATTGTACCTTGGAGGTGGTCTCCCCTTGCGACGCTGGTTAAAATTCCGTGCCCCTGTATTAGCTACAAAAGCATCAACCTTACGTTTATTACCACTGTGCTGATTGGCCGGGTTATACTGCTGTCCTCCGGGTCATTACCCCTTTTTCCCTTTCCCGGCCTGTCTGCTTCAGACTTGGGTTCCTTAGTACTATCAGAGTCGGCATACTTGACGAGAGACGCCATGAGTTCCCCCACATCATTACAATGGTGCTTAAGCCGGCCTAGCTTCAGCTTGAGTGGAGGGAAACGACAATTCTTCTCCAACGTGATTATTGCCGATTCAACTTTAATCTTATCTGAGGAGTGCATGATGACTGAAATCCGGCGTAGCCAAGTAGTTGTTGACTCACCCTCGTTCTGAACACAAGAGTCTAGATCCACGATCGACATGGGCTGTGTACACGTGTCATTGAAGTGCTTGATGAACCTGGTTTTCAACTCTGCCCATGACCCGATGGAATTGACGGGTAATCCCTTTAACCAGTTGCGAGCCGTGGCTTCTAGCATCAAGGTGAAGTACTTAGCGGATGCAGCTTCGCTAACATCCAACATCTCCATCGCCATCTTGTAGCTCTCTACCCAGGCCTCAGGGGGCTGATCTGCTGTCTAATTCGGTACCTTGCAAGGACCCTGAAAATCCTTAAGCAACCGTTCGTTCCTTATAGCCGCTGTCAGACATGGCACACCCCACGCCCGGGAAGTTCTACCTGTTTCCACTAACGTTTCCGGGTAATGAGGCGCCGGCTGATGATCGGCCGCCTGAACCAGCACATCCTGTACCCTGGCGTCATGCCGCTCCGGGTGATATTCACAAGGCGAGTTACGACATTGTTCTGCGCTTGAGACCTTTGGCGAGTAAACGTGTCTGCTGTAGCTAGCAATTGGATGGGGGGGGGGGGTTGAGTGAATCTGGTCTCGACTATAAGAATAAGCCTGCTGCTGCTGTAGCGCTATCTGAAGCAGCTCCTAAGCTCTCCATGTTTCTACTGCCACCGGAGTTTCTCCTTCAACTGGCAAAGCCACCAGCCTTGACGCTGCTGCTATCATGTTATCCAGAGGGTTGGAGTAGTGACCCGCTGGTGTCGGAGGATAGCGAGGGTCGGGCGATTTTGACCTGCATAAAGAGATCCGTTTGTACGCTTATGAACCGGACCGCCGGTCCTGGGTGCCTCTGCCGTCCGGTTTAATATTGGTGGACCACTACTCCTGCCCTGTATGAGAAAAGATTTCTTGGATCATAAAGAAAGGGGAGTCGACTTTGTTGTTTTCTCCTCATCATGGCTTCATTAGCAGTGTTCTGTCCTACCGAGAGCCGGAAAGCCTCTGCTTGAATCCGCTGGGCTCGGGCATCCAGAACAGCCCGCTCTTCAGCCATCCTGGTGTTCTCGGATGCCATGTCCTCCCTACTTTGTGTTATCTCTTACCACTACTTATCTTAGGCCGTC
The DNA here is from genome assembly GCA_902687465.1 of Secale cereale. Classification (NCBI taxonomy): domain Eukaryota; kingdom Viridiplantae; phylum Streptophyta; class Magnoliopsida; order Poales; family Poaceae; genus Secale; species Secale cereale. The sequence goes on from LR738711.1 coordinate 225,426,328, forward strand.
TTGTGTTGATCCTGATTTTCTGGAGTAACCTCCGTTCCCATCAGAGTCGCCAGATTCTGCAATAGATCTGATAAAGCTTGAATCAGCGGTTGTGCTGAGCCATCCGCGCCTGCGGCAGCTGCTGTCGCATCGGGTGTTATGGTCCCGACGACTGTTGATCTGAGAGCCATCTGGGTGCCGGCCATGAAGATCACTACCCTATTCGGCGACTCACTGAAGTCCGGAATACTATTGCCATCGGACGAGCCCCCAAGCCATCCGCTCTGCATCCCTTAAGGCCTTCGAAGTTGCCCTTCAAGAACTCAAAACTGCCAGCCGCAGGCCCCACGGTGGGCGCCAACTGTCGTGGAAGTATCACGGCAGATGTCCTAAGGTAAGGACTTGATTGTGGGGCCATAGCGACGTCGTTAGCTTAAAGGGGTTAAAATAGACAAAGGAAACCAGGAGTTATTATACTAGTTCGGCCCCTTGCGGTGAAGGTAAAGGCCTACTCTAGTTGTTGTGGTATTGCAAGGGTTTCGAGGACCAGGGAGCGAATCTGCATTGCCTGAGTCTCGAGTTGTTGTTTTCTTGCCCTAAGCCGCCGCCGGGTCGTCCCTTTATATACACGGGTTGACGCCCTGCGGCCTACGGAGTCCCGGCCGGCTCATACAATCATGTCCGGCTCGGTGACTCATCTTACATGCCTTACATCACAAGTTACATATATGGCGGTTGATACTTACAGGACTTAAGCCGCCATGGGCCTTGGGCCCTTATCTAAACAACCGTCTTTAATGAGCTTCTGGGCTGGTCTTATGAATCGTCGTATGGTAACCCGGCCCCTCCTGGGCGGGTCATATGAAATACTTATATCCCCAACACATGGAATTAACTCGCACACGAAGACACAAATATGATTTTTCAATTAGTTATGGTTGAAAATTCCTTCTAATTTATAGCACATAGAATTAACTCGCACACAAAGACACAAATATGATTTTTCAATCAATTATGGTTAGCCGTTGCATGTAGATGTAGTTCGAATTTGAATTACAGTCATTAAATGGCTAGAAAATCACTTATATGTGTCTAAAAGCTCAAATGACCAATGAAATTTTACAAATTTTCACATGACAGTTGTATTAGTGCATGTCAAACGTATTAAAAAATGGAAGGCCGTAAGAGGAACCTATCTCCCGTTCGCCATCAAACATGCATTGTTCCCTTTCGGAACCACAAGCCGTCTAGTGAGTTGCTCCGGTTTGTGAGGGGTGTGTGTCCAAACTTTAGTCAAATAGGCCAATTTTTTACCAGATCATCTTAGTGGCATGACATTACATCAAGCAAGGTTTCATGTTCTTTTGATCATTTCTTAATTTTTTTGGAATTTAAATGCCATGGCACTCCATGCATGTGTCCATCTCGTGAGAACAATATGTTTGAAAATTCGTTCTAATTTACTACACATGGAATTAACTCCCACACAAGCACACAAATAAGATTTTTTCAAACCGTTATGGTTAGCCGTTGCATCTAGATGTAGTTAAAATTTGAATTACGGTCATTAATTGGCTAGAAAATCACTTAAATATGTTTAACAGGTCCAATGACCCCTGAATTTTTCCAAATTTTCACGAGACGGTTGTATTAGTGCACGTGAATCATAGAAAAAATTGAAGGCCGTAAGAGGAAGCTATCTCCCGTTCGTCATCAAACATGCATTCTTCCCTCTCGAAACCACGAGCCTTCTAGTGAGTTGCTCCGGTTTGTGAGGGGTGTATGTCCAAACTTTCTTCAAACTGGCCAAATTTTTTACCACATTATCTTGGTGGCATGAAATAACATGAAGCAAGGTTTCATGTTTTCTGATCATTTTTTTATTTTTTGGAATTAAAATGCCATGGCATTCCATGCACGTGTCCATTCCGTGAGACCAATATGTTTAAAAATTCCTTCTAATTTACTGCACATGGAATTAACTTCCAAACAAACACACAAATATGATGTTTCAAACAGTTATGGTTAGCCGTTGCATGTAGATGTAGTTCAAATTTGAATTACGGTCATTAAATGGATAGAAAAGCACTTAAATGTGTCTAAAACCTCAAATGACCCTTGAAATTTTACAAATTTTCACATGAAAGTTGTATTAGTGCATATTAAATGTATTAAAAAATGGAAGGCCGTAAGAGGAAGCTATCTCCGGTTCATCATCAAACATGCATTGTTCCCTCTCGGAACCACAAGCCTTCTAGTGAGTTGCTCCGGTTTGTGAGGGGTGTCTATCCAAACTTTGGTCAAACAGGCCAATTTTGTTACCACATCACCTTGGTGGCATGACACTACATCAAGCAACGTTTCATGTTTTCTGATCATATTTTATATTTAGGCATTTAAGTTACATGGCACTCCATGCATGTGTCCATGCCGTGAGACCAATATGTGTGAAAATTGCTTCAAATTTACTTCAGATGGAATTAACTCGCACACAAGCACAAAAATATGATTTTTCAAACCGTTATTGTTAGCTGTTGCATGTAGATGTCGTTCCAATTTGAATTATGGTCATTAAATGGCTAGGAAATCACTTAAATGTCTTTAAAAGGTCAAATGACCCGTGAGATTTTCCAATTTTTCACACGACAGTTGTATTAGTGCACGTTAAACATAGAAAAAAATTGAAGGCCGTAAGAGGAAACTATCTCCCGTTCATCATCAAACATGCATGTTTCCCTCTCAAAACCACGAGCCTTCTAGTGAGTTGCTCCTGTTATTGAGGGGGTGTGTGTCCACTCTTTCTTCAAACAACCCAATTTCTTTACCACATCATCTTCGTGGCATGACATTACATCAAGCAAGGTTTCATTTTTTTTCTTATCATTTTTTATTTTTTTGGTATTAAAATGCCATGGCACTCCATGCATGTGTCCATGCCGTGAGACCAATACGTTTGAAAATACCTTCTAATTTACTGTACATGGAATTACCTCGCACACAAGCACAAAAATATGATATTTCAAACCGTTATCGTTAGCCGTTGCTTGTAGATGTAGTTCAAATTTGAATTACGGTCATTAATTGGCTAGAAAATCACTTAAATGTCTTTAAAAGGTCAATTGACCACTGAATTTTTCCAAAGTTTCCCATGACAGTTGTATTAGTGCACGTTAAACGTAGAAACAAATGAAGGCCGTAAGAGGAAACTATCTCCCGTTCATCATCAAATATGCATTGTTCCCTCTCAGAGCCACGAGCCTTCTAGTGAGTTGCTCCGGTTTGTGAGGGGTGTGTGTCCAAACTTTGGTCAAACATGCCAATTTTTTACCACATTATCTTGGTGGCATGACGGTACATCAAGCAAGGTTTCATGTTTTTTGATCATTTTTATTGTTTTGGAATTTAAATGCCATGGAACTCCAGGCATGTTTCCATGCTGTGAGAACAATATGTTTGAAAATTCCTTCTAATTTACTGCACATGGAATTAACTCGCACACAAGCACACAAATATGATTTTTCAAATCGTTATGGTTAGCCGTTGCATCTAGATGTTGTTCAAATTTGAATTGATGTCATTAAATTGCTAGAGAATTAATTAAATATATTTAAAATGTCAAATGACCCCTGAAATTTTCCAAATTTTCACATGACAGTTGTATTAGTGCACGTGAAACGTATAATTTTTTGAAAGGCCGTAACAGGAACTATCTCCCGTTCGTCATCAAACATGCATTGTTCCCTCACGGAACCACGAGCGTTCTAGTGAGTTACTCTAGTTTGTGAGGGGTGTGTGTCCAAACTTTTGTCAAACATGCCAATTTTTTTACCACATCATCTTGGTGGCATGACAGTACATCAAGCAAGGTTTCATGTTTTCTGATAAATTTTTTTGGAATTTAAATGCCATGGCACTCCATGTATGTGTCCATGCCGTGAGAACAATATGTTTGAAAATTCATTCTAATTTACTGCACATGGAATTAACTCGCACACAAGCACATGAATAAGATTTTTTAAATCGTTATGGTTAGCCGTTGCATGTAGATGTAGTTCAAATTTGAATTACAGTCATTAAAAGGATAGAAAATCACTTAAATATGTTGAACAAGTCAAATTACCCCTAAATTTTTACGAATTTTCAAATCACAGTTGTATTAGTGCACGTGAAACGTAGAGAAAAATTGAAGGCCGTAAGAGGAAGCTATATCCAGTTCGTCATCAAACATGCATTGTTCCCTCTCAGAACAACGAGCCTTCTAGTGAGTTGCTCCGGTTTATGAGGGGTGTATGTCCAAACTTTCGTCAAATTGGCCAATTTTTTACCACATTATCTTTGTGGCATGAAATAACATAAAGCAAGGTTTCATGTTTTCTGATTTTTTTTAATTTTTTGGAATTAAAACACATTGGCATTCCATGCATGTGTCCATGCCGTGAGACTAGTATGTTTGAAAATTCCTTCTAATTTACTGCACATGGAACTAACTCACAAACAAACACACAAATATGATTGTTCAAATAGTCATGGTTAGCCGTTGCATGTAGATGTAGTTCAAATTTGAATTACGGTCATTAAATGGCTAGAAAATCACTTAAATGTGTCTAAAAGCCCAAATGACCCCTGAAATTTTACAAATTTTCATATGATAGTTGTAGTAGTGCATGTTAAACGTATTAAAAATGGAAGGCCGTAAGAGGAAGCTATCTCCCGTTCGTCATCAAACATGCATTGTTCCCTCTCGGAACCACGAGCCTTCTAGTGAGTTGCTCCGGTTTGTGAGGGGTGTCTGTCCAAACTTTGGTCAAACAGGCCAATTTTTTTACCACATCATCTTGGTGGCATGACATTACATCAAGCAAGGTTTCATGTTTTCTGATCATTTTTTATATTTTGCAATTTAAATGGCATGGGACTCCATGCATGTGTCCATGCTATCAGACCAATATGTTTGAAAATTCCTTCTAATTTACTACACATGGAATTAACCCGCACACAAGCACACAAATATGATTTTTCAAACCGTTATGGTTAGCCATTGCATGTAGATGTAGTTCAAATTTGAATTGCCGTCATTAAATGGCTAGAAAATCACTTGAATGTCTCTAAAAGCTCATATGACCCTTGAAATTTTACAATTTTTCACATGATAGTTGTGTTAGTGCACGTTAAACATAGAAAAAATATGGAGGCCGTAAGAGGAAGCGATCTCCCGTTCGTCATCAAACATGCATTATTCCCTCTCGGAACCACGAGCCTTCTAGTGAGTTGCTCCGGTTTGTGAAGGGTGTGTGTCCAAACTTTTGTGAAACGGGCCATTAATTTTACCACATCATCTTGGTGGCATGACATTACATCAAGCAAGGTTTCATGTTTTTCTGATCATATTTTTTTCTGGAATTTCAATGCCATGGCACTCCATTCATGTGTCCATGCCGTGAGAACAATATGTTTGAAAATTCGTTCTAATTTACTGCACATGGAATTAACTCGCACACAAGCACACAAATAAGATTTTTGAAACCGTTATGGTTAGCCGTTGCATGTAGATGTAGTTCAAATTTTAATTATGGTCATTAAATGGCTAGAAAATCTCTTAAATATCTTTAACAGGTGATAACCCACAAGTGTAGGGGATCGCAACAGTTTTCGAGGGTAGAGTATTCAACCCAAATTTATTGATTCGACACAATGGGAGCAAATGAATACTCTTAAGTATTAGCAGCTGAGTTGTCAATTCAACCACACCCAGAAACTTAGTATCTGCAGCAAGGTAGTTTAGTAGCAAAGTAATATGGAGATAGCAGCGGCAATAAAAGTAATGGTCGTGTTTTTGTAGTTTTTGTAATAGTAGCAACGGAAATGTAAATAAGCAACAAGCAATATGTGAAAAGCTCGTGGGCAATGGATTGGTGATGGGAAATTATGTCGGATGCAATTCATCATGTAGAAGTTATAACCTAGGGTCACACAGAACTAGCTCTAGTTTATCAATGCAATGTAGGCATGTATTCCTAATATAGTCATACGTGCTTATGGAAACGAACTTGCATGACATCTTTTGTCCTACCCTCCCGTGGTAGCGGGGTCCTATTGGAAACTAAGGGATATTAAGGCCTCCTTTTAATAGAGTACGGACCAAAGAATTAACACATAGTGAATACATGAACTCCTCAAACTATGGTCATCACCTGGAGTGGTCTCGATTATTGTCACTTCGGGGTTGCCGGATCATAATACATAGTAGGTGACTATAGACTTGCAAGATATGATCAAGAAAACAAATATATTCATGAAAACATAATAGGTTCAGATCTGAAATCATGGTACTCGGGCCCTAGTGACAAGCATTAAGCATAGCAAAATCATAGCAACATCGATCTCAGAACATAGTGGATACTAGGGATCAAACCCTAACATAAATAACTCGATTACATGATAGATCCCATCCAACCCATCACCGTCCAACAAGCTTACGATGGAATTACTCATGCACGGCGGTGAGCATCATGGAATTGGTGATGGAGGAAGGTTGATGATGACGATAGCGATGATCTCCACTCTCCTGAGCCCCGAACGGACTCCAGATCAGCCCTCCCAAGAGATATTAGGCTTGGCGGCGGCTTCGTATCGTAAAACGTGATAATTCTTTCTCTCTGGTTTTTTTCTCCGTGAAAGTGAATATATAGGATCCGGAGATACGTCGGTGGAGCACCAGGGGCCCCACGAGGTAGGGCAGCGTGCCTCCCCACCCTCGTGGACAAGGTGTGGGCCCGCTGGTCTTGATATTCTTGCACATATTTTTTATATTTTCCAAAATAATTCTCCGTAGATTTTCAGGTCATTCTGAGAACTTTTTATTTCTGCACAAAAGCAACACCATGGCAATTCTGCTAAAAAAAGCGTCAGTCCGGGTTAGTTCCATTCAAATCATGCAAGTTAGAGTCCAAAACAAGGGCAAAAGGTTTTGGAAAAGTAGATACGTTGGAGACGTCTCAACTCCCCCAAGCTTAAAACTTTGCTTGTCCTCAAGAAATTCAGTTGATAAACTGAAAGTGATAAAGAAAAACGTTGACAAACTCTGTTTGCCCTTGTTGTTGTAAATATGTAAGCCAACATTTAGGTTTTCAGCAAGATCATGAACTAACCACATTCACAATAACTTTCAGGTCTCAAGTCTACTAACATCAATGGCATAATCAACTAGCGAGCAATAATAATAAACCTCGGATGAAAACACTATCTCAAAACAATCATTATATGATATAACAAGATGGTATCTCGCTGGCCCTTTTTGAGACCGCAAAACATAAATGCATAGCACCATTAAAGATCAAGGACTGACTAGACATTGTAATTCATGGTAAAAGAGATCCAGTCATGATCATACTCAATGCAAATTAATATTAGTACATGAAAATGATAGAGGTGCTCTCCTACTCGTGCTCTTTGATATGAGGATGATGACTCAACATAAAAGTAAATAGATAGGCCCTTCGCAGAGGGAAGCAGGGATTTGTAGAGGCGCCAGAGCTCGATTTTTAAATAGAGATGAATAACATTTTGAGCGGTATACTCTCATTCTCAACATAACAACCAAGAATCTCGATATCTCCCATGCTACGCACATTATAGGCGGTTCCCAAACAGAATGGTAAAGTTTATACTCCCCCAAGCACCAACAAACACACTCCACGGCTAGCCCGAAACAACTGGTACCGTCCAAACCAGCAACATCCCTGTGGGAGTTTTGTTTAATTATTATGATTGTGAGAATGGGACTGGGCATCCCGGTTACCAACCATTTTCTCGTGAATGATGAGCGGAGTCCACTCATCGTGAGAATAAGCCACCTAGCATGGAAGATATAGACATCCCTAGTTGATACATGAGTTGTTCGAGCATACAAAACAGAATTTCATTCGAAGGTTTAGAGTTTGGCACATACAAATTTACTTGGAACGGCAGGTAAATACCGCATATAGGAAGGTATGGTGGACTCATTGGAATAGCTTTGGAGTTTATGGAAGTGGATGCACATGCATTATTCCCGCTTAGTACAAGTGAAGGCTAGAAAGAGACTGTGAAGCGACTAGCTAGAGAGCGACAACGGTCATGAACATGCATTAAAATTAATCAAAAATGAATGCAAGCATGAGTAGGATATAAATCACCATTAACATAAATATTGTGGAGGGTATGTTGATTTGTTTCAACTACATGCGTGAACATGTACCAAGTCAGACCACTTGAATCGTTCAAAGGAGGATACCACCCCATCATACCATATCACAACCACTTTAATATCATGTTGGCATGCAAGATAGACCATTATAAACTCTCAGCTAATTAAGCATGGCATAAGAAGTTATGATCTCTAGTTGTCATTGCAAGTATGTTTCATTCATAACAAGCTGAATCAGGAACGATGAACTATCATACTTACAAAAACAAGAGAGGTCGAGTTCATACCAGCTTTTCACATCTCAATTAGTTCATCATATATCATCCTTATTGCCTTTCACTCGCACGACCGAGCGGTGTGGATAATAGTGCACGTGCATTGGACTAAGCTGGAATCTGCGAGCATTTAATACAAGAGAGAAGACAATGTAATATGGCTCAAGGTTAAATTAATCTATAAAGCATATGAGAGCCTCTAAGAAATTTCAAACATGGTCTTCTACTCTTAACCCGCAAAGAAAAGAAAATAAATTATTTACAAGGGAAAGCTCCCAACAAGCAAAAGAAGGACGGGAAATCTTTTTGGGTTTTCTTTTAGTTACTACTATAAGGAAAGTAAACTAGCTAGAAGCTACAACTAATATATTTTTTGTTTTTCTTAAGGTTTTTCTTATACACAAGAAAAGGACTAAGAAAAATAATTGAAACTAAACATAGATGGTACAACGAAAGAGTTTGAGCACTGACAACTAGAATAAGTGTGTGAACATGAATGTAAAGTTGGTAAGAAACACGTACTCCCCCAAGCTTAGGCTTTTGTCCTAAGTTGGTCTATGGCTAGTATTGGCCTTATGGATATCCAAAGTCGTAGTTGGGGTTGTACTCAGATGCAGCAGCTACTGCATGCTGGGCTGCAGCTCGAAGGCGGGCTGCTTCTGTCATCCTATGGTACTCATTTGCCTCCTCCATGGTTATAGTGTATCTCCCTCTTGCCTGAAAGTCAAACAAAGTAGGGGCTGGAAGAACAATAGGGATGGCATGACGCCTCTTAAAGATTAGTCAATACTTGAGGGATTGTTCATCCCTCTCAATAAACAGGTGACTAGTCATAGCATTGTAATCCAAATGAGAAGGCGGTAAAGGTTCATCATTTTCATGGACAGGCACACCAAGACGGCGGGCTATGCCAGTGGCATAAATCCCACCAAATAAATCTCCATGCAAACCATTATGATGTAGCCTACGTGCAATAATGGCTCCCAAGTTATAATGTCTATCACCTAATACATCACTCTTGAGAACACTAAGATCTAGGACACACATGTGGCAGGCCTGATCTTTAGCATTTATGCATCTACCAATGGCAAGAAAATCACTTAAATATCTTTAACAGGTGATAACCCACAAGTGTAGGGGATCACAATAGTTTTCGAGGGTAGATTATTCAACCCAAATTTATTGATTCGACACAAGGGGAGCCAAAGAATACTCTTAAGTATAAGCAGCTGAGTTGTCAATTCAACCACACCTGGAAACTTAGTATCTGCAGCAAGGTAGTTTAGTAGCAAATTAATATGGAGATAGCGGCGGCAATAAAAGTAATGGTAGTGGTTTTGTAGTTTTTGTAATAGTAGCAACGGAGAAGTAAATAAGCAACAAGCAATACGTGAAAATCTCGTAGGCATTGGATCGGTGATGGGAAATTATGTCAGAAGCAATTCATCATGTAGAAGTTATAACCTAGGGTGACATAGAACTAGCTCCAGTTCATCAATGCAATGTAGGCATGTATTACAAATATAGTCATACGTGATTATGGAAAAGAACTTACATGACATCTTTTGTCTTACCCTCCCGTGGCAGCGGGGTCCTATTGGAAACTAAGGGATATTAAGGCCTCCTTTTAATAGAGTACCGGACCAAAGCATTAACACATAGTGAATACATGAACTCCTCAAACTATGGTCATCACCGGGAGTGGTCCTGATTATTTTCACTTCGGGGTTGCCGGATCATAACACATAGTAGGTGACTATAGACTTGCAAGATAGGATCAAGAACACATATATATTCATGAAAACATAATAGGTTCAGATCTGAAATCATGGCACACAGGCCCTAGTGACAAGCATTAAGCATAGAAAAGTCATAGCAACATCAATCTCAGAACATATTGGATACTAGGGATCAAACCCTAACAAAACTAACTCGATTATGTGATAGATCCCATCCAACCCATCACCTTCCAGCAAGACTACGATGGAATTACTCACGCACGGCGGTGAGAATCATGGAATTGGTGATGGAGGAAGGTTGATGATGACGATGGCGACGATCTCCACTCTCCTGAGCCCCGAACGGACTCCAGATCAGCCCTCCCGAGAGAGATTAGGGCTTGACGGCGGCTCCGTATGATAAAATGCGATAATTCTTTCTCTCTGATTTTTTTCTCCTCGAAAGTGAATATATAGGATCCGGAGATACGTCAGTGGAGCACCAGGGGGCCCACGAGGCAGGGGGGCTCGCCCAAGGGTAATTCTGAGAACTTCTTATTTCTGCACAAAAACAACACCATGGCAATTCTGCTGAAAACAGCGTCAGTCTGGGTTAGTTCCATTCAAATCATGCAAGTTAGAGTCCAAAACAAGGGAAAAAGGGTTTGGAAAAGTAGATACGTTGGAGACGTATCAACAGGTCAAATGACCCCTGAGATTTTCCAAATTTTCACATGATAGTTGTCCTAGTGCACGTTAAACGTAGAAAATAATTGAAGGCCGTAAGAGGAAGCTATCTCCCGTTCATCATCAAACATGCATTGTTCCCTCTCAGAATCAGGAGCCTTCTAGTGAGTTGCTCCTTTTATTGAGGGGGTGTCTGTCCAAACTTTCGTCAAATAGGCCAATTTTTTTACCACATTATCTTGGTGGCATGAAATTACATCAAGCAAGGTTTCATTTTTTTCTTATCATTTTTTATTTTTTTGGAATTAAAATGCCATGGCACTCTATGAATGTGTCTATAAAAGGTCAAATGCACCCTGAAATTTTATAAATTTTCACGTGGCAGTTGTATTAATGCACGTTAAACGGAGAGAAAAAATGAAGGACGTAAGAGGAAACTATCTCCCGTTCATCATCAAACATGCATTGTTCCCTCTCGGAACCATGAGCCTTCGAGTGAGTTGCTCCGGTTTGTGAGGGGTATGTGTCCAAACTTTGGTCAAACATGCCAATTATTTTACCACACCATCTTGGTGGTATGACAGTACATCAAGCAAGGTTTCATGTTTTCAGATGATTTTCTAATTTTTTGGAATTTAAATGCCATGGCTCTCCATGCATGTGTCCTTGTCGTGAGAACAATGTGTTTGAAAATTCATTCTAATTTACTGCAGATGGAATTAACTCGCACACAAACACACAAATATGATTTTTCAAATAGTTATGGTTAGCCATTGCATGTAGAGGTAGTTCAAATTTGAATTACGGTCATTACATGGCTAGAAAATCACTTAAATATCTTTAACATGTCAAATGATCCCTGAAATTTTCCAAATTTTCACATGACAGTTGTATTAGTGCACGTGAAACGTAGAAAAAATTGAAGGCCGTAAGAGGAAGCTATCTCCCATTCGTCATCAAACATGCATTGTTCCCTCTCGGAACCACGAGCCTTCTAGTGAGTTGCTCCGGTTGTTGAGGGGGTGTGTGTGTCCAAACTTTCGTCAAACAGGCCATTTTTTTACCACATCATCTTGGTGGCATGACATTACATCAAGCAAGGTTTTATTTTTTTCTTATCATTTTTTATTTTTTTGGAATTAAAATGCCATGGCACTCCATGCATGTGTCCATGCCGTGAGACCAATATGTTTGAAAATTCCTGCTAATTTACTGCACATGGAATTACCTCGCACACAAGCACACAAATATTATTTTTCAACCGTTATCGTTAGCCGTTGCATGTAGATGTAGTTAGAATTTGAATTACGGTCATTAAATGGCTACAAAATCACTTAAATTTCTTTAAAAGGTCAATTGATCCCTAAATTTTTCCAAATTTTCCCATGACAGTTGTATTAGTGCATGTTAAACTTAGAAAAAAATTGAAGGCCGTAAGAGGAAGCTATCTCTCGTTCGTCATCAAACATGCATTGTTCCATCTCGGTACCACGAGCCTTCTAGTGAGTTGCTCCGGTTTGTGCGGGATGTGTGTCCAAACTTTCGTCAAACAGACCAATTTTTTTACCACATCATCTTGCTAGCATGACATTACATCAAGCAAGGTCTCATGTTTTTCAAATCATTTTTAATTTTTTGGAATTTAAATACCATGAAACTCCATGCATGTGTCCATGCCGTGAGACCATTATGTTTGAAAATTCCCGCTAATTTACTGCACATGGAATTACCTCGCACACAAGCACACAAATATGATTTTTCAAACCGTTATCGTTAACCGTTGCATGTAGATGTAGTTCAAATTTGAATTACGGTCATTAAATGGCTACAAAATCACTTAAATTTCTTTAAAAGGGCAATTGATCCCTAAATGTTTCCGAATTTTCCCATGATAGTTGTATTAGTGCACGTCAAACTTAGAAAAAAATTGAAGGCCGTAAGAGGAAGCTACTCCCGTTCGTCATCAAACATGCATAGTTCCATCTCGGTACCACGAGCCTTCTAGTGAGTTGCTCCGGTTTGTGAGGCGTGTGTGTCCAAACTTTAATCAAACAGGCCAATTTTTTTACCTCATCATCTTGGTGGCATGACATTTCATCAAGCAAGGTTTCATGTTTTTCTGATCATTTTTAATTTTTTGAAATTTAAATACCATGAAACTCCATGCATGTGTCCATGTCATGAGAAAAATATGTTTGAAAATTCATTCTAATTTACTGCACATTGAATTAACTCACACACAAGCACACAAATATGACTTTTCAAACCATTATGGTTAGTCGTTGCATGTAGATGTTGTTCAAATTTCAATTACGGTCACTAAATGGCTAGAAAATCACTTAAATGTCTTTAAAATGTCAAATGAACCCTGAAATTTTACAATTTTTCACATGACAGTTGTATTAGTGCACGTTAAACGTAGAAACAAATTGAAGGTCGTAAGAGAAAACTATCTCTCATTCATCATCAAACATGCAGTGTTCCCTCTCGGAACCACGAGCCTTCTAGTGAGTTGCTCCGGTTTGTGAGGGGGTGTGTGTCCAAACTTTCATCAGTCACGCCAATTTTTTTACCACATCATCTTGGTGGCATGACATTAAATCAAGCAAGGTTTCATGTTTTTCTTATCATTTTTTACTTTTTTGGAATTAAAATGCCATGGCACTCCATGCATGTGTCCATGCCGTGAGACCAATATGTTTGAAAATTCCTGCTAATTTACTGCACATGGAATTACCTCGCACACAAGCACACAAATATTATTTTTCAAACCGTTATCGTTAGCCGTTGCATGTAGATGTAGTTAGAATTTGAATTACGGTCATTAAATGGCTACAAAATCACTTAAATTTCTTTAAAAGGTCAATTGATCCCTAAATTTTTCCAAATTTTCCCATGACAGTTGTATTAGTGCATGTTAAACTTAGAAAAAAAATTGAAGGCCGTAAGAGGAAGCTATCTCTCGTTCGTCATCAAACATGCATTGTTCCATCTCGGTACCACGAGCCTTCTAGTGAGTTGCTCCGGTTTGTGCGGGATGTGTGTCCAAACTTTCGTCAAACAGGCCAATTTTTTTACCACATCATCTTGCTGGCATGACATTACATCAAGCAAGGTCTCATGTTTTTCTAATCATTTTTAATTTTTTGGAATTTAAATACCATGAAACTCCATGCATGTGTCCATGCCGTGAGACCAATATGTTTGAAAATTCCTGCTAATTTACTGCACATGGAATTACCTCGCACACAAGAACACAAATATGATTTTTCAAACCGTTATCGTTAACCGTTGCATGTAGATGTAGTTCAAATTTGAATTACGGTCATTAAATGGCTACAAAATCACTTAAATTTCTTTAGAAGGGCAATTGATCCCTAAATGTTTCCGAATTTTCCCATGATAGTTGTATTAGTGCACGTCAAACTTAGAAAAAAGTTGAAGGCCGTAAGAGGAAGCTACTCCCGTTCGTCATCAAACATGCATAGTTCCATCTCGGTACCACGAGCCTTCTAGTGAGTTGCTCCGGTTTGTGAGGGGTGTGTGTCCAAACTTTCATCAAACAGGCCAATTTTTTTACCTCATCATCTTGGTGGCATGACATTTCATCAAGCAAGGTTTCATGTTTTTCTGATCATTTTTAATTTTTTGAAATTTAAATACCATGAAACTCGATGCATGTGTCCATGCCATGAGAAAAATATGTTTGAAAATTCATTCTAATTTACTGCACATTGAATTAACTCACACACAAGCACACAAATATGACTTTTCAAACCGTTATGGTTAGTCGTTGCATGTAGATGTTGTTCAAATTTCAATTACGGTCACTAAATGGCTAGAAAATCACTTAAATGTCTTTAAAATGTCAAATGAACCCTGAAATTTTACAATTTTTCACATGACAGTTGTATTAGTGCACGTTAAACGTAGAAACAAATTGAAGGTCGTAAGAGAAAACTATCTCTCATTCATCATCAAACATGCAGTGTTCCCTCTCGGAACCACGAGCCTTCTAGTGAGTTGCTCCGGTTTGTGAGGGAGTGTGTGTCCAAACTTTCATCAGTCACGCCAATTTTTTTACCACATCATCTTGGTGGCATGACATTAAATCAAGCAAGGTTTCATGTTTTTCTTATCATTTTTTACTTTTTTGGAATTAAAATGCCATGGCACTCCATGCATGTGTCCATGCCGTGAGACCAATATGTTTGAAAATTCCTGCTAATTTACTGCACATGGAATTACCTCGCACACAAGCACACAAATATTATTTTTCAAACCGTTATCGTTAGCCGTTGCATGTAGATGTAGTTAGAATTTGAATTACGATCATTAAATGGCTACAAAATCACTTAAATTTCTTTAAAAGGTCAATTGATCCCTAAATTTTTCCAAATTTTCCCATGACAGTTGTATTAGTGCATGTTAAACTTAGAAAAAAATTAAAGGCCGTAAGAGGAAGCTATCTCTCGTTCGTCATCAAACATGCATTGTTCCATCTCGGTACCACGAGCCTTCTAGTGAGTTGCTCCGGTTTGTGCGGGATGTGTGTCCAAACTTTCGTCAAACAGGCCAATTTTTTTACCACATCATCTTGCTGGCATGACATTACATCAAGCAAGGTCTCATGTTTTTCTAATCATTTTTAATTTTTTGGAATTTAAATACCATGAAACTCCATGCATGTGTCCATGCCGTGAGACCAATATGTTTGAAAATTCCTGCTAATTTACTGCACATGGAATTACCTCGCACACAAGCACACAAATATGATTTTTCAAACCGTTATCGTTAACCGTTGCATGTAGATGTAGTTCAAATTTGAATTACGGTCATTAAATGGCTACAAAATCACTTAAATTTCTTTAAAGGGCAATTGATCCCTAAATGTTTCCGAATTTTCCCATGATAGTTGTATTAGTGCACGTCAAACTTAGAAAAAAATTGAAGGCCGTAAGAGGAAGCTACTCCCGTTCGTCATCAAACATGCATAGTTCCATCTCGGTACCACGAGCCTTCTAGTGAGTTGCTCCGGTTTGTGAGGGGTGTGTGTCCAAACTTTCGTCAAACAGGCCAATTTTTTTACCTCATCATCTTGGTGGCATGACATTTCATCAAGCAAGGTTTCATGTTTTTCTGATCATTTTTAATTTTTTGAAATTTAAATACCATGAAACTCGATGCATGTGTCCATGCCATGAGAAAAATATGTTTGAAAATTCATTCTAATTTACTGCACATTGAATTAACTCACACACAAGCACACAAATATGACTTTTCAAACCGTTATGGTTAGTCGTTGCATGTAGATGTAGTTCAAATTTCAATTACGGTCACTAAATGGCTAGAAAATCACTTAAATGTCTTTAAAATGTCAAATGAACCCTGAAATTTTACAATTTTTCACATGACAGTTGTATTAGTGCACGTTAAACGTAGAAACAAATTGAAGGTCGTAAGAGAAAACTATCTCTCATTCATCATCAAACATGCAGTGTTCCCTCTCGGAACCACGAGCCTTCTAGTGAGTTGCTCCGGTTTGTGAGGGGGTGTGTGTCCAAATTTCATCAGTCACGCCAATTTTTTTACCACATCATCTTGTTGGCATGACATTAAATCAAGCAAGGTTTCATGTTTTTCTTATCATTTTTTACTTTTTTGGAATTAAAATGCCATGGCACTCCATGCATGTGTCCATGCCGTGAGACCAATATGTTTGAAAATTCCTGCTAATTTACTGCACATGGAATTACCTCGCACACAAGCACAAAAATATTATTTTTCAAACCGTTATCGTTAGCCGTTGCATGTAGATGTAGTTAGTATTTGAATTACGGTCATTAAATGGCTACAAAATCACTTAAATTTCTTTAAAAGGTCAATTGATCCCTAAATTTTTCCAAATTTTCCCATGACAGTTGTATTAGTGCATGTTAAACTTAGAAAAAAAAATTGAAGGCCGTAAGAGGAAGCTATCTCTCGTTCGTCATCAAACATGCATTGTTCCATCTCGGTACCACGAGCCTTCTAGTGAGTTGCTCCGGTTTGTGCGGGATGTGTGTCCAAACTTTCGTCAAACAGGCCAATTTTTTTACCACATCATCTTGCTGGCATGACATTACATCAAGCAAGGTCTCATGTTTTTCTAATCATTTTTAATATTTTGGAATTTAAATACCATGAAACTCCATGCATGTGTCCATGCCGTGAGACCAATATGTTTGAAAATTCCCGCTAATTTACTGCACATGGAATTACCTCGCACACAAGCACACAAATATGATTTTTCAAACCGTTATCGTTAACCGTTGCATGTAGATGTAGTTCAAATTTGAATTACAGTCATTAAATGGCTACAAAATCACTTAAATTTCTTTAAAAGGGCAATTGATCCCTAAATGTTCCCGAATTTTCCCATGATAGTTGTATTAGTGCACGTCAAACTTAGAAAAAAATTGAAGGCCGTAAGAGGAAGCTACTCCCGTTCGTCATCAAACATGCATAGTTCCATCTCGGTACCACGAGCCTTCTAGTGAGTTGCTCCGGTTTGTGAGGGGTGTGTGTCCAAACTTTCGTCAAACAGGCCAATTTTTTTACCTCATCATCTTGGTGGCATGACATTTCATCAAGCAAGGTTTCATGTTTTTCTGATCATTTTTAATTTTTTGAAATTTAAATACCATGAAACTCCATGCATGTGTCCATGCCATGAGAAAAATATGTTTGAAAATTCATTCTAATTTACTGCACATTGAATTAACTCACACACAAGCACACAAATATGACTTTTCAAACCGTTATGGTTAGTCGTTGCATGTAGATGTAGTTCAAATTTCAATTACGGTCACTAAATGGCTAGAAAATCACTTAAATGTCTTTAAAATGTCAAATGAACCCTGAAATTTTACAATTTTTCACATGACAGTTGTATTAGTGCACGTTAAACGTAGAAACAAATTGAAGGTCGTAAGAGAAAACTATCTCTCATTCATCATCAAACATGCAGTGTTCCCTCTCGGAACCACGAGCCTTCTAGTGAGTTGCTCCGGTTTGTGAGGGGGTGTGTGTCCAAATTTCATCAGTCACGCCAATTTTTTTACCACATCATCTTGGTGGCATGACATTAAATCAAGCAAGGTTTCATGTTTTTCTTATCATTTTTTACTTTTTTGGAATTAAAATGCCATGGCACTCCATGCATGTGTCCATGCCGTGACACCAATATGTTTGAAAATTCCTGCTAATTTACTGCACATGGAATTACCTCGCACACAAGCACACAAATATTATTTTTCAAACCGTTATCGTTAGCCGTTGCATGTAGATGTAGTTAGAATTTGAATTACGGTCATTAAATGGCTACAAAATCACTTAAATTTCTTTAAAAGGTCAATTGATCCCTAAATTTTTCCAAATTTTCCCATGACAGTTGTATTAGTGCATGTTAAACTTAGAAAAAAAATTGAAGGCCGTAAGAGGAAGCTATCTCTCGTTCGTCATCAAACATGCATTGTTCCATCTCGGTACCACGAGCCTTCTAGTGAGTTGCTCCGGTTTGTGCGGGATGTGTGTCCAAACTTTTGTCAAACAGGCCAATTTTTTTACCACATCATCTTGCTGGCATGACATTACATCAAGCAAGGTCTCATGTTTTTCTAATCATTTTTAATATTTTGGAATTTAAATACCATGAAACTCCATGCATGTGTCCATGCCGTGAGACCAATATGTTTGAAAATTTCCGCTAATTTACTGCACATGGAATTACCTCGCACACAAGCACACAAATATGATTTTTCAAACCGTTATCATTAACCGTTGCATGTAGATGTAGTTCAAATTTGAATTACGGTCATTAAATGGCTACAAAATCACTTAAATTTCTTTAAAAGGGCAATTGATCCCTAAATGTTCCCGAATTTTCCCATGATAGTTGTATTAGTGCACGTCAAACTTAGAAAAAAATTGAAGGCCGTAAGAGGAAGCTACTCCCGTTCGTCATCAAACATGCATAGTTCCATCTCGGTACCACGAGCCTTCTAGTGAGTTGCTCCGGTTTGTGAGGGGTGTGTGTCCAAACTTTCGTCAAACAGGCCAATTTTTTTACCTCATCATCTTGGTGGCATGACATTTCATCAAGCAAGGTTTCATGTTTTTTCTGATCATTTTTAATTTTTTGAAATTTAAATACCATGAAACTCCATGCATGTGTCCATGCCATGAGAAAAATATGTTTGAACATTCATTCTAATTTACTGCACATTGAATTAACTCACACACAAGCACACAAATATGACTTTTCAAACCGTTATGGTTAGTCGTTGCATGTAGATGTAGTTCAAATTTCAATTACGGTCACTAAATGGCTAGAAAATCACTTAAATGTCTTTAAAATGTCAAATGAACCCTGAAATTTTACAATTTTCACATGACAGTTGTATTAGTGCACGTTAAACGTAGAAACAAATTGAAGGTCGTAAGAGAAAACTATCTCTCATTCATCATCAAACATGCAGTGTTCCCTCTCGGAACCACGAGCCTTCTAGTGAGTTGCTCCGGTTTGTGAGGGGGTGTGTGTCCAAACTTTCATCAGTCACGCCAATTTTTTTACCACATCATCTTGGTGGCATGACATTAAATCAAGCAAGGTTTCATGTTTTTCTGATCATTTTTTACTTTTTTGGAATTAAAATGCCATGGCACTCCATGCATGTGTCCATGCCGTGAGACCAATATGTTTGAAAATTCCTGCTAATTTACTGCACATGGAATTACCTCGCACACAAGCACACAAATATTATTTTTCAAACCGTTATCGTTAGCCGTTGCATGTAGATGTAGTTAGAATTTGAATTACGGTCATTAAATGGCTACAAAATCACTTAAATTTCTTTAAAAGGTCAATTGATCCCTAAATTTTTCCAAATTTTCCCATGACAGTTGTATTAGTGCATGTTAAACTTAGAAAAAAATTGAAGGCCGTAAGAGGAAGCTATCTCTCGTTCGTCATCAAACATGCATTGTTCCATCTCGGTACCACGAGCCTTCTAGTGAGTTGCTCCGGTTTGTGCGGGATGTGTGTCCAAACTTTCGTCAAACAGGCCAATTTTTTTACCACATCATCTTGCTGGCATGACATTACATCAAGCAAGGTCTCATGTTTTTCTAATCATTTTTAATTTTTTGGAATTTAAATACCATGAAACTCCATGCATGTGTCCATGCCGTGAGACCAATATGTTTGAAAATTCCTGCTAATTTACTGCACATGGAATTACCTCGCACACAAGCACACAAATATGATTTTTCAAACCGTTATCGTTAACCGTTGCATGTAGATGTAGTTCAAATTTGAATTACGGTCATTAAATGGCTACAAAATCACTTAAATTTCTTTAAAAGGGCAATTGATCCCTAAATGTTTCCGAATTTTCCCATGCTAGTTGTATTAGTGCACGTCAAACTTAGAAAAAAATTGAAGGCCGTAAGAGGAAGCTACTCCCGTTCGTCATCAAACATGCATAGTTCCATCTCGGTACCACGAGCCTTCTAGTGAGTTGCTCCGGTTTGTGAGGGGTGTGTGTCCAAACTTTCGTCAAACAGGCCAATTTTTTTACCTCATCATCTTGGTGGCATGACATTTCATCAAGCAAGGTTTCATGTTTTTCTGATCATTTTTAATTTTTTGAAATTTAAATACCATGAAACTCCATGCATGTGTCCATGCCATGAGAAAAATATGTTTGAAAATTCATTCTAATTTACTGCACATTGAATTAACTCACACACAAGCACACAAATATGACTTTTCAAACCGTTATGGTTAGTCGTTGCATGTAGATGTAGTTCAAATTTCAATTACGGTCACTAAATGGCTAGAAAATCACTTAAATGTCTTTAAAATGTCAAATGAACCCTGAAATTTTACAATTTTTCACATGACAGTTGTATTAGTGCACGTTAAACGTAGAAACAAATTGAAGGTCGTAAGAGAAAACTATCTCTCATTCATCATCAAACATGCAGTGTTCCCTCTCGGAACCACGAGCCTTCTAGTGAGTTGCTCCGGTTTGTGAGGGGGTGTGTGTCCAAACTTTCATCAGTCACGCCAATTTTTTTACCACATCATCTTGGTGGCATGACATTAAATCAAGCAAGGTTTCATGTTTTTCTTATCATTTTTTACTTTTTTGGAATTAAAATGCCATGGCACTCCATGCATGTGTCCGTGCCGTGAGACCAATATGTTTGAAAATTCCTGTTAATTTACTGCACATGGAATTACCTCGCACACAAGCACACAAATATTATTTTTCAAACCGTTATCGTTAGCCGTTGCATGTAGATGTAGTTAGAATTTGAATTACGGTCATTAAATGGCTACAAAATCACTTAAATTTCTTTAAAAGGTCAATTGATCCCTAAATTTTTCCAAATTTTCCCATGATAGTTGTATTAGTGCATGTTAAACTTAGAAAAAATTTGAAGGCCGTAAGAGGAAGCTATCTCTCGTTCGTCATCAAACATGCATTGTTCCATCTCGGTACCACGAGCCTTCTAGTGAGTTGCTCCGGTTTGTGCGGGATGTGTTTCCAAACTTTCGTCAAACAGGCCAATTTTTTTACCACATCATCTTGTTGGCATGACATTACATCAAGCAAGGTCTCATGTTTTTCTAATCATTTTTAATTTTTTGGAATTTAAATACCATGAAACTCCATGCATGTGTCCATGTCGTGAGACCAATATGTTTGAAAATTCCTGCTAATTTACTGCACATGGAATTACCTCACACACAAGCACACAAATATGATTTTTCAAACCGTTATCGTTAACCGTTGCATGTAGATGTAGTTCAAATTTGAATTACGGTCATTAAATGGCTACAAAATCACTTAAATTTCTTTAAAAGGGCAATTGATCCCTAAATGTTCCCGAATTTTCCCATGATAGTTGTATTAGTGCACGTCAAACTTAGAAAAAAATTGAAGGCCGTAAGAGGAAGCTACTCCCGTTCGTCATCAAACATACATAGTTCCATCTCGGTACCACGAGCCTTCTAGTGAGTTGCTCCGGTTTGTGAGGGGTGTGTGTCCAAACTTTCGTCAAACAGGCCAATTTTTTTACCTCATCATCTTGGTGGCATGACATTTCATCAAGCAAGGTTTCATGTTTTTCTGATCATTTTTAATTTTTTGTAATTTAAATACCATGAAACTCCATGCATGTGTCCATGCCATGAGAAAAATATGTTTGAAAATTCATTCTAATTTACTGCACATTGAATTAACTCACACACAAGCACACAAATATGACTTTTCAAACCGTTATGGTTAGTCGTTGCATGTAGATGTAGTTCAAATTTCAATTACGGTCACTAAATGGCTAGAAAATCACTTAAATGTCTTTAAAATGTCAAATGAACCCTGAAATTTTACAATTTTTCACATGACAGTTGTATTAGTGCACGTTAAACGTAGAAACAAATTGAAGGTCGTAAGAGAAAACTATCTCTCATTCATCATCAAACATGCAGTGTTCCCTCTCGGAACCACGAGCCTTCTAGTGAGTTGCTCCGGTTTGTGAGGGGGTGTGTGTCCAAACTTTCATCAGTCACGCCAATTTTTTTACCACATCATCTTGGTGGCATGACATTAAATCAAGCAAGGTTTCATGTTTTTCTTATCATTTTTTACTTTTTTGGAATTAAAATGCCATGGCACTCCATGCATGTGTCCATGCCGTGAGACCAATATGTTTGAAAATTCCTGCTAATTTACTGCACATGTAATTACCTCGCACACAAGCACACAAATATTATTTTTCAAACCGTTATCGTTAGCCGTTGCATGTAGATGTAGTTAGAATTTGAATTACGGTCATTAAATGGCTACAAAATCACTTAAATTTCTTTAAAAGGTCAATTGATCCCTAAATTTTTCCAAATTTTCCCATGATAGTTGTATTAGTGCATGTTAAACTTAGAAAAAATTTGAAGGCCGTAAGAGGAAGCTATCTCCCGTTCGTCATCAAACATGCATTGTTCCATCTCGGTACCACGAGCCTTCTAGTGAGTTGCTCCGGCTTGTGCGGGATGTGTGTCCAAACTTTCGTCAAACAGGCCAATTTTTTTACCACATCATCTTGCTGGCATGACATTACATCAAGCAAGGTCTCATGTTTTTCTAATCATTTTTAATTTTTTGGAATTTAAATACCATGAAACTCCATGCATGTGTCCATGCCGTGAGACCAATATGTCTGAAAATTCCTGCTAATTTACTGCACATGGAATTACCTCGCACACAAGCACACAAATATGATTTTTCAAACCGTTATCGTTAACCGTTGCATGTAGATGTAGTTCAAATTTGAATTACGGTCATTAAATGGCTACAAAATCACTTAAATTTCTTTAAAAGGGCAATTGATCCCTAAATGTTTCCGAATTTTCCCATGATAGTTGTATTAGTGCACGTCAAACTTAGAAAAAAATTGAAGGCCGTAAGAGGAAGCTACTCCCATTCGTCATCAAACATGCATAGTTCCATCTCGGTACCACGAGCTTCCTAGTGAGTTGCTCCGGTTTGTGAGGGGTGTGTGTCCAAACTTTCGTCAAACAGGCCAATTTTTTTACCTCATCATCTTGGTGGCATGACATTTCATCAAGCAAGGTTTCATGTTTTTCTGATCATTTTTAATTTTTTGAAATTTAAATACCATGAAACTCCATGCATGTGTCCATGCCATGAGAAAAATATGTTTGAAAATTCATTCTAATTTACTGCACATTGAATTAACTCACACACAAGCACACAAATATGACTTTTCAAACCGTTATGGTTAGTCGTTGCATGTAGATGTAGTTCAAATTTCGATTACGGTCACTAAATGGCTAGAAAATCACTTAAATGTCTTTAAAATGTCAAATGAACCCTGAAATTTTACAATTTTTCACATGACAGTTGTATTAGTGCACGTTAAACATAGAAACAAATTGAAGGTCGTAAGAGAAAACTATCTCTCATTCATCATCAAACATGCAGTGTTCCCTCTCGGAACCACGAGCCTTCTAGTGAGTTGCTCCGGTTTGTGAGGGGGTGTGTGTCCAAACTTTCATCAGTCACGCCAATTTTTTTACCACATCATCTTGGTGGCATGACATTAAATCAAGCAAGGTTTCATGTTTTTCTTATCATTTTTTACTTTTTTGGAATTAAAATGCCATGGCACTCCATGCATGTGTCCATGCCGTGAGACCAATATGTTTGAAAATTCCTGCTAATTTACTGCACATGGAATTACCTCGCACACAAGCACACAAATATTATTTTTCAAACCGTTATCGTTAGCCGTTGCATGTAGATGTAGTTAGAATTTGAATTACGGTCATTAAATGGCTACAAAATCACTTAAATTTCTTTAAAAGGTCAATTGATCCCTAAATTTTTCCAAATTTTCCCATGACAGTTGTATTAGTGCATGTTAAACTTAGAAAAAAATTGAAGGCCGTAAGAGGAAGCTATCTCTCGTTCGTCGTCAAACATGCATTGTTCCATCTCGGTACCACGAGCCTTCTAGTGAGTTGCTCCGGTTTGTGCGGGATGTGTGTCCAAACTTTCGTCAAACAGGCCAATTTTTTTACCACATCATCTTGCTGGCATGACATTACATCAAGCAATGTCTCATGTTTTTCTAATCATTTTTAATTTTTTGGAATTTAAATGCCATGAAACTCCATGCATGTGTCCATGCCGTGAGACCAATATGTTTGAAAATTCCTGCTAATTTACTGCACATGGAATTACCTCGCACACAAGCACACAAATATGATTTTTCAAACCGTTATCGTTAACCGTTGCATGTAGATGTAGTTCAAATTTGAATTACGGTCATTAAATGGCTACAAAATCACTTAAATTTCTTTAAAAGGGCAATTGATCCCTAAATGTTTCCGAATTTTCCCATGATAGTTGTATTAGTGCACGTCAAACTTAGAAAAAAATTGAAGGCCGTAAGAGGAAGCTACTCCCGTTCGTCATCAAACATGCATAGTTCCATCTCGGTACCACGAGCCTTCTAGTGAGTTGCTCCGGTTTGTGAGGGGTGTGTGTCCAAACTTTCGTCAAACAGGCCAATTTTTTTACCTCATCATCTTGGTGGCATGACATTTCATCAAGCAAGGTTTCATCTTTTTCTGATCATTTTTAATTTTTTGAAATTTAAATACCATGAAACTCCATGCATGTGTCCATGCCATGAGAAAAATATCTTTGAAAATTCATTCTAATTTACTGCACATTGAATTAACTCACACACAAGCACACAAATATGACATTTCAAACCGTTATGGTTAGTCGTTGCATGTAGATGTAGTTCAAATTTCAATTACGGTCACTAAATGGCTAGAAAATCACTTAAATGTCTTTAAAATGTCAAATGAACCCTGAAATTTTACAATTTTCACATGACAGTTGTATTAGTGCACGTTAAACGTAGAAACAAATTGAAGGTCGTAAGAGAAAACTATCTCTCATTCATCATCAAACATGCAGTGTTCCCTCTCGGAACCACGAGCCTTCTAGTGAGTTGCTCCGGTTTGTGAGGGGGTGTGTGTCCAAACTTTCATCAGTCACGCCAATTTTTTTACCACATCATCTTGGTGGCATGACATTAAATCAAGCAAGGTTTCATGTTTTTCTTATCATTTTTTACTTTTTTGGAATTAAAATGCCATGGCACTCCATGCATGTGTCCATGCCGTGAGACCAATATGTTTGAAAATTCCTGCTAATTTACTGCACATGGAATTACCTCGCACACAAGCAAACAAATATTATTTTTCAAACCGTTATCGTTAGCCGTTGCATGTAGATGTAGTTCGAATTTGAATTACGGTCATTAAATGGCTACAAAATCACTTAAATTTCTTTAAAAGGTCAATTGATCCCTAAATTTTTCCAAATTTTCCCATGACAGTTGTATTAGTGCACGTTAAACTTAGAAAAAAATTGAAGGCCGTAATAGGAAGCTATCTCTCGTTCGTCATCAAACATGCATTGTTCCATCTCGGTACCACGAGCCTTCTAGTGAGTTGCTCCGGTTTGTGAGAGATGTGTGTCCAAACTTTCGTCAAACAGGCCAATTTTTTTACCACATCATCTTGCTGGCATGACATTACATCAAGCAAGGTCTCATATTTTTCTGATCATTTTTAATTTTTTGGAATTTAAATACCATGAAACTCCATGCATGTGTCCATGCCGTGAGACCAATATGTTTGAAAATTCCTGCTAATTTACTGCACATGGAATTAACTCGCACACGGGCACACAAATAAGATTTTTCAAACCGTTATCGTTAGCCGTTGCATGTAGATGTAGTTCAAATTTGAATTACGGTCATTAAATGGCTACAAAATCACTTAAATATCTTTAAGAGGTCAAATGACCCCTGAAATTTTCCAAATTTTCACATGACAGTTGTATTAGTGGACGGGAAACGTAGAGAAAATTTGAAGGCCGTAAGAGGAAGCTATCTCCCGTTCATCGTCAAACATGCACTGTTCCCTCTCGGAACCAAGAGCCTTCTAGTGAGTTGCTCTGGATTGTGAGGGGTGTTTGTCCAAACTTTCGTCAAACTAACCAATTTTTTACCACATTATCTTGGTGGCATGAAATTACATCAAACAAGGTTTCATATTTTCTGATCATTCTATAATTTTTCGGAATTAAAATGCCATGGCATTCCATGGATGTGTCCATGCCGTGAGACCAGTATGTTTGAAAATTCCTTCTAATTTACTGCACATGGAATTAACTCGCAAACAAACACACAAATATGATTTTTCAAACAGTTATGGTTAGCCGTTGCATGTAGATGTAGTTCAAATTTAAATTACGGTCATTGAATGGCTAGAAAATAACATAAATGTGTCTAAAAGCTCAAATGACCCCTGAAATTTTACAAATTTTCACATGACAGTTGTATTAGTGCATGTTAAACGTATTATAAAATGGAAGGCCATCGGAGGAAGCTATCTCCCTTTCGTCATCAAACATGCATTGTTCCCTCTCGGAACCACAAGCCTTCTAGTAAGTTGGGTGTCTGTCCAAACTTTGGTCAAACATGCCAATTTTTTACCACATCATCTTGGTGGCATGACATTACATCAAGCAAGGTTTCATGTTTTTCAGATCATTTTTAATTGTTTGGAATTTAAATGCCATGGCACTCCATGAATATGTCCATGCCGTGAGAACAATATGTTTGAAAATTCGTTCTAATTTACTGCACATGGAATTAACTCGCACACAAGCACACCAATAAGATTTTTCAAACCGTTATGGTTAGCCGTTACATGTAGATGTAGTTCAAATTTGAATTACGGTCATTAAATGGCTAGAATATCTTTAACAGGTTAAATGACCCCTGAAATTTTCCAAATTTTCAAATGACAGTTGTATTAATGCTCGTGAAAAGTAGAAAAAATTTAAAGGTCGTAAGAGGAAGCTATCTCCCGTTCGTCATTAAACATGCATTGTTCCCTCTAGGAAGCACACGTCTTCTAATGAGTTGCTCCGGTTTGTGAGGGGTATCTGTCCAAACTTTGATCAAACAAGCCAATTTTTTTACCACATTATCTTGGTGGCATGACATTACATCAAGCAAGGTTTCATGTTTTCTGATCATTTTTTTGGAATTTAAATGCCATGGCACTCCATGCATGTGTCCATGTCGTGAGACCAATATGTTCGAAAATTCCTTCAAATTTACACCACATGGAATTAACTCACACACATGCACACAAATATGATTTTTCAAACCGTTATGGTTAGCCATTGCATGTAGATGTAGTTCCAATTTGAATTATGGTCATTAAATGGCTAGAAAATCACTTAAATCTCTTTAGAAGGTCAAATGACCCCTGAGATTTTCCAAATTTTCACATGACTGTTGTATTATTGCACGTTAAACGTAGAAAAAAAATTGAAAGCCGTAAGAGGAAACTATCTCCCGTTCATCATCAAACATGCATTGTTCCCTCTCAGAACCACGAGCCTTCTAGTGAGTTTCTCCGGTTATTGAGGGGGTGTGTGTCCAAACATGCCAAAAAATTTACCACATCATCTTGGTGGCATGACATTACATCAATCAAGGTTTCATGTTTTCTGATCATGTTTTTATTTTTTGGAATTAAAATGACAGGCACTCCATGCATGTGTCCATGCCGTGAGACCAATATGTTTCAAAATTCCTTCGAATTTACTACACATGGAATTAATTTGCACACAAGCACACAAATATGATTTTTTTCAAACCGTTATGGTTAGCCATTGCATGTAGATGTATTTCAAATTTGAATTACGGTCATTAAATGGCTAGAAAATCACTTATGTCAAATGACCCCTGAGATTTTCCAATTTTTCACATGACAGTTGTATTAGT
Organism: Secale cereale; assembly: GCA_902687465.1. Taxonomy (NCBI): domain Eukaryota; kingdom Viridiplantae; phylum Streptophyta; class Magnoliopsida; order Poales; family Poaceae; genus Secale; species Secale cereale. Next base: position 225,454,623 of record LR738711.1, read on the forward strand.
GCATGTTAAACGTAGAAAACAAATGAAGGCCATAAGAGGAAACTATCTCCCGTTCATCATCAAACATGCATTCTTCCCTCTCGGAACCACGAGCCTTCTAGTGAGTTGCTCCGGTTTGTGAGGGGTGTGTGTCCAAACTTTGATCAAACATGCCAATTTTTTGACCACATCATCTTGGTGGCATGACGGTACATAAAGCAAGGTTTCATGATTTTTGATCATTTTTTTTTCGTAATTAAAATGCCATGGCACTCCATGCATGTGTCCATGCTATGAGAACAATATGTTTGAGAATTCCTTCTAATTTACTTCATATGGAATTAACTTGCACACAAGCACACACATATGATATTTCAAACCGTTCTGGTTAATCCTTGCATGTAGATGTAGTTCAAATTTGAATTACGGTCATTAAATGGCTAGAAAATCAATTAAATATCTTTAAATGGTCAAATGACCCCTGAAATTTTCCAAATTTTCACATGAAAGTTGTATTAGTGCACATGAAACGTAGAAATTTTTTTAAGCCCGTAACAGGAAGCTATCTCCCGTTCGTCATCAAACAAGCATTGTTCCCTCTCGTAACCAAGAGCGTTCTAGTGAGTTGCTCCAGTTTGTGAGGGGTGTGTGCCAAACATTTGTCAAACAGGCCAATTTTCTGATCATCTTGGTGGCATGACAGTACATCAAGCAAGGTTTCATGTTATCTGATCAGTTTTCTATTTTTTGTAATTTAAATGCCATGGCACTCCATGGATGTGTCCATTCTGTGAGAACAATATGTTTGAAAATACCTTCTAATTTGCTGCACATGGAATTAACTCGCACACAAGCACACAAATATGATTTATCAAACCATTATTGTTAGCCGTTGCATGTAGATGTAGTTCAAATTTGCAATACGAACATTAAATGTCTAGAAAATCAATTAAATATCTTTAAAAGGTCAAATGACCCCTGAAATTTTCCAAATTTTCACATCACAGTTGTATTAGTGCACGTGAAGCTTAGAAAAAAATTAAAGGCCGTAACAGGAAGCTATCTCCCGTTCGTCATCAAACATGCATTGTTCCCTCTTGGAACCACGAGCGTTCTAGTTAGTTGCTCCAGTTTGTGAGGGGTGTGTCTCCAAACTTTTGTCAAATAGGACAATTTTTTTACCACATCATCTTGGTGGCATGACATTACATAAAGCAAGGCTTCTTGTTTTCTGATGATTTTCTAATTTTATGGAATTTAAATGCCATGGCCCTCCATGCATGTGTCCATGTCGTGAGAACAATATATTTGAAAATTGATACTAATTTACTGCACATGGAATTAACTCGCACACCGGCACAAAAATAAGATTTTTTAAACAGTTATGGATAGCCGTTGCATGTAGATGTAGTTCAAATTTGAATTACGGTGATTAAATGGCTAGAAAATCACCTAAATATCTTTGAAAGGTCAAATGACCCCTGAAATTTTCCAAATTTTCACATGACAGTTGTATTAGTGCACTTGAAACTTTGAAAAAAAATTGAATACTGTAAGAGGATGCTATCTCCTGTTCATCAAACATGCATTGTTCCCTCTCGAAACCACGAGCATTCAAGTGAGTTGCTTCGGTTTGTGAGGGGTGTGTGTCCAAACTTTCATCAAACTGGCCAATTTTTTTTACCACATTATCTTGGTGGCATGAAATTACATGAAGCAAGGTTTCATGTTTTCTGATCATTTTATTTTTATTTTTTGGAATTGAAATTCCATGGCACTCCTTGCATGTGTCCATGCTGTGAGACTAGTATGTTTGAAAATTCCTTCAAATTTACTCCATATGGAATTAACTCGCACACAAGCACACAAATATGAGTTTTCAAACCGTTAAGGTTAGCCGTTGCATGTAGATGTAGTTCAAATTTGAATTACGGTCATTAAATGGCTAGAAAATCACTTAAATGTCTTTAAAAGGTCAAATGACCCCTAAGGTTTTCCAATTTTTCACTTGACAGTTGTATTAGTGCACGCTAAACGTAGAAAAAATATTGAAAACCATAAGTGGAAACTATCCCCCGTTCATCATCAAACATACATTGTTCCCTCTCAGAACCACGAGCCTTCTAGTGAGTAGCTCCTGTTATTGAGGGGGTGTGAGTCCAAACTTTCATCAAACAGGCCAATTTTTTTACCACATCATCTTGGTGGCATGACATTACATCAAGCAAGGTTTCATGTTTTCTGATCATTTTTTAATTTATTGGAATTAAAATGCCATGGCACTCCATGCATGCGACCATGTCGTGAGACCAATATGTTTGAAAATTCATTCTAATTTACCGCACATGGAATTAACTCGCACATAATTAAACAAATATGATTTTTCAAACCGTTATGGTTAGCCGTTGCATGTAGATGTAGTTCAAATTAGAATTATGGTCATTAAATGGCTAGCAAATCACTTAAATGTATTTAAAAGATTAAATGACCACTAAAATTTTCCAAATTTTCACATGACAGTTGTATTAGTGCACGTTAAACGTAGAAAAAAATTGATGGCCGTAAGAGGAAGCTATCTCCAGTTCGTCATCAAACTTGCATTGTTCCTTCTCAGAACCACGAGCCTTCTAGTGAGTTCCTCTGATTTGTGAGGTGTGTGTATCCAAACTTTTATCAAACTGGCCAATTTTTTTACCACATTATCTTGGTGGCATGAAATTACATTAAGCAAGGTTTCATGTTTTCTGATCATTTTTTATTTTTGGAATTAAAATGCCGTGGCACTCCATGCATGTGTCCATGTCGTACTACAGATATGTTTGAAAATTCCTTCTAATTTATTGCACATGGAATTAACTCGCACACACGCAAACAAATATGATTTTTCAAACAGTTATAGTTAGCCGTTGCATGTAGATGATGTTCAAATATGAATTACGGTCATTAAATGACTAGAAAATCACTTAAATGTCTTTAAAAGGTCAAATGACCCCTGAGATTTTCCAATTTTTCACATGACAGTTGTACTAGTGCACGTTAAATGTAGAAAAAAAATTGAAGGCCGTAAGAGGAAGCTATCTCCTGTTCGTCATCAAACATGCATTGTTCCCTCTCGGAACCACGAGCCTTCAAGTGAGTTGCTTAGGTTTGTGAGGGGTGTGTGTCCAAACTTTCGTCAAACTGGCCAATTTTTTTACCACGTTATCTTGGTGGCATGAAATTACATGAAGCAAGGTTTCATGTTTTCTGATCATTTCTTTTATTTTTTGGAATTTAAATTCCATGGCACTCCATGCATGTGTCCATTATGTGAGACCAGTATGTTTGAAAATTCCTTCATATTTACTCCACATGGAATTAACTCGCACACAAAAACACAAATATGATTTTTCAAACCATTAAGGTTAGCCGTTGCATGTAGATGTAGTTCAAATTTGAATTACGGTCATTAAATGGCTAGAAAATCACTTAAATGTCTTTAAAAGGTCAAATGACCCCTAAGGTTTTCCAATTTTTCACTTGACAGTTGTATTAGTGCACGCTAAACGTAGAAAAAAAATTGAAAACCATAAGTGGAAACTATCCCCCGTTCATCATCAAACATACATTGTTCCCTCTCAGAACAACGAGCCTTCTAGTGAGTAGCTCCTGTTATGGAGGGGGTGTGAGTCCAAACTTTCGTCAAACAGGCCAATTTTTTTACCACATCATCTTGGTGGCATGACATTACATCAAGCAAGGTTTCATGTTTTCTGATCATTTTTTAATTTATTGGAATTAAAATGCCATGGCACTCCATGCATGCGACCATGTCGTGAGACCAATATGTTTGAAAATTCATTCTAATTTACCGCACATGGAATTAACTCGCACATAATTAAACAAATATGATTTTTCAAACCGTTATGGTTAGCCGTTGCATGTAGATGTAGTTCAAATTAGAATTATGGTCATTAAATGGCTAGCAAATCACTTAAATATATTTAAAAGATTAAATGACCACTAAAATTTTCCAAATTTTCACATGACAGTTGTATTAGTGCACGTTAAACGTAGAAAAAAATTGATGGCCGTAAGAGGAAGCTATCTCCAGTTCGTCATCAAACTTGCATTGTTCCTTCTCAGAACCACGAGCCTTCTAGTGAGTTCCTCTGATTTGTGAGGTGTGTGTATCCAAACTTTTATCAAACTGGCCAATTTTTTTACCACATTATCTTGGTGGCATGAAATTACATTAAGCAAGGTTTCATGTTTTCTGATCATTTTTTATTTTTGGAATTAAAATGCCGTGGCACTCCATGCATGTGTCCATGTCGTACTACAGATATGTTTGAAAATTCCTTCTAATTTATTGCACATGGAATTAACTCGCACACACGCAAACAAATATGATTTTTCAAACAGTTATAGTTAGCCGTTGCATGTAGATGATGTTCAAATATGAATTACGGTCATTAAATGGCTAGAAAATCACTTAAATGTCTTTGAAAGGTCAAATAACCCCTGAGATTTTCCAATATTTCACATGACAGTTGTATTAGTGCACGTTAAATGTAGAAAAAATTTGAAGGCCGTAAGAGGAAGCTATCTCCCGTTCGTCATCAAACATGCATTGTTCCCTCTCGGAACCACGAGCCTTCAAGTGAGTTGCTTAGGTTTTGTGAGGCGTGTGTGTCCAAACTTTCGTCAAACTGGCCAATTTTTTTACCACGTTATCTTGGTGGCATGAAATTACATGAAGCAAGGTTTCATGTTTTCTGATCATTTCTTTTATTTTTTGGAATTAAAATTCCATGGCACTCCATGCATGTGTCCATGCAGTGAGACCAGTATGTTTGAAAATAACTTCATATTAGTCCACATGGAATTAACTCGCACACAAAAACACAAATATGATTTTTCCAACCGTTATGGTTAGCCGTTGCATGTAGATGTAGTTCAAATTTGAATTACGGTCATTAAATAGCTAGAAAAACACTTAAATGTCTTTAAAAGGTCAAATGACCCTTGAGATTTTCCAATTTTTCACTTGACAGTTGTATTAGTGCACGTTAAACGTAGAAAAAAATTTGAAAGCTGTAAGAGGAAACTATCTCCCGTTCATCATCAAACATGCATTGTTCCCTCTCAGAACCACGAGCCTTCTAGTGAGTTGCTCCGGTTATTGAGGGGGTGTGTGTCCAAACTTTCGTCAAACATCCCCATTTTTTACCACATCATCTTGGTGGCATGACATTACATCAAGCAAGGTTTCATGTTTTCTGATCATTTTTTTATTTATTGGAATTAAAATGCCGTGGCACTCCATGCATGTGTCCATGCCGTGAGAAAAGTATGTTTGAAAATTCCTTCTAATTTACTGCACATGGAATTAACTCGCACATAATTACAGAAATATGATTTTTCAAACCGTTATGTTTAGCCGTTGCATGTAGATGTAGTTCAAATTAGAATTATGGTCATTAAATGGCTAGCAAATCACTTAAATATATTTAAAAGGTTAAATGACCACTGAAATTTTTCAAATTTTCACATGACAGTTGTATTAGTGCACGTTAAACGTAGAAAAAAATTGAAGGCCGTAAGAGGCAGCTATCTCCAGTTCGTCATCAAACTTGCATTGTTCCTTCTCGGAACCACAAGCCTTCCAGTGAGTTCCTCTGATTTGTGAGGTGTGTGTATCCAAACTTTTATCAAACTGGCCAATTTTTTTACCACATTATCTTGGTGGCATGAAATTACATTAAGCAAGGTTTCATGTTTTCTGATCATTTTTTATTTTTGGAATTAAAATGCCGTGGCACTCCATGCATGTGTCCATGTCGTACTACAGATATGTTTGAAAATTCCTTCTAATTTATTGCACATGGAATTAACTCGCACACACGCAAACAAATATGATTTTTCAAACAGTTATAGTTAGCCGTTGCATGTAGATGATGTTCAAATATGAATTACGGTCATTAAATGACTAGAAAATCACTTAAATGTCTTTAAAAGGTCAAATGACCCCTGAGATTTTCCAATTTTTCACATGACAGTTGTACTAGTGCACGTTAAATGTAGAAAAAAAATTGAAGGCCGTAAGAGGAAGCTATCTCCTGTTCGTCATCAAACATGCATTGTTCCCTCTCGGAACCACGAGCCTTCAAGTGAGTTGCTTAGGTTTGTGAGGGGTGTGTGTCCAAACTTTCGTCAAACTGGCCAATTTTTTTACCACGTTATCTTGGTGGCATGAAATTACATGAAGCAAGGTTTCATGTTTTCTGATCATTTCTTTTATTTTTTGGAATTAAAATTCCATGGCACTCCATGCATGTGTCCATTATGTGAGACCAGTATGTTTGAAAATTCCTTCATATTTACTCCACATGGAATTAACTCGCACACAAAAACACAAATATGATTTTTCAAACCATTAAGGTTAGCCGTTGCATGTAGATGTAGTTCAAATTTGAATTACGGTCATTAAATGGCTAGAAAATCACTTAAATGTCTTTAAAAGGTCAAATGACCCCTAAGGTTTTCCAATTTTTCACTTGACAGTTGTATTAGTGCACGCTAAACGTAGAAAAAAAATTGAAAACCATAAGTGGAAACTATCCCCCGTTCATCATCAAACATACATTGTTCCCTCTCAGAACCACGAGCCTTCTAGTGAGTAGCTCCTGTTATGGAGGGGGTGTGAGTCCAAACTTTCGTCAAACAGGCCAATTTTTTTACCACATCATCTTGGTGGCATGACATTACATCAAGCAAGGTTTCATGTTTTCTGATCATTTTTTAATTTATTGGAATTAAAATGCCATGGCACTCCATGCATGCGACCATGTCGTGAGACCAATATGTTTGAAAATTCATTCTAATTTACCGCACATGGAATTAACTCGCACATAATTAAACAAATATGATTTTTCAAACCGTTATGGTTAGCCGTTGCATGTAGATGTAGTTCAAATTAGAATTATGGTCATTAAATGGCTAGCAAATCACTTAAATATATTTAAAAGATTAAATGACCACTAAAATTTTCCAAATTTTCACATGACAGTTGTATTAGTGCACGTTAAACGTAGAAAAAAATTGATGGCCGTAAGAGGAAGCTATCTCCAGTTCGTCATCAAACTTGCATTGTTCCTTCTCAGAACCACGAGCCTTCTAGTGAGTTCCTCTGATTTGTGAGGTGTGTGTATCCAAACTTTTATCAAACTGGCCAATTTTTTTACCACATTATCTTGGTGGCATGAAATTACATTAAGCAAGGTTTCATGTTTTCTGATCATTTTTTATTTTTGGAATTAAAATGCCGTGGCACTCCATGCATGTGTCCATGTCGTACTACAGATATGTTTGAAAATTCCTTCTAATTTATTGCACATGGAATTAACTCGCACACACGCAAACAAATATGATTTTTCAAACAGTTATAGTTAGCCGTTGCATGTAGATGATGTTCAAATATGAATTACGGTCATTAAATGGCTAGAAAATCACTTAAATGTCTTTGAAAGGTCAAATAACCCCTGAGATTTTCCAATATTTCACATGACAGTTGTATTAGTGCACGTTAAATGTAGAAAAAATTTGAAGGCCGTAAGAGGAAGCTATCTCCCGTTCGTCATCAAACATGCATTGTTCCCTCTCGGAACCACGAGCCTTCAAGTGAGTTGCTTAGGTTTTGTGAGGCGTGTGTGTCCAAACTTTCGTCAAACTGGCCAATTTTTTTACCACGTTATCTTGGTGGCATGAAATTACATGAAGCAAGGTTTCATGTTTTCTGATCATTTCTTTTATTTTTTGGAATTAAAATTCCATGGCACTCCATGCATGTGTCCATGCAGTGAGACCAGTATGTTTGAAAATAACTTCATATTTACTCCATATGGAATTAACTCGCACACAAAAACACAAATATGATTTTTCCAACCGTTATGGTTAGCCGTTGCATGTAGATGTAGTTCAAATTTGAATTACGGTCATTAAATGGCTAGAAAAACACTTAAATGTCTTTAAAAGGTCAAATGACCCCTGAGATTTTCCAATTTTTCACTTGACAGTTGTATTAGTGCACGTTAAACGTAGAAAAAAATTTGAAAGCTGTAAGAGGAAACTATCTCCCGTTCATCATCAAACATGCATTGTTCCCTCTCAGAACCACGAGCCTTCTAGTGAGTTGCTCCGGTTATTAAGGGGGTGTGTGTCCAAACTTTCGTCAAACATCCCCATTTTTTACCACATCATCTTGGTGGCATGACATTACATCAAGCAAGGTTTCATGTTTTCTGATCATTTTTTAATTTATTGGAATTAAAATGCCGTGGCACTCCATGCATGTGTCCATGCCGTGAGAAAAGTATGTTTGAAAATTCCTTCTAATTTACAGCACATGGAATTAACTCGCACATAATTACACAAATATGATTTTTCAAACCGTTATGTTTAGCCGTTGCATGTAGATGTAGTTCAAATTAGAATTATGGTCATTAAATGGCTAGCAAATCACTTAAATATATTTAAAAGGTTAAATGACCACTGAAATTTTTCAAATTTTCACATGACAGTTGTATTAGTGCACGTTAAACATAGAAAAAAATTGAAGGCCGTAAGAGGCAGCTATCTCCAGTTCGTCATCAAACTTGCATTGTTCCTTCTCGGAACCACAAGCCTTCCAGTGAGTTCCTCTGATTTGTGAGGTGTGTGTATCCAAACTTTTATCAAACTGGCCAATTTTTTTACCACATTATCTTGGTGGCATGAAATTACATTAAGCAAGGTTTCATGTTTTCTGATCATTTTTTATTTTTGGAATTAAAATGCCGTGGCACTCCATGCATGTGTCCATGTCGTACTACAGATATGTTTGAAAATTCCTTCTGATTTATTGCACATGGAATTAACTCGCACACACGCAAACAAATATGATTTTTCAAACAGTTATAGTTAGCCGTTGCATGTAGATGATGTTCAAATATGAATTACGGTCATTAAATGACTAGAAAATCAAGTAAATGTCTTTAAAAGGTCAAATGACCCCTGAGATTTTCCAATTTTTCACATGACAGTTGTACTAGTGCATGTTAAATGTAGAAAAAAAATTGAAGGCCGTAAGAGGAAGCTATCTCCTGTTCGTCATCAAACATGCATTGTTCCCTCTCGGAACCACGAGCCTTCAAGTGAGTTGCTTAGGTTTGTGAGGGGTGTGTGTCCAAACTTTCGTCAAACTGGCCAATTTTTTTACCACGTTATCTTGGTGGCATGAAATTACATGAAGCAAGGTTTCATGTTTTCTGATCATTTCTTTTATTTTTTGGAATTAAAATTCCATGGCACTCCATGCATGTGTTCATTATGTGAGACCAGTATGTTTGAAAATTCCTTAATATTTACTCCACATGGAATTAACTCGCACACAAAAACACAAATATGATTTTCAAACCGTTATGGTTAGCCGTTGCATGTAGATGTAGTTCAAATTTGAATTACGGTCATTAAATGGCTAGAAAAACACTTAAATGTCTTTAAAAGGTCAAATGACCCCTGAGATTTTCCAATTTTTAGCTTGACAGTTGTATTAGTGCACGTTAAACGTAGAAAAAAAATTGAAAGCTTTAAGAGGAAACTATCTCCCGTTCATCATCAAACATGCATTGTTCCCTCTCAGAACCACGAGCCTTCTAGTGAGTTGCACCGGTTATTGAGGGGGTGTGTGTCCAAACTTTCGTCAAACAGCCCCATTTTTTACCACATCATCTTGGTGGCATGACATTACATCAAGCAAGGTTTCATGTTTTCTGATCATTTTTTAATTTATTGGAATTAAAATGCCATGGCACTCCATGCATGTGTCCATTTCGTGATAAAAGTATGTTTGAAAATTCCTTCTAATTTACTGCACATGGAATTAACTCGCACATAATTACACAAATATGATTTTTCAAACCGTTATGGTTAGCCGTTGCATGTAGATGTAGTTCAAATTAGAATTATGGTCATTAAATGGCTAGCAAATCACTTAAATATATTTAAAAGGTTAAATGACCACTGAAATTTTCCAAATTTTCACATGACAGTTGTATTAGTGCACGTTAAACGTAGAAAAAAATTGAAGGCCGTAAGAGGAAGCTATCTCCAGTTCGTCATCAAACTTGCATTGTTCCTTCTCGGAACCACGAGCCTTCTAGTGAGTTCCTCTGATTTGTGATGTGTGTGTATCCAAACTTTTATCAAACTGGCCAATTTTTTTACCACATTATCTTGGTGGCATGAAATTACATTAAGCAAGGTTTCATGTTTTCTGATCATTTTTTATTTTTGGAATTAAAATGCCGTGGCACTCCATGCATGTGTCCATGTCGTACTACAGATATGTTTGAAAATTCCTTCTAATTTATTGCATATGGAATTAACTCGCACACATGCAAACAAATATGATTTTTCAAACAGTTATAGTTAGCCGTTGCATGTAGATGATGTTCAAATATGAATTACGGTCATTAAATGGCTAGAAAATCACTTAAATGTCTTTAAAAGGTCAAATGACCCCTGAGAATTTCCAATTTTTCACATGACAGTTGTATTAGTGCACATTAAATGTAGAAAAAAATTGAAGGCCGTAAGAGGAAGCTATCTCCAGTTCGTCATCAAACTTGCATTGTTCCTTCTTGGAACCACGAGCCTTCTAGTGAGTTCCTCTGATTTGTGAGGTGTGTGTATCCAAGCTTTTATCAAACTGGCCAATTGTTTTACCACATTATCTTGGTGGCATGAAATTACATAGAGTAAGGTTTCATGTTTTCTGATCATTTTTTTATTTTTGGAATTAAAATGCCGTGGCACTCCATGCATGTGTCCATGTCGTACTACAGATATGTTTGAATATTCCTTCTAATTTATTGCACATGGAATTAACTCGCACACACGCAAACAAATATGATTTTTCAAACAGTTATAGTTAGCCGTTGCATGTAGATGATGTTCAAATATGAATTACGGTCATTAAATGGCTAGAAAATCACTTAAATGTCTTTAAAAGGTCAAATGACCCCTGAGATTTTCCAATTTTTCACATGACAGTTGTATTAGTGCACGTTAAATGTAGAAAAAAATTGAAGGCCGTAAGAGGAAGCTATCTCCCGTTTGTCATCAAACATGCATTGTTCCCTCTCGGAACCACGAGCCTTCAAGTGAGTTGCTTAGGTTTGTGAGGGGTGTGTGTCCAAACTTTCGTCAAACTGGCCAATTTTTTTACCACGTTATCTTGGTGGCATGAAATTACATGAAGCAAGGTTTCATGTTTTCTGATCATTTCTTTTATTTTTTGGAATTAAAATTCCATGGCACTCCATGCATGTGTCCATTATGTGAGACCAGTATGTTTGAAAATTCCTTCATATTTACTCCACATGGAATTAACTCGCACACAAAAACACAAATTTGATTTTTCAAACCGTTATGGTTAGTCGTTGCATGTAGATGTAGTTCAAATTTGAATTACGGTCATTAAATGGCTAGAAAAACACTTAAATGTCTTTAAATGGTCAAATGACCCCTGAGATTTTCCAATTTTTCACTTGACAGTTGTATTAGTGCACGTTAAATGTAGAAAAAAAATTGAAAGCTTTAAGAGGAAACTATCTCCCGTTCATCATCAAACATGCATTGTTCCCTCTCAGAACCACGAGCCTTCTAGTGAGTTGAACCGGTTATTGAGGGGGTGTGTGTCCAAACTTTCGTCAAACAGCCCCATTTTTTACCACATCATCTTGGTGGCATGACATTACATCAAGCAAGGTTTCATGTTTTCTGATCATTTTTTAATTTATTGGAATTAAAATGCCATGGCACTCCATGCATGTGTCCATGCCGTGAGAAAAGTATGTTTGAAAATTCCTTCTAATTTACTGCACATGGAATTAACTCGCACATAATTACACAAATATGATTTTTCAAACCGTTATGGTTTGCCGTTGCATGTAGATGTAGTTCAAATTAGAATTATGGTCATTAAATGGCTAGCAAATGACTTAAATATATTTAAAAGGTTAAATGACCACTGAAATTTTCCAAATTTTCACATGACAGTTGTATTAGTGCACGTTAAACGTAGAAAAAAATTGAAGGTCGTAAGAGGAAGCTATCTCCAGTTCGTCATCAAACTTGCATTGTTCCTTCTCGGAACCACGAGCCTTCCAGTGAGTTCCTCTGATTTGTGACGTGTGTGTATCCAAACTTTTATCAAACTGGCCAATTGTTTTACCACATTATCTTGGTGGCATGAAATTACATTAAGCAAGGTTTCATGTTTTCTAATCATTTTTTATTTTTGGAATTAAAATGCCGTGGCACTCCATGCATGTGTCCATGTCGTACTACAGATATGTTTGAAAATTCCTTCTAATTTATTGCATATGGAATTAACTCGCACACATGCAAACAAATATGATTTTTCAAACAGTTATAGTTAGCCGTTGCATGTAGATGATGTTCAAATATGAATTACGGTCATTAAATGGCTAGAAAATAACTTAAATGTCTTTAAAAGGTCAAATGACCCCTGAGATTTTCCAATTTTTCACATGACAGTTGTATTAGTGCACATTAAATGTAGAAAAAAATTGAAGGCCGTAAGAGGAAGCTATCTCCAGTTCGTCATCAAACTTGCATTGTTCCTTCTTGGAACCACGAGCCTTCTAGTGAGTTCCTCTGATTTGTGAGGTGTGTGTATCCAAACTTTTATCAAACTGGCCAATTTTTTTACCACATTATCTTGGTGGCATGAAATTACATTAAGCAAGGTTTCATGTTTTCTGATCATTTTTTATTTTTGGAACTAAAATGCCGTGGCACTCCATGCATTTGTCCATGTCGTACTACATATATGTTTGAAAATTCCTTCTAATTTATTGCACATGGAATTAACTCGCACACACGCAAACAAATATGATTTTTCATATAGTTATAGTTAGCCGTTGCATGTAGATGATGTTCAAATATGAATTACGGTCATTAAATTGCTAGAAAATCACTTAAATGTCTTTAAAAGGTCAAATGACCCCTGAGATTTTCCAATTTTTCACATGACAGTTGTATTAGTGCACGTTAAATGTAGAAAAAAATTGAAGGCCGTAAGAGGAAGCTATCTCCCGTTCGTCATCAAACATGCATTGTTCCCTCTCGGAACCACGAGCCTTCAAGTGAGTTGCTTAGGTTTGTGAGGGGTGTGTGTCTAAACTTTTGTCAAACTGGCCAATTTTTTACCATGTTATCTTGGTGGCATGAAATTACATGAAGCAAGGTTTCATGTTTTCTGATCATTTCTTTTATTTTTTGGAATTAAAATTCCATGGCACTCCATGCTTGTGTCCATGCTGTGAGACCAATATGTTTGAAAATTCCTTCATATTTACTCCACATGGAATTAACTCGCACACAAAAACACAAATATGATTTTTCAAACCGTTATGGTTAGCCGTTGCATGTAGATGTAGTTCAAAGTTGAATTACGGTCATTAGATGGCTAGAAAAACACTTAAATGTCTTTAAAAGGTCAAATGACCCCTGAGATTTTCCAATTTTTCACTTGACAGTTGTATTAGTGCACGTTAAACGTAGAAAAATAATTGAAAGCTGTAAGAGGAAACTATCTCCCGTTCATCATCAAACATGCATTGTTCCCTCTCAGAACCACGAGCCTTCTAGTGAGTTGCTCGGGTTATTGAGGGGGTGTGTGTCCAAACTTTCGTCAAACAGCCCCATTTTTTTACCACATCATCTTGGTGGCATGACATTACATCAAGCAAGGTTTCATGTTTTCTGATCATTTTTTAATTTATTAGAATTAAAATGCCATGGCACTCCATGCATGTGTCCATGCCGTGAGAAAAGTATGTTTGAAAATTCCTTCTAATTTACTGCACATGGAATTAACTCGCACACATGCAAACAAATATGATTTTTCAAACCGTTATGGTTAGCCGTTGCATGTAGATGATGTTCAAATATGAATTACGGTCATTAAATGGCTAGAAAATCACTTAAATGTCTTTAAAAGGTCAAATGACCGCTGAGATTTTACAATTTTTCACATGACAGTTGTATTAGTGCACATTAAATGTAGAAAAAAATTGAAGGCCGTAAGAGAAAGCTATCTCCAGTTAGTCATCAAACTTGCATTGTTCCTTCTTGGAACCACGAGCCTTCTAGTGAGTTCCTCTGATTTGTGAGGTGTGTGTATCCAAACTTTTATCAAACTGGCCAATTTTTTTACCACATTATCTTGGTGGCATGAAATTACATTAAGCAAGGTTTCATGTTTTCTGATCATTTTTTATTTTTGGACTTAAAATGCCCTGGCACTCCATGCATGTGTCCATGTCGTACTACAGATATGTTTGAAAATTCCTTCTTATTTATTGCACATTGAATTAACTCGCACACACGCAAACAAATATGATTTTTCAAACAGTTATAGTTAGCCGTTCCATGTAGATGATGTTCAAATATGAATTACGGTCATTAAATGGCTAGAAAATCACTTAAATGTCTTTAAAAGGTCAAATGACCCCTGAGATTTTCCAATTTTTCACATGACAGTTGTATTAGTGCACGATAAATGTAGAAAAAAATTGAAGGCCGTAAGAGGAAGCTATCTCCCGTTCGTCATCAAACATGCATTGTTCCCTCTCGGAACCACGAGCCTTCAAGTGAGTTGCTTAGGTTTGTGAGGGGTGTGTGTCCAAACTTTCGTCAAACTGGCCAATTTTTTTACCACGTTATCTTGGTGGCATGAAATTACATGAAGCAAGGTTTCATGTTTTGTGATCATTTCTTTTATTTTTTGGAATTAAAATTCCATGGCACTCCATGCATGTGTCCATGCAGTGAGACCAGTATGTTTGAAAATAACTTCATATTTACTCCACATGGAATTAACTCACACACAAAAACACAAATATGATTTTTCCAATCGTTATGGTTAGCCGTTGCATGTAGATGTAGTTCAAATTTGAATTACGGTCATTAAATGGCTAGAAAAACACTTAAATGTCTTTAAAAGGTCAAATGACCCCTGAGATTTTCCAATTTTTCACTTGACAGTTGTATTAGTGCACGTTAAACGTAGAAAAAAAAATTGAAAGCTGTAAGAGGAAACTATCTCCCGTTCATCATCAAACATGCATTGTTCCCTCTCAGAACCACGAGCCTTCTAGTGAGTTGCTCCGGTTATTGAGGGGGTGTGTGTCCAAACTTTCGTCAAACATCCCCATTTTTTACCACATCATCTTGGTGGCATGACATTACATCAAGCAAGGTTTCATGTTTTCTGATCATTTTTTAATTTATTGTAATTAAAATGCCGTGGCACTCCATGCATGTGTCCATGCCGTGAGAAAAGTATGTTTGAAAATTCTTTCTAATTTACTCCACATGGAATTAACTCGCACATAATTACACAAATATGATTTTTCAAACCGTTATGGTTAGCCGTTGCATGTAGATGTAGTTCAAATTAGAATTATGGTCATTAAATGGCTAGCAAATCACTTAAATATATTTAAAAGGTTAAATGACCACTGAAATTTTTCAAATTTTCACATGACAGTTGTATTAGTGCACGTTAAACGTAGAAAAAAATTGAAGGCCGTAAGAGGCAGCTATCTCCAGTTCGTCATCAAACTTGCATTGTTCCTTCTCGGAACCACGAGCCTTCCAGTGAGTTCCTCTGATTTGTGAGGTGTGTGTATCCAAACTTTTATCAAACTGGCCAATTTTTTTACCACATTATCTTGGTGGCATGAAATTACATTAAGCAAGGTTTCATGTTTTCTGATCATTTTTTATTTTTGGAATTAAAATGCCGTGGCACTCCATGCATGTGTCCATGTCGTACTACAGATATGTTTGAAAATTCCTTCTAATTTATTGCACATGGAATTAACTCGCACACACGCAAACAAATATGATTTTTCAAACAGTTATAGTTAGCCGTTGCATGTAGATGATGTTCAAATATGAATTACGGTCATTAAATGACTAGAAAATCACTTAAATGTCTTTAAAAGGTCAAATGACCCCTGAGATTTTCCAATTTTTCACATGACAGTTGTACTAGTGCACGTTAAATGTAGAAAAAAAATTGAAGGCCGTAAGAGGAAGCTATCTCCTGTTCGTCATCAAACATGCATTGTTCCCTCTCGGAACCACGAGCCTTCAAGTGAGTTGCTTAGGTTTGTGAGGGGTGTGTGTCCAAACTTTCGTCAAACTGGCCAATTTTTTTACCACGTTATCTTGGTGGCATGAAATTACATGAAGCAAGGTTTCATGTTTTCTGATCATTTCTTTTATTTTTTGGAATTAAAATTCCATGGCACTCCATGCATGTGTCCATTATGTGAGACCAGTATATTTGAAAATTCCTTCATATTTACTCCACATGGAATTAACTCGCACACAAAAACACAAATATGATTTTTCAAACCGTTATGGTTAGCCGTTGCATGTAGATGTAGTTCAAATTTGAATTACGGTCATTAAATGGCTAGAAAAACACTTAAATGTCTTTAAAAGGTCAAATGACCCCTGAGATTTTCCAATTTTTCACTTGACAATTGTATTAGTGCACGTTAAACGTAGAAAAAAAATTGAAAGCTTTAAGAGGAAACTATCTCCCGTTCATCATCAAACATGCATTGTTCCCTCTCAGAACCACGAGCCTTCTAGTGAGTTGCACCGGTTATTGAGGGGGTGTGTGTCCAAACTTTCGTCAAACAGCCCCATTTTTTACCACATCATCTTGGTGGCATGACATTACATCAAGCAAGGTTTCATGTTTTCTGATCATTTTTTAATTTATTGGAATTAAAATGCCATGGCACTCCATGCATGTGTCCATTTCGTGAGAAAAGTATGTTTGAAAATTCCTTCTAATTTACTGCACATGGAATTAACTCGCACATAATTACACAAATATGATTTTTCAAACCGTTATGGTTAGCCGTTGCATGTAGATGTAGTTCAAATTAGAATTATGGTCATTAAATGGCTAGCAAATCACTTAAATATATTTAAAAGGTTAAATGACCACTGAAATTTTCCAAATTTTCACATGACAGTTGTATTAGTGCACGTTAAACGTAGAAAAAAATTGAAGGCCGTAAGAGGAAGCTATCTCCAGTTCGTCGTCAAACTTGCATTGTTCCTTCTCGGAACCACGAGCCTTCTAGTGAGTTCCTCTGATTTGTGATGTGTGTGTATCCAAACTTTTATCAAACTGGCCAATTTTTTTACCACATTATCTTGGTGGCATGAAATTACATTAAGCAAGGTTTCATGTTTTCTGATCATTTTTTATTTTTGGAATTAAAATGCCGTGGCACTCCATGCATGTGTCCATGTCGTACTACAGATATGTTTGAAAATTCCTTCTAATTTATTGCATATGGAATTAACTCGCACACATGCAAACAAATATGATTTTTCAAACAGTTATAGTTAGCCGTTGCATGTAGATGATGTTCAAATATGAATTACGGTCATTAAATGGCTAGAAAATCACTTAAATGTCTTTAAAAGGTCAAATGACCCCTGAGAATTTCCAATTTTTCACATGACAGTTGTATTAGTGCACATTAAATGTAGAAAAAAATTGAAGGCCGTAAGAGGAAGCTATCTCCAGTTCGTCTTCAAACTTGCATTGTTCCTTCTTGGAACCACGAGCCTTCTAGTGAGTTCCTCTGATTTGTGAGGTGTGTGTATCCAAGCTTTTATCAAACTGGCCAATTTTTTTACCACATTATCTTGGTGGCATGAAATTACATAGAGAAGGTTTCATGTTTTCTGATCATTTTTTATTTTTGGAATTAAAATTCCGTGGCACTCCATGGATGTATCCATGTCGTATTACGGATATGTTTGAAAATTCCTTCTAATTTACTGCACATGGAATTAACTCGCACACACGCAAACAAATATGATTTTTCAAACAGTTATAGTTAGCCGTTGCATGTAGATGATGTTCAAATATGAATTACGGTCATTAAATGGCTAGAAAATCACTTAAATGTCTTTAAAAGGTCAAATGACCCCTGAGATTTTCCAATTTTTCACATGACAGTTGTATTAGTGCACGTTAAATGTAGAAAAAAATTGAAGGCCGTAAGAGGAAGCTATCTCCCGTTCGTCATCAAACATGCATTGTTCCCTCTAGGAACCACGAGCCTTCAAGTGAGTTGCTTAGGTTTGTGAGGGGTGTGTGTCCAAACTTTCGTCAAACTGGCCAATTTTTTTACCACGTTATCTTGGTGGCATGAAATTACATGAAGCAAGGTTTCATGTTTTCTGATCATTTCTTTTATTTTTTGGAATTAAAATTCCATGGCACTCCATGCATGTGTCCATTATGTGAGACCAGTATGTTTGAAAATTCCTTCATATTTACTCCACATGGAATTAACTCGCACACAAAAACACAAATATGATTTTTCAAACCGTTATGGTTAGTCGTTGCATGTAGATGTAGTTCAAATTTGAATTACGGTCATTAAATGGCTAGAAAAACACTTAAATGTCTTTAAATGGTCAAATGACCCCTGAGATTTTCCAATTTTTCACTTGACAGTTGTATTAGTGCACGTTAAATGTAGAAAAAAAATTGAAAGCTTTAAGAGGAAACTATCTCCCGTTCATCATCAAACATGCATTGTTCCCTCTCAGAACCACGAGCCTTCTAGTGAGTTGAACCGGTTATTGAGGGGGTGTGTGTCCAAACTTTCGTCAAACAGCCCCATTTTTTACCACATCATCTTGGTGGCATGACATTACATCAAGCAAGGTTTCATGTTTTCTGATCATTTTTTAATTTATTGGAATTAAAATGCCATGGCACTCCATGCATGTGTCCATGCCGTGAGAAAAGTATGTTTGAAAATTCCTTCTAATTTACTGCACATGGAATTAACTCGCACATAATTACACAAATATGATTTTTCAAACCGTTATGGTTTGCCGTTGCATGTAGATGTAGTTCAAATTAGAATTATGGTCATTAAATGGCTAGCAAATGACTTAAATATATTTAAAAGGTTAAATGACCACTGAAATTTTCCAAATTTTCACATGACAGTTGTATTAGTGCACGTTAAACGTAGAAAAAAAATTGAAGGCCGTAAGAGGAAGCTATCTCCAGTTCGTCATCAAACTTGCATTGTTCCTTCTCGGAACCACGAGCCTTCCAGTGAGTTCCTCTGATTTGTGAGGTGTGTGTATCCAAACTTTTATCAAACTGGCCAATTGTTTTACCACATTATCTTGGTGGCATGAAATTACATTAAGCAAGGTTTCATGTTTTCTAATCATTTTTTATTTTTGGAATTAAAATGCCGTGGCACTCCATGCATGTGTCCATGTCGTACTACAGATATGTTTGAAAATTCCTTCTAATTTATTGCATATGGAATTAACTCGCACACATGCAAACAAATATGATTTTTCAAACAGTTATAGTTAGCCGTTGCATGTAGATGATGTTCAAATATGAATTACGGTCATTAAATGGCTAGAAAATAACTTAAATGTCTTTAAAAGGTCAAATGACCCCTGAGATTTTCCAATTTTTCACATGACAGTTGTATTAGTGCACATTAAATGTAGAAAAAAATTGAAGGCCGTAAGAGGAAGCTATCTCCAGTTCGTCATCAAACTTGCATTGTTCCTTCTTGGAACCACGAGCCTTCTAGTGAGTTCTTCTGATTTGTGAGGTGTGTGTATCCAAACTTTTATCAAACTGGCCAATTTTTTTACCACATTATCTTGGTGGCATGAAATTACATTAAGCAAGGTTTCATGTTTTCTGATCATTTTTTATTTTTGGAATTAAAATGCCGTGGCACTCCATGCATTTGTCCATGTCGTACTGCATATATGTTTGAAAATTCCTTCTAATTTATTGCACATGGAATTAACTCGCACACACGCAAACAAATATGATTTTTCATATAGTTATAGTTAGCCGTTGCATGTAGATGATGTTCAAATATGAATTACGGTCATTAAATGGCTAGAAAATCACTTAAATGTCTTTAAAAGGTCAAATGACCCCTGAGATTTTCCAATTTTTCACATGACAGTTGTATTAGTGCACGTTAAATGTAGAAAAAAATTGAAGGCCGTAAGAGGAAGCTATCTCCCGTTCGTCATCAAACATGCATTGTTCCCTCTCGGAACCACGAGCCTTCAAGTGAGTTGCTTAGGTTTGTGAGGGGTGTGTGTCTAAACTTTTGTCAAACTGGCCAATTTTTTACCACGTTATCTTGGTGGCATGAAATTACATGAAGCAAGGTTTCATGTTTTCTGATCATTTCTTTTATTTTTTGGAATTAAAATTCCATGGCACTCCATGCTTGTGTCCATGCTGTGAGACCAATATGTTTGAAAATTCCTTCATATTTACTCCACATGGAATTAACTCGCACACAAAAACCCAAATATGATTTTTCAAACCGTTATGGTTAGCCGTTGCATGTAGATGTAGTTCAAAGTTGAATTACGGTCATTAGATGGCTAGAAAAACACTTAAATGTCTTTAAAAGGTCAAATGACCCCTGAGATTTTCCAATTTTTCACTTGACAGTTGTATTAGTGCACGTTAAACGTAGAAAAATAATTGAAAGCTGTAAGAGGAAACTATCTCCCGTTCATCATCAAACATGCATTGTTCCCTCTCAGAACCACGAGCCTTCTAGTGAGTTGCTCGGGTTATTGAGGGGGTGTGTGTCCAAACTTTCGTCAAACAGCCCCATTTTTTTACCACATCATCTTGGTGGCATGACATTACATCAAGCAAGGTTTCATGTTTTCTGATCATTTTTTAATTTATTGGAATTAAAATGCCATGGCACTCCATGCATGTGTCCATGCCGTGAGAAAAGTATGTTTGAAAATTCCTTCTAATTTACTGCACATGGAATTAACTCGCACACATGCAAACAAATATGATTTTTCAAACCGTTATGGTTAGCCGTTGCATGTAGATGATGTTCAAATATGAATTACGGTCATTAAATGGCTAGAAAATCACTTAAATGTCTTTAAAAGGTCAAATGACCCCTGAGATTTTACAATTTTTCACATGACAGTTGTATTAGTGCACATGAAATGTAGAAAAAAATTGAAGGCCGTAAGAGAAAGCTATCTCCAGTTAGTCATCAAACTTGCATTGTTCCTTCTTGGAACCACGAGCCTTCTAGTGAGTTCTTCTGATTTGTGAGGTGTGTGTATCCAAACTTTTATCAAACTGGCCAATTTTTTTACCACATTATCTTGGTGGCATGAAATTACATTAAGCAAGGTTTCATGTTTTCTGATCATTTTTTATTTTTGGAATTAAAATGCCGTGGCACTCCATGCATGTGTCCATGTCGTACTACAGATGTCGGGGGAAACTGTCCGCCACGAGCACCTATGGGACCGGAGCCCCTTGTCTGTGCGGTACGAGGGCGGAGGGAGCACAGAGAGCAGATCGTAGCAAACACGCGGGCAGTTTTACCCAGGTTCGGGCCGCGATGGACGCGTAAAACCCTACTCCTGCCTTAGTTTGTATTGAGCTCGGGAGCTTGAAGATCTACAGTAGCAGCTACACCGAGCGTGAGAGTTGCAAAGGTTTCGAACCCCCTCCACGTTGTGCATGGGCCTCCTTTTATAGTGCAAGGGGTCACCGACAGGTGTCAACGTAGGAGAAAGGGGTAAAAACGTAAAAGAGGTGGTAGTTGTAACAGTGCAAGCACAGTGGAGCTACAGTGCGGGAACAGTGATCGCTACCTACTTTGCTAGTGGGGGACAAGGGCATTAAATGCCCGTCGCCGTCGACCCCAAAAGCTCCCGCCCTTGCGTCTCCGTCTGCCACGGCGATGGATCCACTACCGCGGGGTGCCACCGTGTCCCCCAGGCTGCACAGCCATCCGCCACGCGTCCCTGGAAGGGCCCCAGGGCGACGCGTGGGCTGATGAGCTGGAGCGCGGGCACACAGCGCAACTCTCCCGGCAAGCACCTTGCCGGGGTCTTGATCTTGCCGGGCCCGGGAGCTCTCCGGGCCCTCGCCGGGACGCAAATAGCGCCGAGGCGTGTCTTCTAAGATGGAATCTTCTATTCTTCCTGGCAAGCTCCTCTTGCAAGGGCCTTTCGTAAGTGAGGTAATCTTGAACCTGGTACGGCCTTCCCGACAAGCTCCTCTTGCCGGGGTCTCGATCTTCTGTCTTGTATACTTTGTTTTTGAATGGCTTGATATGGAGTAGGAAGGTCTCCGGCGAGCACGTGGTAAACCCTGCCGCGGGAAGCTGCGACTGCCCGTGCACAAGTTGGGGTACTGAGGTACCCCTACCTTAGTACACCGACAGGAGCCCCCGGGCCTGGGCCACACACGGTGCCGAGCGCTGTTGGGCCAGGCCCAAAACAGTGCACGGGCACACGCGAGGCCCACGGCGCGCCGAATCCACTTCCGCATCTGCCACATCCCCCCGTAACGGCACGCGTCGATTGCGGCGTCGTGGGATGGGACGTGCCCACGATCTCTTAATGGAAAGGGCGAAACGCCCCCCACTTCCCCATAAAAGCAGAGGAAGCAGGAGCGGTTCCCCTCCTTGCCCTTTCATTGCTTCTTCTTCTTCCTCCAAAAATCCCCTTTGCGCTCCGCCTCCAAACCTCCGCCGCCGCCGTCCCCCTTTCCTCTGCCGCCTCCGCCATGGCCCCGAAGACCGAGAAGGCGAAGGCGGAGAAAGCCAAAAGGGAGAAGTCGGAGCAAGCAGCGAAGCTCGCCGCGTATCGGAAGCGGAACCTCGTCTTCCCGCCGAGGCTCGGCGCGCGGGAGCTCTGGAACAAGTACTACCTGTTCTGGGCCAAGGACACCAAGGCGCATCCCCGGACAAGAGCTTATCCGGCCGCCGCCAAGGACAGCTTCCCCGGCGGGTACTTTTTCTTCGCAGCCTTCTTTCACTGCGGTCTTTGCCCTCCTTTCTCTGATTTCTTCTGCGACATTATGCACACCTACGGCTTCCAACTCCTTGACTTCACCCCCAACGCCATTCTCACCATGGCGGTTTTCGCACATATGTGCGAAAACTTCATAGGAATCCACCCAAATGTAGCGCTTTTTAGGCACTTCTTCACTCCTAGAGCAGAGGTCGGCGCCCCCCTCTCCGGAGGAATTTCTTGGGTCTTCCGTCTGAATAAGAAGGAGTCGTACTTGCCGGGGGAGCTCCGCGGCAAGTGGGAGGAGTGGCGCGCAGATTGGTGTTGGATCGTAGAGGACGCGCCGCAGCCCTTCACCGTGCCGCGCACAACACCCATCGTGCGCGGCAGGGACTGGAGCGAGCTAGACTCGGATGACATCAAGCTCGACGTCGCCCTCGTCCGCATTCTTTGTCTTCGGGTAGCTAGGCTGTCCGTTGCAGAAGTGGGCGCAGATTTCCTCCGGCGCCGCATCGCCCCTCTCCAAGACAAGAAGAGGCCCGCCTGGGAGTACGGCGGCCCGGCGGATATAATGAGGCTGCGCCCCGGGCTCAACTTCAATCTGACGACGCTGGAGCTGAAGGGGATGGTCCGGGAACTCTTCAAGTATGACCCGGCCCACCCTGAGTGGTTCAGGCCTCCCCGGGGAGTGGTGCCCCTCTGCAACAACACAGTCCGGGACCGTCTTCTCGCCATGATGCCCGCGTGCGATTCGCACGGCGTGGACCGCACGTGGATCGCCCCCAAGCCGATAGACGTCCTTAGCTTCTTCGACAACCTGGCGGAGGTGGCGAAGAACAAGGACGACATCAAGGAGCACACGCGGGACACCACGGACCAGGAGCTTGCATACATAGCTTCCCGGGCTGAAGAGGCCGCTGCAGCCGCAGCGGCAGGAGATTTCGGGTATACACCCAGCGAGGCGGAGGCTGAGGACGCATCTTGCCAAGCGGAGGAGGCGGAGATCCGCAGAATACTGCAACTTCCTCCGGACGCGCTCGCCGGGGTCCCCTCCTTGAGGCACTCTGGGATCCCGGGGATCGTGACCGAGGCCGCGGCGAGAGGTGGCGCTGCCGGAAGGAACAGAGGCGCCGCGGGGAGCGGAGGCGCCAAGGGAAAAGAGGCCGCAGCGCAGGGCGCTGGATCCAGCAGGCCAGCCGGGGAGGAGGAGGAGGACGAGGACGCTGAGGACTCTGGCGGGTCCACGGAGCTCTACGCCGACGACCTCTCCTCGTCGGAGACCTCCCCGCCTCCGGCAAGCCCCAGGCGGTCTCCCTTGAAGCGCATCCGCAAGACGGCGACGGGAGCGAGGGCGCAGTCCCCCCGGCAACAACCAGTTCGCCGGGCAGCGCAAGCTTCCCGGGGAAGCCAAGCTGCGCCGGGGGCGACCGGCGCACCAGCCGCGGCGGAGGCGGCCCGCGCGCAAGCCACGGCAGAGGCGCCTCGCAGGCCGACGCCAAGCAGGCAGGAATCTTCTCGGAGCGGAGCGGCGGCTCCTCCCGCTCCCCGGGCCCCGGCTACCACAGGGGCTGGGTCTTCGCAGCCCCCAGCCCCGGGGACCGCCAAGCGCCCGAGGGAAGCTTCGTCTTCTGCTCCTCGTGCCGACGAGCCCCAAGTGGAGTATGATTTCTCCGCCTTGAGCGAGGACGACGAGGAGGATCAGGAGTAAGAGTCTGAGATCTTAAACTTTCTCGAATTTCATCTTGATTATTGTTGATGCTAATCCTGTTTGTTGCTTTGATTTCAGGACCTTGGTCCAGCGCGCAGCGAAGAAGGCCAAGGCGCCCGTGGTCGAGGTCACGGAAGACTCGGGCACCGTGGCAACTGAGGACGTGCCGGAGCCGAGCCTGCCGGACCCGAGCGCTGCTCCGAGGAGCAGCCCCCAGCGCAGCCCCCAGCGTAAGTCTGGGTTCCATTCTTCCGCTCGTCGGGGTGCGCTTGGAGATTTTGTCTTGATTCAATATCTTGATGTCTTCATCTTGACTTGTGCAGAGGTGGAGCCGCAGCGACAGGAGCATCCGGAGATCGCTCCCGAGGAGCCGCAGGCCCCGCCGTCCCCGCCAAGGCCGAGCTCCCCGACGAGGGAGAGCACTCCGCCGAGGACGGGTACTCCGCCAAGGGCGAGTACCCCGCCAAGGGCGAGCAGCCCGGCGAGGGCGGCCACTCCGCCAAGGCAGAGCTCCCCGTCGAGGGAGCCCGCCGCTGATGACGTCCGCCAAGGTATGCTCTATACTTGTCTTCTTGGCGTTGTTTCTTTTTGGATTTTTGCTTGATCTTCTTTTTCTTCTTCTTCTAGATCTTCCTCCTCCCGTACACATGGAGACAGAGGTCATCAACATTGATGAGGAGGAGGGCGCGCAGGGCGGCGGCGGCGACGCCCCTGTCGCTGAGGACACGGCGGAAGCCGCCGAGCCGACCGCGGAGGAGACCGCTCCGGCTGCGGACGCAGCGGCCGGGGAGGAGGACGGCGGCCGCACCGCTGGCCCGGAGGCCGCGGGAGCACCAGGTGCTACGCCGGCCGCCGACTCCTCCGCCGGGGCAGAGCAGTCCGGCTACTACTTGAAGGCCCCCAACGGCGTCTTCATCCAGGTGCCATGGGGCTCTTCGTCGCGGGCTCCTGCGGAGGGCGAGGCCTTCGATGGGGAGATCCTCGCCTCCGCAGGCTTGGAGGTCGTCGAGGCGCCCGGCGGGAGCGACGGGCCCGAGGAGGAGAAGCTGCTCCACCAGCTCCTGGCCCTTTACCGGGCCAGGCAGGCGAAGCTCGCTTCCCGGGAAGCCCTTGCCGCCAAGGCCGCTGAGGAGATGGAGAAGCGCGCGGCGGAGCTCAGCGCCGCCAACCAAGCTGGCCTCCGCGAGGTGGCGGAGGAGCGCGAGCGTCTTGCCGGCGAGTACCAGGAGTGGCTGCTGGAGAAGGCTGAGGCCGAAGAGCAGCAGCGGCTCGTTGGCGTGGACCTGTCCCGGCGCGAGGGGGAGCTCAACCAGCGCAAGGTCGAGCTCGATTCCCACGAGGAGGACCTCGCCGCACGGGAGCAGGCTCTTGGCGGAGAGCTACAGAAGGCGAAGGACGCCGCGGCTGCCACGGAGACCGCCAAGAAGGAGCTCGCCGCCAAGGTTGTGCAGCTGGAGAAGGCGTTGAAGGTGAGCGCGGAGAAGGTCGCCGCGCTCATCACGGAGCGCGAGAAGGACGCCCACACGAACTCAGAACTCCAAGTGCGTCTTTCTAAAAGGGGCGACGAGTTGAAGGCCGCCAAGGACTCCATTGAGGACTTGGAGCTGAAGGTCTCAACACTGAAGGATTCGCTTGACGCCGCCCGGGGACGGGAAACCAAGCTGAAAGAAGAGCTCCGCAAGGAGCGATCTTTGGTGGACAGCGCCAACCAAGCAGCTGAGCTCTTCCGCCGTACCATCGAGGTGTGGACCGAGGACTTGGTGTCTTGCGCGTCCGACATCGACCAAGAGCTGCTGGCGTTGAAGCTGGAGCACCTCATCTACTCCCCGGATCCTAACCTCCCTCACAGCGCCAAGCTCAGCCTCTTCTTCAGGGGGATCGCGCCGGCCCTTGCAGATCTGCGGAAGAAGATCCCCGCGCAACTTGCCGAGGAGACTCGCCGGCTGTGCGCGGGAACCATGGAGCGTGTGCTGACGAAGATTGTATACCGCAACCCCGGTATAAATCTCACCAACGTTCTTCGCAGCCTGCCGGCCGACGCGAACATGGAGGCTCTGAAGGAGCAGGTCGCCCACATCATTGCCAAAGTGAACAAGATCTCCAGGGTGGAGGGCGACCGCGTAGACTAGGCCTCCTTTATCTTTATCTTTTTCTGTTACTGCATAGGGAATTATGAACTCATTAGTCATTGCGACAAGTTATCTTTTGTAAGATATTTATCTCATTTTGATCAATCAGAGCAATGTTATCTTCCTTGTCTTGATCATTTACTTTGTATGCTTTTCACCCTACGCTCCCGGGGAGCTTGCCGGCAAGGGGCCCTTGCCGCGAGCGCTGAGTGCTGGACTCGAAGCAGCCCGCTGGCCAAGGTCTCACCGGCAAGCAACCTCGCCGCGACTAGTCGCAACACACTTAGCTTGCTGAGCGAACTCGAAAACGAAGCAAGGGCGCGACACTTGTCGCAGCTCACTTAAATCGTTGAGCGTACTCGGAAACAAGACAAGGGTGCGGCTAGCCACGGGTAGGTTCCTCCGCGCACAGGTTTTCCATACAAAGTGTGATTGTTCAAGGAAGACAACTTAAAATTTAAAAATTTGAACTGGTCAAATTCTGGTAACTTAGCTTTCATAATCTGTGCGTTCTTCCGGCAAGCTCCTCTTTCTTGAACAGCACTTGGTTCATCCTCCATCTCCTTCCCCCCCGGCAAACTTGTGCGCGAGGAACGTTCCTTCTGCTTAAGAGGCAAGGAAAGAGAAGAGGGAAACAAGTATATGGCTTTTCGGCGTGCTTATGCTTACCGGATGTGTGTGTTGCCCAGGAGATGCCAAATAACACATGCAAATAACGAGGAAAAGCATGCAAAAAGGCAAATAGCGCAAAACACAGAAACTTTACTGATGCACGGGATCTGCGCCCGGCTTTGTACAAAGGGTTACATGCAACAGCGGCAAAGCTTGTACAAAAGGTGGTTGCCGGAGCGGATCACGGCAACCGCGCCTTATGGGTGAAACTTGCGAAGATGCTCTATGTTCCAGGAGTTGCTCACCGGTAAGCCTTCTTCGGTCTCAAGGCGGACAGCGCCGGGCCTCGTGACTTGTCTCACCCGATAAGGGCCTTCCCACTTCGGCGTCAACTTGTTGGAATTCTTGGCGGACTGAACGCGCCGAAGAACAAGGTCGCCTTCCTCGAGACTCCTGGCCTTGACCTTGCGGCTATGGTAGCGACGCAAGGCTTGCTGGTATCGAGCAGCTCGTACAGCAGCCTGGAGACGTCCCTCCTCGAGGAGCAGTGCATCATCTTGCCGCAGCTGCTCTTGCTCGAGCTCGTCATAAGCGAGTACTCGAGGAGATCCGTATACGAGTTCCGTGGGGAGTACTGCCTCTGCTCCATAGACTAGAGCAAAGGGTGTCTGTCCGGTGGCTCGACTTGGCGTCGTTCTGATCGACCAAAGAGCCGCCGGCAGCTCCTCTATCCAATTTCTTCCGCACTTGCGCAGCCTGTCGAAAGTTCTTGTCTTGAGTCCGCGCAGCACTTCAGCATTGGCCCTCTCCGCTTGACCGTTGCTCCTTGGGTGAGCAACAGAAGCGAAACAGACCTTGGCGCCAAGGTCTTGGACGTACTGCATGAAGGTGCGACTAGTGAATTGCGTACCGTTGTCGGTGATGATCCTGTTAGGGATTCCGAAATGGCAAACAATCGACCTGAAGAACTTGACCGCTGACTGTGCTGTCACCTTTCTCACCGGCTCCACTTCTGGCCACTTTGTGAACTTGTCGATTGCGACGTACAAGTACTCAAAGCCCCCGACAGCACGAGGGAAGGGGCCGAGGATATCGAGCCCCCAGACCGAGAAGGGCCAGGACAAAGGGATTGTTTGGAGAGCTTGAGCTGGCTGATGAATTTGCTTTGCATGGAACTGGCACGCTTCACACTTGGTTACTAGTGCAGTTGCATCTTGGAGGGCTTCTTGCCAAAAGAACCCTTGCCGGAAAGCCTTCCCGGCAAGTGCCCTTGCGCCAATGTGGTGGCCGCATATGCCTCCGTGTATTTCCGCCAACAGCTTCTGTCCGTCTTCCCTGGAGATGCACTTCAGTCTGACACCATTAAGCCTTCTTCTGTACAGCTCGTTATCAACGAACTGGTACATACTTGACTGCCTGGTTATCTTCTCTATTCCTTCTGGGTCGTCGGGAAGTTCTCCAGATTGCAGGAAACGGACGATTTGCTGTGCCCATGCCGGAGCTTGGGGCTCAACGGCAAGGACTAAAGGCATGAGGGCCGCTGCGGGAACCTCAGCTTCTACGGCAAGGACCTCCGGTCCTGCCGGAGCTGATGATCCCCCGGCAAGCCCGCCGGGGCGAGGCTTGTCGGGAACACTTGCTTCAACTGCACAGACCCGAGGATCTGCAGGAGCAAACTGTTCCTCAGCGTTGTTGTTGTTGATCTTGGGGACCTTGGCGGCGGCCTCAGGAAGATCCGCCGGCAAGTAGTCGCCGGAGACCAACTTTCTCTTCTTGGACTGCCCAATTGATGGTGTAACGGATGGTTGAGTCAGCTTGAGCAAGAAGGTCCCTGGTTCCACAGGTAACTTCATCGAAGCACACTTTGAAAGGCCATCTGCAATTTCATTCCGAGCTCTCGGAACGTGCTCCATCTGCAAACCTTCAAAGTGCTCCTCAAGCTTCCTCACTTCATCGACATAAGCTTCCATCAAAGGGCTCTGATAGCTCTTGTTAACTTGCCGGACCACCAACTGAGAATCTCCTCGTACAATCAGCTTCCTTATCCCAAGCTCGGCCGCAATCCTGAGGCCGGCGAGCAAACCTTCATACTCAGCAGTGTTGTTTGTCGCTTGCTCCCTTGGGAAGTGCATCTGGATAACATACTTGAGGTGCTCTCCGGTGGGCGCGATGAGCACGACGCCGGCACCGGCGCCTTGCAGCGAGAAGGCACCATCAAAGTACATTACCCATTCACTTGTCGCTTCTTGTACGGGTGCACTTGTTTCTTGGACTTCTTCATCGGGCGTTGGGGTCCACTCTGCTATGAATTCTGCCAAAGCTCGGCTCTGTATGGTTGAAGTACTTTCAAACTTGAGTCCAAAGCTCGACAGCTCCAGTGCCCACTCGACAATCCTGCATGTTGCTTCTGGATTGTGCAATATCCTCTTGAGCGGAAAGCGAGTGACCACCGTTATCTCATGTGCCTAGAAGTAATGGCGCAGCTTTCTCGAGGCCATAAGGAGGCCAAAAAGCAACTTTTGCACACCAGAGTACCTTGATCTAGCCCCCTGGAGAAGGGAACTTACAAAGTACACTGGGCGCTGCACCATCTTCTTCCGCACTTCATCTTGTCCCTGCGCAGAGTTGTCCTTGTCGGGGCCAGAGCTTGTCGGAGCAGCCCCCTGCTTGTCGCTGGATTCGCTTGCCGGTGGTGTAGCCTCCTCGTCGGACTCCCTCTCCGCTACTAACGCAGCACTAACCACCTGGTTGGTTGCCGCTAGGTACAGCAGCAACTTTTCCTGTGGTCTAGGTGCGACAAGTATTGGAGTGGAGGATAGGTACCGTTTCAAATCCTGCAGCGCTGCCTCCGCTTCCGGAGTCCACTTCATGGGACCTGCCTTCTTCAAGATTTTGAAGAAAGGTAGGGCGCGTTCTGCAGATTTCGAAATGAACCTACTGAGGGCAGCCACACAACCTGCAAGCCTTCTGACATCCTTGACTCGTTTTGGGGCCTCTATCTGCTCAATGGCTTTAATCTTGTCGGGGTTGGCTTCAATCCCCCTCTGTGACACAAAGAACCCGAGAAGCTTGCCGGAGGGAACTCCAAAGACGCACTTCTCGGGGTTCAACTTGAGCTGTATCTTGCGCAGGTTCTGAAATGTCTCTTCCAAATCTTGAATCAGTGTATCCTTGCTCTTGCTCTTCACCACGATATCATCCATGTATGCCTCTACATTTCTGTGAATCTGTGGCTCGAAAGCAGTATACACTACCCTTGCAAAGGTTGATCCTGCATTCTTCAATCCGAAAGGCATGCGAATAAAGCAATAGGTGCCACATGGAGTAATGAATGCAGTCTTCTCTTCATCCTCTTTAGCCATAAAGATCTGGTGGTAGCCTGAATATGCATCAAGAAAGCAGAGTAGCTCACATCCGGCAGTGGAGTCAACAATCTGGTCAATGCGCGGCAAAGGGAATGGATCCTTGGGACATGCTTTATTTACATCGGTGAAGTCTATACACAGTCTCCACTTCCCGTTGGCCTTGCGCACGACGACTGGGTTTGCTAACCACGTCGGATGGATCACACCTCTAACTAGACCTGCTGCCTCTAGCTTCTTGATTTCTTCGTTGATGAATTCTTGGCGCTCCACGGCTTGCTTCCTTACTTTTTGCTTGATGGGCCGCGCGTGAGGGCAAACAGCAAGCTTGTGCTCAATCACCTTCCTGGGAACGCCGGGGATGTCAGATGGTTGCCATGCAAACACATCGACATTCGCCCGCAGGAAGGCAACGAGCGCGCTTTCCTATTTGCTGTCAAGTGTGGCACTGATGGTGAAGGTACCACCAGTGCCGTCCTCCTTTGCGGACACCTTCTTGGTTGCCGGCGGAGCGGCCATTCCTTTCTTACTCTTGCCGGTGGAGCTCGATGGAACGTCCTCGACGGCAGCGCAGCACTCCGAAGAGGTGCGGTTGCCGGAGTGGGTCCCAGAGCACTTGCCGGACTTGGTCTTCGTCTTCTTCCCCCCGGGAGCTTCAGCGGCAAGTGTATCCTTGTCGGCCGCAGCTGCTGCATCCCGGTAGATCTTGTCAGCGCAGATAAGCGCATCCTTCTTGTCGCTGTGGACAGTGATGACGCTTATCGGCCCCGGCATCTTGAGTACATTGTAAGCGTAGTGGGAAGCTGCCATGAACTTGGCGAGGGCGGGACGGCCGAGTATCCCATTGTATGGCAATGGAATATCAGCGACGTCGAAAGTGATGCGCTCAGTCCTGAAGTTGAGCTCCCCGCCAAAGGTCACCGGCAGAGTGATCTTTCCCTTGGGCTTGCTCCTTCCCGGGTTGATTCCTTGGAATGAACCGGTCTCTTCGAGCTCGCCATCTGGAATTTGGAGTTTCTTGATCACAGCAGAGGAGATCAAGTTCAGCCCGGCCCCGCCGTCAACCAACATTTTGGTGACCTTGAGGTTGCGGATGGTGGGTGAGACCAGCATCGGCAAGCACCCGACCGCAGTGGTGCGGTCAGGGTGATCCTCAAGATCAAAAATGATGGGCGTGCTGGACCATTTGAGGAGCCTGCGCGACTCCACGGGCGGCTCTGCTGCATTCACCTCACGCACCCACTGCTTGAGCTGGCGGTGGGAGGTGTGCAGAGAGGCGCCACCGTCGACGCACAGGACCTCCGTGGCCTTCTGGAACTCCTGCTCGCTGTTTTCTTCGTCCTCCATCTCTTCGTCGTCGTCTTCTTCGTCCTTGTCGCGGCCCCGGGGAGGCCGATCACCTTGCCGCTGCTTGGCCTTGCCGCGGCGCCCTCCCCGGCCGTTGAACGGCCGCTTCTTGCTTGGTTCCCCGCCGCCACCTTGGGCCTTCTCCTTGTCGCGCCTCTCATACTCAGCCTTCTGCTGCTCGACGAGATACTCGACGCGCTTGCAGTTGGAGAGATCGTGGCCCTTGGTGCGGTGGATCTTGCAGTACTGCTTGTCGGAGCCGTCCTGCTTGTCGGCTGCCGCCGCGGGGGCATGCTCCTTGCCGGAGCCGCCAGCCTGCGCTTGCTTGGCGGGAGCCTCCTTGCCGGACTTCTCGACGGCAAGCACCTCTTTCTTGTTCTTCCTGCGGTTGTTCCGCCGCCGGCTCTTCTTTGCCGGGGCGGCGTCGTCGCTGTCGCTTCCTCCTGCGCCAGCATCCTCCCCGGGGAGTCTCCTCCCCTCTTCTGCGCGCGCGCACTTGTCAGCTAGAGCATAGAGCTCGCTGACGTCCCGGATCTTGGTCATCGCCATTTCTTCACGCATGCGGCGGTTACGCACGTTCTGGTGGAACGCGCTAATAACCGCGGTAGGGTGGACATCAGGGATGTTGTGCTGCACGCGGCTGAAGCGTTGGATATACTTGCGCAGGGACTCCCCTTCCTTCTGGGCCAGAATGTGGAGATCGCTCTCCTGGCCGTGGGGTTTGTGGCCGCCGGTGAAGGCGCCAACAAACTGGTGGCAAAGATCTGCCCATGAAGAAATGGAGCCTTCCGGCAAGTGCATAAGCCAAGAATGTACGTTCGGCTTAAGCACGAGCGGGAAGTAGTTAGCCAAAATCTTGTCGTCGCGCCCCCCGGCAGCCTGCACCGCGATGGTGTAGACACTTAGGAATTCCGAGGGGTGCGTCTTGCCGTCGTACTTCTCCGGCACGTCAGGCTTGAAGTTCTTCATGCTGGGCCACTGGACGCGCCGCAGCTCGCGGGTGAACGCAGGGCAGCCTGCCGCGTACGGCAAGTCGCCTGGTTCACCGGGCGCGCGCGCGTCGACAGTGTTCCCAGCCCTCTGGTCTGATTGTCGCCGAGCTTCTCGGCGGCGCTCGATTGTGGTCCGAGCGTCTTCTTGGCGCCGGTCGTCGAGGATCTGGCGCTGATCCCGACGAGCCCGCGGATCCGACGAGGCCGTGGAGCCGTCGTCGGCGTTGTTCCGGCGGGGCGGCGTCTTCTGCTTCCGCGGCGGGGAGTGCACGCTTGTCGCACCCCCGGCGGTCTTGTCGCCGTCGGCCTTCGTCTTCTCAGCTTGCCGCGGCCGGGAGGTCGTCGGCTGCTGTGGAGAATCGTTGTTGGCGAAGGCGATCAGGCTCTGGATGGTAGCCCTCCAGTCTTCGGCCTTGTCTGCCGCTGGAGGGAAGTCGAGGAGCAGTTGCGCCCTTGCGAGCGCTTCCGCTGGAGTGGAGGGGAGCGGGGGCGAGCGGTGCGAGGAGCGGGATATGCTCGGACTTCTAACAACGTTAGAAGGAGCAGGGTCCCGCGCCGGCGCCTTCGCCTTGCTTGTGCCCGGACGATGGTCCGGAGCGTCCCGCGAGCCTCCGGTGTGTCCTTGCCCCAGCAAACGGATACCACCTCCTGTGGCATGGCGCTGCTGGGTCGTTGTGCGCTGAGATGGACGTGGCGCGTCCACGGAGACCGAGGCTCGGTCGTCCGTCTTGTCCTTGGATCTGGTGGCGCCGCGAGTGTCCTCGCCGGCGACCACCCTTCCGACGACATCTCCCCCGCCCACCGTTGGCTCCGGTGGCGGCGGATGAGATGTAGACGGGCCTGCAACCTCCGAAGGCTTCTTCTTCGGGGCCATCGAGCAGTTGCTGATGAAGTTGCTGATGAAACTGGAGAGGTTGTTGAAGAATGCGCCCGCGCGAACACCGGATCAGGTCCGCACAACCTCGACGCCCCCTACCTGGCGCGCCAAAGATGTCGGGGGAAACTGTCCGCCATGAGCACCTATGGGACCGGAGCCCCTTGTCTGTGCGGTACGAGGGCGGAGGGAGCACAGAGAGCAGATCGTAGCAAACACGCGGGCAGTTTTACCCAGGTTCGGGTCGTGATGGACGCGTAAAACCCTACTCCTGCCTTAGTTTGTATTGAGCTCGGGAGCTTGAAGATCTACAGTAGCAGCTACACCGAGCGTGAGAGTTGCAAAGGTTTCGAACCCCCTCCACGTTGTGCATGGGCCTCCTTTTATAGTGCAAGGGGTCACCGACAGGTGTCAACGTAGGAGAAAGGGGTAAAAACGTAAAAGAGGTGGTAGTTGTAACAGTGCAAGCACAGTGGAGCTACAGTGCAGGAACAGTGATCGCTACCTACTTTGCTAGTGGGGGACAAGGGCATTAAATGCCCGTCGCCGTCGACCCCAAAAGCTCCCGCCCTTGCGTCTCCGTCTGCCACGGCGATGGATCCACTACCGCGGGGTGCCACCGTGTCCCCCAGGCTGCACAGCCATCCGCCACGCGTCCCTGGAAGGGCCCCAGGGCGACGCGTGGGCTGATGAGCTAGAGCGCGGGCACACAGCGCAACTCTCCCGGCAAGCACCTTGCCGGGGTCTTGATCTTGCCGGGCCCGGGAGCTCTCCGGGCCCTCGCCGGGACGCAAATAGCGCCGAGGCGTGTCTTCTAAGATGGAATCTTCTATTCTTCCTGGCAAGCTCCTCTTGCCAGGGCCTTTCGTAAGTGAGGTAATCTTGAACCTGGTACGGCCTTCCCGACAAGCTCCTCTTGCCGGGGTCTCGATCTTCTGTCTTGTATACTTTGTTTTTGAATGGCTTGATATGGAGTAGGAAGGTCTCCGGCGAGCACGTGGTAAACCCTGCCGCGGGAAGCTGCGACTGCCCGTGCACAAGTTGGGGTACTGAGGTACCCCTACCTTAGTACACCGACAATGTAGATGTAGTTCAAAGTTGAATTACGGTCATTAGATGGCTAGAAAAACACTTAAATGTCTTTAAAAGGTCAAATGACCCCTGAGATTTTCCAATTTTTCACTTGATAGTTGTATTAGTGCACGTTAAATGTAGAAAAATAATTGAAAGCTGTAAGAGGAAACTATCTCCCGTTCATCATCAAACATGCATTGTTCCCTCTCAGAACCACGAGCCTTCTAGTGAGTTGATCCGGTTATTGAGGGGGTGTGTGTCCAAACTTTCGTCAAACTGCCCCATTTTTTTACCACATCATCTTGGTGGCATGACATTACATCAAGCAAGGTTTCATGTTTTCCGATCATTTTTTAATTTATTGGAATTAAAATGCCATGGCACTCCATGCATGTGTCCATGCCGTGAGAAAAGTATGTTTGAAAATTCCTTCTAATTTACTACACATGGAATTAACTCGCACATTATTACACAAATATGATTTTTCAAACCGTTATGGTTAGCCGTTGCATGTAGATGTAGTTCAAACATGAATTACGGTCTTTAAATGGCTAGAAAATCACTTAAATGCCTTTAAAAGGTCAAATGACCCCTGAGATTTTCCAATTTTTCACATGACAGTTGTATTAGTGCACATTAAATGTAGAAAAAAATTGAAGGCCGTAAGAGGAAGCTATCTCCAGTTCGTCATCAAACTTGCATTGTTCCTTCTTGGAACCACGAGCCTTCTAGTGAGTTCCTCTAATTTCTGAGGTGTGTGTATCCAAACTTTTATCAAACTGGCCAATTTTTTTACCACATTATCTTGGTGGCATGAAATTACATTAAGCAAGGTTTCATGTTTTCTGATCATTTTTTATTTTTTGAATTAAAATGCCGTGGAACTCCATGCATGTGTCCATGTCGTACTACAGATATGTTTGAAAATTCCTTCTTATTTATTGCACATGGAATTAACTCGCACACATGCAAACAAATATGATTTTTCAAACAGTTATAGTTAGCCGTTGCATGTAGATGATGTTCAAATATGAATTACGGTCATTAAATGACTAGAAAATCACTTAAATGTCTTTAAAAGGTCAAATGACCCCTGATATTTTCCAATTTTTCACATGACAGTTGTAT
This sequence comes from Secale cereale, assembly GCA_902687465.1. Taxonomy (NCBI): domain Eukaryota; kingdom Viridiplantae; phylum Streptophyta; class Magnoliopsida; order Poales; family Poaceae; genus Secale; species Secale cereale. The sequence continues at coordinate 225,490,787 of LR738711.1, forward strand.
TAGTGCACGTTAAATGTAGAAAAAAATTGAAGGCCGTAAGAGGAAGCTATCCCCCGTTCGTCATCAAACATGCATTGTTCCCTCTCGGAACCACGAGCCTTCAAGTGAGTTGCTTAGGTTTGTGAGGGGTGTGTGTCCAAACTTTCGTCAAACTGGCCAATTTTTTTACCACGTTATCTTGGTGGCATGAAATTACATGAAGCAAGGTTTCATGTTTTCTGATCATTTTTTTATTTTTTGGAATTAAAATTCCATGGCACTCCATGCATGTGTCCATGCTGTGAGACCAGTATGTTTGAAAATTCCTTCATATTTACTCCACATGGAATTAACTCGCACACAAAAACACAAATATGATTTTTCAAACCGTTATGGTTAGCCGTTGCATGTACATGTAGTTCAAAGTTGAATTACGGTCATTAGATGGCTAGAAAAACACTTAAATGTCTTTAAAAGGTCAAATGACCCCTGAGATTTTCCAATTTTTCACTTGACAGTTGTATTAGTGCACGTTAAACGTAGAAAAATAATTGAAAGCTGTAAGAGGAAACTATCTCCCGTTCATCATCAAACATGCATTCTTCCCTCTCAGAATCACGAGCCTTCTAATGAGTTGCTCCGGTTATTGAGGGGGTGTGTGTCCAAACTTTCGTCAAACAGCCTCATTTTTTACCACATCATCTTGGTGGCATGACATTACATCAAGCAAGGTTTCATGTTTTCTGATCATTTTTTAATTTATTGGAATTAAAATGCCATGGCACTCCATGCATGTGTCCTTGCCGTGAGAAAAGTATGTTTGCAAATTCCTTCTAATTTACTGCACATAAAATTAACTCGCACATTATTACACAAATATGATTTTTCAAACCGTTATGGTTAGCCGTTGCATGTAGATGTAGTTCAAATTAGAATTATGGTCATTAAATGGCTAGCAAATCACTTAAATATATTTAAAAGGTTAAATGACCACTGAAATTTTCCAAATTTTCACATGACAGTTGTATTAGTGCACGTTAAACGTAGAAAAAAATTGAAGGCCGTAAGAGGAAGCTATCTCCAGTTCGTCATCAAACTTGCATTGTTCCTTCTCGGAACCACGAGCCTTCAAGTGAGTTCCTCGGATTTGTGAGGTGTGTGTATCCAAACTTTTATCAAACTGGCCAATTTTTTTTACCACATTATCTTGGTGGCATGAAATTACATTAAGCAAGGTTTCATGTTTTCTGATCATTTTTTATTTTTGGAATTAAAATGCCGTGGCACTCCATGCATGTATCCATGTCGTACTACAGATATGTTTGAAAATTCCTTCTTATTTATTGCACATGGAATTAACTCGCACACACGCAAACAAATATGATTTTTCAAACAGTTATAGTTAGCCGTTGGATGTAGATGATGTTCAAATATGAATTACGGTCATTAAATGGCTAGAAAATCACTTAAATGTCTTTAAAAGGTCAAATGACCCCTGAGATTTTCAAATTTTTCACATGACAGTTGTATTAGTTCATGTTAAATGTATAAAAAAATTAAAGGCCGTAAGAGGAAGCTATCTCCCGTTCGTCATCAAACATGCATTGTTCCCTCTCGGAACCATGAGCCTTCAAGTGAGTTGCTTCGGTTTGTGAGGGGTGTGTGTCCAAACTTTCGTCAAACTGGCCAATTTTTTTACCACGTTATATTTGTGGCATGAAATTACATGAAGCAAGGTTTCATGTTTTCTGATCATTTTTTAATTTATTGGAATTAAAATGCCATGGCACTCCATGCATGTGTCCATGCCGTGAGAAAAGTATGTTTGCAAATTCCTATTAATTTACTGCACATAAAATTAACTCGCACATTATTACACAAATATGATTTTTCAAACCGTTATGGTTAGCCGTTGCATGGAGATGTAGTTCAAATTAGAATTATGGTCATTAAATGGCTAGCAAATCACTTAAATATATTTAAAAGGTTAAATGACCACTGAAATTTTCCAAATTTTCACATGACAGTTGTATTAGTGCACGTTAAACATAGAAAAAAATTGAAGGCCGTAAGAGGAAGCTATCTCCAGTTCGTCATCAAACTTGCATTGTTCCTTCTCGGAACCACGAGCCTTCAAGTGAGTTCCTCTGATTTGTGAGGTGTGTGTATCCAAACTTTTATCAAACTGGCCAAATTTTTTACCACATTATCTTGGTGGCATGAAATTACATTAAGCAAGGTTTCATGTTTTTTGAACATTTTTTATTTTTGGAATTAAAATGTCGTGGCACTCCATGCATGTGTCCATGTCGTACTACAGATATGTTTGAAAATTCCTTCTAATTTATTGCACATGGAATTAACTCGCACACACGCAAACAAATATGATTTTTCAAACAGTTATAGTTAGCCGTTGCATGTAGATGATGTTCAAATATGAATTACGGTCATTAAATGGCTAGAAAATCACTTAAATGTCTTTAAAAGGTCAAATGACCCCTGAGATTTTCCAATTTTTCACATGACAGTTGTATTAGTGCACGTTAAATGTAGAAAAAAATTGAAGGCCGTAAGAGGAAGCTATCTCCCGTTCGTCATCAAACATGCATTGTTCCCTCTCGGAACCACGAGCCTTCAAGTGAGTTGCTTAGGTTTGTGAGGGGTGTGTGTCCAAACTTTCGTCAAACTGGCCAATTTTTTTACCACATTATCTTGGTGGCATGAAATTACATGAAGCAAGGGTTTCATGTTTTCTGATCATTTCTTTTATTTTTTGGAATTAATATTCCATGGCACTCCATGCATGTGTCCATGCTGTGAGACCAGTATGTTTGAAAATTCCTTCATATTTACTCCACATGGAATTAACTCGCACACAAAAACACAAATATGATTTTTCAAACCGTTATGGTTAGCCGTTGCATGTAGATGTAGTTCAAAGTTGAATTACGGTCATTAGATGGCTAGAAAAACACTTAAATGTCTTTAAAAGGTCAAATGACCCCTGAGATTTTCCAATTTTTCACTTGACAGTTGTATTAGTGCACGTTAAACGTAGAAAAATAATTGAAAGCTGTAAGAGGAAACTATCTCCCGTTCATCATCAAACATGTATTGTTCCCTCTCAGAACCACGAGCCTTCTAGTGAGTTGCCCCGGTTATTGAGGGGGTGTGTGTCCAAACTTTCGTCAAACAGCCCCATTTTTTTACCACATCATCTTGGTGGCATGACATTACATCAAGCAAGGTTTCATGTTTTCTGATCATTTTTTATTTTTTGAATTAAAATGCCGTGGAACTCCATGCATGTGTCCATGTCGTACTACAGATATGTTTGAAAATTCCTTCTTATTTATTGCACATGGAATTAACTCGCACACACGCAAACAAATATGATTTTTCAAACAGTTATAGCTAGCCGTTGCATGTAGATGATGTTCAAATATGAATTACGGTCATTAAATGGCTAGAAAATCACTTACATGTCTTTAAAAGGTCAAATGACCCCTGAGATTTTCAATTTTTTCACATGACAGTTGTATTAGTGCAAGTTAAATGTAGAAAAAAATTGAAGGCCGTAAGAGGAAGCTATCTCCCGTTCGTCATCAAACATGCATTGTTCCCTCTCGGAACCATGAGCCTTCAAGTGAGTTGCTTTGGTTTGTGAGAGGTGTGTGTCCAAACTTTCGTCAAACTGGCCAATTTTTTTACCATGTTATATTGGTGGCATGAAATTACATGAAGCAAGGTTTCATGTTTTCTGATCATTTTTTTTATTTCTTGGAATTAAAATTCCATGGCACTCCATGCATGTGTCCATGCTGTGAGACCAGTATGTTCGAAAATTCCTTCAAATTTACTCCACATGGAATTAACTCGCACACAAGAACACAAATATGATTTTTCAAACCGTTACGGTTAGCCGTTGCATGTAGATGATGTTCAAATATGAATTACGGTCATTAAATGGCTAGAAAAACAATTAAATGTCTTTAAAAGGTCAAATGACCCCTGAGATTTTCCAATTTTTCACTTGACAGTTGTATTAGTGCACATTAAACGTAGAAAAAAAATTGAAAGTTGTAAGAGGAAACTATCTCCCGTTCATCATCAAACATGCATTGTTCCCTCTCAGAACCACGATCCTTCTTGTGAGTTGCTCCGGTTATTGAGGCGGTGTGTGTCCAAACTTTCGTCAAACAGCCCAATTTTTTTACCACATCATCTTGGTGGCATGACATTACATCAAGCAAGGTTTCATGTTTTCTGATCATTTTTTAATTTATTGGAATTAAAATGCAATGGCACTCCATGCATGTGTCCATGCCGTGAGAAAAGTATGTTTGAAAATTCCTTCTAATTTACTGCACATGGAATTAACTAGCACACAAGCACACAAATATGATTTGTCAAACTGTTATGGTAAGGCGTTGCATGTAGATGTAGTTCAACTTTGTAATACGGTCATTAAATGGCTAGAAAATCACTTAAATGTCTTTAAAAGGTCAAATGACACCTGGCATTTTCCAAATTTAATCATGACAGTTGTATTACTGCACGTTAAACGTAGAAAAAAATTGAAGGCCGTAAGAGGAAGCTATCTCCCGTTCGTCATCAAACATGCTTTATTCCCTCTCACAACCACGAGCCTTCTAGTAAGTTCCTCCGGTTTGTGAGGGGGTGTGTGTCCAAACTTTCATCAAACAGGCCAATTTTTTTACCATATCATCTTGGTGGCATGACGTTACATCAAGCAAGTTTCATGTTTTCTGATAATTTTTTAATTTTTTGGAATTAAAATGCCATGGCACGCCATGCATGTGTCCATGCTGTGAGACAAATATATTGGAAAATTTCTTCTAATTTACTGCACATGGAATTAACTCGCACACAAGGACACAAATATGATTTTTCAAACCGTTATGGTTAACCGTTGCATGTAGATGATGTTCAAATATGAATTACGGTCATTAAATGGCTAGAAAAACAATTAAATGTCTTTAAAAGGTCAAATGACCCCTGAGATTTTCCAATTTTTCACTTGACAGTTGTATTAGTGCACATTAAACGTAGAAAAAAAATTGAAAGCTGTAAGAGGAAACTATCTCCCGTTCATCATCAAACATGCATTGTTCCCTCTCAGAACCACGATCCTTCTAGTGAGTTGCTCCGGTTATTGAGGCGGTGTGTGTCCAAACTTTCGTCAAACAGCCCAATTTTTTTACCACATCATCTTGGTGGCATGACATTACATTAAGCAAGGTTTCATGTTTTCTGATCATTTTTTAATTTATTGGAATTAAAATGCAATGGCACTCCATGCATGTGTCCATGCCGTGAGAAAAGTATGTTTGAAAATTCCTTCTAATTTACTGCACATGGAATTAACTAGCACACAAGCACACAAATATGATTTGTCAAACTGTTATGGTAAGGCGTTGCATGTAGATGTAGTTCAACTTTGTAATACGGTCATTAAATGGCTAGAAAATCACTTAAATGTCTTTAAAAGGTCAAATGACACCTAGCATTTTCCAAATTTAATCATGACAGTTGTATTACTGCACATTAAACGTAGAAAAAAATTGAAGGCTGTAAGACGAAGCTATCTCCCGTTCGTCATCAAACATGCTTTATTCCCTCTCACAACCACGAGCCTTCTAGTAAGTTCCTCCGGTTTGTGAGGGGGTGTGCGTCCAAACTTTCATCAAACAGGCCAATTTTTTTACCATATCATCTTGGTGGCATGAAATTACATCAAGCAAGTTTCATGTTTTCTGATCATTTTTTAATTTTTTTTGAATTAAAATCCCATGGCACGCCATGCATGTGTCCATGCTGTGAGACAAATATATTGGAATATTTCTTCTAATTTACTGCACATGGAATTAACTCGCACACAAGGACACAAATATGATTTTTCAAACTGTTATGGTTAACCGTTGCATGTAGATGATGTTCAAATATGAATTACGGTCATTAAATGGCTAGAAAAACAATTAAATGTCTTTAAAAGGTCAAATGACCCCTGAGATTTTCCAATTTTTCACTTGACAGTTGTATTAGTGCACATTAAACGTAGAAAAAAAATTGAAAGCTGTAAGAGGAAACTATCTCCCGTTCATCATCAAACATGCATTGTTCCCTCTCAGAACCATGATCCTTCTAGTGAGTTGCTCCGGTTATTGAGGCGGTGTGTGTCCAAACTTTCGTCAAACAGCCCAATTTTTTTACCACATCATCTTGGTGGCATGACATTACATTAAGCAAGGTTTCATGTTTTCTGATCATTTTTTAATTTATTGGAATTAAAATGCAATGGCACTCCATGCATGTGTCCATGCCGTGAGAAAAGTATGTTTGAAAATTCCTTCTAATTTACTGCACATGGAATTAACTAGCACACAAGCACACAAATATGATTTGTCAAACTGTTATGGTAAGGCGTTGCATGTAGATGTAGTTCAACTTTGTAATACGGTCATTAAATGGCTAGAAAATCACTTAAATGTCTTTAAAAGGTCAAATGACACCTGGCATTTTCCAAATTTAATCATGACAGTTGTATTACTGCACGTTAAACGTAGAAAAAAATTGAAGGCCGTAAGAGGAAGCTATCTCCCGTTCGTCATCAAACATGCTTTATTCCCTCTCACAACCACGAGCCGTCTAGTAAGTTCCTCCGGTTTGTGAGGGGGTGTGTGTCCAAACTTTCATCAAACAGGCCAATTTTTTTACCATATCATCTTGGTGGCATGACATTACATCAAGCAAGTTTCATGTTTTCTGATAATTTTTTAATTTTTTGGAATTAAAATGCCATGGCACGCCATGCATGTGTCCATGCTGTGAGACAAATATATTGGAAAATTTCTTCTAATTTACTGCACATGGAATTAACTCGCACACAAGGACACAAATATGATTTTTCAACCCGTTATGGTTAGCCGTTTCATGTAGATGTAGTTCAAATTAGAATTACGGTCATTAAATGGATTGAAAATCACTTAAATTTATTTAAAAGGTTAAATGACCACTGAAATTTTCCAAATTTTCACATAACAGTTGTATTAGTGCACGTTAAACGTAGAAAAAATTTGAAGGCCGTAAGAGGAAGCTATCTCCAGTTCGTCATCAAACTTGCATTATTGCCTCTCGGAACCACGAGCCTTCAAGTGAGTTCCTCTGATTTGTGAGGGGTGTGTATCCAAACTTTTATCAAACTGGCCAATCTTTTTACCACATTATTTTGGTGGCATGAAATTACATTAAGCAAGGTTTCATGTTTTCTGATCATTTTTTATTTTTGGAATTAAAATTCCGTGGCACTCCATGGATGTATCCATGTCGTATTACGGATATGTTTGAAAATTCCTTCTAATTTACTGCACATGGAATTAACTCGCACACACGCAAACAAATATGATTTTTCAAACAGTTATAGTTAGCCGTTGCATGTAGATGATGTTCAAATATGAATTACGGTCATTAAATGGCTAGAAAATCACTTAAATGTCTTTAAAAGGTCAAATGACCCCTGAGATTTTCCAATTTTTCACATGACAGTTGTATTAGTGCATATTAAATGTAGAAAAAAATTGAAGGCCGTAAGAGGAAGCTATCTCCCGTTCGTCATCAAACATGCATTGTTCCCTCTCGGAACCACGGGCCTTCTAGTGAGTTGCTCCGGTTTGTGAGGGTGTGTGTGTCCAAACTTTCGTCAAACAGGCCAATTTTTTTACCACATCATCTTTGTGGCATGACATTACATCAAGCAAGGTCTCATCTTTTTCTGATCATTTTTTAATTTTTTGGAAATAAAATGTCATGGTACTCCATGCATGTGTCCATGCCGTGAGACAAATATGTTTGAAAATTCCTTCTAATTTACTGCACGAGAAATTAACTCGCACACAATGACACAAATATGATTTTTCAAACCGTTATGGTTAGTCGTTGCATGTAGATGTAGTTCAAATTGGAATTACGGTCATTAAATGGCTAGAAAATCACTTAAATGTCTTTAAAAGGTCAAATGACCCCTCAAATTTTCCAAATTTTCCCATGACAGTTGTATTATGTCGGTGTACTAAGGTAGGGGTACCCTAGTACCCCAACTTGTGCACGGGCAGCGGCAGCTCCCCGCGGCAGGGTTCACCACGCGCTTGCCGGAGACCTTCCTGACCCTTATCTAGCCATTCAAAAACAAAGTATACAAGACAGAAGACCAAGACCCCGGCAAGAGGAGCTTGCCGGGAAGGCCGTTCCAGGCTCAAGATTGCTTAACTAGCACGAGGCCCTGGCAAGAGGAGCTTGTCAGGACGAATAGAAGATTTCACCTTAGAAGACCCGGCAAGGGCTCGGGGAGCGGCAAGCTTCCGGGCCCGGCAAGGTCGAGATCCCCGGCAAGGTGCTTGCCGGGGGAGGTGCCCGGCAAGGTGCTTGCCGGGGGAGGTGCGCTGTGTGCCCGCGCTCCAGCTCATCAGCCCACGCGTCGCCCTGGGGCCACTCCAGGGACGCGTGGCGGATGGCTGTGCAGCCTGGGGGACACGGTGGCACTCCACGGCGGTGGATCCATCGCCGTGGCAGACGGAGACGCAACGGCGGGAGCTTTTGGGGTCGACGGCGACGGGTATTAAATGCCCTTGTCCCCCACTGTTAGAGTAGGTATAGGCCACTGTTCTGTACTGTAGCTCCACTGTTCCCGCACTGTTCCAACTACCACATCTTTTACATTTTTACCCCTTTCTCCTACGTTGACACCTGTCGGTGACCCCTTGCACTATAAAAGGAGGCCCATGCACAACGTGGAGGGGGTTCGAAACCTAGATCATTCTCACGCTCGTGTAGCTGCTTCTTCAAGCTCCGAGCGCCCAAACTCAATACACAACCAAGCAGGAGTAGGGTTTTACGCATCCGTGCGGCCCGAACCTGGGTAAAACTGCCCGTGCGTCTGCCTCGATCTGCTCTTCGTGCTCCCTCCGCCCTCGTACCGCACAGACAAGGGGCTCCGGTCCCATAGGTGTTCGTGGCGGACAGTTTCCCCCGACATCTTTGGCGCGCCAGGTAGGGGGCGTCGAGGTTGTGCGAACCTGATCCGGCGTTCGCGCGGGCGCAATCTTCATCAACCTCTCCAGCTTCATCAGCAACTTCATCAGCAACAACTCCATGGCCCCGAAGAAGAAGCCTTCGGAGGTCGGAGGCCCGTCTGCGTCTCACCCGCCGCCACCAGAGCCAACGGTGGGCGGGGGAGACGCCGTCGGAAGGGTGGTTGCCGGCGAGGACACTCACGGTGCCACCAGATCCAAGAACAGGACGGACGACCGGACCTCGGTCTCCGTGGACGCGCCACGTCCATCGCAACATACGACGACCCCGCAGCGCCATACCACGGGAGGTGGTATCCGCTTGCTGGGACAAGGCCATACCGGAGGTTCGCGGGACGCCCCGGACCCCCGTCCGGGCACAAGCAAAGCAAAGGCGCCGGCGCGGGACCCCGCTCCTTCTAACGTCGTTAGAAGTCCGAGCGTATCCCGCTCCTCGCACCGCTCGCCCGCGTTCCCCACTACTCCGGCAGAAGCGCTCGCAAGGGCGCAGCTGCTCCTCGATTTTCCTCCAGCGGCCGACAAGGCCGAGGAATGGAGGGCCACCATCCGGAGCCTGATAGACTTCGCCAACAACGACTCTCCGCAGCAGCCGTCGGCCTCACGGCCGCGGCAGGCCGAGAAGACGAAGGCTATCGGCGACAAGACTGCCGGGGGTGCGACAAGCGTGCACTCCCCGCCGCAGAAGCAGAAGACGCCGCCCCGCCGGAACAACCCCGACGACGGCTCCACAGCCTCGTCGGACCCGCGGGCCCGTCGGGACCAGCGCCAGGTCCTCGACGACCGGCGAGATGAAGACGCTCGGACCACGATCGAGCGCCGCCGAGAAGCTCGGCGACAATCCGACAAGAGAGCTGGGAACACTGTCGACGCACCCGCGCCCGGTGAACCAGGCGACTTGCCGTACGCGGCAGGCTGCCCTGCGTTCACCCGCGAGCTGCGGCGCGTCCAGTGGCCCAGCATGAAGAACTTCAAGCCCGACGTACCGGAGAAGTACGACGGCAAGACGCACCCCTCGGAGTTTCTCAGCGTCTACACCATAGCAGTGCAAGCTGCCGGGGGGCGCGACGAGAAGATCCTAGCCAACTACTTCCCGCTCGTGCTGAAGCCGAACGTCCGTTCGTGGCCCATGCACTTGCCGGAAGGCTCTATCTCTTCTTGGGCCGACCTCTGCCATCAGTTTGTTGGCGCCTTCACCGGCGGCCACAAACCCCATGGCCAGGAGAGCGATCTCCACATTTTGGCCCAGAAGGAAGGCGAACCCCTGCGCAAGTATATCCAACGTTTCAGCCGGGTACAGCACAACATCCCCGACGTTCACCCTGCTGCGGTTATCAGCGCGTTCCATCAGAACGTGCGTAACCGCCGCATGCGTGAGGAGATGGCGATGACCAAGATCAGGGACGTCAGCGAGCTCTACGCTCTTGCCGACAAGTGCGCCCGTGCAGAAGAGGGGCGGAAACTCCCCGGGGAGGATGCTGGCGCAGGGGGAAGCGACAGCGACGACGCCGCCCCGGCAAAGAAGAGCCGGCGGCGGAACAACAGGAAGAAGGGCAAGAAGGAAGTGCTTGCCGTCGAGAAGTCCGGCAAGGAGGCCCCCGCCAAGCAAGCGCAGGCTGGCGGCTCCGGCAAGGAGCCTGCCCCTGCGGCGGCGGCCGACAAGCCGGGTAGCTCCGACAAGCAATACTGTAAGATTCACCGCACCAAGGGTCACGACCTCTCCAACTGTAAGCGCGTCGAGTACCTCGTCGAGCAGCAAAAGGCTGAGTACGAGAGGCGCGACAAGGAGAAGGCCCAAGGTGGCGGGGAAGAGCCCAGCAAGAAGCGGCCATTCAATGGCCGGGGAGGACGCCGCGGCAAGGCCAAGCAGCGGCAAGGAGATCGACCTTCCCGGGGCCGCGACAACGACGAAGACGACGATGAAGACATGGAGGACGACGAGAACAGCGAGCAGGAGTTCCAGAAGGCCACGGAAGTCCTATGCGTCGACGGTGGCGCCTCCCTGCACACCTCCCACCGCCAGCTGAAACAGTGGGTGCGTGAGGTAAATGCAGCGGAGCCGCCCGTGGAGTCGCGCAGGCTCCTCAAATGGTCCAGCACGCCCATCATTTTTGACCTTGAGGATCACCCTGACCGCACCACGGCGGTCGGGTGCTTGCCGATGCTGGTCTCACCCACCATCCGCAACCTCAAGGTCACCAAAATGTTGGTTGACGGCGGGGCCGGCCTGAACTTGATCTCCTCTGCTGTGATCAAGAAACTCCAGATTCAAGACGGCGAGCTCGAAGAGACCGGTTCATTCCAAGGAATCAACCCGGGAAGGAGCAAGCCCAAGGGAAAGATTACTCTGCCGGTGACCTTTGGCGGGGAGCTCAACTTCAGGACTGAGCGCATCACCTTTGACGTTGCTGATATTCCATTGCCCTACAATGGGATACTCGGCCGTCCCGCCCTCGCCAAGTTCATGGCAGCTTCCCACTATGCCTACAACGTGCTGAAGATGCCGGGGCCGATAAGCGTCATCACTGTCCACAGCGACAAGAAAGATGCGCTTATTTGCGCCGACAAGATCTACCGAGATGCGGCAGCTGCGGCCGAGAAGGATACTCTTGCCGCTGAAGCTCCCGGGGGGAAGAAGACGAAGACCAAGTCCGGCAAGTGCTCTGGGATCCACTCCGGCAACCGCACCTCTTCGGAGTGCTGCGCTGCCGTCGAGGACGTTCCATCGAGCTCCACCGGCAAGAGCAAGAAAGGAATGGCTGCTCCTCCGGCAACCAAGAAGGTGTCCGCAAAGGAGGATGGCACTGGTGGTACCTTCACCATCAGCGCCACCCTTGACAGCAAATAGGAAAGCGCGCTCGTCGCCTTCCTGCGGGCGAATGTCGATGTGTTTGCTTGGCAACCATCTGACATCCCCGGTGTTCCCAGGAAGGTGATTGAGCACAAGCTTGCTGTCTGTCCTCATGCGCGGCCCATCAAGCAAAAAGTAAGGAAGCAAGCCGTGGAGCGCCAAGAGTTCATCAACGAGGAGATCAAGAAACTAGAGGCAGCAGGCCTAGTTAGAGGTGTGATCCATCCGACGTGGTTGGCAAACCCAGTCGTCGTGCGCAAAGCCAACGGGAAGTGGAGACTGTGTATAGACTTCACTGATGTCAATAAAGCATGTCCCAAGGATCCCTTCCCTTTGCCGCGCATTGACCAGATCGTTGACTCCACTGCCGGATGTGAGCTACTCTGTTTTCTTGATGCATACTCAGGCTATCACCAGATTTTTATGGCTAAGGAAGATGAAGAGAAGACTGCATTTATCACTCCATGTGGCACATATTGCTTTATCCGCATGCCATTTGGACTGAAGAATGCAGGCTCAACTTTTGCAAGGGTAGTGTACACTGCTTTTGAGCCACAGATCCACAGGAATGTAGAAGCCTACATGGATGATATCGTGGTGAAGAGCAAGAGCAAAGAAACACTGATTCAGGACTTAGAAGAGACGTTTCAGAACCTGCGCAAGATACAGCTCAAGTTGAACCCCGAGAAGTGCGTCTTTGGAGTTCCCTCCGGCAAGCTTCTCGGGTTCTTTGTATCACAAAGGGGGATTGAAGCCAACCCCGACAAGATCAAAGCCATCGAGCAAATAGAAGCCCCGAAGCGCGTCAAGGATGTCAGAAGGCTTGCAGGTTGCGTTGCTGCCCTCAGTAGGTTCATTTCAAAATCCGCAGAACGCGCCCTACCTTTCTTCAAAATCTTGAAGAAGGCAGGTCCCATGAAGTGGACTCCGGAAGCGGAGGCGGCGTTGCAGGATTTGAAACGGTACCTGTCCTCCACTCCTATACTTGTCGCACCTAAACCACAGGAAAAGTTGTTGCTATACTTAGCGGCAACCAACCAGGTGGTTAGTGCTGCGTTAGTAGCGGAGAGGGAGTCCGACGAGGAGTCAGCATCGCCGGCAAGCGAATCTAGCGACAAGCAGGGGGCTGTCCCGACAAGCTCTGGCCCCGACAAGGAAGACTCTGCGCAGGAACAAGGAGAGGTGCGGAAGAAGATGGTGCAGCGCCCAGTGTATTTTGTAAGTTCCCTTCTCCAGGGAGCTAGATCAAGGTACTCTGGTGTGCAAAAGTTGCTTTTCGGCCTTCTCATGGCCTCAAGAAAGCTGCGCCACTACTTCCAAGCCCATGAGATAACAGTGGTCACTCGCTTTCCGTTGAAGAGGATATTGCACAATCCAGAGGCAACAGGCAGGATCGTCGAGTGGGCACTGGAACTGTCAAGCTTCGGACTCAAATTTGAAAGTACTTCAACCATTCAGAGCCGAGCTTTGGCAGAGTTCATTGCTGAGTGGACCCCAACGCCAGAAGAAGAAGTTCAAGAAACAAGTGTACCCGTGCAAGAAGCGACAAGTGAATGGGTAATGTACTTTGATGGTGCCTTTTCGCTGCAAGGCGCCGGTGCTGGCGTAGTACTCATTGCGCCCACCGGAGAACACCTCAAGTATATTATCCAGATGCACTTCCCAAGAGAGCAAGCGACAAACAATACTGCAGAGTATGAAGGCTTGCTCGCCGGCCTCAGAATTGCGGCTGAACTTGGGATCAGAAAGCTGATTGTACGTGGAGATTCTCAGTTGGTGGTCCGGCAAGTCAACAAGAGCTACCAGAGCCCTTTGATGGAAGCTTATGTAGATGAAGTGAGGAAGCTTGAAGAGCACTTTGAAGGTCTGCAGATGGAGCACGTCCCAAGAGCTCAAAATGAGATTGCAGATGGCCTTTCAAAGTGCGCCGCGATGAAGCTACCTGTGGAACCAGGGACCTTCCTGCTCAAGCTAACTCAGCCATCCGTTACACCATCAATTGGGCAGTCTAAGAAGAGAAAGTTGGTCTCCGGCGACTACTTGCCGGCGGATCTTCCAGAAACCGCCGCCAAGGTCCCCAAGATCAACGACGACAACGCTGAGGAACAGTTTGCTCCTGCAAGCCCTCAGGCTTGTGCAGTTGAAGCAAGTGTTCCCGACAAGCCTCGCCCCGGCGAGCTTGCCGGGGGACCGTCAGCTCCGACAGGACCAGAGGTCTTTGCCGTAGAAGCTGGGGTTCCCGCAGCGGCCCTCGAGCCTTTAGTCCTTGTCGTCGAGCCCCGAGCTCCGGCATGGGCACAGCAGATCGTCCGCTTTCTACAAACTGGAGAACTTCCCGACGACCCTCAAGAGATAGAGAAGATAACCAGGCAGTCAAGTATGTATCAGTTTGTGGATAACGAGCTGTACAGAAGAAGACTCAATGGTGTCAGGTTGAAGTGCATCTCCAGGGAAGATGGACAGAAGCTGTTGGCGGAAATACACGGAGGCATATGCGGCCACCACATTGGCGCAAGGGCGCTTGCCGGGAAAGCTTTCCGGCAAGGGTTCTTTTGGCAAGAAGCCCTCCAAGATGCAACTGCACTAGTAACCAAGTGTGAAGCGTGCCAGTTCCATGCAAAGCAAATACATCAGCCAGCTCAAGCTCTCCAAACAATCCCTTTGTCATGGCCCTTCTCGGTCTGGGGGCTCGATATCCTCGGCCCTTTCCCTCGCGCTGTCGGGGGCTTTGAATACTTGTACGTTGCAATCGACAAGTTCACAAAGTGGCCAGAAGTGGAGCCAGTGAGAAAGGTGACGGCACAGTCAGCAGTCAGGTTCTTCAGGTCGATTGTTTGCCGTTTCGGGATTCCTAACAGGATCATCACCGACAACGGTACGCAATTCACTAGTCGCACCTTCATGCAGTACGTCCAAGACCTTGGAGCCAAGGTCTGTTTCGCTTCTGTTGCTCACCCGAGGAGCAACGGTCAAGCGGAGAGGGCAAATGCTGAAGTGCTGCGCGGACTCAAGACAAGGACCTTTGACAGGCTGCGCAAGTGCGGAAAGAATTGGATAGAGGAGCTCCCGGCGGCTCTTTGGTCAATCAGAACGACACCAAGTCGAGCCACCGGACAGACACCCTTTGCCCTAGTCTACGGGGCAGAAGCAGTTATCCCCACGGAACTCGTATACGGATCTCCTCGAGTGCTCGCTTATGATGAGCTCGAGCAAGAGCAACTGCGGCAAGATGACGCATTGCTCCTTGAGGAGGGACGTCTCCAGGCTGCTGTACGAGCTGCTCGATACCAGCAAGCTTTGCGCCGCTACCATAGCCGCAAAGTCAAGGCCAGGAGTCTCGAGGAAGGCGACCTTGTTCTTCGGCGTGTTCAGTCCGCCAAGAATTCCAACAAGTTGACGCCGAAGTGGGAAGGCCCTTATCGGGTGAGACAAGTTACGAGGCCCGGCGCTGTCCGCCTCGAGACCGAAGAAGGCTTACCGGTGAGCAACTCCTGGAACATAGAGCATCTTCGCAAGTTTCACCCCTAGGGCGCGGTTGCCGTGATCCGCTCCGGCAACCACCTTTTGTACAAGCCTTGCCGCTGTTGCATGTAACCCTTTGTACAAAGCCGGGCGCAGACCCCGTGCATCAGTAAAGATTTCGTGTTTTCGCATCGATTGCCTTTCGCATGCTTCTCTTTGCTATTTGCATGTTTTATTTGGCATTTGATGCAACACTTAAACATTCGGTAAGCACTATTACGCCGAAAGGCGACATGCTTGTTTCCCTCTCCTTTTCCTTTTTCTCTTAAGCAGAAGGAACGTTCCTCGCGCACAAGTTTGCCGGGGGGGATGGAGGAGGAGGAGGAACTAAGTGCCGTTCAAGTAAGAAGAGCCTTACCGGAAAGCAAACAACATGAGCAAGCAGCATATGAAAGATAAGTTGTTAGAATTTGACCAGTTCAAATTTTAAATTTTTGGTTGTCTTCCTTGAACGATCACACTTTGTATGGAAAACCTGTGCGCGGAGGAACCTACCCGTGGCTTGCCGCACCCTTATCTTGTTTTCGAGTTCACTCAACGATTTAAGTGAGCTGCGACAAGTGTCGCGCCCTTGCCTCGTTTCCGAGTACACTCAACAAGCTAAGTGCGTTGCGACCTGCTGCGGCGAGGTTGCTTGCCGGCGAGGACCTTGGCCAGCAGGCTGCTCAGAGTCCAGCACTCAGCGCTCGCGGCAAGGGCCCCTTGCCGGCAAGCTCCCCGGGAGCGTAGGGTGAAAAACATACACAGTCAAAGATTGGAACAAGGAAGATAACATTGCACTGATTGATTAAAGTAAAGCAAATATCTTACAAAGATAACTTGTCGCAATGGACTAATGAGTTCATAACATAACATGCAGCAACAAAAAGATAAAGATAGATGGGGCCCTAGTCTACGCGGTCGCCCTCCTTCCTGCCGAGCTTTGCCACCTTGGCGATGATGTGGCTGACCTGCTCCTTCAGGGCCTCCGTGTTCGCATCCTCCGGCAAGCTGCGAAGAACGTTCGTCAGGTTGATCCCCGGGTTGCGGAACACAATCTTCGTCAAGACCCGCTCCAGAGTTCCCGCGCAGAGACGGCGCGACTCCTCGGCCAGCTGCGCGGGGATGCGGTTCCGGAGACCTGCAAGGGCCGGAGCGACGCCTCTGAAGAAGAGGCTGAGCTTGGCGCTGTGCGGGAGATCTGGATCCGGCGAATAGATAAGATGCTCGACCTTCAAAGCAAGCAACTCCTGGTCAATGATGGACGCAGAAGAAACCAGCTCTTCGGTCCACAGCTCAATGTTCTTGCGGAAGAGCTCGGATGCCTTGTTGGTGCTGTCCACCAAGGCCCGCTCCTTGCGGAGCTCCTCCTTCAGCTTGTCTTCTCGAAGCCTGGCGGCGTCAATTGAATCCCTCAGAGTTGAGACCTTCAGCTCCAAGTCTTCGATGGAATCCTTGGCGGCCTTCAACTCGTCGCCCTTCTTGGATAAGCTTACTTGGAGCTCCGCGTTGGTGTGGGCGTCCTTCTCGCGCTCAGTAATGAGCGCGGCAACCTTCTCGGCGCTCACCTTCATCGCCTTCTCCAACTGGATGACCTTGGCGGCGAGCTCCTTCTTGGCGTCTTCCGCGGCAGCAGCAGCGGCTTTCGCCTCCTTCAGCTCCCCGCCAAGGGCGGCCTCGCGAGCGGCAAGGTCCTCCTCGTGGGAGTCGAGATCCACCTTCCGCTGCGTGAGCTCTCCCTCTCGCCGGGACATCTCCACCCCGGCGAGCCGTTGCTGTTCCTCAGCCTCGGCCTTCTCCAGCACCCATTCTTCATATTCGCCGGCAAGGCGCTCGCGCGCCTCCGCCACCTCGCGGAGGCCCGCCTTGTGGGCGGCGCTAAGCTCCGCCGCACGCTTCTCCATTTCAGCGGCGGCCTGGGCAGCAAGGGCTTCCCGGGAGGCAAGCTTCGCCTGCCTGGCCCGGTAAAGGGCCAGGAGTCGGTGGAGAAGCTTCTCCTCCTCGGGCCCATCTCCTTCGCCGGGCGCCTCGACGACTGTCAGACCCGCGGAGGCGAGGACTTCCCCGTCAAACGCCTCGCCCTCCGCGGGAGCTCTTGATGAAGACCCCCAAGGCACTTGGATAAAGATGCCATTGGGGGCACGAAGATAGTAACCGGCTGGCTCCTCGCCGGCGGAGGGACCGGCGGCCGGTGCAGCATCTGATGCTCCCGCCACCTCCGGGTTGGCGGTGCGGTCGCCGTCCCCCTCCCCGGCCGCTGCATCGGCAGCCGGAGCGGTCTCCTGCACGGCCGGCTCGGTGGTTTCGGCCGTCTCCGCGGTGGCCTCGGCCATCTCCACGACGACGGGAGCGTCATCACCGCCGCCCTGCGCGCCCTCCTCATCCTCGATATTGATGACCTCGGTCTCCATCGGTGCGGGAGGAGGAGGAGGAAGATCTAAGAGAAGAAGAAAAAGAAGTTCAAAATCAAGCAAAGATCCAAAAAGAAGCAAAGTCAAGAAAACCAAGTACAGAGCGTACCTTGGCGGACGTCCTCTGCGGCGGGCTCCCTTGCCGGGGAGCTCGGCCCTGGCGGAGTGGCCGTCCTCGCCGGGCTGCTCGCCCTTGGCGGGGTACTCTGCCTTGGCGGAGTACCCGCCCTTGGCGGAGCGCTCTCCCTCGCCGGAGAGTTTTGCCTTGCCGGGGACGGCGGGGCCTGCGGCTCCTCGGTGACGGCCTCCGGGCGCTCTTCCCGCTGCGGCTCCACCTCTGCACAAGAGAAGATAGAAGAACCAAGACATTCAGAGATCAAAGCCCTAAGCGCGCCCCGACGAGCAAAAACAGTAAACCTCTAACTTACGCTGGGGGCTGCGCTGGGGGCTGCTCCCCGGAGCGGCACTCGGGTCCGGCAAGATCGGCTCCGCCGCGATCCCTGCTTCCGCGACGGATGGGTCTTCCACGACCTCAACTGTGGGCACCTTGACCCTCTTCGCGCGCTGCTCCAAGGTCCTGCAATCACAAGCAACGAGCAAAGTCAAGCGTCAGCAACAATCGAGATATAAAAATCAAGAAGGAGTAAGGTCTCGGGTCCTTACTCTTGATCCTCCTCGTCGTCCTCGCTCAGCGCGGAGAAGTCAAACTCCACGGTGGGCGCGTCGGCGCGAGGAGCGGAGGATGAAGGTTCCCTCGCGCGTTTCGGAGCCACCGGGGCTGGGGGCTGCGTAGGCCCAGCCCCTGTGGTGGCCGGCGCCCGAGAAGGGGGCGGAGCAGCTGCTCCGCTCCGAGAAGATCCTTGCCGGCTCGGTGCCGGCCTGCGGGACGCCTCTGCCGTGGCCGGCACGCCGGCCGCCCTTGGCACGGCTTGGCTCGGCCGGGGAGCTGCCCGGCGAGCTGGCTGTTGCCGGGGCGCTCGCGTCTGCTCTCCCGTCGCCGCCTTGCGGAGACGCTTCAACGGGGACTGCTTCGGGCTTGCCGGGGGCGGGGAGCTCTCCGACGAGGAGAGGTCGTCGGCGTACAACTCTGTCGATCCACCGGAGCCTTCGGCCTCCTCCTCCTCCTCCTCCTCTGCCTCGGCCGGCTCGCTGGGCCCAGCATCCGACGATGCGGCTCTCTTCCCCTTGGCGCCTCCGCCCCTCGCGGCGCCTCTGCTTCCTCCGGCGGTTCCCTCCATTGCCGCGGCCTCCGTCACGATCCCACTGATCCCGGAGTGCCTCAGCGAGGGGATCACGGCGAGCGCGTCGGGAGGGAGCTCTAGCAGCCTGCGAATCTCCTCATTGTCCGCCTGGCTGGCGGCATCCGCGGCTTCCGCCTCCGCGGGTGTGTATCCAAAGTTTCCCGCCGCCGCGGCTGCGGCGACTTCTTCAGCACGAGAAGCTATGTAAGCAATCTCTTGGTCGGTGGTGGCCCGCGTGTGCAGCTTGAGATCGTCCTTCTTCTCCAACACCTCCACAAGGCGGTCGTAGAACTCGAGGACGTCGATGGGCTTGGGCGCAATCCACGTGCGCTCCACTCCATGAGAGTCGCACGCGGGCATCATAGCGACAAGGCGATCCCGGGCGCTGCTGGCGCAGAGCGGCACCACTCCCCGGGGAGCGCGGAAGTACTCGGGGTGGGCCGGGTCGAACTTGAAAAGTTCCCTGACCATACCCCGCAGCTCGAGTGTAGTGAAGTTAAAATTGAGGCCGGGGCGCAGCCTCATGATGTCTGCCGGGCCGCCATATTGCCACGCCGGCCTCTTCCGGTCTTGGAGGGGGGCGATCCGGCGACGAAGAAAGTCCTTGCCCACTTCAGCGACAGACAGCGGCGCCAAACGAAGACGCATGATCCTGACGAGGGCAATATCCAGCTTGGAGTCGTCGGAATCGAAGTTACTCCAATCCCTGCCGCGCACGATGGGCGATGTGCGCGGCGCGGTGAAGTGTTGCGGCCGCTCCTCGACGACCCAGCACCACTCCGCACGCCACTCTTCCCACTTGCCGCGGAGCTCCCCCGGCAAGTAGGCGGGTTTCTTATTCAGCCTGAACACCCAAGAGATTCCTCCGGAGAGGGGGGCGTCGGCCTCTACTCTGGGGATGAAAAAGTGCCTAAAGAGAGCTACGTTGGGCTGGATTCCTACGAAGTTTTCGCACATGTGTGCGAAAACGGACATGGCGAGGATGGCGTTGGGAGTGAAGTCGAGGAGGTGGAGGCCATAAGTATTCATGATATCACAGAAAAAGTTTGAGAAGGGAGGGCACAGACCGCAGTGGAAGAAGGCTGCGAAAAAGTAATACCCGCTGGGGTAGTGGTCCTTGGCGACGGCCGGGTAGACGCGCGTGCGGGGGTGCGCTGGAGTCTCCTTGGACCAGAACCAATAATATTTGCTCCAGAGTTCCCGCACGCCGAGCCTCGGCGAGAAGACGATGTGCTCCTTCCGGTACGCGGCGAGCTTCGCCGCCTGATCTGACTTCTCCCGCTTGGACTTCTCCGCCTTCGCCTTGTCGGTCTTTGGGGCCATGGCGGACGCGGTGGAAGGAAGGGGGCGAAGAGCTTGGTGGTGGCGGAGGAGTAGAGGCAAAGAGCAGAGGAATCTGAGGAAGAAGACGATGGTAATGAGTGCGCAGGGAGGGGAACCGCGCCGCTCTCTCTGCTTTTATGGGGGAGTGGGGGGCGTTTCGCCCTTCCCATTAAAGAAATCGTGGGCACGTCCCATCCCACGGCGCCGCAATCGACGCGTGCCGTTACCGTGGGGTGCGGCGGATAGGGAAGTGGATTCGGCGCGCCACGGGCCGCGGGTGCCCGTGCACTGTTTTGGGCCTGGCCCAACAGCGCTCGGCACCGTGTGTGGCCCAGGCCCGGGGGCTCCTGTCGGTGTACTAAGGTAGGGGTGCCTCAGTACCCCAACTTGTGCACGGGCAGTTGCAGCTTCCCGCGGCAAGGTTTACTGCTGGCTCGCCGGAGACCTTCCTGCTCCTTATCTAACCATTCAAAGACAAAGTATACAAGACAGAAGACCAAGACCCCGGCAAGAGGAGCTTGCCGGGAAGGCCGTCCCAGGCTCAAGATTGCTTAACTAGCACGAGGCCCTGGCAAGAGGAGCTTGTCAGGACGAATAGAAGATTCTATCTTAGAAGACCCGGCAAGGGCTCGGGGAGCGGCAAGCTTCCGGGCCCGGCAAGGTCGAGATCCCCGGCAAGGTGCTTGCCGGGGGAGGTGCGCTGTGTGCCCGCGCTCCAGCTCATCAGCCCACGCGTCGCCCTGGGGCCACTCCAGGGACGCGTGGCGGATGGCTGTGCAGCCTGGGGGACACGGTGGCACTCCACGGCAGTGGATCCATCGCCGTGGCAGACGGAGACGCAACGGCGGGAGCTTTTGGGGTCGACGGCGACGGGCATTAAATGCCCTTGTCCCCCACTGTTAAAGTAGGTATAGGCCACTGTTCTGTACTGTAGCTCCACTGTTCCCGCACTATTACAACTACCACATCTTTTACATTTTTACCCCTTTCTCCTACGTTGACACCTGTCGGTGACCCCTTGCACTATAAAAGGAGGCCCATGCACAACGTGGAGGGGGTTCGAAACCTAGATCATTCTCACGCTCGTGTAGCTGCTTCTTCAAGCTCCGAGCGCCCAACTCAATACACAACCAAGCAGGAGTAGGGTTTTACGCATCCGTGCGGCCCGAACCTGGGTAAAACTGCTCGTGCGTCTGCCTCGATCTGCTCTTCGTGCTCCCTCCGCCCTCGTACCGCACAGACAAGGGGCTCCGGTCCCATAGGTGTTCGTGGTGGACAGTTTCCCCCGACATCTTTGGAGCGAAAAAGTAATACCCGCCGGGGTAGTGATCCTTGGCGACGGCCGGGTAGACGCGTGTGCGGGGGTGCGCTGGGGTCTCCTTGGCCCAGAACCAATAATATTTGCTCCAAAGCTCCCGCACGCCGAGCTTCGGCGCAAAGACGATGTGCTCCTTCCGGAACGCGACGAGCTTCGCCGCCTGATCTGACTTCTCCCGCTTGGACTTCTCCGCCTTCGCCTTGTCGGTCTTTGGGGCCATGGCGGACGCGGTGGAAGGAAGGGGGCGAAGAGCTTGGTGGTGGCGGAGGAGTAGAGGCAAAGAGCAGAGGAATCTGAGGAAGAAGACGATGGTAATGAGTGCGCAGGGAGGGGAACCGCGCCGCTCTCCCTGCTTTTATGGGGGAGTGGGGGGCGTTTCGCCCTCCCCATTAAAGAAATCGTGGGCACGTCCCATCCCACGGCGCCGCAATCGACGCGTGCCGTTACCGTGGGGTGCGGCGGATAGGGAAGTGGATTCGGCGCGCCGCGGGCCGCGGGTGCCCGTGCACTGTTTTGGGCCTGGCCCAACAGCGCTCGGCACCGTGTGTGGCCCAGGCCCGGGGGCTCCTGTCGGTGTACTAAGGTAGGGGTACCCTAGTACCCCAACTTGTGCACGGGCAGCGGCAGCTCCCCGCGGCAGGGTTCACCACGCGCTTGCCGGAGACCTTCCTGACCCTTATCTAGCCATTCAAAAACAAAGTATACAAGACAGAAGACCAAGACCCCGGCAAGAGGAGCTTGCCGGGAAGGCCGTTCCAGGCTCAAGATTGCTTAACTAGCACGAGGCCCTGGCAAGAGGAGCTTGTCAGGACGAATAGAAGATTTCACCTTAGAAGACCCGGCAAGGGCTCGGGGAGCGGCAAGCTTCCGGGCCCGGCAAGGTCGAGATCCCCGGCAAGGTGCTTGCCGGGGGAGGTGCCCGGCAAGGTGCTTGCCGGGGGAGGTGCGCTGTGTGCCCGCGCTCCAGCTCATCAGCCCACGCGTCGCCCTGGGGCCACTCCAGGGACGCGTGGCGGATGGCTGTGCAGCCTGGGGGACACGGTGGCACTCCACGGCGGTGGATCCATCGCCGTGGCAGACGGAGACGCAACGGCGGGAGCTTTTGGGGTCGACGGCGACGGGTATTAAATGCCCTTGTCCCCCACTGTTAGAGTAGGTATAGGCCACTGTTCTGTACTGTAGCTCCACTGTTCCCGCACTGTTCCAACTACCACATCTTTTACATTTTTACCCCTTTCTCCTACGTTGACACCTGTCGGTGACCCCTTGCACTATAAAAGGAGGCCCATGCACAACGTGGAGGGGGTTCGAAACCTAGATCATTCTCACGCTCGTGTAGCTGCTTCTTCAAGCTCCGAGCGCCCAACTCAATACACAACCAAGCAGGAGTAGGGTTTTACGCATCCGTGCGGCCCGAACCTGGGTAAAACTGCCCGCGTGTCTGCCTCGATCTGCTCTTCGTGCTCCCTCCGCCCTCGTACCGCACAGACAAGGGGCTCCGGTCCCATAGGTGTTCGTGGTGGACAGTTTCCCCCGACATATTACTGCATGTTAAACGTAGAAAACAATTTGAAGGATGTAAGAGGAAGCTATCTCCCATTCGTCATCAAATATGCATTGTTCCCTCTCGGAGCGACGAGCCTTCTAGTGAGTTGCTCCGGTTTGTGAGGGGTGTGTGTCCAAAATTTTGTCAAACAGGCCAATTTTTTTACCACATCATCTTGGTGGCATTACATTACATCAAGCAAGGTTTCATGTTTTTCTGATCATTTTTTTAATTTTTTGGAAATAAAATGTCATGGCACTCCATGCATGTGTCCATGTCGTGAGAAAAGTATGTTTGAAAATTCCTTCTATTTACTGCATATGGAATTAACTAGCACACAAGCACACAAATATGATTTGTCAAACTGTTATTGTAAGGCGTTGCATGTAGATGTAGTTCAACTTTGTAATACGCTCATTAAATGGCTAGAAAATCACTTAAATGTCTTTGAAATGTCAAATGACACCTGACATTTTCCAAATTTTATCATGACAGTTGTATTAGTGCATGTTAAACGTAGAAAAAAATTGGAGGCCGTAAGAGGAACCTATCTCCCGTTCGTCATCAAACATGCTTTGTTCCCTCTCAAAACCACGAGCATTCTAGTGAGTTCCTCTGGTTTGTGAGGGGGTGTGTGTCCAAACTTTTGTCAAACAGGCCAATTTTTTTACCATATCATCTTTGTGGCATGACATTACATCAAGCAAGTTTCACGTTTTCTGATCATTTTTTAATTTTTTGGAATTAAAATGCCATGGCACGCCATGCATGTGTCCATGCCGTGAGACAAATATGTTGGAAAATTCCTTCTAATTTACTGCAAATGGAATTAACTCGCACACAAGGACACAAATATGATTTTTCAAACCGTTATGGTTAGCCATTGCATGTGGATGTAGTTCAAATTTGAATTACGGTCATTAAATGGCTAGAAAATCACCTAAATATCTTTAAAAGGTCAAATGACCCCTGAAATTTTCCACATTTTCCCATGACAATTGTATTATTGCATGTTAAACATAGAGAAAATTTTGAAGGTCGTTGCGACCTCTTGAGCTTGCGTTGTATTCCCTCGAAGAGGAAAGGGAGATGCAGCACAGTGGCGTAAGTATTTCCCTTAGTTTTTGAGAACCAAGGTATCAATCCAGTAGGAGACCATGTGCGAGTCCCTCGCACCTGCACAAACAAATAAGAACTTCGCAGCCAACGCGATAAGGGGTTGTCCATCCCTTTACGGTCACTTAGGAAAGGGAGATCTAATGGAGATGATAGTTATATTTTTGGTATTTTTGATTTAATAAAACAGAAAAATAAAAGCAAGTAAAGTAAAGTAGATGTAGATTGATAAGAATAGACCTGGGGGCCATAGTTTTCTCTAGTGGCTTCTCTCATGATAGCGATATTCTACAGTGGGTAAACAAATTACCGTCGAGCAATTGATAGAAAAGCGAATAATTATGAGAATATCAAGGCATGATCATTGTATATAGGCATCTCGTCCGAGACAAGTAGACCGACTCCTGCCTGCATCTACTACTATTACTCCACACATCGACCGCTATCCAACATGCATCTAGTGTATTGAGTTCATACGAACAGAGTAACGCCTTAAGAAAGATGACATGATGTAGATGGATAAACTCAAGCAATATGATGAAAACCCCATCTTTTTATCCTCGATGGAAACAATACAATATGTGCGTTGTTGCCCCTACTGTCACTGGGAAAGGACACCGCATGATTGAACCCAAAGCCAAGCACTTCTCCCATTGCAAGAAATATAAATCTAGTAGGCCAAACCAGACCAATAATTCGAAGAGACTTGCAAGGATATTATGAGCACGCATAAAAAGTTCAGAGAAGAACCAAATATCTTTCATAGATAACCTTCATCATAAACTCACAATTCATCGGATCTTGACAAACACACCGCAAAAAGAGATTACATCAAATAGATCTCCTGAAGACCGAGGAGAACTTTGAATTGAGATCCGGAGAGAGAGAAGAACCCATCTAGATACTAGCTATGGACCCGAAGGTCTGTGGTAAACTACTCACAACTCGTGGTGAGGGCGATGATGATGATGATGAAGGCCTCCGTGATGGATCCCCCTCCCGGAACAGGCTCCAAGATGGGATCTCCATGGGAACAGAAGCTACGGCGGTGGAATTAGGGTTTTCTCTCTGCGTATGGATTTTCTGGGGTACGTAGATATATATAGGAAGAAGGAGGGCACCGGGGGCCGTATGGGCCAGCCTCGAGGCAGGGGGGCGCGCCCTGGGAAGGGGGGGTGCCCCCCACTCTCGAGGGCAGCCCAGCTGTCCTCCAAAAATATCTCTCACGAAGGTTTCATTCCATTTGGACTCCGTTTGTTATTCCTTTTCCGCAAAACCCTGGAATAGGCAAAAACAGCAATCTGGACTGGGCCTTTGGGTTAGTAGTTTAGTCCCAAAAATGATATAAAAGTGAATGATAAAGCCCATTAAACATCCAAGACTTCATAGCATGGAACAATCAAAAATTAAGATACGTTGGAGACGTATAAGCATCCCCAAGCTTAATTCATGCTCGTCCTCGAGTATATAAATGATAAAGAAATATTTTTTGATGTGAAATGCTAACCAATATAGTTTTTCAATGTAATGTTGGTTCTACTAGAAATTCACACATACACACAAAATTAGCCTATATATTCACCATATATATTCACACATACACACATGTATAGCTATATACAAGTTCTCCTACATTTTGCCTTCGGAGCCAGTGACATTAGCCTAATTGGTGCCTTCGGAGCATGATGACAATTGGAAGTGGTTCATGGGGGCGGTAGCGGGTAATGGTATTCTTCCTTCGGATCTATTACCTGGTCGAGCAAAAATCCCGCTATTTCCTCTTGAAGTGCTTGTACGCGCTCCGTTTCTAGGAGCTTGTCCCGCACCTCTTTGAACTGTTAAGAAGGAGATCAATCTGCATGTTTATTAGTTGTGTGACTAGATATCGATAATAGCGTAAAAATTGTGAATAGTGTTCTGACAAACGTACCCATTCCTGTCTTTGAGATTTGGTCCTTTCGGACGTCATCATGCGAATGTTCTCGCAAACGCAGTATGCATACAGATCTGACCCCTGCGCCTGCTTCAGGGCCTTTACAAGAATGGAATTTGATCAAATAATAATTAATCAAGCATGATAATTAAAGAGATAATGGCAGCTAGCTAGCTAGCTAATACTACTTAATTACTTACCTTGGGTCAAAACCATTTCAGGCTTTGTTTCCATTCGCCTGGAGTGACGCTGATGAGCCTTGCACAAGCCCTACCCGCCGACAAAGAAAATGAATAAATGGGTTATTAAATAGTTCATATCAGGAAATGACGAACTAAATAGGCCGAGATATATAGTTAATAATGATTGAAATTACATGTTGACTATCCCTTTCAAGATGGTGTAGTCACTTTGTTTTTTAAGTAGTGAGTCGAGTACTTCAACTGTTCCGGTGTCAACTTTAATGATACACAAGATCCAGTGAAATCTGCATGCACACACGTTTGGATGTTTTAATTAAGCGGACATATGTAAGCAAAAACATGTAGCTAGCTAGTAGGCAAAAACAGAGAATTTGTAGTACAAGAGAGTGTGACTCACTGGAAGTTGTAAGGAAGTAGTATATCATCATTGTATTTGAGGCACTTCAAGAACTGTAGCATGCTGTCCTCTACATGCTTTTTATAATATTCACCTAGGTTCCATGTGTATTCATTAACGGTGTTTGGGTCAATGAACCCAATGCCATAGCGTCCAACTTTTTTCATTTCATACATCTTCATCCTGCATAATACCACAGAAAAGAATATAGTGAGGATAATTACAGGTAATGATTAATCAAAAGGATCACTACGGCTAGCTTGAGACTTAAATTATAGAAAGAAATCACTTACAGACAATAGCAACTGACGATAGATTTGTCGAGTGCGTCTTGATTGTATAACTGAAATAGTTCAGTATACTCAACGGACACATCGTTCTCATGGTAGTAATGATCTTCCTTGACTTTCACCATGAGGGACACTCAATTGGAACTCTTGGTAATGGCCATGTACCATTGATGCAATTCATACATTCTCGTTGGGAGCTTCTTGACCTCGTCCGGCTTGACCAAAGGTTCGCCCCGGACATATTTCCGTTTTATTTCCTCCTCTGTAAGCACAGGCGTGGGCTCGATCTCGAGGAGCTGTCCAACAGTGATGTTGAGCATTTCAGCCTGCTTTATATGCTCCTCGGTTATAACCACATTGCCGTCCCCGGGAACGTAAACTCTTTGCCCACAATAATATTAGGCGCGCGTACTCTCACGTGTTGTTGGCACAACAAGCGAGGGGATCGATTGTGCCGCCTGTTCTCCCAGTTGGGGAACGGTTTTCTCGCATTTTGTGACAGCTGCTTGTTGTTTGCTCGAGCTCGAGCTCGCCTCCTTCTGTAGACGTGCTTGATTTAACTTCCGAATCTGGCGCTCATAGTCGTTGTCAACAGGCTCGGGAGCTGGTGGTTGAGCCATACGAACGAAGTGGTCAACCTTTTCCTCAAGCACTTTCTCCCTTGGCGGCGGTGGCGGTTTCGGTCCAAAATGGTCGTCCACTTCTGCCCGCACTATGGGATTGGTTTGCTCCTCCATCCTGTCGTAAGCCCTCTGAGGAGGATCGGCGAGGCTTGGACCATATTTAGTTCGCTTGCCTCCGCCTGTACTTCCTGTACTGCCTCGACCCGTACCGCTACGCACCATAGCTGCGGGGTGTTTCTTCTGCGATTTCTGAAGAGGCGGAGACGGCTGACGGGGCTGAGTTGGACGAGGAGGAGTGACCTGAAGCTGTGCCAGACTTGGAGGAGGAGTGGCCTGAAGTTGTGCCGGACTTGGAGGAGGAGTGGACGTGTGACGCTGTGTCGGACTTGGAGGAGGAGTGGCCTAACGCTTTGCCGGACTTGGAGGAGGAGGAGTGGCCTGACGCATTGGTGGACTTGCAGGAGCGGGAGTCTGCTGACTCGGTGGCGGACTTCGACGAGGAGTCGGCTAACGCGGTGTCGGTGGCCTTCGAAAGATGATGCAATCCTTTCTCCATAGGCTGATACGATGTTTGGCCTCTCAGAGTGTGTGCTCGTTGTCACCTCCAGGAATGTCAAGCTCTAGCCCCCAATACTGGTCCACCACCTCATCAACCATGACACAAGCATAGCCTGCTGGAATCGGGTTGCAATGGAAGGTTGCCTCGGGGGGATTTGTAAAAGCAAGGGCGTCCGCCACCTTCATGGATATGTTCTTCATTTTGAAGTGTAGCTCGCAGTTAGTGTTCTCAATGATGTCATCCATGGGGTATCTATCCAGCATTGCGTCGCCTGGGGCGGAACCCACGCTGCTTCTCGGCATGGATGGGCCGGTGGTATGCAATGCTGGATCATCCGCTAGCTGTTGCAGCTGCTGAGACCCCCTTTGCTGGCTAAGTGAGTCGATCTGCTCCTGCTGCCGCTGGAATTTGTCTTCCAAGTCCGCGTGCTTTGATTCTAGGCCTTGAAGGTGTTCATTGTCCAGCTTCCTCTGCTTCTCCTCCGCAATCTTCCTTCTCGCACGGGTTCTGTAGTCGGTGTTCCAGTCCGAAAACCCGTCAAACCACGGCATAGCGCCCATGCCTCGTGTTCTTCCCGGGTGTTCAGGATTTCCCAGGGCATGCGTAAGCTCGTCGTTCTCTCTGTTGGGATGGAACACCCCCGTTCGAGCCTCTTCTATTGCAACAAGTAGCTCCTTGTCGGCTCCTTTCAGACATGCCTTCAACGAAACTTTGCCTGTCTTCGGGTCCAACTCCCCCCCATGCGCATAGAACCAAGTCCTGCACCTGGGGGGCCAGCTCCTAGTAACCGGAGTGACACCTGCATCCTCTATCCCTTTCTCAAACTTATCCCACTTAGGAATTCCCACCGCGTAGCCAGCTGGCCCAAGCTTATGGAACTTATCCTTTTTTCCGGCATTCTGCTTGTTTATTATTGACCGTTCCTTAGCTAACTCTGAATCCTTGAATTTCACGAAACCGTCCCAATGAGCACTTTGCTTCTCTAGATTTCCCTCGAATATTGGAGTCTTCCTCCTCCCTTGACGTACTTGGCCCATTCACGATTCTTGTGGTACTTGAATGCAACCGGCATCTTCCTAAGAGCAGCGTCCTTGACTTTCTGCTCATCTTCTGTGAAATGATCTGGTAGGGTGAAATGTTCCATGAGAGTATTCCAAAGCAGACTTTTTTGTCTGTCGTCGACAAAAGTAACATTTGCACGTGGCTTTGCTGGCTTTCTCCATTCTTGAAGGGAGATCAGGAGTTGGTCCTTCAGAAGAATTCC
Organism: Secale cereale; assembly: GCA_902687465.1. Taxonomy (NCBI): domain Eukaryota; kingdom Viridiplantae; phylum Streptophyta; class Magnoliopsida; order Poales; family Poaceae; genus Secale; species Secale cereale. Next base: position 225,520,446 of record LR738711.1, read on the forward strand.
GCACTGACGAACGAACTTGTCCGCAATCTTCTTAGGTGCTAATGGTTCGCCATTGGGTCTGATTGCCTCGATATTGTACTTTAAGCCCTCCTTCAAAAATTTGTTGGGGCCTCGTTTCGTCCTTTTGCCTGAAGATTTGCTCGATCCGGATGGCTGAAAGAAGAAAGATCGATTCATTAATATATCTTCAACTCATTTAAAACATGTGAGATCACCAGATGTGCCTGCTTATATAAATATATATATATATACCTCGCCGGTCTGTGTTGTTTCAAGATCAACATTTTCTTCGTCATCATCGTAGTTCATGACTTCATCAATTCGGTCGTCACGATCGAATATCATATCACCCTCTCCGGTGTTGTTTAGAAATTCGGAGCCGTCATAACCTTCTTCATTCTGATCATCATCTGGCCCGCGAGGATGGCGTATCATATCGAACAGGTTATGTTCTCCCTCTCTGCCGGTATTGTCCGCCATATCTTTTATTTAACTAATCCAAAAGAAATATAAAACAATTAAGTATTCAAATTACATCGCTTCAAATAATAGATATAATCTCGAATACATCGTCTCGAATAATATATAATCTTGCATACATCATCTCAAATAATATATAATATCGAATACATCACTGGCTAGGTAGCTAATAAAGATTGAATACTACAGAAGAACAGGATCATAGCTGAAGTGAGATCCTTGAAGAAACTGCCAGGTATTGGAGAACCTGCCGCCCTCTAACGCAACCATGTAGCGATGGACGTGCTCGTCCTCCTCCCTGACACGGCGACGTACCACATCCGACGGGGCCGGCTCCCTCCGCACCGAAACTGGCCCACGCGAACGCCACCAAACGAGATCAGGATCGACGACAGGACCCGGGGCCGGGTTCCTCATCAAGCGGCGCGCCCCTCCAGGCAGCACCTCCCAGTGCCAGCCCGGCGGAGCCCAGTCCCGGACATGGGTAAGCCGGACGTCGTCGCGGACGGGTCGACGGCGAGGATGCGGGCCGGGCATCGTCGAGAACAAATACTAGCTGTATGCCCGCAAAAAGTAACATTTTTTTAATGATTGGATTTTGTTAACTAAAATTTCTAACATTTATATATAACAAACATTTCTATAACATTTCTAACAATGCTATATAACAAACATTTCTATAACATTTCTAATATTTCTATAACTAAAAAATAGAAGAAAAAAATTATAACATTTCTATATATATAACTAACATTTCTAATATTTCTAGAACTAAAAAAAAGAAAAATTTCTAACTTTTTTATAACTAATACTATATGCAAACATAACATTCTAAATTTCTATAACTAAAATTATAAGAAACTAAAAAAACCGATCATCGTCTAACAATTTGAAAGTTAATCTAATTCATCTAGCTAAAACTAACATTTCTAAAATTTCTAACATTTCTATATTACTAACATTTCTATATACTGTTTAAAATTAATCCAATTCATCTAGCTAAAACTAAAATTTCTAAAAAACAGAAAAAGTTTGTGTGTGTGTGTGCGCGCGCATGTGTGTGTGTGCGCGCGCGCGTGTGTGTGTGCGAGGGGCCGGGGGAGAGGGCCTCATCGTGCGGGCGAGGTCGAGGCGACGGCGACGGCGAGGTCTAGGCAACGGCGATGGGGGCGGCGACGGCGACGGGGGCGGCGACGGCGACGGTGGCGTCGACAGGGGCGGCGACAGCAAACGGGGACGGGGACGGCGCGCGACGGCTACGGGGGCGGCGACGGCGACGGGGACGAGGACGGGGCCAGCGCGCAATGGGCGGCGATGGCGTCGACGGAGAGGAAGAAACAGAACAGAACAGAAGGAAAACTGAAAATTCGTAAGTGTTGTATATATAGGATGGACCTTTAGTACCGGTTGGAGCCACCAACCGGTACTAAAGGCCTGTTTTGGCCAGGCCAAGCGGCAAGAAGGGCACCCCTTTAGTACCGGTTGCAGCCACGACCCGGTACTAAAGGTTGTGCGCTGCTAGGCGAGGGGCACAGATGTTTAGTCCCACCTCGCTAGCCGAGGGGGGCTCGCACATGCTTATAAGCCCCGCCGCCGCTGCTGTATCGAGCTCCTCTCTACTGCAGGCTTGTGGGCCTAAATTTGTCGCGCTGCCCTGTGAGTCTGCTGGGCCTATATGGGCCTGCAAATACAGGCCCAAGGCCTTGCAGGGCCATAGGGCAGCGCGCAACAATTTTTTTATATGGTATTTCATTTTATATCTAACTAAAATTTCTATATCTAAAATTTATCTAACAAACATTTTATCTATCTAACATTGCCGCAAATATATCTAAAATTTCTATCTAACATTTCTATATCTAAAATTTTATATCTAACTAACATTTCTATATCTAAAATTATCTAACAAACATTTTATATCTCATTTAACTCTCTAAAAACAAATTAGTAAATGAATGAAAAATATCAAATGAATTCAGAAAGGGTTGATAATTGATTCTGTCGATTTGAATGGTGCATTTTGAACACATAACAAGTCTGGGGTTCAAAAAAATGCAATGCCTTTGTATCATATGAGTTTTCGTCCTAAAGCCTGATACTTCGAAAGAGATTGTCCATTTTGTACACGAAGTGCATCCAGTTTTTGCCGTGACCCTCTCTACTTTTTAGCACATGCCATGTGGGTGAAATGATAATACCATACCAAGTTTCAACTTTTTCAGAGTTCAATTTGTACTGCTTTTCAATTTCACGGTCATTTAGCTCTTTCAAAACAAATCAGTAAATGAATGAAAAATACCAAATGAATTCAGAAAGAGCTGATAATTGATGATGTGGATTTGAATGGTGCATTTTGAACACACAAAAACTCTGGAGTTCAAAAAAATGCAATGCCTTTGTATCATATGAGTTTTCGTCCTAAACCCTGATACCTCGAAAGAGATTGTCCATTTTGTACACGAAGTGCATCCAGTTTTTGCCGTGACCCTCTCTACTTTTTTGCACATGCCATGTGGGTGAAATAATGATACCATGCCTAGTTTCACCCTTTTCATAGTTCAATTTGTAGTGCTTTTCAATTTCACGGTCATTTAGCTCTCTCAAAACAAATCAGTAAATTAATGAAAAATACCAAATGAATTCAGAAAGGGTTGATAATTGATTCTGTGGATTTGAATGGTGCATTTTGAACACACAACAAGTCTGGGGTTCAAAAAAGTTCAAGAAAATGCAATGCCTTTGTAACATATGAGTTTTCGTCCTAAACCGTGATACCTCGAAAGAGATTGTCCATTTGGTACATGAAGTGCATCCAGTTTTTGCCGTGAC
>LR738711.1:225524822-225542201 GCA_902687465.1 Secale cereale
AGTAAATGAATGAAAAATACCAAATGAATTCAGAAAGGGCTGATAATTGATGATGTGGATTTGAATGCTGCATTTTGAACACACAAAAACTCTGGAGTTCAAAAAAATGCAATGCCTTTGTATCATATGAGTTTTCGTCCTAAACCCTGATACTTTGAAAGAGATTGTCCATTTTGTACAGGAAGTGCATCCAGTTTTTGCCGTGACCCTCTCTACTTTTTTGCACATGCCATGTGGGTGAAATGATGATACCATGCCAAGTTTGAACCTTTTCAGAGTTAAATTTGTAGTGCTTTTCAATTTCACGGTCATTTAGCTCTCTCAAAACAAATCAGTAAATGAATGAAAAATACCAAATGAATTCAGAAAGGGATGATAATTGATGATGTGGATTTGAATGGTGCATTTTGAACACACAAAAAGTCTGGAGTGCAAAAAGAGGCGCAATGCTCGTTAATTAGGTTCAAGCCTTTCGGAGAAGTGTACAAAGCACTTCACATATATAGCTCCGTGCAGTCTACACTATTCCTCAAGGTTTGAAGCTAAGCAATGTGCAAGTGAACATTGCGCCTCTCCCACATTGTCTGTGCACTCAAGTCTTATAAACCGCTCCTAGTGCCTCTCTCTTGGCGAGGTGGGACTAAAAATCAGCTTACTAAGATACTTTAGTACCGGTTCATGTCATGAACCGGTACTAAAGGTGCCTAGCGTAAATGATGTTAAAAACTGATGTTAAAAATGCATTGACCAACATTGATCTTTTTGTGTACAATTTAAATTGTCAATAGGAGTCCTCACCGGTTTAGGAACTGGTGATGACTCCTATTGCAGCCACAAATCCTACACATAGAGTTCAATGAAAACCAAGTGGTTGTGATAGTTTGAGAAATAACATATTTAAGGTGGTAAAATCTCTGTTAGACGAGCGAGGTGGGACTAAAAAAGCGCTGTAGATTGAAGTGAGTAGAACCCTTTTGTACCGGTTCGTGGCACGAACGGGCACTAAAGGTTCTGGTGGGCACCCAGCCTAACCACAATCTGCAACAGCCTCTTTAGTACCGGTTTGTGCCAAGAACAGGTACAAAATGTTCACCACGAACCGGTACTAATGATCGCCACCGGCCTAGCCTCTGGAACCGGCACTAATGGTGCCATTAGTGCCGGTTCATTTGCAAACCGGGACTAATTAGCTCTACATTTGACCCTTTTTCTACTAGTGTAACAAAGCAATCATGTCTTCTCAAAATACTATGGCTAAAGAAAGTTATCCCTACAAAATCATATAGTGTTGGCTATGCTCCCTTATTATCACACAAAAATATTCATATCATGCACAACCCCGATTTCAGCCAAGCATTTGTTTTCATGCTCTATTTTTTCAAACCTTCCAACTTTCACGCAATACATGAGCGTGAGCCATGGACATAGCACTATCGGTGGAATAGAGGTGGTTGTGGAGAAGACAAAAAGAGGGAGATAGTCTCACATCGACTAGGCGTATCAACGGGCTATGGAGATGCCCATCAATATATATCAATGTGAGTGAGTAGGGATCATGCAACGGATGCACTAGAGCTAAATATGAATGAAAGCTCAACAAAAGAAACTAGTGGGTGTGCATCCAACTTGCTTGCTCACGAAGACCTAGGGCATTTGAGGAAGCCCATCATTGGAATATACAAGCCAAGTTCTATAACAAATATTCCCACTAGTATATGAAAGTGACTAAGCATGAGACTCTCTACAATGAAGAACATGGTGCTACTTTGAAGCACAAGTGTGGAAAAAGATAGTAGCAATTGTCCCCTTTTTTTCTTTTTTTTTCTTTTTTTCTCTTTTTTTTTCTTTTTTTGGGCCTTTCTTTTTTTCTTTTGTCCTTTCTTCTCTCTTTTTTTCTTTTTTTTGCAGAGGGGCTTTATAGATTCAGCCTATCCTCCCATCACTACTAGGAAAAGGCTTACTAGTGGCGCACCAGTTTTGCCAACTAATGGCGCACTACTGGTGCGCCACTAGTACCACGCCACTAGTATTTTTTACTAATGGCGCACCAGAGGTGCACCATTAGTATCTCGTATACTAATGGCGCACCACAGGTGCGCCATTAGTATAGCCCACGGTACGCCATTAGTATGCCTCCCAGGTGGCCATATATACCCAGGTGCTTTGGCATACTAATGGCGCACTCTTGTGTGATGCGCCATTAGTAACTTTGGCATACTAATGGCGCACTGTGGGGAGATGTGACATTAGTATCCTTTGGCATACTAATGGTGCACTATGGTGCGATGCGCCATTAGTATGAATATTAGGTTTTCTATTTTTTTTACTTTTCTGATTTTTGCACAGGTTACAAAATGTATTATTGTACAGAATAAAGACAGCAGCACACAGCAACAGCAGATTCATCGAATACAATAGAAGATTAGTCTCTGAATATAATTCATCATATTAGTCTCTGAATACAATTCATCATATTAGTCTCTGAATTCAAAAGACCGAACAAAGATAGAACATTATATTACAAGTCTCGAGACCGCGAGTAGCGAGTTTGTCTTCACATTACATTCTAAACTACCATCACATAGAAGAGAGCTGCGGTCATCACGATGAGCATCATCGCGATGAAACTCGTCTTCATCCGGTTCCTCCAATGCTCCCTCCTCTCTCCCACTAGATAGCGCGCGTATCTAGATTCCGCCTCCACCCTGGTGGTGTACCCTTTGTAACTGTTACCGCTGAAACGGTGAACCTGTCTCCGACACTCCTCCCAGTCGTCGTAAACTCCGGGAATCTTACCCTTGTACACGACATACGACGGCATCGCTATGCACTAGCCAAACGAAACGTTAGTACCAATTCACAGACAATACATAAGCAATATATAAGTATGCAACAAAACGATCGGAAGAGAAAAGCAAGACATTAATAGCATCGATTACATCTAAGTTGAACGATTGTCGAAACTAAAGAGACATACTACAAGTTCATTAAAGTTTAATTACAACATGAGCCAATCGATGTTTCAGAACTAGACGCAGCATCACTACTTTCGACTCGACTCAAGGGACCGGAGCGTGGATGAAGCCGTCGTCTATCGTGGGAGTCATGAAATCGCGGGCGTTGTCAGCCTACATTTGTAGCATTATGTCTATGTCACTGTTGGATGGTTGATTTCTGAGGTAGAACTGCCCCGAGGTACGAAGGACATCTTGATGGATGATTTCCGCAAACTCCGACTTGGTGCGAAAGAATTCTTGTCTGATGTCCGCGTCCTGGATTGCCGACACGCTCGCGGCCCAATCTTTGACTTTATCTGGTAACAGAAGGTGATGATGGTCCCGTACGATCGCCCGCATGTGATGGATGGCGTAGTAGGCACCCTTCTGACTGCCAGGCGGCTGCTTGACGCAGCAGAACATCGTATTGTGGGAAAACACATGCTTGTCGTACTTACGAACTGTCATGGTGAAGGTGCCTCCAGATTTGGCATAGCCCGGGAGAACATCATCAAGAACTTTCTTGACATTTGTGTAGTCTACCTTCCACTGGCAGTCCGAGTCGAAATACGTGGCCATGGAATATTTCGGGCTTAGGAGGATGAGTGTGCAATGTGTGTCACTGCACAAAACACGGAATGTTAAAATAAAAACGATCGAAATCTAAAAAATCATATGTTACGGGGCGGTTGAGGGGACGACTTACTCGGGAAAGTAAGGCACGAGGAAGTTATCCTTATCTCGGTTTGCCAGAATGACGCCTTCGAGGTAAGAACTCGCGATTTGACGGTCCCCAGCGCTGCCCAAGATCTTGGCACACATGTAGAAGGGGTCGACTATCACGATGTCCAGGGTCTTGTCTCTAATGATCCGCATCTCCATACTCAGCGAAAATAGCCGAACGAAGGTGTAGTGCAGCGGATGAAGGTTAAACATAGCGAAGATGTCATCAAACCGCAAGACAATCATACCCCCAATGGAGTTATCCACAAAGCCCTTGCCCTCTGGCACCGTGGCCGCGAAAACCGGGTATGCCACATCCTTCTCTCTGAGACGCCCCTTCTCCAAAGAAAGAACATTGTCATGCAGACTCCGCATAGCACCGGTTGCAGCATTGAGCATATTAGTCGGTAGCATCGACCTACCCGCCACATGCACCCTCCTCATTATATCCTTAGGTGAAGGTGGCCCGTCCGGAGCACGGATTGTACTCGGTGCCGGATGGCTCGCACTCTTGTTACTCTTTCTTTTCCGTGCCTTCTTCTTCTCCTGTAATGGGACCGAGTTCTGCTCACAGACGGCCTTCTTGAGTGTGTTGGGGCTGATCATATTTCGCGCCTCGGCTATCCGAGGCTCGGTGAAGTCGGCAGCTGGAGGCATCTCCTGAGAACTGAACGCCAGACGATGCCTGTTGCAACTTGGTTTCTCCGTGGTACCAGCTAGATCGCGCACGTCTTTTGTAGGGTTGGGTTCTTGAGAAGGAGGCCCCATTAATTCGCCATCGTACCCATGATCGGCAAAGTACTTATCGACGTTGGCAAATTTATCGTCGTCGTTGTCGTCGTCGTCGTTCGGATCCTGTGCCATATGCATCTTGGGATCCAGTGCCATAGGGATGTCCGACACCGTTGCGGCGGTCTTGCCATGGCTTGGCGCCGGCACGACTGGCGGTGTTGTCTTTGGGGTGGTGTCCCCAGCCCGCAAATGAATCTGGTTCTTCGGCCAAAGCAGGGGCCAGCTTAGGCAGGCGCTGAGGGTCATCACATCATCTTCGTTGGCCCCGATGGGTCGAATCGGAGGTAACAACTCGTCGCAGCCTGGTAGCACCCGAACCAGTTGAACCCTATACAAGGTGGGTGGCATCGGATTACCATGGAACAAGGGGTTGCCCGGTCGAACAATTTTGCCCTTGGCGACATCGACCAACTTGTTGTTCACGAAGTGCAGGAGAGTGCACGGAACGTCGGCGGCGCCCTGCGAAAACATGTAGGGCGTCAGTGATGCCCAGTTGAAGACAAGGAGATGAAGTCCTCGGCCGAGAGGCTTAATTAGTTACCGTGATGATGGCGTCGAGCTCGGCTAATGTTGAGGCACCGCCAACGGCGGGCGTGCATTTGACGGAGGGGCCGCTTGCTGCAGAGGTGCCGGCCGGCGTACACCCGGGTGCATTAAGCTCCAATGCATGTGCCGGCGTCGGAGACACCAATGCCGCCTCCACCAGAGACACCAATGGCCCCGCCTGCGAGTTCTGCGAGTTGCTGGCCGTTAAGTTGGGAATCGGGGGCGGCCCCTGTTGGCCGCCCGCAATCCACGTCGTCAGCCCCTGAATCAAGGTAGGCATAATGCTGGTGAGCATCGATCCCAGTTGTTGTTGCACTTGCTCTTGGACAATCTCCGGAATCCGAGCCACTTGTGCCTTGAGTTCTTGAACCTCGCACGACTGGCTTTCCAAGATGGTCTTTTTCTCGTTTCCGAGATGGTCTTTTGTGGACAAGCCTTTGCCGGCCACACGACCAGCTGACGACGGCTTACTGAGCTTATCCTTTTTTCATTACATTCAACGCCCTATTTAGAGTGGTGTCCCAAGGGGTGCTCTAAGTCGACCCCGCGCTACTGCTTTCAGTCGCCTACGGAAGGAATGTGAACCATTTAGAAATTTGGCTTCATTAATTAGAATGCAACCATATGGAGCTAATTACGCGGGGTTGTATTCCTTACCAGAACAAGCTCAAGCGCCCTGGTCTTCGGATCCGTGGTAAGCTCCTTTGTTTTCGGGTCCTTCTTGTACCGGGCCCTGACAAAGTTCATGGTCTGCTTATCACCGTATTTATCGAAGAGGGGCGGTAGGCCTTGCTCGGCACGCTCCGCGTCCTCCTTGTAACCGCCGGGACCGAGTGTGTGTTCCCCTAAGTTCAACTCCCGCATTTATTTCTCCCACTGACTTGATTGGGAGGTTGTGGTGCTCTCGCACTTGATCTTGAACTCGTTGTAGTCATCTTCGGTGATCAAAGGATTTTTCTCCTTGATCTTCTGATAACTAAAACCTTTGTCAATCATTCTCTTCACCGAGATTCTCCATGTAGACAGGGCCGTGCTCATCCTCGTGAGGGCGGCATTGTTCACTTTATTCCCTGTGAGGCGTGTGTTTTCAAATTCAGCGGGGAACTTGTATCGTTCGTGCAGCTTCGTGAAGAGGAGGTTGCACAAATTCCCTCGGTCCTTATGCCTTAGGTTCTCGGTGTTGATCGAGACGGTGCTCCGGAGAATGCACCCGAGATGAAGCGAGTACCCCTTGACTATTTGTTTGGGCGCCGTTGGATTCCCGTTGGAGTCCACTTCAGTAAATTCCTCCTTGACGGTGCGGAGCACGGTCGGGCACCGGTCCTTTCGTTGCCTCTTCGATTGGCTGCCATCTGTGTGTGTGCCGCCATCATCAGTGGTGGCATCCTCGGCGGCACCATCAGTGGTGTTATCCCCGACGGCACCATCAGTGGGGTCATCCATGGCGGCACCATCAGTGGTGTCAGGATCGGTGTCTGTCACGGCGTCCTCATAGAAGTGAGGTTGTTCCTCCATCTCCTGGGACAGCTTCCAGAATGCCTTGCCGCCCGAACCGCCGGCCTCATCGTTGTGGGCCATGTTTCTCTCTAAATAGGAAAAAAGTTTGGTCAAAAAGTTGGTTATTGTCAAAGAACAAGATCATGGTCTCATCATTTAGGGTTTGTCGACACCGAGGCATCCTAAAAGCTAAGCTTTTATCATTTAGGGTTTTTCGACGCCGAGGCACCCTAAAAGCCTAAGCTTTCATCATTTAGGTTTTTATCGACACTGAGGCACCCTAAAAGCCATGGTTTTATAATTCATGGTTTGTCGACACCGAGGCATCATAAAGCTAAGCTAGGAAGGAGAATTCTAAATTGGGCCTAATCACTTGGCTCTATTGCCACCTATGGTTTAATGCAGCCAGAATAAAGGGGCAGTTGATCCTACTTAATTAAGTACTAAGATACCCCGGCCCATGCATTAGTCACAAGTACCCCATATGTCCTATTTTTAGCAAAGTCATGCTAAAATTCACGGAAAATTTCAGCATGACTTTTGCTGAAAATAGGACATATGGAGTACCCAAATTTGCCAGGACGGAAGTTAATCGACATTCCAGCAAACTCAAGGGCCTCTCGGGGTACCTGCAAAATCATTATCCCCACGTAATGAAGTCGCCGATGGGTAATTTCAGAAGATCACAAGTAGCATCATCACAAGTACAGCAGCAACAACAGTGAATACAGGCATAACAACAGCAGCAACAGTTAAGAAAAAGTTGTGGAAGCTTGTAAAACTATACTTTGAAGTTCAAATGATGAGTAGCTTAGCTTGGCATGTCTCAGACCCATTTCTGCACTGGTAACTAGTTTTTTACAGCTACCAACAACAACACTGATCAGGTAGCTGCTTGCATATTTCTAAAAGAGAAGGAAAATTTTGTTTGCTCATAAACTTGCTGGAGGCTACAAAACTAGTGTAAGTTATCGTTGTTCTACACACACTTAGTGACTGTGAAACTGTGAAACTGCAAATTTGGCATAAATTGTCTGTGATGCCCTTAGGGACTGGAAGAATGTTTACATGCTAATTGACCCCATAGTAAACAAAATTAGATAAATTGTCCTACAACAAATAAGCTGGCAGTAGGTCCATTGGGACTCGTTTAAATGCATAACTAATCTGACCACTATAAATGACCCATAAGACAAAATGAAAATAGCTGTTGTTGCTGAACTAATCTGACCACTATAACATGTTCATCATTCATCCATAGTTGTTGTTGCTGCTACAATTTCAGCAAGCAACATGCCTAAATCCAGTTCTGAATGTTCTTGCAGTAATTCATTGTAATTCTGTGTTTAAGAACATTTTGCTCTCTGTAATTTAGTATCTTCCATGCACTAGCCTAACTCAATGCAGGGGCAGGACAATGGTGCCTCATAATGTCACTCCATTGGCGATCAAGGGAAATGTCCCCAACCCATGTACATGTACTCTTCAGTTACTTTTCAATTGATCATGTATATCTTACCACTCTCCAGCAGTGCATTTTTACTCCCGTATGCAGCATGAGCCGCAAGATAAATATTGTGATGTGGTTCGTTGCGGGTAGAAATTAGTCATAGGTATTTTTGCTGCTTCTTGAGCGACAAGGTACACAAAGAGGGGGGCACCCATAGTTAAAATGTGGACTTAGTAACATCAAGAATCTATCATATTTATTGGCTTTCGCTATTCACTCGCTGATTAGCCCATAGTTCAGCATCAACTAACACTTTTTTGTGCTCCAGTTATGGGCCATCAGATTTCCCCTAGAATCAAGGGAAAGGAAGAGGAAAAGAAAATGTTGATACATGCTCTGTTTCAAGTGTTTACGTCGCGCAGGTTAGTTCAGTTTGTGATTTGGGTACACAACAGCTTATTTGTATGAAAACTCAAGAACACACTTTTATGAGTTCAATTCAAATTGGATTATCTTGTATCATTTCCATGGCCAAACTGAGGGCCTTTCTACATGAACCGTAGCTACTTAATTGTCATGGCCAAACCACATACTAGGACTCATGAACCCTAGGTACTTAATTCTCCAACCCCCTTTCCTTGTCCAAAATTCTCCAACCCCCAACTCTAGAACATATCAGAAGGAAATCAAGAGGGGAAAGAGGGGGAAGCAGCTCGGGTGCTCACTGGGGAGGTCGAGGGCGACTCGGGGTAGCCGGAGTTAGTCGAGGCGGCGCGAATTTGGTGTCGAGCGGTGGCGATGGTGGCTGAGGCGGAGGAAATCGGCGGGCGTCGAAGGGATGGCTCGACGGCGTCCGAGCTCATCCGAGTACTCGTAGTCGAAGAAGAAGACGTCGGTGGTCCTCCTGGGCAGGCCGCGCAGTGTTGGGCGCGGGCAGAGGGGGGAAGGCGAGGGAGGCGGCGCTCGGCTCGGGGAGGGGGCATTGGGGGCGGCGGCGATGGTGGGAGGGACGAGGGAGGGAGCGGCGCGGTGGAGTCCAGCGGGGGTGGCGCGGGGGCGGCGTTGTCGGGGCAGTGGAGGGAGGGAGAGGGACGAAGGGGATCGATCTTGCGTGCGAGAGAGGGAATAGGTGGAGTGGGGGACGAAGTATGGATGGGGGGAGATTACTAATGGCGCACCTCCCCCTAGTGCGCCATAAGTACGACGATTCTAATGGCGCACCACCCCCTGGTGCGCCATTAGTATTTTGTGTTAGTTACTAGCCCGACTGGTCAAGTTATATTCCACCTAACCCTATCTCCATCAGAACACGCCCACTAGCTCGACTGGTCAGCACGCAGCACACACACTAGGAGGTCCTGGGTTCGATTCCCAGGCTCCCCAATTTTTGTTTTTATGCATTTAAAATGTTGTTTCATACTTATTTGTGTTTAAATATGTTCAAACTTGTTTAAATCATAACAGTAATATTTTTTTATAAAACAGTAATAATTTTTTAAAAATATCATCAAATTTGTTATTTGAAAATATTTATGAATATTAAAAAATATCTTCAAATTTATTATTTGAAAATATCATGAGTTCTTGGGTCGGCGGCGATGGCCGGTGGAGCGGGGGAGGGTGCGGTGGGTCGTCGGCGACGGTGGAGTAGGGGAGGGTGCGGGGGGTCGGCGGCGGCGGCCGGTGGAGCGGGGGGTGCTCGGCGGCGAGGGGGACCGGATCTGGCGAGGTGGGATAGCGATCTTGATGGAGGGGGATCGAGATCGAGTGTCCATGAAATTTAAAAACATTCAAGAGTTCAAAAAGTGCCCATGAAATACAATCGAGAAATGAAGGCTACGATTTAAATACAATCGATCTTAGCTAGCTATTTGTTCACAATCTTCTTGCCCTTCTTTTTCTCAAATGGAGTTCTTCTGTGGAACGGACGTCCTTTAGGTAGGGTGGTCCTGCTTCTTCTTGTGGTGTATTCTGCTACTTCATCATCATCGTCATGTTCGATCTTCGGGTCGCCGTACTTGTCGAAGTCTTGCTTATTGGCTACTCCATCCATTCCGATGATCTTCCTTTTGCCTCTCCTCATGACGACACGACTCGGCTTTGACCGCTCATTTTTCGCGGTGACGTTAGCGCCCACGGTCTTGATTTGGCTTCGGGTATAACCATGGTAGTGAAATACCGGTCTTCTTTTAGGACGCTCTTGGCCCATCTGACACGGAACATCGGGACCTTCTCTCCAGCGTAGCTCAGCTCCCAGATCTCCTCGATCCTTCCGTAGTATATGTCCTTGTCGTTACCGGTCTAGGATTCCATCGTTACCCCGGAGTTCTAATAACCATCTCTCTTCATGTCCTTGGCCTCGGTGTAGAATGTGTCGCCATTGATGTCGTACGCCTCATAGGTCATCAGGTTGTGCTCGGCGCCCTGTGACAAGGCGAATATGAGTTGTTCTTCCGCGGAAGAATCCTCATGTAAAGGTTACGACAGAAGCTTCTGCTTGAACCAACGCGTGAAACATGAGTTGTGCTCTTTGATTATATCTCCATCCGTCCTCTGTTGGCCTCGGTCATTGTACGTCTTCTCAATAAAGGTTTTGTGCTCTACCACCCAAGGATCGACCAGGTCTATGTGTTGTAGCACGACTAGGTTTGCTCTTTCAAAGTCGGCGAGTCGACCCTCGAAGTCGACATGCATTTCGTGGCGACCCTCACGGTGACCCCATCCAGCGAGCCTGCCGAGGTGCCTGTTGACGGGCAGACCAACGGGGTTCTCGATGCCTAGATAATTCGTGCAGTAGGAGATGCACTCTTCGGTCGGAAAGCCCCTGGCTATTCTTCCCTCTGGACGTGACATGTTGCGAACGTATCCTTTGATGACACCATTCATCCTTTCGAACAGCATCAATCTGTGCAGGAACGTCGGCCCGAGTTGGATGATATCCTCCACGATATGGACCAACAGATGCACCATAACGTCGAAGAATGCGGGCGAGAAGTACATCTCAAGCTCGCATAGTATCACCACGATCTCTTCCTGTAGCCTTCTGAGTTGCCTCACGCCAACCGACTTCCGAGAGATGACATCGAAACAGTTGCATAGGCCAAATAGCGTTTCACGGACGTGCGCGTCCATGATCCCACGGATTGCAACTAGAAGTATCTGTGTCATCAGCACGTGACAGTTGTCAGGACCCCGATCCTAAGTCACACCGATCTAGCTTGTAACACGTCATATCTCTTTGCGGCCTCACGCACGGTATCCCCACGGGCGCCACCTTACCTGGCCAGGGACTGTTTGCGCATTTTGGCACATGTATATGACAGTGTCGCTAGCATCCATATGACAGAGAACCCGGGCCGACATGGCTAGTTATAAACCAAAAGTGGCACTAAATTACAGAGACATGCATCCATGACCCAGCAACGAACGTGTCGGTCATCAACGTATGAACCCAAGTCATATCAAGCTACAAGGACTTAAAGGAACAACGCGTGACATTTCCCCTGTTCCGAGCAGTAGCAAGCTCCAAGGCTCAGTGGAAGCACTAGGAGGCATTTCCCTGTAAGATAGGCTACCAAAGGAAAACAACTAGGTGTCGGATCCCACACATACCAAGCATTTCAATCATACACACAATATGCTCAATATGTGCAAATACAACATTGCATCACAACAGAACTCTATGACTCAAAGTACTTTATTTAAGAGGCTCCAAAGAGCCATACATAACATATCCATACAGGTAGGGGTCACATGACCTAACACTCAAGTCATACAATCATAAAAGCACAAGCGGAAGCTAATATGTCTGAGTACAGACAACTTGGAAAATAAAACAGGCTTGGGGTAGTCTGACTATCTACAAGGCCCTTCACAAGCTCAGGATCTCCGTCTGGGTAGCAAGCTACTCGTCGACGTCAACGTCTATGTAAAACCCATCTGAAGGGGCGGGGTTCTCCTCTGCAACCGTTATTAAGCAAACATGAGTACAAAGGTACTCAGCAAGTCTTACAACAGAACCTATCATACATGCAACATTATCAACAAGGGTAGTGGAGTTCATAGCAGCAATCCAGCTTTGACTCTTGGCTAACCTATAGTACGACTCTCAACAGATTGCAAGTTACGACTACGTACACGAGTCCTCTACTCACCACAACAATACACCACCGTGGATCCTCTTCCGTCATCCTAAGGAAGGGCCATCCACGGCACTCACACTTGTGTTGAGGCTTTTAGTAGTATCCATCAACTTGTCTATGAACTGTAAGAGTAACCAAGTAGTCCGTACTGCGAACAACGGCTATTCGAATAGATTGGTAACCCTGCAGGGGTGTACTTCTTCACACACGCTTACACCACTTATCGCCGTTTACTCCACATGTACTCGGCAACCTTCAAGCAGAAGCCCAGCGAGGGTGTTGGCCACGACCTGAATAACTACACAAGTCTCCCGTCCAGGTTTATCGCCTATTTGGGTTCCATCCGTGGGGAGATCCGGCCGGGGTGTCGCTCACGGCCCCAAACGATGTGTACAGGGTTCCCGAGTCACCAAACGGTGCTTGGTACACCCGGCCACGTACCTGCCGCATCACATCCCACCCCGAGGGTCAGCGCTGTGCACGACCACCAGTAGGCTACAAACACCTGAAACTAATTGCAACTCCTGGACAGAGGACAAGGGCAGTTAATAAGTCGAGAGGGCTTGGAGCGCCCGGAGCCCAATGCGTGGTAGTAGCTATAACTTGTTTCACACATACAGATCTCGGGTCCTATGGACGGTTCCAATGAAACAACACACCACGTACTCCTACATGGCCTTTCATCGATACCTTTACCAAACATGTTCCACACTTCCCTTTCTTTATCGAGTATGATCATTTCACTCTGATCCATCACCCATATGAACTAGACCTGACACAACTCTAAGCATAGCAGGCAACATAAACAAATAGCATGGTGTATCACACATCACATGGCTCAATCAACTCCTACACATGCTAGTGGGTTTCAACTATTTACTGTGGCAATGACAGGTCATGCAAGGGAATAGGGTTCAACTACCGCATCAAGTAGTAGTTCGCACGCTGTTGCCTTAATGCAGTAAAAGAGAGCAGGAGCGAGAAGGTGGGTTTGTATCGGAATAATCAATGGTTGCTTGCCTGACAGAGTGGTTGTCGGGTACTGCTCTTCAGTTGGATACGAAGAAGTATCCTCGGGAGCAGGACCTAACACGGAGAACATCGGCGATACAATCAATAAGCAAACAAATGCAACAATATGATGCATGCTCATGATATGGCAAGATGCACGTGTTTTGCGCTAATGCATCTATAAACAGAAAGGTTTGAGCCCATTTGAATCAAAGATTCAAATTGAAACCCAAACTATTATTTATTTAAGTGCATTATCATGTTTTAATGTGAACAGCAAGGCTAACTTTCTCAAACATGCATGAAACCAGTGCCATTGGAAAGACTGGATTTTTCTGATCAATTTTCATATATAAATCTTTTCCATCTGAGCTACTTCTGAATTTATATGAATTTTTGAAGTTAAGAGCATTTTCTGGAATTTCCTGAATTGTTTTAAATCAAATAATCCCAGAAAAGCATTTACAGCGTTAGCATGACATCATGCTGACGTCAGCAAGTCAATAGGGTGGCCCAGGTCAAACTTGACCAGCGGGACCCACTGGTCAGTGTCACAGTTAGTTAACTAACTAATTAAGATTAGTTTAGACACTAACCTAGGTTTGACTAACAGGCATGGCCCACATGTCAGTGACCCAGGGGGAGTCAAACCCTTGGTCAAACGGGGCTAACTCGCCGGCGTTTAGACGCCGGCGAGGCCAAACACGGCGGTGGGGTGCGGGATTTGTGCTTCGGCGACCAAAACGACGGCGGAGCACACCTACGGGCAGCTAGGTGTGAGCCGCGTCGAGTGGTTGTGGTGGCTGGCCTCGGGGTCGCCGGAAACGACGCCGGCAACGAGTCCAGCGGCTGCCGGAGTTCGGGCGAGGACGAAATCGTCAGTGCGGTGCTCGTGGAGGCGCGTGGATTGGTCCTACAACACCTACGCGGGACGGTGAAGCTGGTGGGTACAATGGCCGGGCCGGTAGGTGGCCGGAGCCTCGTCGGCGACGAGCTCCGTGGAGGTGCATGCAGGTGAGCCTCGTGCGGTGCATACAGTGCAGGAGAGAGCTAACGGAGAGGGGGAGGACGGAGCTGGGCTCACGGCGGTTGCAGCAAACGTCGAAGCGGGCTCGGGGAAGGTCGAAGCTGGGCAGGGCGGCGATGGCGATCTCTGCGGCCGGAGTTGGGGAAGGTGGGTCGGGGACGACTCCAGAGCGGGCGAGCGCTCGGGGCTCGGCCTGCTCGACGTAGTCGACGACGGCGGAGCGAAGTCTACCATGTGTGCATGAACAATTGCATCATTCATCGGGACGAGCACGCGGAGTCTACCATATGTTCGGTGTGCGGCGTCGCTCGATACAAGAAGAGGATGAAAGCTCCTCAAAAAGTGGTGTGGTACTTTCCTATCACTCCTCGTCAGCAGCGGTATTTCACGGACCCTAAGGTAGCAAAGCTCCTGCGTTGGCACGCAGATAGGGAGGAGAAGAAGCGAGAAGATGACGCAAATGATCCGGAGATAGATAAAAAAGACAAGATGATGAGTAACCCTAAGGATGCGAGCCAGTGGCAAGCGTTGAACTTTGAAGACCTAGAATTTGGGAACGATCCAAGGAACATCGTGCTGGGCGCGAGCACCGATGGAGTCAATCCGTTTGGCAGCCAGAGAAGCACACATAGCACCTGGCCTGTGTTTGTGTGGATGTACAACCTCCCCCCTGGTTGTGCATGAAGAGGAAGTACATTCACATGAGTATGCTAATTGAAGGACCAAAACAACCAGGGAACGACATCAATCTGTATCTGGGGATGCTTAAAGAGGATCTAGACACGCTGTGGAAAACGCCAGCAAATACGTGGTACGCCGCAGAGAAAGAATATTTCCCTATGAGAGCCGCGCTGCTCACGACGGTGCACGACTATCTCGGTTACAGATATGTCGCGGGGCAGGTGGTCCACGGATTTTCTGGATGCGTCAGGTGCATGGATGACACAACGTATCGCCAGCTAGATAGAGATCCCGGGTCTTCGAAAACCGTGTTCATGGGACATCGAAGGTGGCTTCGCGACGATGACCTGTGGAGAAAACGCAAGGATCTGTTCGATGGTGAAACCGAACCCCGAGGACGCCCGCGTACGAGGAGCAGCAAGGAAATAGACGAGCTGTTGAAAAATTGGAAAGATTGCCCACTGCCGGGAAAGAAGCAAAAGGCGCCAGAGCCGGGAAAGAAGCGAAAGGCGCCAGAGCCGCTACTGAAGGTATGGAAAACGAGGTCTATTTTCTGGGACCTGCCGTACTAGAAGATCCACCGTGTGCCTCACAGCCTTGATGTCATGCATATCACGAAGAACGTGTGCGAGAGTCTGCTTGGTACCCTGCTCAACATGCTAGAGAGGACCAAAGATGGGCCGAAAGCAAGGGCAGACTTGAAATCAATGGGCATCAGGCGGAGCTTCACGCTAATGATGATGATGATGATGAGGCGAAGCAGGACAAGGAAAGTCGTCGCAAAGGCAAAAAGGCCAAGAAGACCGGAAATGACTACCCTCCCTTACGGTTACGCGGAGAAGATAAGTCAGGAGGAGATCGATCAGTTTTTCACCTGCCTCATAGGAGTAAAACTTCCTTACGGTTACGCGGGGAAGATAAGCAGATACCTAGACCCAGCGAAGAAGAAGTTCAGCAGGATGAAGTCTTACGACTGTCACATGCTGATGACGTAGATACTTCCAGTTGCAATCCGTGGGATCATGGACGCGCACGTCCGTGAAACGCTATTTGTCCTATGCAACTTTTTCAACGTCATCTCTCGGAAGTCGGTTGGCGTGAGGCAACTCAGAAGGCTACAGGAAGAGATCGTGGTGATACTATGCGAGCTTGAGATGTACTTCCCGCCTGCATTCTTCGACGTTATGGTGCATCTGCTGGTCCATATCATGGACGATATCATCCAAATCGGGCCGATGTTCCTGTACAGCATGATGCCGTTCGACAGGATGAATGGTGTCATCAAAGGATACGTTCGCAACATGTCAAGTCCAGAGGGAAGCATAGCCAGGGGCTTTCTCACCGAAGAGTGCATCTCCTACTGCACAAATTATCTAGGCATCGAGAACCCCATTGGTCTGCCCGTCAACTGGCACCTTGGCAGGCTCGCTGGATGGGGTCACCGTGAGGGTCGTCGCGAAATGCATGTCGACTTCGAGGGTCGACTCGCCGACTTTGAAAGAGCAAACCTAGTCGCGTTACAACACATAGACGTGGTCGATCCTTGTGTGGTAGAGCACAAAACCTTTATTGAGAAGACGTACAATGATCGAGGCTAACAGAGGACGGACGGAGATATAATCAAAGAGCACAACTCATGTTTCACACGTTGGTTCAAGCAGAAGCTTCTGTCGTACCCTTTACATGAGGATTCTTCTACGGAAGAACAACTCATATTCGCCTTGTCACAGGGCGCCGAGCACAACTTGACGACCTATGAGGCGTACGATATCAACGGCTACACATTCTACACCGAGGCCAAGGACATGAAGAGCGATGGTTATCAGAACTCCGGGGTAACGATGGAATCCTACACCGGTAACGACAAGGATAGATACTACGGAAGGATCGAGGAGATCTGGGAGCTGAGCTATGCTGGAGAGAAGGTCCCGATGTTCTGTGTCAGATGGGCCAAGAGCGTCCTAAAAGAAGACCGTTATTTCACCACCATGGTTATACCCGAAGCCAAATCCAAGACCGCGGGCGCAAACGTCACCGCGAAAAATGAGCCATGGGTACTGGCTTGCCAAGTTGACCAATGCTTCTTCATTACCGACCCGTCAAAGCCCAGTCGTGTTGTCGTGAGGAGAGGCAAAAGGAAGATCATCGGAATGGATGGAGTAGCCAATGAGCAAGACTTCGACAAGTACGGCGACCCGAGGATCGAACATGACGACGATGATGAAGTAGCAGCATACACCACAAGAAGAAGGAGGACCACCCTACCTAAAGGACGTCCGTTCCACAGAAGAACTCCATTTGCGAAAAAGAAGGGCAAAAAGATTGTGAACACATAGCTAGCTAAGGTCGATTGTATTTCAATCGTAGCCTTCATTTCTTGATTGTATTTCATGGGCACTTTTTAAACTCTTGAATGTTTTTAAATTTCATGGACACTCGAGCTCGATCCCCCTCCATCTCGATCGCTATCCAACCTCGCCAGATCCGGTCCCCCTCGCCGCCGAGCACCCCCCC
>LR738711.1:225542254-225590783 GCA_902687465.1 Secale cereale
CGCTCCACCGGCCGCCGTCGCCGACCCCCCGCACCCTCCCCTACTGAACCGCCGCCGACGACCCACCGCACCCTCCCCCGCTCCATCGGCCGCCGCCGCCGACCCATGAACTCATGATATATATAAAATAATAAATTTGATGATATTTTTTCATATTCATAAATATTTTCAAATAACAAATTTGATGATATTTTTTAAAAAATTATTACTGTTTTATAAAAAAAGTATTACTGTTATGATTTAAACAAGTTTGAACATATTTAAACACAAATAAGTGTCAAACAACATTTTAAATGCATAAATTTTTTTTGGGGAGCCTGGGAATCGAACCCAGGACCTCCTGGTGGGTGTGCTGCGTGCTGACCAGTCGGGCTAGTGGGTGCGTTCTGATGGGGAGTGGGTTAGGTGGGATATAACCTGACCAGTCGGGCTAGTAACTAAAACACAATACTAATGGCGCACCAGGGGTGGTGCGCCATTAGAATCTCCGTACTTATGGCGCACTAGGGGGCGGTGCGCCATTAGTAATCTCCCCCATCCATATCGTTCCCCACCTCACCCTCCCTCTCTCTCCCTCGCCAGATCAATCCCCTTCCCTCTCCCTCCCTCCAGCGCCTCGATGGCGCCGCCCCCGCGCCACCCCCGCCGAGCCGAGCACCGCGCCCCCGACGCCCCCGACGTCCTCCCCCGACGCCCGCGCCCCCGACGCCCTCGCCGTGCCCTAGCGCTGGCGCGGCCTCACCACCGACGCCTCCCCACCCCCCCGGACGAGCCACTTGCCTCTGCCGAGGCCTCGCCACCTTCGTCGAGCAGCAACGCCGCCGCAAGGAGCTACGCCGGCGACCAATCCATAGGCAGGTAGCCACCACTCCTCCCTCCTTCCTCTCTAATCACCACCACAAAATTTTAGGTTTAGACATTTGAAGAAAGTCATGGTTTAGACTCTGGTTAGGGGATTTTCAATTAGTTAGTTGCAAGACCTATATTTGCAAGGCCTAGTTGATTACAAAATAAATATTCAGTTAGCAGACAAAATTAGTTTCTTCTTCCTCTGAAAGCATGCACCCAAAACTGACACCAAAAAATTCAGAACATAGTCCTACTTTGCTCAGTGGCAGTGAAACAAGCAAATCTGAGGCATCATTTTTCAAAACACAAAGAATGGTCGCAAGGGCTTCACTGAAACGCTTACTAAAGCATATTTCTCGAGTTTAACAAAGTCCTACTTCGCACCTGAATCTTGTTTAGCAACAAAAAAATCATTTGTCTCTTTTTCATTCATAACACATGTACTCCACGATGAGTCTGAATGCTAAATAATTCAGAATGAATGAACATGCTAAATACAGTATTTAAATTGTCTCAAAGAATTCCTAAGAAGTGCCAATTTAAAGAGCACATGGGTGAACTTTTTGATGGAACCAAAAAGAACATTGCTCTGCTTAACAATTGTATTGTAGTTTTAACAAACCAGGAACAGTGGCTGTGAATCAAGCAGATCGCAGGCATCATTTCCTGAAGACAATAGATTGGCTGCAAGTGGTTCATTGCAATGTCTACTAAAACAAATCAGACAGACCCAAGTGGTCAACTGCACACTTCTCAAGCATATTAATCTTCTCAACACATGTATACCTCACACTGACACTAAATAATTCTGAATGACTGAGCACACTAAAATCTAAAAGATGGCTTAATAATTCCTAAGAACTGTCCAAATCAATACTACAGATGTAATGTTTGTTAGAAGGAACCCAAAAAGGGCCTTGCAATTCCCAGGTTCAATCTGGGCCAGCTTTCTTGAATAAAAGTCATGTGGCTCCAGAGTCGTCTCGATAGCACTTGGTTTGGTGTTGCGAAAGAGCTAGTTAGTTTTTATCTCCTTCTATCTTATTGGAAGACATGTTAGTGCTTGCTGTCATACTTTGGCATGCCATAGTCGGTGAAAATTTCATCTTTTCAGAACCCCTTTGGCTCTAGCCTTTACTAGTATGGTAGTCATGTTTGTGTTGCGATACTAGCATGTCTGGTCATCTAGATCGGGGAGAGCAGTTAGCAGTTAGTGGGAGCCACCCCGCGATACTAACCTGTATTTGCAAGGCCTAGTTGATTACAAAACAAATATTCACTTAGCAGTTAGAGCGGGAGCCTTACGAATAGACCTGCTACTTTTAATCTTTCGTTAATTCAAAATAGGCTTACAAGGGGCTAGTCCGAGTTAGTATTTCTCAGACTAGGCTAAGTTTGATCTGGTTGGTGTGCTCTTACTCTCAGCTAGCAACCTGTTCCATTTGACTCATTTTAATTACTGCTGCATATATGGCAATTCAGACCTGGCATAAGTTACACTTGACAAGAGTATCTTGCACAATTTCTGTCTTCTGTGTTACTGTTCATTTCTGAATCTGGTCTCAGTCTCAGGCATGGTTTACGGTTTACAGTCTCATATATATTGTATTTATACATCTCTGTGGAGCTTAATTTGATCCTAAATAAAAGATGCTTGAACATTGGTGGAGCCTTACCTAATGCTCTTGTTCTCCTGTTTACCAGCTTCAACTCTAGTTAATTTGCAGTTAGGGTTGGTTACGTTTATTCGCTGTCATTCTAAGTTTGTATTTTCAGCCAGTCGTGTCAGGTGCTTTCTTGGTAATCAACCTACTCGTGACCATTCTCTCCCGCTCAAACAGAGACCTATTAGCTAAAGAAGTGGAGATAACTAGATAAGCTCCACTTGGGTCAGTTCTTGACAAGTTGCTATGCAAGTTGGGTTTTGTTCTCTTTTAGCCGGTTGGTGGGCTTGATATTCCTCGTCCAGTGAGATCTTTAGTTCGTTTAGCCGGTTGGTGGGCTTGATGTTCTGTTGGGGTTTTAGGTTTTAGGTTTTTGTTTTCATGTACACTAGTACTACTTGTATGTCACACTAGCACAATGATAATAATGGTGGTCATGTATTTGGTTCCTTTTTGTAAATATTTGGATTTGAACTTCAAAGTATTGTTTTACAAGCTTCTGCAACTTTTTCTTAAATGTTGTTGCTGCTGTTATGCATGTATTCACTGTTGTTGCTGCTGTACTTGTGATGATGTTCTACTTGTGATGATGCTACTTGTGATCTTCTGAAATGACCCATTAGCGACTTCATTAGGCGGGGATAATGATTTTGCAGGTACCCCGAGAGGCCCTTGAGTTTGCTGGAATGTCGGTTAACTTCCGTTCCGGCAAATTCAGGTACTCCATATGTCCTATTTTCAGCAAAGGTCATGCTGAAATTTTCCGTGAATTTTAGCATGACTTTGCTAAAAATAGGACATATGGGGTACTTGTGACTAATGCATGGGCCGGGGTATCTTAGTAGTTAATTAAGTAGGATCAACTGCCCCTTTATTCTTGCTGCATTAAACCATAGGCGGCAATAGAGCCAAGTGATTAGGCCCAACTTAGAATTCTCCTTCCCAGCTTAGCTTTTAGGATGCCTCGGTGTCGAAAAACCATAAATTATAAAACCCTGTCTTTTAGGGTGCCTCGGTGTCGATAAAAACCTAAATGATGAAAGCTTAGGCTTTTAGGGTGCCTCGGCGTCGAAAAACCCTCAATGATAAAAGCTTAGCTTTTAGGATGCCTCGGTGTCGACAAACCCTAAATGATGAGACCATGATCTTGTTCCTTGACAATAACCAACTTTTTGACCAAATTTTTTCCTATTTAGAGAGAAACATGGCCAACAACGATGAGGCCGGGGGTTCGGGCGGCAAGGCATTCTGGGAGCTGTCCCGGGAGATGGAGGAACAACCTCACTTGTATGAGGACACCGCCTTCCCCACCGATCCTGACACTACCACTGATGGTGCCGCCGAGGATGACCCCACTGATGGTGCCGTCGGGGATGACACCACTGATGGTGCCACCGAGGATGCCACCACTGATAATGGCGGCGCATGCACAGATGGCAGCCAACCGAAGAGGCAACGGAAGGACCAGCGCCCGACCGTGCTCCGCACCGTCAAGGAGGAATTTACTGAAGTGGACTCCGACGGGAACCCAACGGCGCCCGAACGAATAGTCAAGGGGTACTCGCTTCAGCTCGGGTGCATTCTCCGGAGCACCGTCTCAATCAACACCGAGAACTTGAGGCATCCTGACCGAGGGAATTTGCGCAACCTCCTCTTCACGAAGCTGCACGAACGATACAAGTTCCCCGCTGAATTTGAAAACACAAGCCTCAAAGGGAATAAAGTGAGCAATACTGCCCTCACGAGGATGAGCACGGCCCTGCCTACTTGGAGGATGAGCGCGGACCGTGCCGAGCAAGGCCTACCGCCCCTCTTCGATAAATACGGTGACAAGCAGACCAGGAACTTTGTCAGGGCCATGTACAAGAAGGACCCGAAAACAAAGGAGCAAACCACGGATCCGAAGACCAGGGCGCTTGAGCTTGTTCTGGTAAGGAATACACCCCCGCGTAATTAGCTCCATATGGTTGCATTCTAATTAATGAAGCCAAATTTCTAAATGGTTCACATTCCTTCCAACAGTGACATCGACACAATGCTACAAACGCAGGCTGACAACGCCCGCGATTTCATGACTCCCACGATAGACGGCGGCTTCATCCACGCTCCGGTCCCTTGAGTCGAGTCAAAAGTAGTGATGCTGTGTCTAGTTCTGAAACATCGATTGGCTCATGTTGTAATTAAACTTTAATGAACTTGTAGTATGTCTCTTTGGTTTCGACTGTCATTCAACTTAGATGTTGTGGGGACCCCGACTCATAAGTCGAGATCATCGAATGCACGTGTACAGTGATCCCAGAGATCAATGCTCACTGAACACACAGAAGCTGAATAACAAGAGTCTTACATCCATACATACTGTATTACACAAATAGGACCATTAAGTTCAAGTCTTGAGTATATCATTGAAGCGGAAATCTTCAACAACAACATGGACCCATGCCATCTGCCTTAACCCTACAGGCATTCTGACCGGGAAGCGTCCTAACTCGCATGCTCATCACCAAGAAATCTCCATCATAACCTGTTCTCTCCTGCCTGGCCAATAAAATAACCAGTGCCAAGCCAATGAGTACATTGAATGTACTCGCAAGCAACCCAAGTGTGATAACAGAATAATTTATGCAAGGCTCTACTGCTAAATTGGTAGTTTTGCGGAAAGCTAGTTTTTCATATGCAAGTATGATCAACATATAACATGGATATGCATGTGTCTGCAACAAGTATCAGGAGGTCACAAACATCATTATCGAGAAAGAGTTGTAATCAACTCATGCACAAGCTCATTGTGACTTTCTCACAATCACATCAACAATATCTCTGAATCGTGTTGTTTCCTCACACACACACACACACCAGGTTTCGCAAACATTGGACGTAGCCCAAGAGCGGTTACCCAACTGTCCATGACCGTGGACACGGCTATTCGAATAGTTTTACACTCTGCAGAGGTTGCACACTTTACCCACAAGATCCGGGGAACTTCCGTGTCATCCACGACCCGCGGTACCTCAGGTACCTGGGGTAAGCACCCGATCACTATCTTTCCCTAGACGACACTAACATAGAGTCCACTCGATTGGTAGCAGCCCCGTGCCAAACATTTCACATCTCAAGGTTTGTGGAGACTCGCTCCGTATTCATCACATATCACAAGCATGGGGTACCAACGGTGTGTCCGGTGCCCTGTAAAGACAGTCATGGCCGCCTATCCAAGCGCGACCCCGTCCCAAGAGTGACCTCATGTCACTCCCGTCACTAGTAATGCGGGCACCATGCTAGTATCGACCTAGGTAATCAATAATGCCCTTTCCCATGTAAGGGTAGAGTGGTTGCGCATGTAAGGTTGGAATAACGGTCGCAACTTAAACCAATCCGTTTTCAAAACAACACACACACTTGCCTCGGTCAAAGGGCTGCTTGCCTTATTCTTCCGAGTCTTCAAATCTTCTGGTCCATCTCCGAGTACTTCGTTTATTTCGTCAACTAACGATGGAAACAATCGTAATAAGCAACACAATCAAAGCAACAGTAAAAGCGCTCTAAAAATAGGAGTTGGACTTTTCTAGGATACCTCTGGTCATATGAAGAATAACCAAGGTGGTTTCATAGGTGTTGGATCAATGGGTGATTTGGAACATTTCAATGTGATGGAACCAAAGGGTTTATGGATTTGGAAGAAGTATACAGAAATATGTCCTTGAATGTTGAGCAAAGGCACCCATCATCAAGTCATGATTTTAGAAGCATCTAGGAGTTGGTTTCACTAGATTTGGAGTTCAAATGATTTTCCTAGGATTTTGCAAAGCTGATAAATATGAAGAAATGGCTCAATATTTGGTGGGGTACAGAAACTATTATTAAAAATGTTCCAAAACTAAGTTTGGACATGACAAGCATCTAGGAAGTTGAATCACTGTATTTGGATCAAGATTGAGCTCTCTATGATTTTCTAAAGTTCATCACAGAAAATGGAATATGGGCATTTGATAAATATTTGTGAAAGAAATGTTTCTGGAATAATGTGCATGTTGCACCATGTGATAGAGCATGATTTTAGAGACTACCAGAAATTTGAATCATGCCATTTGGAGTTCATTTGAATTATCTAGGCATTTTTTAAGTTGACTGGATAAAGAAAAGGAAAAGGAAAAAGGGCTTATACCCTTGCGCGCAGGGCGAAGAACAGCTGCACAGCAACTGGGCCGGCCCATCAGCTCGGCCGCATGCACAGGAGCCTGGCCACGTTGAAGACGCCCGCCAGGAAGGGCGCCACCGCGCGGGGGAGGCGGCCGTGGCCAGACCCGCCTCCACTTAAACGGAGGGGCCCAGCCCCCAGGTCGCTGACGCGCGGGCCCCCGTGGCAGGTTCATCCCCTTCCTCCCGCGCAACGCAGCGGGGAGGATCAGAGGCGATGCCCGACGGCGGCTTGCCGGCGCTGCAGGGCATCTCCAGCGACGCTCGGGCTATGAGTGGATTCAGCGAAGAATGCCGCTTCCATTCATGTATGCCACGGCTGCGAGGGGTGATCGAATCGACGGCAGCTTGGGCACGGGCGGAAGGTGGCGTCGGCAAGAGTTGGGCATGGAGCTGTGGTGCGCAGTTTGACAAGGAAGATTGCGGGAGGTCCGCCTAGCTCAGGGGAGTCCGCTGGTGGGGGTAGGAGAGGGAGGAAAGCTCGGGCTGGCTCGAATCCGAGCGGAGGCCGGTGGCGGAACTCCGGCCAGATAGGTGGCTGCGAGGCCCGGGGAGAGCGATGAGTCGGCCTAGGAGGCGTGTGGGAGAAGGAGAGTGCTAAAGGAGGTGCAAGGGGGGCTCGGGGTGCCCTATAAGTAGGGGGCGTCGGTCCACCAGGGCGCCGTGCGCCGGCGAGCCTCTTGCTGTTGCCACGGGCCACGCGAGCCTGCCGTAGTGTGTCCGGGGCGCTCCTGGAGTTAGTCCACGCTTAGAGGAAGAGAGAGGAGGAGCTGGGAGGCGCCAGAGAGGCCGCGCGTGTGAGCTTGCTCACTGGTGCTCAGGGTCGGCCGGTGCGCGTGCGAGCAGGGGTGAGGGAGGAGGAGAGAGGAGGGGGCCGACCGCCCGGCGTGTTGCGGACGTCGAGGCCGCCTCGGGGGACACGAGGGGGAAGCCCAAGGCTGTCGGAAGCAGCCGATTGGGGGCGGCTGCAGTGCTCCAGAGCACTGTAGCGTGCTCCAGAGCGTGCTTTTGGCCGGCATGGCCGTGCCTTTTGCTCCTTGGCCGTGTCCTCTTGTGTCCAGCAGTGCTAGGGAGTAGTAAACAATAGTGTGAAGGTCTTGGATGCCCTGGGGATGCTGAGAGAGAGGGAGGATGCTGGTAACTTGGTGAAAGTTTGCTGTCCAGCAAGGTAAACTTGGGTTCTTACCCCTCAATCATGGAGCTGGGGGTGCTGGGGAAGTTACTGGAGGTAGCCAGTAGCTGAATGATCATGTGGTAAAAAGTTGAGGCCATGGAGAAGAGTAAAAGTGATCAAGATGAGGGTTTTAGTAAAAAGCCAGAAGGTGTTTGATCAGTGTTTGGTCAAGCAAATGACCTCCACTTGACATGGCACTTAACAGGATTGAAAGACATGAGAAAATAGGGTGCTTCACCAAATTTGGGCTCATTTGAAGAAACTAGCCAATGTAACTTTGGTGAACCCTAGAAATCAACAGAAACAGCTTCATCTTGTTTGAGTCAAGCTAATCATCTCCCCTAGATGCACCACTTGGTGTAGCATCATCATTTGGGGTATTTATCATGCCCACAAAGTTTGAAGCTCCAGATAAAAAGTTGGTAATGTAAAGTTGTTCAAATTTGCATTTGAACATAAAGGGTTTTGAGGTGATCTGATCAAGTTGCTCTATTCCAAATCTTGTGCCATTTGGTCTAGATGCCTTATTAGGCCATTCTAGCATGTGCACCAAATTTGAGAGCATTTGGACAAGTTTGGCAATGTAAAGTTGCTCAAACTTCAAATATGGACAGAATGGTTTTGAGGGGATTAGAGGATGTTTCCTTGATCTCCAAGGCATGAGGCTTTGCAAGATCATCTATTATGTCATATTTGACATGATAGAATTTCCCTGGAATTTTTGGAGAATATTTCCTTTATAAATATTTCAAAAGCTTGAAATATCCAGAAAGGGTTTTGGAAGGATTTGTCCAATATTTTGAACATGACCATGTGCTGAAACTCTCATATATGGACCATATATGTCCTAGGAGTTTCCCTGAATTTTGGCAAATATTTTTGAAATAATTAAATATTTTTTCCCTATTAAAGACCATTTCTGGCCTTAAGAAAAAGCTTTTAAATAAAATATAAAAATAACTTTTAAAACCATACTTTTGTGGTTTCTGGGAGTCCTATACCTAATAGGATTCAAATAAACTTTTTGAAAGATTTTTCACACCCTAAATAAGGTACTTGAAGTGCAAACCTCAATTCAGGGGTTTTTGGAGAACTAATTTTAGAAAATACCATTTGGCCAAAATATTTTTATAAGAAAATTCTATACTGGTCTATACACATGGCATGATCATTGGGAAAAGGTTTTGGGTCAAGGAGATGAAGTATAAGAGTTGGAGGATTTATTTGATTTTTAGAGCACTAGCAAACAGCAGACAAAAGTCAAATCAAGCAAAGTCAAAAACACTCAAAAGTTTTTTGCAAATCCACATTTTTAACATAAAAATTAGCTTAAGCAAAGTGACATGAAAATCAGGGTGTGACAGACCTACCCCCCTTACAAGAATCTCGTCCCCGAGATTCCCAGACTAGGCGTGGAAAGAAAGGCGGAGTCTTGGATACGGGGTAGTCTTCACTTCTCCTTGTTGGTTCTGCTTCCGAGCGGTGCTCCTTGGAATCCTGAAGTGCTTGATGGTATGGCTTCTTGCTTGATGCTTTCCTTGATGGAGGTTGCTGAGGGGTCTCTGGCATAGGTTAGGTTGGGTTAGCTGTCAAAGGCTCGGTGATCGATGTCCTTGCGGGCATCGGGCTAGCTAGGAGGTAAGAAGTACTTCCAGAGTGGGGGCTCGTGGAAGATTTGGTGCACGGAGGGTATCTCAGGTGGTAGATCTAGCTGGGGAGCCGTCTACTACATGACTTGCAGTGATCTCAAAGGGTCCAATGAACCTTGGTGCGAGCTTCCCCTTGACGTGGAAACGCTTGGTTCCCTTCAGAGGAGTTACCCGCAGGTACATGTGGTCCCCGATATGGAAACTCATGTTCCGACGGTGAGTGTCAGCATAGCTCATTTGCCTTGACTTGGCTGCCTTCAACGCTCTCTGACTAGTTGGACCTGCTCTTCCGCTGCGCGGAGAATATCCGGTCCAAAGGCTAGCCCTTCTCCAGTCTCTGACCAGTTGAGGGGTGTGCGACATCAGCGTCCGTACAACACCTCAAATGGTGCCATCCGAAGGCTCGACTGGTAACTGTTATTATAGGAGAACTCGGCAAAAGGGAGACAATCCTCCCACTTGGCTCCATATGCCAAGACACAGGCTCGGAGTCATGACTTCGAGAATCTGATTGACTCGCTCAGTCTGACCTCCGGTTTGTGGGTGGAAAGTCGTGCTGAAAGATACTTGGTTCCCAAGGCTTCTTGGAACTTCTTCCAGAACCTTGAGGTGAACTGGGTTCCTCGATCTGACACAATCTCCTTGGGAACACCGTGAAGACTTACGATTCGGTCGATGTAGAGAGCTGCTAGCCG
This sequence comes from Secale cereale, assembly GCA_902687465.1. NCBI lineage: Eukaryota > Viridiplantae > Streptophyta > Magnoliopsida > Poales > Poaceae > Secale > Secale cereale. Next base: position 225,552,483 of record LR738711.1, read on the forward strand.
GTTGCCATCATAAGGGGTCTTGACAGGAATGAAATGGACCACCTTGGTCAAATGATCGTTTATGACCCAAATAGAGTCATGTCCTCTATCCGACCTTGGTAATCCAGTGACGAAGTCCATTCCGACTTTATCCCACTTCCACTCAGGAACTTTGAGTGGTTGAAGCAATCCAGCAGGTCGCTGATATTCAGCTTGACCCTTTGGCACACATCACACTCTGCAACATAGGTTGCAATCTCTCTTTTTATCCTGTGCCACCAGAATCGTGCCTTCAAGTCTTGATACATCTTGGTGTGAGCATTCCTTCGACACGGAAATGCTCGGCTCCTTTGAGAGGAGTGGTTTGCAGATACGCCCGGTCTTCAACGCGGAAGTTTTCTTCTTGATGACGGTGGTTGGTGTAGATCTTCCTTCTTGACGGGGCGGTCTCCAAATGTCTTCTATCCAGCTGTCCGTCTCTTCTTTGTCTTCGGGCAGACAAGTAGGCCATCAAATAATGATGTTACCCAACTTGTCCAATTACTCCATGAGGTCTAAGGGGTACGCAAGGTAAGCTGGGGTATTGGTGGTGGTCTCGGTTGAGTATTTGCAGAGGCCTTCCTGACTCAGAGCGAAGGCCCGTGGTCAGAATAGGACCAAGTTGTGGCTTGGTGAGGCTTAAGGGTTTCAAGGATTCTAGTGAGTGAGTGAACTTACATCATCTTATCCTTAAGCACAGTTTCTGAGATGCCAATAGCTCTATCTAGTACTCCGAACAGAAAAGCGGCCTCTCGCATAGACCAACTTCAATCACCACTCATGCCATACCTATCCTCATGACTCTCAAGAGACGGTCTAACAAAACTATACTGTCTATGATCCCCAAATTTATGTGTATGCCTACCTCTAAAATCCAAAGGTAGATCATACATGCTGCTGAGCTTAAATTAAACTCCACAATCCAAGCACTCAACCTATTCTTGCAAGGCTCAAGATAATGCATCTCTATTCTTAGGAAACACGTCATATGCCACTCCAAGATTTGTTTCCTTCCTATAGATCACTCCAATAGCCCGGTAATTCCCATCAATCACCACATAATCCAACAATCCTACAAATCCGATATCTACGGTGTTTCTCAAGATCTCAAGTCTCTATAATACCCAAATACTTGGAAGGACTATGCATCACGATAGTATGTCCACCAATTTCCCATCATCCGGGTCAAGTAAATTCCATGATCATGATTATATAGATCCCTAAATCAATTCCGACAAATAATCCAATCTCCTAGGTTATTGTCCACCGAGAAGCATGGTATCATAATCAGGATCATAGGCCTAAATCCAATCTTACTCCGAACCATGCAGGCATATCCAGCATTATACCAACCAGAATCACCTACCTAAATCCAAATCTCATGTCCAACGGGTACTTCTACTGGCTTTCCCAAAGTCATGATCTCACCAATATGAAAACCTCACAATCCATCAAGGTCTCAGATAATTCCTCGAAGTCACTGATATAAACCACCAAGTCATCTGTCCAATATCCTCGAACTGGTCTATCTATGGCATCGTCAGACCTCGTGCTATATTAGGATGAAAATATGCTCACTCATCGTGTCCACTAGCTCCTTTACGAACCCAGTGTTGTGCAAGATTGCAAAGGCTTAACAGGTTCTCTTGCTTTACCATGGGTTAGGCACATGGTTAAGGATTCGTGCTGGAGTGTCTCGTGAAGTCTCAAAGGGTCTAGGAATGAGGTTACGGGTCTGGAGGGTTAAACATAACTCCACGGGGTTGCAATTGATCGCGGAGGTTGTAGCAGAAGTCTTCAGTGCCAGTTGGTTGCCGAGGTAGAATCCTTGGTGCATCTTGTCTTGCGGGTCCTTCAGTTGGAGAGAGAGAGAATAGAGGGAAGAAGCAGCGTAGAGGAGGGAAACGCCTAAAGGGGGTTCTATAGTGCAGGTGCAACAAACAGGTGCAAAAAGGCCGAAACAAAAGAAACAAGGCAAGGAAGGTGATATAGCCATGCACTTGTTGCCTGGGGCAAAAGTGCGACTTATATCAAAACACAACAAATAAAAGCAAACAACACACAATCATGGTTCTATTCGAACCATCATATGGACTCGACTGCGCATAGGGGGTACACGACTCATCCTACCCTAGGGTTTCTCGGACTCAGTGTCGTGACTTGTGCCTCGTGCAGTCTTCTGGGCTTCCTCAGGTGTTGCTATGTCCCTTATAGTTGCTTGATGAACGATCCAGGTTGAGCCTGAAGAATCTTCAACAACTTCTCGCCCGATGAGGTGAGGTGGTGAAGGTGCCTCCTTGTAGCTGGCGTTGACTTGGTCTTCTCTTGTCTCTTTAATCATGACGATCCCTTGTGCCTTCTGGGGCGTCGAGGGTACCAGGTAGGCAATCCATATGCAATGCCAATTACAAGGCATAATAGAGGTCCAACATGTCGGTTTCGTTGTTGAAAACATCGACACCAAGAGCGGGGGACGAAGAGAACCGTTTTCCTGCTCACTATAGTGAGGCGGACCAAATGGCAAGGTTCTCATCCACCGGTGGTTGCCGATACAACAACGGTAGTGACAGGATTACTCTATTAGCGATGCATATCATGATTTTGCATAACCTATAGCCTGGTCATCATAGGCCAATGGTGCATCGTCTTGGGCACTGTCAAGGGTATCACCATCTTCTGGGTCTTCATGTCCTCACCCATCGAGGATGTAATTTCTGTTGGTATCATCTTGTCGTGGTGTCTCCAATCTTGCGTGCAAAAGTGGTGGGTGAGTGTTCGGCAAGGTGCACTCCATGAGGATTACAGAAAATCCAGTGGTCAGGGGCATAAGGGTTCTAGCGACCAAGGTTTTGAAGGGGAAGAGATCAAGTATAGCCTAGTTTTCGAAAAACTGAGAAGGGAAGAGAAGTATAGATAGTTTTGAAAACTACTAATAGTTTTGGAAATAGTTTTACCCTAACTAACGACCATGCTAACTAAGGCTTCCTACAGTCAGGATAGCTCTGATACCAGCTCTGTGGGGACCCCGACTCATAAGTCGAGATCACCGAATGCACGTGTACAGTGATCCCAGAGATCAATGCTCACTGAACACACAGAAGCTGAATAACAAGAGTCTTACATCCATACATACCGTATTACACAAATAGGACCATTAAGGTCAAGTCTTGAGTATATCATTGCAGCAGAAATCTTCAACAACAACAACATGGACCCATGCCATCTGCCTTAACCCTACAGGCATTCTGACTGGGAAGCGTCCTAGCTCGCATGCTCGTCACCAAGAAATCTCCATCATAACCTGTTCTCTCCTGCCTGGCCAATAAAATAACCAGTGGCAAGCCAATGAGTACATTGAATGTACTCGCAAGCAACCCAAGTGTGATACCAGAATAATTTATGCAAGGCTCTACTGCTAAATTGGTAGTTTTGCGGAAAGCTAGTTTTTCATATGCAAGTATGATCAGCATATAACATGGATATGCATGTGTCTGCAACAAGTATCAGGAGGTCACAAACATCATTATCGAGAAAGAGTTGTAATCAACTCATGCACAAGCTCATTGTGACTTTCTCACAATCACATCAACAATATCTCTGAATCGTGTTGTTTCCTCACACACACACACACACACACACACCAGGTTTCGCAAACATTGGACGTAGCCCAAGAGCGGTTACCCAGCTGTCCATGACCGTGGACACGGCTATTCGAATAGTTTTACACTCTGCAGAGGTTGCACACTTTACCCACAAGATCCGGGGAACTTCCGTGTCATCCACGACCCGCGGTACCTCAGGTACCCGGGGTAAGCACCCGATCACTATCTTTCCCTAGACGACACTAACATAGAGTCCACTCGATTGGTAGCAACCCCGTGCCAAACATTTCACATCTCAAGGTTTGTGGAGACTCGCTCCGTATTCATCACATATCACAAGCACGGGGTACCAACGGTGTGTCCGGTGCCCTGTAAAGACAGTCATGGCCGCCTATCTAAGCGCGACCCCGTCCCAAGAGTGACCTCATGTCACTCCCGTCACTAGTAATGCGGGCACCATGCTAGTATCGACCTAGGTAATCAATAATGCCCTTTCCCATATAAGAGTAGAGTGGTTGCGCATGTAAGGTTGGAATAACGGTCGCAACTTAAACCAATCCGTTTTCAAAACAACACACACACTTGCCTCGGTACACCACTTCGTCATCAAGTGGTTACCCCTCTCACCATCTCCCTCGGGCATAAGTGGCACCCGACGGGGTTTTCGAAAAGTCTTTTGAAAGTATTCTGCCTCCGTCACCATGCATATACCCGTCCCATTTGCGTAGCCACTATAATAGCAACCTAACTACTCCCACCCACATAACCCTCATAGGAAGGTAGGGTCATGTTTGATGCAAGTTTCAACAGTAAAGTAACAGGGGTAGCAACCAAAGTGGTTTCCACCTCAACATGATTCCGATGCATTGAATAATAAGGTGCTATGAGACATGCATAAAAAGGTTTCTTGAACATGGTCAAAGGGCTGCTTGCCTTATTCTTCCGAGTCTTCAAACCTTCTGGTCCATCTCCGAGTACTTCATTTATTTCGTCAACTAACGATGGAAACAATCGTAATAAGCAACACAATCAAAGCAACAGTAAAAGCGCTCTAAAAATAGGAGTTGGACTTTTCTAGGATACCTCTGGTCATATGAAGAATAACCAAGGTGGTTTCATAGGTGTTGGATCAATGGGTGATTTGGAACATTTCAATGTGATGGAACCAAAGGGTTTATGGATTTGGAAGAAGTATACAGAAATATGTCCTTGAATGATGAGCAAAGGCACCCATCATCAAGTCATGATTTTAGAAGCATCTAGGAGTTGGTTTCACTAGATTTGGAGTACAAATGATTTTCCTAGGATTTTGCAAAGCTGATAAATATGAAGAAATGGCTCAATATTTGGTGGGGTACAGAAACTATTATTAAAAATGTTCCAAAACTAAGTTTGGACATGACAAGCATCTAGGAAGTTGAATCACTGTACTTGGATCAAGATTGAGCTCTCTGTGATTTTCTAAAGTTCATCACAGAAAATGTAATATGGGCATTTGATAAATATTTGTGAAAGAAATGTTTCTGGAATAATGTGCATGTTGTACCATGTGATAGAGCATGATTTTAGAGACTACCAGAAATTTGAATCATGCCATTTGGAGTTCATTTGAATTATCTAGGCATTTTTTAAGTTGACTGGATAAAGAAAAGGAAAAGGAAAAAGGGCTTATACCCTTGCGCGCAGGGCGAAGAACAGCTGCACAGCAACTGGGCCGGCCCATCAGCTCGGCCGCGTGCACAGGAGCCTGGCCACGTCGAAGACGCCCGCCAGGAAGAGCGCCACCGCGCGGGGGAGGCGGCCGCGGCCAGACCCGCCTCCACATAAACGGAGGGGCCCAGCCCCCAGGTCACTGACGCGCGGGCCCCCGTGGCAGGTTCATCCCCTTCCTCCCGCGCAACGCGGCGGGGAGGATCAGAGGCGATGCCCGACGGCGGCTTGCCGGCGCTGCAGGGCATCTCCGGCGACGCTCGGGCTATGAGTGGATTCAGCGAAGAATGCCGCTTCCATTCATGTATGCCACGGCTGCGAGGGGTGATCGAATCGACGGCAGCTTGGGCGCCGGCGGACGGTGGCGTCGGCAAGAGTTGGGCATGGAGCTGTGGTGCGCCGTTTGACGAGAGGAAGATCGCGGGAGGTGGCTGCGAGGCCCGGGGAGAGCGATGAGTCGGCCTGGGAGGCGTGTGGGAGAAGGAGAGTGCTAAAGGAGGTGCAAGGGGGGCTCGGGGTGCCCTATAAGTAGGGGGGCACCGGGGCGCCGTGCGCCGATGAGCCTGTTGCTATTGCCACGGGCCACGCGAGCCTGCCGTAGTGTGTCCGGGGCGCTCCTGGAGTTAGTCCACGCTTAGAGGAAGAGAGAGGAGGAGCTGGGAGGCGCCAGAGAGGCCGCGCGTGTGAGCTTGCTCACTGGTGCTCAGGGTCGGCCGGTGCGCGTGCGAGCAGGGGTGAGGGAGGAGGAGAGAGGAGGGGGCCGACCGGCCGGCGTGTTGCGGACATCGAGGCCGCCTCGGGGGACACGAGGGGGAAGCCCAAGGCTGTCGGAAGCAGCCGATTGGGGCTGCTGCAGTGCTCCAGAGCACTGTAGCGCGCTCCAGAGCGTGCTTTTGGCCGGCATAGCCGTGCCTTTTGCTCCTTGGCCGTGTCCGCTTGTGTCCAGCAGTGCTAGGGAGTAGTAAACAATAGTGTGAAGGTCTTGGATGCCCTGGGGATGCTGAGAGAGAGGGAGGATGCTGGTAACTTGGTGAAAGTTTGCTGTCCAGCAAGGTAAACTTGGGTTCTTACCCCTCAATCATGGAGCTGGGGGTGCTGGGGAAGTTACTGGAGGTAGCCAGTAGCTGAATGATCATGTGGTAAAAAGTTGAGGCCATGGAGAAGAGTAAAAGTGATCAAGATGAGGGTTTTAGTAAAAAGCCAGAAGGTGTTTGATCAGTGTTTGGTCAAGCAAATTACCTCCACTTGACATGGCACTTAACAGGATTGAAAGACATGAGAAAATAGGGTGCTTCACCAAATTTGGGCTCATTTGAAGAAACTAGCCAATGTAACTTTGGTGAACCCTAGAAATCAACAGAAACAGCTTCATCTTGTTTGAGTCAAGCTAATCATCTCCCCTAGATGCACCACTTGGTGTAGCATCATCATTTGGGGTATTGATCATGCCCACAAAGTTTGAAGCTCCAGATAAAAAGTTGGTAATGTAAAGTTGTTCAAATTTGCATTTGAACAGAAAGGGTTTTGAGGTGATCTGATCAAGTTGCTCTATTCCAAATCTTGTGCCATTTGGTCTAGATGCCTTATTAGGCCATTCTAGCATGTGCACCAAATTTGAGAGCATTTGGACAAGTTTGGCAATGTAAAGTTGCTCAAACTTCAAATATGGACAGAATGGTTTTGAGGGGATTAGAGGATGTTTCCTTGATCTCCAAGGCATGAGGCTTTGCAAGATCATCTATTATGTCATATTTGACATGATAGAATTTCCCTGGAATTTTTGGAGAATATTTCCTTTGTAAATATTTCAAAAGCTTGAAATATCCAGAAAGGGTTTTGGAAGGATTTGTCCAATAATTTGAACATTACCATGTGCTGAAACTCTCATATATGGACAATATATGTCCTAGGAGTTTCCCTGAATTTTGGCAAATATTTTTGAAATAATTAAATAATTTTTCCCTATTAAAGACCATTTCTGACCTTAAGAAAAAGCTTTTAAATAAAATATAAAAATAACTATTAAAATCATACTTTTGTGGTTTCTGGGAGTCCTATACCTAATAGGATTCAAATAAACTTTTTGAAAGATTTTTCACACCCTAAATAAGGTACTTGCAGTGCAACCCTCAATTCAGGGGTTTTTGGAGAACTAATTTTAGAAAATACCATTTGGCCAAAATATTTTTATAAGAAAATTCTATACTGGTCTATACACATGGCATGATCATTGGGAAAAGGTTTTGGGTCAAGGAGATGAAGTATAAGAGTTGGAGGATTTATTTGATTTTTAGAGCACTAGCAAACAGCAGACAAAAGTCAAATCAAGCAAAGTAAAAAACACTCAAAAGTTTTTTGCAAATCCACATTTTTAACATAAAAATTAGGTTAAGCAAAGTTACATGAAAATCAGGGTGTGACAGATGTAATCGATGCTATTAATGTCTTGCTTTTCTCTTCCGATCGTTCTGTTGCATACTTATATATTTTTTTTTGACCATGAAGACTGCAAGGCTTACACCTCACAACATTTTATTGAAAAGAAAAGGAGCAAATAAATACAATTTACAAAGAGAGGGGGGGATGTAGGGGCTAAACTATAAGCAAAGAGAAACAAACATACTACTTACATATCTAAAGACAGAAATAGAGCTCAAGGGGGAAGGAAGTCTATCCATTTGAGGAGTACATCCCTGAATTTGGCTTTGATCCTATGAGAAACCAAGGTGATGTCATGGATGAAGCCAGATCTCCACTGTCTGAAGGTTGGGGGAATGTGTCTGAAAGCTTTATCATTTCTGACTTTCCAGATATTCCACCATGCCGAGAAGACTACCTCTGCGAAGAAAGGCTGACCGAAACCTCTTCTAGCTTGCTTAGCAATTTGATACATATCTGAACTGTCAGTCCATTCAATCTGCAAGTAGTTCCAAACTCTCACACTAAAGTTGCATTGAAAGAAAAGGTGATTCATGTCCTCTAGTGTTGCTGTAGAGCAAAGAACACATTGTGGCCCATCATTGATCTTCCAGTGCCTGCGCTGTAACATGTCTTTGGTGTTGATCATGTCCATGATGACCAACCAAGAAAACATCTTTATAGACATTGTACAAGAGCTCTTCCAAATCCAACCCAGGAGAGGGTTAACCACCATAGGTTGATGCACATGAAGGTAGAACTTCTTGGATGTGTACTCAGAGGGCTTATTATGCTTCCAGAGCTATGTATCAGGAATCTCCTGGTTTAAGTGCACAGAGGATAACAGTGCTGAAAGATCCAGCATTTCATTGTGGGCCACCTGAGAAAGAGGAAGGGAGAACAATTCCTGGATGTCCTCAGTCATAAAGAAATCCTTGACTGAAAGATATTTATTGGAGCAGTAAGAGTGCAGTCTTGGAAATCTATCCCTCAAAGGTAATACCTTGTTATCCAATTCCCAGCTATCGCGCCAAAACAGGGCAGTGTCTCCTGAGCTCACCTTTATCATTGTTACTGCTCTGAACTTGTCCATTAACTTGGACATATCCTTCCACCAAAAGGATCCACAAAGAGTAGTGTCATGTGGTATCCTGTGAAAGTAATAGGAGTCCCAGATCAGGTTTACCCGGGCTACATCTGCTTTATTGTAGAATTTGCTGAGGTGTTTCATAAGTAGGGCTTCATTCTGTAAGCCAAGATTTAGGACACCAAGCCCCCCCTTGGATTTGGGCCTACAAACTAAGGGCCAAGCAGCAAGAGAAGGGCCCTTCTCCTGGCCATATTTTCTCCACAGGCATTGCCTCTGTATTCTCTCCAGTTGCTGCTACCCTGCTTATGTATTGCCTGTGAATTGGTACTAACGTTTCGTTTGGCTAGTGCATAGCGATGCCGTCGTATGTCGTGTACAAGGGTAAGGTTCCCGGAGTCCACGACGACTGGGAGGAGTGTCGGAGACAGGTTCACCGATTCAGCGGTAATAGTTACAAAGGGTACTGTTGGAGATATGCCCTAGAGGCAATAATAAAAGCATTATTATTATATCTCCTTGTTCATGATAATTGTCTGTTATTCATGCTTGAATTGTATTGTACGGAAACAGCGATACATGTGTGAATACATAGACCAAAATAAGTCCCTGGTAGGCCTCTAGTTACTAGCTCGTCGAACAACGGATGGTCACGGTTTCCTGACCATGGACATGGGATGTCAGTGATAACGGGATCACATCATTAGGAGAATGATGTGATGGACAAGACCCAAACTTGAGCATAACACGAGATCGTATAGTTCGTAATGCATAAGCTTTTCGGTGTCAAGTATTTATTCCTTAGACCATGAGGTTGTACAACTCCCGGATACCGTAGGAGTACTTTGGGTGTGCCAAACGTCACAACGTAACTGGGTGGCTATAAAGGTACGCATCGGGTATCTCCGAAAGTGTCTGTTGAGTTGGTACGAACCGAGAGTGGGATGTTGTCACTCCGTATGACGGAGAGGTACCTCTGGGCCCACTCGGTAAGACATCATCATAATGAGCTCAATGTGACTAAGTAGTTAGTCACGGGATGATGGATTACGGATCGAGTAAAGAGACTTGCCATGACGAGATTGAACAAGGTATCGGGAATACCGACGATCGAATCTCGGGCAAGTACCGTACCGATGGACAAAGGGAATAACGTACGGGATTGAGTGAATCCTTGACACGGTGGTTCATCCGATGAAGATCATCAAGGAACACGTGGGAACCAACATGGGTATCCAGATCCCGCTATTGGTTAATGACCGGAGAGTGGTCTCGGTCATGTCTACGTGTCTCCCGAACCCGTAGGGTCTACACACTTAAGGTTCGGTAACGCTAGGGTCGTAGAGATAAATGCACGTGGAAACCCGAAAGTTGTTCGGAGTCCCGGATGAGATCCCGGACGTCACGAGGAGTTCCGGAATGGTCCGGAGGTAAAGATTGATATATAGGAAGTCCAGTTTCGGCCATCGGGTGATCTCCGGGGGTCACCGGGAGCGTCCCGGGACCAGCGGAGGGGGCCCGGGGGTCCACCGGGTGGGGCCACCCATCCCGGTGGGTCCACCGGGTGGGGCCACCCATCCCGGTGGGGCCCCTAGGCCACAAGGGGAAGTGTCCAGCCCCTCTGGGCTGGCGCACCACTAGGGGCCCACCTCCCCATGCGCCTAGGGTTAAAACCCTAAGGGGAAGGGGGGCCACCACTTGCCTTGGGGGGCAAGGACTCCCCCCTGGCCGCCGCCCCCCTGCAGATTGGATCTGCAGGGGCCCTGGCGCACCCCCTGGCCGCCTATATATATGTGGGGAGGGAGAGGGCAGCCGCACCCTTGCCCTGGCGCCTCTCCCCCTCCCGTCACACCTCCATACTCCAACGCAGGGCGCCCGACGAAGCCCTGCTGCGATCTCCACTGCATCCGTCATCACGCCGTCGTGCTGCCGGATCTCTGACGACTTCTCCTCCCCCCTTGCTGGATCAAGAAGGAGGTGACATTGCTGCACCGGACGTGTGTTGAACGCGGAGGTGCCGTCCGTTCGGTGCTAGATCATCGGTGACGAAGAACGCGAAGAGTACGACTACTTCATCCACGCTTCTTCGAAAGCTTCCGCTCGCAATCTCCATAACGGTATGTAGATGCACTCTTACTTGCTCGTTGCTAGATGTCTCCATAGTTGGATCTTGGTGAAAGCGTGGAAATTTTTTGAATTATGCTACGTTCCCCAACAGGTACACCACTAGGGTCGAGGCGGAATCTAGATACACCCGCTATCTAGCGGGAGAGGGGAGGGAGCGTTGGAGGAACCAGATGAAGACGAGTTTCATCGTGATGATGCTCATTGTGATGACCTCAGCTCTCTTCTATGTGATGGTAGTTTAGATGATCGATATCGACTTGCAATGTGAAGACAAACTCGCTACTCGTGGTCTCGAGACTTGTAATATAATGTTCTATCTTTGTTCGGTCTTTTCAATTCGGAGACTAATATGATGAATTGTATTCGGAGACTAATATGATGAATTATATTCAGAGACTAATCTTCTATTGTATTTGATGAATCTGGTGTTGCTGTGTGCTGGTGTTGTCTATATTTTGTCCAATAATACATTTTGTAACCTGTGCAAAAAACAGAAAATTAATAAATAAATAAAAAAACCTAATATTCATACTAATGGCGCATCACATCACAGTGCGCCATTAGTATGCCAAAGGATGCTAATGGCGCATCATCCAACAGTGCACCATTAGTATGCCAAAGTTACTAATGGCGCATCTGGCAGTAGTGCGCCATTAGTATGCCAAAGCACCTGGGTATATATGGCCCCCTGGAAGGCATACTAATGGCGCACCGTGGTATATACTAATGGCGCACCAGAGGTGCGCCATTAGTAAAATATACTAATGGCGTGGCACTAATGGCGTGGCACTAATGGCGCACCACTAATGCGCCATTAATGGCCAAAATACGTGCGCCATTAGTAGGCCTTTTCCTAGTAGTGAAGGACTTAAAGGAACAACGCATGACATTTCCCCTAAGGGACAGACACAGGAACGAAGAAGGACACATGCTGGCTAGCCTACGTGTTCCGAGCAGTAGCAAGCTACCAAGGCTCAGTGGAAGCACTAGGAGGCATTTCCCTGTAATATAGGCTACCAAAGGAAAACAACTAGGTGTCGGATCGCACACATACCAAGCATTTCAATCATACACACAATATGCTCAATATGTGCAAATACAACATTGCATCACAACAGAACTCTATGACTCAAAGTACTTTATTTAAGAGGCTCCAAAGAGCCATACATAACATATCCATACAGGTAGGGGTCACATGACCCAACACTCAAGTCATACAATCATACAAGCACAAGCGGAAGCTAACATGTCTGAGTACAGACAACTTGGAAAATAAAATAGGCTTGGGGTAGTCTGACTATCTACAAGGCCCTTCACAAGCTCAGGATCTCCTTCTGGGTAGCAAGCTACTCGTCGACGTCAACGTCTATGTAAAACCAATCTGAAGGGGCAGGGTTCTCCTCTGCAACAGTTATTAAGAAAACATGAGTACGAACAAAGGTACTCAGCAAGTCTTACAACAGAACCTATCATACATGCAACATTATCAACAAGGGTAGTGGAGTTCATAGCAGCAAGCCAGCTTTGACTCTTGGCTAACCTATACTACGACTCTCAACAGATTGCAAGTTATGACTATGTACACGAGTCCTCTACTCACCACAACAATACACCACCGTTGATCCTCTTCCGTCATCCTACGGAAGGGCAATCCACGGCACTCACACTTGTCTTGAGGCTTTTGGTAGTATCCATCAACTTGTCTATGAACTGTAAGAGTAACCAAGTAGTACGTACCGCGAACAACGGCTATTCGAATAGATTGGTAACCCTGCCGGGGTGTACTTCTTCACACACGCTTCCACCACTTATCGCCGTTTAATCGACATGTACTCGGCAACCTTCAAGCGGAAGCCCAGCGAGGGTGTTGGCCACGACCTGACTAACTACACATGTCTCTCGTCCAGGTTTACCGCCTATTTGGGTTCCATCCGTGGTGAGATCCGGGCGGAGTGTCGCTCACGGCCCCAAACGATGTGTACAGGGTTCCCGAGTCACCAAACGGGCGCTCGGTACACCCGGCCACGTACCTGCCGCATCACAGCCCACCCCGAGGGTCAGCGCTGTGCACGACCACCAGTAGGCTACAAACACCAGAAACTAATTGCAACTCCTGGACAGAGGACAAGGGCAGTTAATAAGTCGAGAGGGCTTGGAGCGCCCGGAGCCCAATGCGTGGTAGTAGCTGTAACTTGTTTCACACATACAGATCTCGGGTCCTATGGGCGGTTCCAATGAAACAACCCACCACGTACTCCTACATGGCCTTTCATCGATACCTTTACCAAACATGTTCCACACTTCCCTTTCTTTACCGAGTATGATCATTTCACTCTGATCCATCACCCAGATGAACCAGACCTGACACAACTCTAAGCATAGCAGGCAACATAAACAAATAGCATGGTGGATCACACATCACATGGCTCAATCAACTCCTACACATGCTAGTGGGTTTTAACTATTTACTATGGCAATGACAGGTCATGCAAGGGAATAGGGTTCAACTACCGCAGCAAGTAGCAGTTCACACGCTGTTGCCTTAATGCAGTAAAAGAGAGCAGGAGTGACAAGGTGGGCTTGTATCTGAATGATTAATGGTTGCTTGCCTGACAGAGTGGTTGTCGGGTACTGCTCTTCAGTTGGATACGAAGAAGTATCCTCGGGAGCAGGACCTAACACGGAGAACACCGACGATACAATCAATAAGCAAACAAATGCAACAATATGATGCATGCTCATGATATGGCAAGATGCATGTGTTTTGGGCTAATGCATCTATAAATAGAAGGGTTTGAGCCCATTTGAATCAAAGATTCAAATTGAAACCCAAACTATTATTTATTTAAGTGCATTATCATGTTTTAATGTGAAAAGCAAGGTTAAATTGCTCAAACATGCATGAAACCTGTGCCATTGGAAAGATTGGATTTTTCTGATCAATTTTCATATATAAATCTTTTCCATCTGAGCTACTGTTGAATTTATATTAATTTTTGAAGTTAAGAGCATTTTCTGGAAGTTCCTGAATTGTTTCAAATCAAATAATCCCAGAAAAGCATTTACTGCGTCAGCATGACATCATGCTGACGTCAGCAAGTCAACAGGGTGGCCCAAGTCAAACCTGACCAGTGGGACCCACTGGTCAGTGTCATAGTTAGTTAACTAACTAATTAAGATTAGTTTAGACACTAACCTAGGTTTGACTAACAGGCAGGGCCCACATGTCAGTGACCCAGGGGGGTCAAACCCTTGGTCAAACGGGGCTAACTCGCCGGCACTTAGCCGCCGGCGAGGCCAAACGCGGCGGTGGGGTGCGGGATTTGTGCTCCGACGACCAAAACGACGGCGGAGCACACCTACGGGCAGTTGGGAGTGAGCCGCGTCGAGTGGTGGTGGTGGCTGGCTTCGGGGTCACCGGAAACGACACCGGCGACGAGTACAGCGGCTGCCGGAGTTCGGGCGAGGACGAACTCGTCGGTGCGGTGCTCGTGGAGGCGCGTGGATTGGTCCTACAACACCTACGTGGGACGGTGAAGCTGGTGGGTACGATGGCCGGGCCGGTAGGTGGCCGGAGCCTCGTCGGCGACGAGCTCCGTGGCGGCGCGTGTAGGTGAGCCTCCTGCGGTGCATACAGTGCAGGAGAGAGCTAATGGAGAGGGGAAGGACGGAGCTGGGCTCACGGCGGTTGCAGCAAACGTCGAAGCGGGCTCGGGGAAGGTCGGAGCTGGGCAGGGCGGCGATGGCGATCTCTGCGGCCGGAGTTGGGGAAGACGGGGTCGGGGACGACTCCAGAGCGGGCGAGCGCTCGGGGCTCGGCCTGCTCGACGTAGTCGACGACGGCGGAGCGAACGGACACGGTGACGCGGCACGGGGACGACGGTGGACGCGGCTATCACGACGGCGCGGGCGCGGTGGCGTCGGCCATCGTGCGGGGAAGGCGAGGGAGAGGAGCTGGGGAGGGGTGAACGTGTCTACGAGCTCGGGGGAGGAGTGGGTGGTCGATCCCGACCACCAGAACGGTGAGGGGAGGAAGCAGGGTGGCGGGCAGCTGCGTGGCGCGCGCTGCTGCCGCCGTCGAGCACCTGCCTGCCTGGCCGAGCCAAGCAGCTCGCTGGAGCGGTGGCTGTGCTGGGCCGGCAGGTGGGCCTGTTAGTGGCGCCACGTAAGTCCTTCTCTCTCCTCTCTTTTCTATTTTAATTCTGTTTTGTTTCTTTTTCAACTTTGTTGAATTAGTAAAAATGCTAAAGCATTTTTATAAATCACAAAACTAGCCATGCCCACTGTATATAATATGAACAGCATGGAACATTTTAGTTTATGATTATTTGGGCACAAAATATTTTTTATAGCATTTAAATGCCCAAATGCAATTACAATATGAAATAATGCAGAGACCTTTGGATGTCCTCGAAAATTGTGCACCATTTTTGGCAGAGGTTTAAGACCAAGGCAAAGATGATGAACATTTTGGAAGGGCATTTTGGGTACATTGGAAAAGTTTTTATTAAACCCTAGTTGTTAGAAGAGGGGTGCTGGGGTTTCTGTCATTCCCATTTCAAGTTTCTGTGGAAAGTAAACATGATGCACGCTCTAGCTAGTCCTAATGCAAGCACTGACTAGGGATGTGACAACAGTCGTGAGACTTCATCCCGCTGAACTTCTGCTTCGCTGGGTCTTGGTATCTGCTTATCTTCCCCGCGTAACAGTAAGGAAGTTTTACTCCTACGAGGCAGGTGAAAAACTGCTCGATCTCCTCATGGCTTAGAGTGAAGCACGCGGGAGGGTAGTCATTTCCGGTCTTCTTGGCCTTTTTGCCTTTGCGACGACTTTCTGTGTCCTGCTTCGCCTCATCATCATCCCTAGCGTGAAGCTCCTCCCTGATGCCCATTGATTTCAAGTCTGCCCTTGCTTTCGGCCCATCTTTGGTCCTCTCTGGCATGTTGAGCAGGGTACCAAGCAGACTCTCGCACACGTTCTTCGTGATATGCATGACATCAAGGCTGTGAGGCACCCGGTGGATATTCCAGTACGGGAAGTCCCAGATAACAGACCTTGTTTTGCATACCTTCAGCAGCAGCTCTGGCGCCTTTCGCTTCTTTCCCGGCTCTGGCGCCTTTTGCTTCTTTCCCGGCAGTGGGCAATCTTTCCAAATTTTCAACAGCTCGTCTATTTCCTCGCCGCTCCTCGTACGCGGACGTCTTCGGGGTTCGGTTTCACCATCGAACAGATCCTTGCGTTTTCTCCACATGTCATCGTCGTGAAGCCACCTTCGATGTCCCATGAACACGGTTTTCAAAGACCCGGGTTCTCTATCTAGCTGGCGATACGTTGTGTCATCCATGCACCTGACGCATCCAGAAAATCCATGGACCACCTGCCCCATGACATATCCGTAACCGAGATAGTCGTGCACCGTCGTGAGTAGTGCGGCTCTCATAGGGAAATATTCTTTCTCTACGGCGTCCCACGTATTGGCTGGCATTTTCCACAGCGTGTCTAGCTCATCTTTCAGTAGCCCCAGATACAGATTGATGTCGTTCCCTGGTTGTTTCGGTCCTTCAATTAGCATACTCATGTGAATGTACTTCCTCTTCATGCACAACCAGGGGGGAAGGTTGTACATCCACACAAACACAGGCCAGGTGCTATGTGTGCTTCTCTGGCTGCCAAAGGATTGACTCCATCGGTGCTCGCGCCCAGCACGATGTTCCTTGGATCGTTCCCAAATTCTACATCTTCAAAGTTCAATGCTTGCCACTGGCTCGCATCCTTAGGGTGACTCATCATCTTGTCTTATTTATTTATCTCCGGATCATTTGCGTCATCTTCTCCCTTCTTCTCCTCCCTATCCGCGTGCCAACGTAGGAGCTTTGCTACCATAGGGTCCGCGAAATGCCGCTGCAGACGAGGAGTGATCGGAAAGTACCACACCACTTTTCGAGGAGCTTTCTTCCTCTTCTGGTATCGAGTGACGCCGCACACCGGACATATGGTAGACTCCGCATGCTCGTCTCGATAAATGATTCAATTGTTCATGCACACATGGTATTTCACGTGCGGTAAATCCAGAGGACACACGATTTTCTTCGCCTCCTCGAAACTAGTCGGGCACTTGTTCCCCTTGGGAAGACGTTCGTGCCAGAATGACATGTTCTCGTCGAAGCATGCGTCGGTCATTTTCTGTTTTACCTTCATCTCCAGAGCCATGAGCGTTACTTTCAGGCGGGTATCCTCGGGCCTGCATCCTTCATACAATGGAGTAACCGCGTCTATCTCCAGTTGATCCATCTTGGCTTTCTCTCGGGCAGCAGCTCTTGTGTTATCCGTCTGCTTGAGAAGCAGCTCTTGAATATGAGGGTCCTGCACCCAGCCCATCGATGGTCCATCGTCGTCTGCTCCGCCGGCATCTTCATCTTCATGATCATGCCTGTCGTCTGCTCCGGCATCTTCCTCATCATCATGTCCTGCATCTTCTACATGATGACTGTGTACAGCATCACCGTCGTGATCATGTCCTGGAGATTCTTCGTCTTCTCGCCCGCCCGAGCCGCGGTGGTTGTCTTGTTGCCCTTCCTCATTTCTTGCCCGGCCCCCATGGGCGACTTCGTAGTCATCTTCATCACCTTGCCACCGATAGCCATCCATGAAACCACGCAAGAGCTGGTGGTCCCGCACCTGCCTGAAATCCGGGTCCGCAATAAGGCTCTTCCGCTTGCATCTTCGACACGAATATCTTATCTCCGTCTCGTTCTTTTGAATTATCTCGGCCTTCGCGGAGCTCAAAAACCTATTCACGATGCCTTCGGTCATCGTGCGGACCATGGTCTCCTGCGGGGTAGAGCAAAACGATATTTTAGAACCAAGAAAAAATTTGGCATGACTTTCCCTAAAAATAGGACAAAAAGAATGCATAATGCCAAAATTCTCGCCGTAACGGAAATGAATCAACATTCCGGCAAAATATTGGCAACTATCGCATTTCAAATACCGGTACCTGCAAACACAAACATATATGCAACACCACAAACATATGCAACACCACGAACATACATAGATCTAGCTAGGCCATAAAAAGTGCATGTGCACATTGTTGGAGGGAGAACAACATAAAGATAGCTTCCCCCCTTACTTACCTATCAAAAAAAGGTAATTTGACCACTTAATTTGGATGAATCTATGGTGGAAATGAGGTGACAAGGAGGAGGCAGCCGAGACAAGCTTGGAGGAGGAGGTGGAGAGAATGAAGTGGGGAAAGTGAGTGGGTAGGTGTGGCTGTCCAAAATATCTTGTTGGTCCCAGCTTACTAATGGCGCACCACCTCCAAATGCGCCATTAGTAACCCAGGTTACTAATGGCACACCTGCTGGCGGTGCGCCATTAGTAGTTTTGCAAAAAGAAAAATACTAATGGTGCACTGTGGAATAGTGCGCCATTACTAGTTTAAACTAGTAATGGCGCACTATGGCACGGTGCGCCATTAGTAGTTTTGCAAAAAAAAGAATAAAAAAAAGAATAGTAGTGGCGCACTCTGTGGCTGGTGCGCCATTACTAGTTAGAACTAGTAATGGCGCACTGTGCCTGGATGCGCCATTAGTATGTTTGGAAAAAAATTGTTACTAGTGGCACACCATGTGCCTAGTGCGCCATTAGTGTATGCCAGACTAATGGCGCACCTGCACATGGCGCGCCACTGCTATATATTAGTGGCGCACCACATGTCAGGTGCGCCATTAGTATCCATTTCATCTATAGCCCTTTTCCTAGTAGTGCATGGGACAATGCTCTAAAAATGATGATCATCACACTTTCATTACAACATGATATTACCACTCGATACTACAACAACAAAGTATGACTCTATAGGAATGCCTCCGGCCGTGTACCGGTATGTGCAATGAAACAAGAGTGACATGTAGGAAAGAATTATGCATGGTGGCTTTGCCACAAATACGATGTCAACTACATGATCATGCATGGCAATATGACAATATGATGCGTGTCATATAAACGGAACGGTGGAAAGTTGCATGGCAATATATCTCAGAATCGCTATGGAAATGCCATGATATGTAGGTATGGTGGCTGTTTTGAGGAACAATATGGTGGCTGTTTTGAGGAACAATATGGTGGCTGTTTTGAGGAAGGATATATAGTGGGTTTATGGCACCGGCGAAACTTGCGCGGTACAAGAGAGGCTAGCAATGGCGGAAGGGTGAGAGTGCGTACAATCCATGGACTCAACATTAGTCATAAGAACTCATATACTTATTGAAAAAATCTACGAGTCATCAAAACAAAGAAATCAACGCATGCTCCTAGGGGGTAGGTTGGTAGGAGTTAACCATCGCGCGCCCCCGACCTCCACACAAAGGTTGGCACTCTACAAATACCTCATGCTTTAACTTAGTCACACAACGGTTCACCATACGTGCTTGCTACAGGGATCACTAACCTTAACACAAGTATTTCTCAATTTCATAATAAATCCACTAGCATGACTCTAATATCACTATCCTCATGTCTCAAAACAATTATCAAGCATCCAACATCTCTTTCTATTCAATGCACTTTGTGTGATTTTTTTTACTACATTGACGTTGGATGTCTATCATGTGAAGGACTGGTTTCTTTAGCCTAAACACATTACCAAGCTATTTTAATAGACTCTCAAATAGATCTAAGTGAAGCATGAGAGTTCAACAATTTCTACAAAATATTACCACCACCATGCTCTAAAAGATATAAGTGAAGCACTAGAGCAAAAACTATTCAACTCAAAAGATATAAGTGAAGCACATTGAGTGTTCTAATAATTTCTAGGCCAAGTTTAACTCTCTCAAATAGGGGTGTCCAGCAAGGATGATTGTGGCAAACTAACAAGAAAAGACTCAAATTATACTAGACGCTCCAAGCAAAACACATATCATGTTGCGAATAAAAAGATAGCTCCAAGTATAGTTACCTATGGATGAAGACGAAAAAGGGGATGCCTTCCCGGGGCATCCCCAAGCTTAGGCTTTTGATTATCTTGAATTTACTTGGGGTTCTGTGGGCATCCCCAAGATTAGGCCTTTGCTACTCCTTGTTCCATAGTCCATCAAAGCAATACTCAAAACTCGAAAACTTGACAACACAAAACATAGACAAAAATTCTCGTGAGCTCCGTTAGTAAGAGAAAACAAACCACTACTCAAAGGTACAGCAATGAATTCATTCTTTTTTTATATTGGTGTCAAACCTACTGTACTCCAAGTTCTCTATGGTTCATATCCTCTAATATTACTCATAGATGCATCGGAATGAGCAAATAACACACGAAAAACAGAATCTGTCAAAGATAGAACAGTCTGTAATAATCTGCAGGGTTCGCCTACTTCTAGAACTCCAACAAATTCAAACTAAATTGGTAGATTTGCGCAATTTGTCTACCAATCATAAGCAAAAAGAATCAACTAAAAATTTCACTCCAGTAAAATCTGAAGTCTACTTTAGCGAGCGCTAACGATTCTGTTTTTCATAGCAAGATCAAATAAACATCACATGAGTCTTAACAAAGGTTATACTTGGCACAAACACTAAACAAAACATGAAAACACATATTATCAGAGGCTAGATGCAATATTTCTTCCCTAACAGCAACAAAAGCAAAAAACATAAAATTGGGTTGCCTCCCAACAAGCGCTATCATTTTACGCCCCTAGCTAGGCACGATACAAGATAGATCTAGGTATTGCCATCCTTGGAAGGCAATCCATAAGTGGCTCTCATGATAGATTCATATGGTAATTTGATTTTCTTTCTAGGAAAGTGTTTCATGCCTTTCCTTAATGGAAATTGAAATCTAATATTTCCTTCCTTCATATCAATAATTGCACCAATCGTTCTAAGGAAAGATCTACCGAGAATAATAGGACATGAAGGATTGCAATCTATATCAAGAACAATGAAATCTACGGGCACATAATTACTATTGGCAACAATAAGAATATCATTAATTCCTCCCATAGGTTTCTTAATAGTGGAATCCGCAAGATGCAAATTTAAAGAACAACCATCAAGGTCATGGAACCCGAGCAAATGACACAAAGTTTTTGCGATAGTGGAAACACTTGCACTCAAATCACACAAAGCATAGCATTCATGATCTTTTATTTATATTTTTATAGTAGGTTCCCACTCATCATAAAGCTTTCTAGGTATAGAAACTTCCAACTCAAGTTTTTCTTCATATGATTGCATCAAAGCATCAACTATATGTTTAGTGAAAGCTTTATTTTGACTATAAGAATGCTGAGAATTTAGCACGGATTGCAACAAGGAAATACAATCAATCAAAGAGCAATTATCATAATTGAATCTCTTGAAATCCAAAGTAGTGGGTTCATCACTATGCAAAGTTGTAATCTCTTCACTCCCACTTTTAGCAATTTTGGCATCAAGATCTAAACACTCCGAAACATTGGGACACTCTAAAGCAGAATCATCTCCAATCCTATTCTCATCAAGATTAGTACTAGAAAACAAGGATCTAATAGGATACACATCAATAACTTTTAGATCTTCATCTTTATTTTCACGATAACTAGAAGAACACGATTTAATATAATCTTCTCTTTTAGCATGCATCCTAGCGGTTATTTCTTTGCATTCACCAATGGAAATTCTCATGGCTTTGAGAGACTCATTGATATCATGCTTAGGTGGGATAGATCTAAGTTTCAAATAATCAACATCAAGAGTAATTCTATCCACACTTCTAGCCAATTCATCAACTTTAAGCAATTTCTCTTCAAGCATAGCATTGAAATTCTTTTGTGAGATCATAAACTCCTTAACACTAGTTTCAAATTCAGAAGGCATCTTCCATAAGAGATGTTGTAGGAATTACCAAAATTATTAGAGGGATTACTAGGAAAAGGCCTAGGATTAAAATTACCTATATAAGCATTGTTGCCAAAATTATTCCTACCAACAAAAATTCACATCAAAGATTCATTGTTATTCTCAATCAAAGTGGACAAAGGCGTATCCTTAGGATTAGAAGAAACACTCTTAGCAGCAAACAATTTCATAAGTTCATCCATCTTTCCACTCAAACCACTAATTTCTTCGATAGCATGCTGTTTTTTACTAGTAGATCTTTCGGTGTGCCATTGAGAATAATTAACCATAATATTATCTTGGAGTTTGGTAGATTCTCCTAAGGTAGTTTCCATGAAAGCACTAGTAGAGAACGGGCCTATTGTCCCGGTTGGTAAGGGCCTTTTGTCCCGGTTTTTGAACCGGGACTAAAGGGTCGGTACTAATGCCCTACCCCTTTAGTCCTGGTTCAAACTAGAACCGGGACATATGGGCCTCCACCTGACCTGTGCGCGGAGCCCAGGCAAGAGTGCCTTTGGTCCCGGTTGGTGGCACCAACCGGGACCAATAGGCATCCACGCGTCAGCATTTCTGTGGCTGGGGTTTTTTTTTTTGAAAGGGTGGTGGGGTGTTTGGGGGTTTTGGGGGGTTAATTTAGGTGTTTCATATATTATGTTAGCTAGCTAATTAATAGAGAGAAGTGTCCTCTCTTATGTCCGTGCTTGGTTGACGCTACGTACTATACATACGTATAGAGAGGACTAGACACACGAGCTAGCTAGTAAGCAAACAAAGGAAACAGAAGATCGTCATCAACATATATATGCATACAGAGAGAAGTGATATCGACCACCTCTCCTTCTCCGAGAGATTGGTCGAACGACAAGTTCTCGTATATCTATCCGACACTACCGGGTACATATATACAATAATTATCTCTTACAAATATAATCTCCTATCATACGGACGCATGGTCCACATAGTATTCTCCGTCTTTAGTGATCACGTGGTCAAGGAAGAATGGCGCCAATTTCTCTTGAATTGCTCACAGACGATCTGGTGCTAGGAGTTCATTCCGCATCCGAAAGATCTAATTTGAAGAAGGGGGTCATGGTGGATAATATTGACCGATTTAACTTACCTGTCGAGCATTTGAGTCATGTCCGCATACTCCTTGGGATCTTTACGTTTAGAGTCCAAGACAGTTACTACTCCCTGCTCAAGCTTAATCTCTAAGAGAATATAGTGGAAGCTGCGCACGCATGCATGAACTCATCAATTACATTACTATAACCTTGACTGATATATAAGGGAAACCGAATATGCACAAGACAGTAACACTCACTTGAAGTTGTAAGGAAAGAGTATTATATCTTTGTTTTCATTTACCACCAACGATCGTAGCAAGTTGGCCTCGGTACCTGCGGCACGCAATTTAACCTCAGTTGCATCTATGAGATGTGTGTTAATGAACCCAATATCACCGACTTGTCTTTTCTTCAATTCGACGATCTTCAATCTGCATAATATAGTGAGGATAATTATAAATACATGCAATGAAAGAGCTGAGCTATATAGAGAGACTTAATGACAGAAGTAGTACTACTTACAGACAGTAGCAGGTGACTATTGCTTTATCGAGGGCCAATTGATTGAAAAACTGATAGAACTGCTCATATGGAATAGGCAATTGTTCAATTCCAACGAGGTCATGCTCCGGTTTAACTCTGGCATACAAACTATCCCTCCCCCCAGACTCTCTGCATATTTTCAAGTACCAATCATGCAATCTTCGCATCATCGTTGATAGAGATCTTTCATCTTTGACGAGAGGCTTCCCGTACTCGTATCTTTGTATCCGCACCTCTAAGAAATCATAATGTACATCGTCGGGCAGGTAATCTCCAAGATTGCTATAACCGGGCACCATCCTCGGATCATTAGCGACAATGTCGCTAGACACCTTGAGCGGGGGGCACGATTGGTCTGCTTGTTCGCCGAGCTAGGCAATTTGTTTCCCAGCTCGTCCTTCTGCTAACCTTTGATCACTTCTAGTACTTCCCGACCGCTTCGCTTTGTGAAATGACTTTTCAATAATGCGGTCATACTTGTCTTTCGGCGGACACTTCGCTGGTTTCTTCAGGGCAGCCAGAGTGCGCTTTGCTTTCACCGGATCTATCTTCTCCTCCGGAGGTGGATGTCTCTGTGCTTTCAACCCTTCAAGCCAGTCCTTCACTTCGGCTTTAGCGATATTCGCGTTTTCCTCGTCGGACCTCTCGTATGGTAACTTCTCTAGAGGCATGAGAGAAGGACCGAATCTGTATTGCCTCCTGCCTCTGGCTGTACTGCTAGACGCCGGCAGACCAGACGGAGCGGATGTCTTCTTTCCTTGCTTACGCGGCAAAGGAGAAGGACAACGACGCGCCGGAGCAGCCGGAGTGGCGGCGGGTCTCTTCCGCCCTTGCTGACGAGGCGGAGAATGAGGAGGCTGGCTGCTCGGGCACGCCGGCGCAGGCGGAGAAGGAGGCGGAGTGCCGCCACGCGCCGGAGAAGGAGCCAGAGTGCCCTGATCGTCACTCGCCGGAGGAGGAGGCGGTGGAGGAGGCGGAGTGCCCTGACTCGCCGGAGGAGGAGGAGGAGGCGGAGGCGTCCAGTTCAGAAAGTTGATGAGGTCCTTCCGCCATAGGCATGGAGTCTTCAGAGGAGAACCCAGCTGAGTCTCCCCTTCACCGGTAGGGTGGTCAAGCTGGAGGTCCTCAAATCCCTCCGTTATTTCATCCACCATCACCCTTGCATATCCTTCTGGAATCGGCCTGCAGTGAAAAGTTGTGCCGGGTCCAGTAGGATAAACAGAGCCATCAGCCGCCTTGACCCTCATATTAATCCATTGCGTCATAAGGTGGCAATTTTGAGACTCCGTGATAGCATCCACGGGATAGCTGGCAAGAGCCGTCAAGACATGCTCCGGCTGAAGCAGCTCGGTGGAAGCCACACTGCATCTCCGCTGAGATGGCGGGGTAGCTTCGGGGGAAGCTTCGGCAGTTCTTTTGCTGCGATTTGCTTCTCATTCCTCTATCGCTTGTACCCTAGCGTGCAGCGCCTGCAGTTCGGTCTGCTGCACTTTCTTCTTCCTCTTGTGGCATTTGTAACCGCCTGCGTCCGGAAACCCAGCACTCCACGGAACGGAGCCTTGCGTGCCTCGTGTCCGTGTCTAGGGTGCTCAGGATTCCCGTGGGCCATTGTGAGCTCGTCGTTCTCTCTGTCGGGAACGAACGTCCCTTGCTGCGCTGCTTTGATATAGTGCCGAAGCTTCTTGAGTGGTATTTCCAATTGCTTGTCCGTCCAAATGCACCACCCTGATACAGGGTCCAAGGTTCCGCCAGCCCCAAAGAACCAAGTCCGGCAACGGTCTGTCCAGATCATTGTCTCTGGTTCGATCTCTTTCTGAAGCAGATCATTCTCAGCCTTGGCCCACTTAGGCGGGCTCTAAAGTAGCCAGCTGACCCCGTGCGATGGTGATGCATCTTCTTCGCAACATTTTGCTTGTTTGTCGCCGACATCTTCTTACTCTTTTCCGATGTCTTATAGGCCACAAATGCGGGCCAGTCATCTCTGATCTTCTCATATATGCCCTTGAATTCTGGTGTCTCTTTTTTGGCGACAAACCTATTCAGGCATTTCTTCCACCTCCTGAATAGGTCTCCCATCTTCGTAAGAGCAAAAGACTTGATTAATTGCTCTTTAACTGGCTTCGTCGGATCATCCTCTGGCGGTAGGGTGAAATTTGACTTCAGCTCAGTCCAAAGATCTTCTTTCTGCATATCAGTAACATAAGACACCTGAGGGTCTTCTGCAGCCGGCTTTAACCATTGCTGAATGCTGATCGGGATCTTGTCCCTAACCAGAACCCCGCACTGATTAACAAATGCGTTCTTTGTCCGGATGGGTTCAATCGGTTGGCTGGTGTGTGCGATTTCTGTGATCTGAAACTTTTCATCCAAGCTCAACTTTTTCTTCGGGCCTCGTCTACTTACCGAAGATGTGCTCGATCCGGAGGGCTAGAAAAAAGAACAAAGACGAGAGTTAATTAATATGTGTACATACCAAAACAATGAATGCATCAATTAACTATTCAGCACATGCTTAACTAATATATATACCTGCTGGCCGGACTCGGTTTGGTCACCGGAGCCGTCATCACGGTCTCCTTCTTGCACCGGCATTGGGTCACCAGAGCCGTCCTCACGGTCTACTTCTTCCATGTGCATTGGGTCGCCGAAGCCATCATAATTATAGCCTGCTTCTTCATCCTCTCTTTCCAGCAGCTCATCGCTGTCGTTGAGAAACGACAAGACGGCATCACGTCCGTTTGCGATTATGTCCAGCAACATCGCTTCTTGTGCTTCGTCTCGGGGGGTGTCGTCCATAGTTTCTACAAATATTTACAACATGGCAAATATTATTCAAACATGACAGATGGACATACTAATGGCAAACGTAGAACTAGCTAGCTAATCACGGTAAGGAGTCATTAAGGACAGTATAACCGAGCCTAATCTCTGCCCTCACAGCGATTTGGTTTTTTGGCCGTCCGTTTTTGCGATCTGATCATTTCTGGCCGTCGGATTTTGTGTGCAAAGCGCTTTGTCCCGCAATCTGTGTAATGTGGCCCAGCTGTCCTGTGAGCTGCTACTCCACAGACCGAAACGAAGGCCTCTGGTAGACTGGGCCCGTTTGCGCAGCCCATTTATCTCACCAAGTCGAGAGCGTCGTTGCGGTTGAAAAAAACTCTTCGGTCGACCGAAGCGCTCGATGAAGAAGAGGAGCGGATGCGTGCAACCAGGGGAATAGAGGATAAGGGCGGTGCGCATGGATCGATCCGACGCCGAGCTCCGGAGGGATTCAGCCTTCGCCGAGCGCGCAAGGGGATCATCTGCAGGCGCGGGATGTGGGTACAGCCGACGCGCCCAGAGGATGCAGGCGACGTAGGCGCGCGATGTGGACTCGGCCGATGCGACGCGCGCGAGGGGATTCAGTGGAGGTGCGAGATGCGTGTGAATCGGGTGAAGGTCGATCCCTCTCATTCCTGGTGGCATGCCTCATCTCATCGCTCGGATTTGATCTACTCTTCCCATGTACTCAATTGTGTGATCCAGTGTTGCTCCCCGTGCGGTGGCTGCATGGCGACCCTGTTATTCCTCTAGGTTTTCTCTTTATCTTCCTCTTCTTTATGTCTCTTATGCTCTCGTCAATGATTCAGTGTGGAATGGTTTGGTTCTAGCAATGGGAGAGATGAAGGAATTGAAAATATGCTACAATGAGGGCACGAGGAAGGAAATGGAGAGGTCCACTTCTAAGCATTAGAAGGACACACACAACGGTGTTGCTGCTGATGGTTGAGAGGAGATCAATCACAAGGGGGGCAGGGAAAAATCAGGGTCTGAAACTGAGTTTATTCTTGATATGACTTTTCCGCTTCTCAACTCCAGCTCAATCCCCATCAATCTTCCTCTATTTTTTTGTTTGTTTCTATGCAGGTTAGGTCGATTTACAATTAGGGATAAATCTTCCCAAAGTCTCATATTATAGGGATGCAAAATCATCAGTTACCGTTAAGCTATTAAATTCCTATATTTAGGTGATGGTATTGTCCCGGAGTTCTTTCAGATTTGGCTTCTATCATGTGTAAGATTTTGTCTCGTTCTCAGGGCCGAACCCTGCTCCAGCTGCTTGCTTGTCCACGAGCACACGGCGGACTGGGTGCGCATCGACACAAAGACGTGGACGCGCGACGAGGGTAACATCTAGGAGACAACAATGTTGAGGCGAGAGGCTGGAGGCCACTCACAGCGACACAACATGTCCGTGACGCATGAGGAGGCGCCGAAGGAGGGGCGTGCGTCTACTAAGGAGTTACACTGCAAAAAGCAGTCCCCGAGCACCAGCAAGGTGAGCATGGCCAACGGGATGAGGAGCAGGAGGCATACAATCATGGTGATTTTATTGCTTCGCTTTGCTCTGCTCTGCTCCTTTTTGTCAGTTGATCTTAGCTATGCACTATCTCAGATTTTTCAGTAGCTGGTATGTTAATCCAATTTCTAGGGTCTCAACAAAAATTTCATCTGAACACTCAATCTGTTATTTTGCTATAGTGACAAATCTAATGTGAAAAAACATATATTCAAGTTGTTTTATATACTTTATTGCAAGGTGGGATGGTGCAGATTACCGTACTGAATGCTATGTATTTTTTGTGTTCCTCTAATTTGTAAAGTTACCTATTTAAATTGCTAATTTTGCCAACCACTGTTAGTTGCCATATCCCATTTTAGTCAGTACATGTCATACAAGAATCAAGCAATGTTGTGATCTTACTATGCACTTTAAAGTCCATTAATGAACAACTGAAGCTTATGTACATGGTAACAATAAGGTTGCTTCTCATATTTTTGCTTTTCTCTGATCAAGATGACCGATTGACTTCATTTGTGTAGTTTGAAGTGTTAACTGATGCAAGGTTTGGGACTCGAACAGTTGCAGATCTCTTAATATTTTTTTTCCAATAGGTTAGATATATTTGTCCCTACATATATGATAGTTATATTTTCCAGATAACGGTTGGTTAACTCTGTCTTCATGCTGAAAACAATTAACCGTGGTTTGGGTTTCCGTGAGGGCTGACCTGATATTTTGGTATTCTTGTGCAAAATGTTGACCTGGTTTTAGAATCATGCTTAACGAAGTTTATAATGATGTCATAATTATACCTGCGTGCCATCTAATTTGTTTCACAAACTAAATAGTATTCTTTATTTAACTGTTGCTCGCACATATTTGTAATCTTGACGTTAAAACTCCATTCCAACCTTCAGACATGTTGAATTTATGACCATCTGTCAAGCACTATGTTTCTACCTGTACAGAGATACAAGGAAGTTTATGGAAGCAGAGATAATCGCAATGACCAAGTTATATATTTCCTACGTAATCTTGCTCTGAATTGATGTGTGTATCTATTTAATATTTGCACTGAAATTTGATCGGTGAATTTCAAGGAACACTAAATGTATTTTCTGAAGCTTTTGCACCTCTCCAACATGTTTCGACACCATATATGCATACAGCTTCGAGAGCATTAAAATAGTCGCAATGTTTTATATTTTCCTAGCATCATAGTATTGCAGAACAGTAAAGTATTTTTTTGAAGCCTTTTCAACTCTCCAACATGTCGCAACACCATATATATAGCCGTGAGAGCATGAAAATATTTGCAGTGTTTTATATTTGCCCCAGATCATTAGAATTGCAGATCCATTTAAATGGTCCATTGCACATGAATGTTGAAAATTGTTGTAGGTAACTCATCCGCTCAATCAAGCATTTTATTCGCATTTATTAGAAAAATGCATACATCAGGAACCTGAATCTCCTAGATGAGATATGTTGCAGATCTTATAATTTGTATGTGATGTGACATGGCACTGTAGTTTGCCACTTAAGAAATACGTCAACAACTTCCTTTTATGTTGTTCTTTCATGGAGTTTAGATTTTTTTTAGGCAACATTTCTGTTGTTGATCCAACGGAATATACAGCACTTCGAATATTACATCAATGTTCTGGAAACTCACTTCTATTTGTAGTCTGTTTTTTTTTCTATAACCGAGCTAGGAAGCAGCAATTTGAAAATACCATGTAGCTCTAGCTTAGGACCAAGCCCCGAGGGATTTGATGGACGAATTGCTCCTTGATCTGAACAAAAAGGTCATGAGGCCATGCCGATGTGACTTGAAGTCGTGTGTGAGGATGTACAAGGAAGCCCCGTGGATATTGAAAAAAGCAAGTCATAGCCACGTGCCAATTAATGTGAGATCATTATATCTTTAGTTAATTGTAGCATATGTAAGCATGATGACAAGTTGTATGTAGCATTGGTTTTATGATATAAGAATAAAATTTGTGGTTTACTTTCGATGTGGAAATTATTATTGTGATATTCATCAGAGATGCATACGTGCATTATGTTCTATACTTATAAAGCAATTCAAGTTTGAAACTTAGATTCAACAATTATTCGACATGAAGTGTGTTACACCACTCACAAAAAGCATAGCTTCCATCCAGCGTCTTTGGCCGAGTTAGTCGGTGCTTTTATGTTTCATCAATTCCTGAAGTTATATAACTCGTGTGGTTTCTTTCAAGTTAATGTCATTACTCCATTAAGTGAAGGTTTGCTGTTGCTCCTTAATTAAGGCTATTAGTACTTAGAAGTGTTTTCAAGTGCATTCGTAGTATTCCATTGATGGGATAAGTTAAAGAAACATGCTACATTATCATTTGAAAGTAGCCATAAGATGCAAATTGACATGTACATACATTGTATACATGAAACTAAAATCTGAATAACATGTCTAGCTTAGTATTTTCCCTATTTTTGGATATACTTACTACTGGTCGTTTCGAAACAAAAGAAAACTTCTGTGAAACAACTTTTTTGAGACTATTCTAGCATTTTCAACAATTTATGTTTCAATTATGTTTACCTTTTGTCACCTTGTATTTATGGAAATACCTATCAACCTACTGCCAAAATAGACGGGTGCGGCAACGCGCGCCTTTGATGATCTAGTATATATTAATTTGTGGCCTCGACGCTGCTTCTCTAGGGTTTCGGGTGGCCTCGACAACGCTTCAAGGGTTAGGGGTGGCCTCGACAGCGCTTCAAGGAGGGGGTAATATCGACAACGACGAGATCCATACACGGGAAAATAATGTTATCGGGGAGGGGGTATATCGACGACGACAGACCCCCACCCACGTGTTGAAGTTATCGGGAGGGGGTATATCGACCCCCCTGTGTTGAAGTTATCTGGAGGGGGTATATCGACCCCCTCCCCCCACGTGTTGAAGTTATCGGGAGTTTATATCGACACGACATACGTACATGGGAAAATAAAATTATCGGGGAGGGGGTATATCGGCAACCCCCCCTCATGTTGAATTTATCGGGAGGGGTATATCGACGACGACAGACCCGATAAAACATAAGAAAACGAAGAAGAAATAAAAAGAGGAGAAGAAGAAAGGAATGGCGAGAGGAGAAGATCAAAGAAAAAAAAAAGAGGAGAAGAAGAAAGGAAAAGAGGAGAAGAAGAGAAAATAGAATATATTCTATTTTCTCTTCTTCTCCTCTTCTTTTTCTTCTTTTTTCTTCTTCTTATTTATCTCTCCTCTTCTTCCTCTCTTTTCTCCCCCCCCCAACACGAGAACATTTTAACTTGGTAAATTTATCGAGGAGGGGGTATATCGACCCCCCTCATGTCGAAGTTATCCGGGAGGGGGTATATCGACCCCCCCCCCTCATCTCCCAGTTTCTCGCTTATTTTCCTTCTTCCTCGACTACCCTAACCCTAAACAGTACAACTAACGACAACGAAAAAAACGTATCTATCAACAATAAAAAAACATCATATGATATATGAACAAAAATAATCAACAAAAAAATTCATATGATCATCTATTAAAAAAATCATATATACATCAACATATATGCAAAAAAACATATACATCAATACATTAACATATATACATCCATATATTAACATATATACATCAACATATATGCAAAAAAACATATACATCAATACATTAACATATATACATCCATACATTAACATATATACATCAACATATATGCAAAAAAACATCATATATATATATATATATATATATATATATATATATATATACAGAAAAAAACATGCATATATGCGGTGGGGCCACGCGGCCACGTCCACGGCAGCGGCGGCCACATCCACGACGACGGCGGGGGCAGGGCAGGGGCGCGGGGGCTCACTAGGGGCGGCGACGGCGAGGAGGGGGTCGACGCGGGGAGGCGACAGCGAGGAGGGGGCCGGCGCGGGGAGGCGATGGCGCCGAGGAGCGGGCAGCGATGGGGCGGCGCGGGGCGACGACGATGGGCCGGCGAAGACGGGGCTGCGCGGCGACGACGACGGGGCTGGGCGCGACGATGGCGAGGAGGAGCAGCCTGGCGGCGTCGATTTGCTCGGCGTCGTCGGGGGCAACTGAAGAAGATGAAATCTGAAAAACGCTAAGTGTTGGTTTATATAGCAAAGCCATTGGTCCTGGTGCGTGGCACCAACCGGGACTAAAGGGGGGCATTGGTCCTGGTTGGTGCCACGAACCGGGACCAATACCCCCCCTTTAGTCCCGGTTGGTGCCACCAACCGGGACCAAAGGTCTTGTGCTGCCCCGCGGCCAAAATCTTTAGTCCACCTCGCTAGTTGACAGGGGCTCGCAATGGTTTATAAGCCCCACTGCATCTGCCCTCTCGAGCGCCTCTCAACTGCAGGCTTTTGGGCCTAACCTTGCTCTATGTGCCTGTGTGCCTACTAGGCCTCCCACGGGCCTGAATCCTGGCCCATGGTAGGGTTTCTAGTCGTATTCAGGCCGTGGGGGCCCAGTAGGTGGCACTTTTTTTGTTGATTTATTTATTTTATTTTGTTTCTACTTACAACAAAATACTTATTGTTGCTGTTTTTTTCAAGTTTTTTTGATTTGTTTTCTTCATTATTTATTTTCTTTTGTTTTTTGCTTTATTTTTTAATTCCGTTTGCTTTTAGTTTTAGAAAAATTATAATCTTTCTGTTAGTGCCATTAGTTTTCAAATATGAAAACACTTTTTTTGTTTTCTTTGTTGCTTTATTTATTTTATTTTGTTTCTACTTACAACAAAATACTTATTGTTGCTATTTTTTTAAGTTTTTTTGTTTTGTTTTCTGCATTTTTTTTGCTTTATTTTTTAATTCTTTTTGCTTTTAGTATTAGAAAAATTATAAACTTTCTGTTAGTGCCATTAGTTTTCAAATTTAAATAGTTAAAATTTGAATTTTTAAAAATTTGTGTGAATCACAAGTTTGTGATTAACTTTACTAAAAAAATGAACATAGATGCGCCTATAGAGAGAATTCAACCTAAATTCATAATCAATTTCTATGAATTTCGGAGAAATTCATTATGAATTTAGGTCAAAATCCCTGTATAGGGGCTTCTATTTTTACTTTGAGAGGAGCTCAACAAGGCAGAGATGGATGGGCTTATAAACCGGTGTGGGCGCCCTTCGGTTGGCGAGGTGGGACTAAACTCTAAGCGCAACAGGACCAACCCTTTAGTCCTGGTTTATGGCACAAACCGGGACTAATGGTCATGGGCGAGGGGCGAGCCCTATTTTTTTCCAGATTTTTTGTTTTGTTTTCTGCATTATTTATTTTCTTTTGTTTTTTGCTTTATTTTTTAATTATAAACTTTCTGTTAGTGCCATTAGTTTTCAAATTTGAATAGTTAAAATTTGAATTCTTTGAAATTTGTGTGAATCACAAGTTTGTGGTTAACTTTACTAAAAAATGAACATAGATGCACCTATAAAGAAAATTCGACCTAAATTCATAGTTTTCAAATGAACTCCAAAAAAGTTGGCATAGCATGTGCATGTACAAAACGGACAATGGTATCATACTCGTCTGTTACAAAGTTGGCATGGTATCATCATAATAGTTGCGGAAAAAATTCTTCACTTTTTCTTCGCTTGTGTCATTTGCTTATTGCGCCGTAACCATGGATAATCTTCATCGTTTATCAGGATGCTTGAGTCAGCCTTGACTTTGAAGGGAGGAATTTCATGAAACTTTTGAAAATCTTCAGATATGCCTATCTTGCCCTCCACTCCTAGGATGTCCCTTTTTCCTGAAAGAACTATGTGGCGCTTTGGCTCATCGTATGATGTATTCGCTTTCTTATCTTTTCTTTTTCTCGGTCTGGTAGACATGTCCTTCACATAGATAACCTGTGCCACATCATTGGCTAGGACGAACGGTTCGTCAGTGTACCCAAGATTTTCCAGATCCACTGTTGTCATTCCGTACTATGGGTCTACCTGTACCCCGCCTCCTGACAGATTGACCCATTTGCACTTAAAGAAAGGGACCTTAAAATCATGGTCGTAGTCAAGTTCCCATATGTCCACTATGTAACCATAATATGTGTCCTTTCCTCTCTCGGTTGTTGCATCAAAGCGGACACCGCTGTTTTGGTTGGTGCTCTTTTGATCTTGGACAATCGTGTAAATTGTATTCCCATTTATCTCGTATCCTTTGTAAATCAATACAGTCAAAGATGGTCCCCTGGACAACAAGTACAGCTCATCACAAACAGTGTTGTCACCTCTGAGACGTGTTTCCAACCAACTGCTCAAAGTCCTGATGCGTTCACATGTAATCCAGTCATCGCACTGCTCCGGGTGTTTGGGGCGCAGACTGTTCTTGTGTTCATCGACATACGGGGTCACCAAGGTAGAGTTCTATAGAACTGTGTAGTGTGCTTGAGACCAAGAATATCCATACCTGCATATTATTGAGTCCCTTCCAAGCGTGCCTTTTCTAGTCAGTCTCCCCTCATACCGTGATTTAGGGAGACCTATCTTATTAAGGCCAAGAATGAAGTCAACACAAAACCATATGACATCCTCTGTTTGATGGCCCATGGAGATGCTTCCTTCTGGCCTAGCGTGGTTATGGACATATTTCTTTAGGACTCCCATGAACCTCTCAAAGGGGAACATATTGTGTAGAAATACGGGCTCCAGAATGACAATCTCGTTGACTAGATGAACTAGGACGTGCGTCGTGATATTGAAGAAGGATGGTGGGAACACCAGCTCGAAACTGACAAGACATTGCGCCACATCACTCCTTAGCCTTGGTACGATTTCTAGATCGATCACCTTCTAAGAGATTGCATTGAGGAATGCACATAGCTTCATAATGGCTAATCGGATGTTTTTCGGTAGAAGCCCCCTCAATGCAACCGGAAGCAGTTGCGTCATAATCACGTGGCAGTCATGAGACTTTAGGTTCTGGAACTTTTTCTCTGGCATATTTATTATTCCCTTTATATTCGACGAGAAGCCAGTCGGGACCTTCATACTAAGCAGGCTTCAAAGAAGATTTCTTTCTCTTCTTTCGTAAGAGCGTAGCTGGCAGGACCTTCATACTGCTTCGGAGGCATGCCGTCTTTTTCGTGCAAACGTTGCAGGTCCCCCCGTGCCTCAGGTGTATCTTTTGTCTTTCCATACACGCCCAAGAAGCCTAGCAGGTTCACGCAAAGGTTCTTCGTCACATGCATCATGTCAATTGAAGAGCGGACCTCTACGTCTTTCTAGTAGGGTAGTGTAACACCCCAAATTTTTGGGTTTGGTTTTTCTTCCAAAACTTTTGGTCTTTTGGAAGGGGTTTTCTGATCTTCTCTTGAAACCCCTTTTAAAATCTCTTCTGGCCAAAGTTTGTGTGTTTTTATCAAGCTTGGTTTTTGGTCTTGAAAGATTCTTCTGGTGTTAACTCAACACAAGTCTTTTGCTTAGAGATTTGGTTGATTCTCCTCCTTTTTGATTTAAACTCCATAGGTTTAACCTTGGGCTTATCTTCCTCTCCATCCTCCATCTTGCCATGACCCCAATAGAAATATTTCTCTCCAAGACCCCCTCCTCACCTTAAGACAAGTCTCTCACCAATTCCAGTAAGTTTTGACCTTATTGGAATTTTCCCTCTATTAATTTTACTCCAAAAACTATTTCTGTCTTTTATAGTGGACCTTGGTGATTTACAAAGGAACCACCATATCCATCTTGTTGTTTGTTTCCAAACTAACTTCCCTAGTTAGTCCTTAGTACCCACAACCTAGATCCATCTTGTTTCACTGGTCCACAGTTCAAAATTTTCAAATTTCATCTGCTGCAAGTTTGGACCAGATTTGCAAAATTTGGTCAAATTCATATTTATCTTTTCCAAAAATTCTGTGAAAATCCAGGCAGCCTCTAGATGCATCAAGAGGCCACTCCACCAAATATCAGCCCCAGAAACATTTCCCACATGCCAGAATCATTTCATCGAACACCTGGCATGCACTGTGCTGTCAGGTTCAGAAACTGCTAACTGAAGATTCACTGTCGACAGTGCAGTTCGTCAGTTCGTCAGAGCCGCAGCGACAATCTCGCCAGTGCCTGCCTTGGATCGACGCACACTGCACCCCCTGCTTATCCAACGCGCCGCACGCTTGCTTGGCCGCTTCTGGGCATCGGTGGAGCCCTGGCCCGACCACGCCGGGGACTTCCATGGCAACAGAACCGCCCGTGGTGGCTGGCAGAGAGCATCCTGCAGCTCGACCCCGTTTGGCGCCGCCCAAGTCACCCCAGTGCTCCGCGTGGCCTTCTCCACTGCCAGCACACGCCTGCAACACCGTCGCCGTGGCTTGGCGCGCGCAGAGCGCGTTCTCTGCCGCCGACGTGCCGCACGGCCGTTCCGTCGAGGGCAGCACGTAATCATCCCTCCCCTGCTGAGTTAGGCACGGGAATGGAACCAGTACACCTCCTAGTCGATGCTCAAGCCCCTAAACCCACCGTCCAGCCACTGCATCGCCGTAATCGCTCGCCGGACTTATCCCGTTCACGGCAACCGCCTTAGGCCGGCTATATAAAGCACCCCCGAGCTCGTTCTCAAGCCCGCACACCTCCACCATCTCCCTAGACCGCGCCCAGCCTCTGGAACAGCCTCGAGGGGCCCTTCTTCTCCAACTCCAGCCAACTCCTTCCGCCTCGGGCTCCAGCAGTGTTCTCTCCGATGAGGACTCCTCCGCCGCCCTGGAATCGAGCGTAGCACCCTGGCACCTACCTAAACCTAACCCCCACTCCAATTTGACCCCAGAGATCCTCTCCGACGAGGCCCACGATCACCCGAGCCGCCGTCCGCCGGAGATAGGGTCGCCATCGACGTGGGGCTCGCCGACGCTCAGCTCCACCACCAATCGTCGCGGAAGGTCACCAAGAAGTTGTACGTACTACTCCCCTCCCGTAACTCGCCGTGGATCGGCGTCGGCGACCACCGCAGCATCTGGCGCCGGCGCGACTTTGTCCCAGAGTTCAAACCCGACAAATGGGACCCCTCGTCAGTCTCTGATGTCTCTCCGAACCGTTTAGCTGGAAAGCGCCTTCGAGCGAAGTACGTTTCCTTCTTCGGTTAGCGTACCGCGTATCGGTTCACCTTTCTGTTTTCTATTCTAGCCCCTGGAATTTTTCTATTTCATTACAGATGAATCCCTGGACAGAAACTCTAATATCTTTTTAACTAAAGATGATTTTGAGTTGATTCTTTTTCTGTCCTCTTTAGTTTTCTGTCTAGTTTTTTGTCATATTTATCTGAAAAAATTTGGAACAACTTTATTTGCACATGCAGTATTTATGTTAGTATACGTTTGTTTGAATACGTAGATACCGAAGGACGTGACGGAGCCGCGAACCTCACCGAGTTAGACTCCAACTACTCCGAACCAGGCAAGCATGTTTGAACCTTTGATATGATGGATGTGTTGCTTGTTTGCTCGAGTAGTTCTTCTCATAAGCATGGGCATATAAGCATTTGTGTATGGTTATATTGCATGCAAGCAAGCTTCGGGTGAGCCTCGAATGATAGTGTTTGAACCACCTCAATCATGTGGTGACATGATGGGTGGTATACTGGTATTGTTGGAGCATGCCAGTAGTTGGTTAACTTAGTATCAACGGGGATCAGGTCGTGAACCCGTTCATCTCCATTTTGGTACTATCATAGGCCGTCTGTTAAGATTACGGTCTAGTCAGTTGTAAACCACTTTCCGAGTACACACCAATTAGAGGGGCCAGGATGAGGGTTCCATGGCCCTGGATTAAAGCCCGTCATCCGGTCAGGGGGCATGGGTGTTTCCGGTTGGGACTGAGAGGGGGGCACCCCTTAGAGCGCGCATATATAAATTTGATCCCATGCTATTCGAGGTTGTAGCCTCCACGTCTTAAAGTTTTTCGTGAACGTTGTCACGGGTGATTAAGGACAGCAGGATGTGAAATGGGTGTGTACTGGTCAGTTAGGTTTCTGCTAAAACACCGTAGACGGAACTAGTCCCTATGGCTAGTAGAATCCGTTGGCTGTGGTGTAATAGTACAAGCTCTGCAGAGTCAAATCCTTCTAGTAGCCATGTTTATGGCTTAGGGTCATTCTTTGTGTCAACCCGGTGACCGTCCTTGC
This sequence comes from Secale cereale, assembly GCA_902687465.1. Taxonomy (NCBI): domain Eukaryota; kingdom Viridiplantae; phylum Streptophyta; class Magnoliopsida; order Poales; family Poaceae; genus Secale; species Secale cereale. The sequence continues at coordinate 225,590,434 of LR738711.1, forward strand.
TAAATTCTTGATAGTAAAAAGAGTAGTGATTTATGTCAAGTTTATTTGGTACATGAACTCACCCATTACCTCTGTACTGATTTATTTGCTGAAGTATTTCACCGTTCAATTATTGTTATTTATAAGCCCTTTATGTGATGTCGCTCAGACGTCCGACTGTGGCATTATGATTATTTATAAGCCCTTTATGTGATGTCGCTCAGACGTCCGACTATGGCATTATGATTATTTATAAGCACTTTATGTGATGTCGCTCAGACGTTCGAATGTGGCATTATTGTTATTTATAAGCCCTTTATGTGATGTCGCTCAGACGTCCGACTGTGGCATTATTATTATTTATAAGCCCT
>LR738711.1:225590892-225609683 GCA_902687465.1 Secale cereale
TGTCGCTCAGACGTCCGACTGTGGCATTCTTGTTATTTTATTTCCGTTATAAGCCCTTTATGTGATGTCGCTCAGACGTCCGACTGTGGCATTCTTGTCATTTAATTCCTTTTTAAGCCATGTATGTGATGTCGCTCAGACGTCCGACTGAGGCATTCTTGTTATTTATTTTCACTATAAGCCCTTTATGTGGTGTCGTTCAGACGCCCGACTGTGGCATGTTTTCATTTTATTTATTACTCACGAGGCGTCACTCAGACACTCGTTGGGTCCTTCAATTTATTTACTTACAGAACATGAATATATTTATCAGGTTGCATTTTGCTAGAATACTCGCATGCATCATGTTGGCATTTATTATATCTGAAGTCCGAACTGTCTTGTGAGTACATTCAAAGTACTCACCTGGCTTGTTGATTTGGCCAGATGTGGACGAAAGCGATCTCATGGATGAAGAGTTCGATAGCGAGTCCGACGTCCAGTGGAGTCCCTGTCAGTCTCTTGCGATCCTGGAGTTGATCACTATTATATAACCGCTTCCGCCTACCACCAAATAATTTCATCGAGTCACACTCCGACACTCGATGAACTGTATTATATGGGAGTCACGTCACCCACTTCGTTGTGACATACCCACCACCCTTTTTATTACGAGTTAGTAGTATGCCACCCTGCCATTGTGTCATATCCGCCGTTATGTACTATATTGGCGTACTTGTAATAAATTGTTGAGCCACCTCAGCTCAACCTTGTTTAATTATTTAGTATCCTGGAGTTTTGTATCGAGGAATTGTCCATCAGCAAGAAGTATTCTTCCTTGCTGGTTTAATAAAAAGGTCGGTCTTTCGGTAATTATTTTACTAAAGGGTCGGTCCTGAGAACCTTGGTATCAGAGCCAGGCTGACTGTAGGAAGCCACTAGGTGCACTCGCTAATCGGTTATTAGCGAATAATTGCTATTCAGCATTTTTACATCTGTAGCAATTTTCTGTTGGTCATCATAAATTTATGACTTGACTATACGGAATTTTTGTCTACTTTTGTAAATGGCCAGCAACGACTGTGATGCACAAGTGTTCGCCAACATTCCTGAGGGGTTTGTCAAGCTCGTCTTTTCCATCACCAAAGTCGCGATTGGGCCATCAACCCGTCCAGAGTTTACACTCTACCGTCACAAGCTCAACAACAGTGTGTCAATGCACCAGGCCGTGGTGCATTTCAAGGGAGGGCGTTCTGAAGCGCGCCGCCTCCGATTTGTGGGCAGAGCCATGCCTACAGAGAGGCATGCCTTGCAAATGGCTGCCCGTGAGGCGATAGCTCGTCTCTGGGACATCCTTCAATCAATGAAGACTCGGCGCTACCGTTACCTCCCATGCCATGTGCCCTACACTTGCCACTATGCATTTGCTTGCGCAAATGGGGAGAGTGATGAAGCCATTGAATCAATGGTTGAATACCTCAAGGCACTTGAGGTAGCCTTTAATAATCTTGTGGACGACTTGGTGGCTACTCATATGGGATTGGTCCAGAGTGGCTCCGCCAACAGGAGGGAGCTACTCCATACTGCGCCACCAATGACATTTGTCTCGTCCGCCGCATCCTATGCACCTTCCATCTTAGCCACCGCTCGCCGTCTGCCTACCACTGTGGAGTTTGACCAGGTCATTGCTCCTACCCTAGTCAGAGCTGCACCGCCTGCCGCACCTACATCAACACCTCGTACCCATACTCCGCGTCTGGAGCCTATTAGTGTGGAGGAAGTTGAGTCTCCAGCACCACTGGGCCTTACCCTCGGCAGGCCGAGGGAAATCTTCAACATCTCCGACTAGTGCGCTATTCCGCGACGCACTGTGCTCGCTTGTATTATGTGTGTGATATGTAAAATAGGTTGATGGGTGTAGTCTGTTTGCGCATCATGTAGGATCTTGGAGAAGTGCACTAGCATAAATAACATGTCAGGATTGCGTACGCACATCCTGAGTGGCGTATGTATAATTAGAACCCACGTGTAAGATATGTACTAAGCGTTCCTTCTCCGTGCTCTATCCAGCAGTTTATTTTAAAAATCTCTTTGGAGCTCGTGTTTTGTTGCTTTTGAAAACCTTGGTTGATTTTTGCTGCTCGGTTCTTCTCATGAGTTCTGCAATAATACTCTAGAGTAAGACATGACTCGTCCCTGGACGTGTTCCATGCCAAGTCCGCCGGAGGAAAATTACGGCACGCAGACAGACAACAATTTCACACAGGGGCAGTCAAGTCAGCAGGGCAGCGAAAGAGCATTTTCTCAAGTGTGCCGTCTTTACGAGCAAAGTCAGCAACAGCACCAGGTAATGATGAACCATGTCATTAACATGGCAAATCACCGTGAGCCATACCAGCAGCACTCAAAATTATCTGAATTCCAGAAGACACGTCCAACAACGTTTTCACACACAGACAAACCTCTTGAGGCCGATGATTGGCTCCGAGATATTGAAAGGAAATTAATTGTGGCACAATGCTCAGATCGTGAAAAGGTACTTTACGCACCACATTATCTTGCTGGAGCAGCTGCGTCGTGGTGGGAAAATTTTCTGCTTATGCACCCCAACATAAATGATATCACCTGTGAAGATTTCAAGGAAGGCTTTCGTGGAGCACACATCCCTAAGAGCATTATGAAGATCAAGAAAAGAGAATTTGATGACCTCAAGCAAAGGGGCATGACAGTACCTAAGTACAACAGTCAGTTTACGCAATTATCCCGTTATGCCAACGAAGAGCATATGACCGAAAATAAGAAGACGGAAAAATTCCTAGACGGACTGACACCAGCACTAAAATGCCAGTTAGTTGTACACACTTTTCCAGATTTCAAGACACTGGTGGACAAAACTATTACGTTGGAGAATGAATGTCGCAGTCTGGAAGACATTCGCAAGAGAAAAAGGGATCAGACCAACCACCCTCGCAACAACAGGAATAAGGTAAACTTCCAGAAAAATGGGGCGAACAAACCCATGACAAATGACACACGCCCAAACAAGAATTTTCATGCAAGGGACTAGGATTTCACCTATGGCCCAGGTGTTACCTGCTATGCATGTGGAGAAGAGGGACACTATGCTAAACAGTGCCCAAAGCCAAGAAACTCAGCACCAAAGGCTAACAGCAATGGAAACAATTCCGCGCCCAAGCGTAACAACTTCAACCCCAATAACAACCACAAGAAAGGCCACCTGAACCATGTGACCAAGGAGTAAGCACAGGATGCCCCGGATATCGTACTCGGTACGTTCCCTGTCAACACAATACCTGCCACGGTTTTGTTTGATTCTGGAGCTTCTCATTCATTCATTTCGAAGAGTTTTGCTTTGCAACACGGTTTTTCAATACTTCCCTTGGGAAAATCAATGACCATCAAGTCCCCCGGAAGTAAGCATCAGAATTACTGCCAAGGTTTGACAATTGAAATTGAAGGGTTACAGTTTCACGCAAACCTCATCGTGATGGAAAACAAGGGAATGGATGTTATCCTGGATATGGACTGGCTAACAACCAATAAAGGATTTATCGACTGCTTCAACCGGACTGTGATTCTTACTCATCATCACGGAAAGACAATAAGAGTCGCAGCTCAAGAAAGGCCAGTATCGCGGCAACCAAAATTAAACAAGGTGGACACTTCTGAGTTAAGCAAAGTTCAAGTTGTATGTGAATTTCCGGACGTATTTCCCGAAGAATTACTGGGCATGCCACCAGACAGAGAAATAGAATTCATCATTGAGCTAGCGCCTGGAACCACCCCCATATACAAAAAGCCGTACATAATGGCACCATCCGAGTTGGTTGAACTAAAGAAACAAATCAAGGAATTGCTGGACAAAGGATTTATACGAGCCAGCTCCTCACCTTGGGGTTCGCCGGTATTATTTGCCAAAAAGAAGGATGGGACTATGAGTTTGTGTATAGACTACCGAGCGCTCAACATGGTCACAATCAAGAACAAATATCAGATGCCATGGATAAATGATTTATTTGACCAGCTCGCGCAAGCCAAAGTTTTCTCAAAAGTTGACTTGAGGTCAGGTTATCATCAATTGAAAGTACAAACAGAAGATATCCCGAAAACAGCATTCACCTCTAGATACGGACTTTATGAATTTATAGTAATGCCGTTTGGACTGACCAACGCCCCCGCATATTTCGTCCACCTCATGAACAGAGTATTTATGAAATTCATGGACAATATTGTGGTGGTATTTATTGATGATATCTTGGTATATTCAAAGACACCGGAAGAACATGCTGAACACCTCCGCATTGTACTGGGAGAATTAAGGAAACACACCCTCTACGCCAAATTCAGCAAATGTGAATTTTGGTTGAGGCAAGTGGGTTTCCTAGGACACGTATTGACGCAAGAAAGTGTTGCTGTGGACCCAGATAAAGTCAAGGTTGTACTTGGTTGGAAGTCACCAGCCAGCGTAACGGATATACGAAGTTTCCTCGGTATGGCCGGATACTACAGAAGGTTTATTGATGGATTTTCCACCATAGCCAAACCAATGACACAGTTACTCAAGAAGGATAAGAAATTCGTATGGACCGAAGCATGTGAGAAAAGCTTCCAAGAACTCAAAAAGAAGTTAACAATAGCCCCAGTATTGATCATACCAGACATACACAAGAGTTTTGAAGTATATTGTGACGCGTCCCGAAAAGGCCTCGGATGCGTACTAATGCAAGAAGGCAAAGTAGTCGCCTACGCTTCACGGCAACTTCGAAAACATGAAGAAAATTACCCTACTCACGATTTGGAGTTAGCAGCAGTCATTCATGCACTCAAGGAGTGGAGGCACTTTTTGCTTGGGAATCACTGTGAAATATATACGGACCATAAGAGCCTCAGATATATTATCACGCAGCCATAACTCAATTTACGACAACGACGCTGGCTGGAACTGGTAAAAGATTATGGCGTTGGTATCCACTATCACACAGGAAAAGAAAACGTGGTAGCAGATGCTCTCAGCCGTTACCCCAGCCCGAACAACGGCAGCCTACAGAACCTAAGACCCGAATTTCAGCAAGAATTCGCCAGACTCAACCTAATGATGGTCACTGAAGGCGAAGTGTCAAACCTGGAAATACGGCCTGCACTAATAGAACAAATAAAGAAGGCTTAGCATGGACACCCCAGCATCGAAGGGATAAAAAGAAAAGTAAGTCAGGGCAAGGCCTCATAATTCACCATAGATAGTGAGGGAATATTATGGTTCGGAGACAAACTTTGCGTACCAAATAGCAACGACCTTAAATAGCAAATTCTAGTAGAAAGTCACACTGCTCCATACTCAATCCACCCTAGAGGGAAAAAATGTACAAGGACATTCAGGAAAAAAATTGGTGGCACGGCATGAAAAGGGATATAGCCACATTTATTGCATGCTGCGATTCATGTCAACGCATTAAAGCCGAGCACCAAAAACCCGCAGGACTCCTACAACCAAACAAGATACCAGAATGGAAATGGGACGATATTGGAATGGATTTTATTGTTGGACTACCACGGTCACCACACGGTAATGATGCCATATGGCTCATCATAGATAAACTAACCAAGGTAGCACACTTCATACCAGTCAAGACAACCCACACCACCCAAAAGCTTGCCAAGCTTTACCTCGCCCGTATAGTATGCCGACATAGGGTTCCAAAGACTATAATATCCGACACAGGCACTCAGTTCGTCTCCAAATTTTGGGACCAACTGCAACAAGCCCTTGGGACTCAACTAACGTTCAGTACGGCTTATCACCCCCAGACTGGAGGACAAACGGAACGAGTAAACCAAATACTTGAAAACATGCTAAGGGCATGTGTCCTCACATATGGGACCAGTTGGGAAACAAGCTTACCATATGCCGAGTTTGCATACAACAATAGTTACCAAGCCAGCCTGCAGATGCCACCATTCGAAGCCTTGTACGGACGAAGATGCCATACTCCATTAAACTGGTCAGAAACAGGGGACAGTCATATATTCGGCCCAGATATGTTAAAAGAAGCTGAGGAAAGAGTAAAAATAATACGGGATCGACTCAAAACAGCCCAGAGCCGACAAAAGAGCTATTACGATCAAAAGCATCGGGAAATAAGTTTTGAGCCCGGTGAAAACGTATACCTACATGTATCACCTATGAGAGGGCTACAACGATTCAAGGTCAAAGGGAAACTAGAACCACGGTTCATCGGACCCTTTCGTATAATTGCACGAAGAGGCACAGTAGCTTACCAGCTGGACCTTCCCAAGGCACTGTCAGACGTCCACGATGTGTTCCACGTCTCGCAACCACGGAAGTATGTAAGCAACCCAGAGAAACATGTGTCACATGAAAACCTTGACGTGCAACCAGATCTCACCTACCGGGAACACCCAGTAAAAATTGTAGAGGAGTCTGAAAGGAGAACCCGTTAGAAGACTATTAAATTTCTCATGGTTCAGTGGAGTAATCATACAGAGGATGAGGCAACATGGGAAAGGGAGGATTTCTTTCGGACAAACACCCATGCCTATTTGAGGATCAGCGAAATCTCGGGGACGAGATTTTTCTTAAGGGGGTAGGTGTTGTAACACCCCAAATTTTTGGGTTTGATTTTTCTTCCAAAACTTTTGGTCTTTTGGAAGGGGTTGTTTGATCTTCTCTGGAAACCCCTTTTAAAATATCTTCTAGGCAAAGTTTTTGTGTTTTTCTCAAGCTTGGTTTTTGGTCTTGAAAGATTCTTCTGGTGTTAACTCAACACAAGTCTTTTGCGTAGAGATTTGGTTGATTCTCCTCCTTTTTGATTTAAACTCCATAGGTTTAATCTTGGGCTTATCTTCCTCTCCATCCTCCATCTTGCCATGACCCCAACAGAAATATTTCTCTCCAAGACCCCCTCCACACCTTAAGACAAGTCTCTCACCAATTCCAGTAAGTTTTGACCTTAGTGGAATTTTCCCTCTATTTATTTTACACCAAAAACTATTTGTCTTTTATAGTGGACCTTGGTGATTTACAAACGAACCACCATATCCATCTTGTTGTTTGTTTCCAAACTAACTTCCTTAGTTAGTCCTTAGTACCCACAACCTAGATCCATCTTGTTTCACTGGTCCATAGTTCAAAATTTTCAAATTTCACCTACTGCAAGTTTGGACCAGATTTGCAAAATTTGGTGAAATTCATATTTATCTTCTTCCAAAAATTCTGTGAAAATTCAGGCAGCCTCTAGATGCATCAAGAGGCCACTCCACCAAATATCAGTCCCAGAAACATTTCCCACATGCCAGAATCATTTCATCGAACACCTGGCATGCACTGTGCTGTCAGGTTCAGAAACTGCTAACTGAAGATTCACTGTCGACAATGCAGTTCGTCAGTTCGTTAGAGTCGCCGCGACAATCTCGCCAGTGCCTGCCTTGTATCGACGCACACTGCACCCCTTGCTTATCCAACGCGCCGCACGTTTGCTTGGCCGCTTCTGGGCGCCGATGGCGCCCTGGCCCGACCACGCCGGCGACTTCCACGGCAACAGAACCGCCCCTGGCGGCTGGCAGAGAGCATCCCGCAACTCAACGCCGTTTGGCGCCGCCCAAGTCACCCCAGCGCTCCGCGTGGCCTTCTCCACTGCCAGCGCACGCCTGCAGCACCGTCGCCGTGGCCTGGCGCGCGCAGAGCGCGTTCTCTGCCGCCGACATGCCGCACGACCGTTCTGTCGAGGGCAGCACATAATCATCCCTCCCCTACTGAGTTAGGCACGGGAATGGAACCAGTACACCTCCTAGTCGATGCTCAAGCCCCTAAACCCACCGTTGATACGTCCAAAACGTATCTATAATTTCTGCTTGCTCCATGCCTCTTTTGGGTGATATTCCTATGATATTTATACACTTCCATACACTTTTGATCATATTTGGACTAACCTATTAACTCAGTGCACCCCAGTGCCAGTTTCTGTTTTCTGCTGTTTTTGTATTTCAGGTTTTCCCATTACGAGAACTGCCAGAAAAATCCCGGAAAATTATATAAAAAATCAGCGTTCCAGAAGCTTCCCAGCAGCCAAAGTACAGCCGGAGGGGGGCCACCAGGGCTCCAGGCGCCCTGGTGGCGCGCCCCCCCTGGCCGCGCCGGGGGGCGCCTGGGCCCCCCGGGCCTCCGCTGATGCCCCCCTTTGGCATATATTTATATCGTGTCCCGAAACCCTCGAGACGGGAACCCTTTTTCGCGATCTCATCTCTGTTCCGCCGCCGGCGCGCTTCCAAGATCGGGAGCACCAGGAGAACTCTTCCCGGCACCCTGCCGGAGGGGAGGATCACCACCGGGAGCTTCTCCACCACCATGGACGCCTCCCGGATGAGTTGTGAGTAGTCTCCCTTGGACCATGGGTCCATGACCAGTAGCTATGTGATGTTCTCCTCCCGTTCTTGTGCTTCACTAATTAGTCCTCGTGAGCTGCCCTACATGATCGAGGCACATATGTAATCCTTATGCTGTTTCTATGATGAGTTTGCTGGGATCCGATGGATTGTGAGATTATGTTCAGATTGTGTTTGAGTAATATATTTGATCTACCTCTTTTATATTTATGTTCGTAAGTAATTCTTGCATGTTCTCCGTTGTTATTTATTGCTTTGGCCAAGTAGTAGGTAGTGACTCCAAGAGGGAACGTTATGCTTGATTGTGGGTTCATGCCCCTCGATGACTAGCTTGAGTGACAGAAACATGAGTCTAGGGGATGTGCTGTTGCCACAAGGGGGAAACAACGGTGCTTGTGCCCGCGGGTGCCAGGATTGTTTACTTTACGCAAAGTTCTTTTAATGCAGTTGTCTGTTGCTTTGAGTTTACACTATGGGTGGGACTCGCAACTTAATACCAGCGAGATGTTCTGGATAGATATCTCAAGGTGGATGATTAGTAGTAGATGCAGATGGATTTTGGTCTACTTGCCTTGGCGTACCGCCCATGCTTTGAACCTCTACCTTTCTTGTAACATAGTTAGCATTGGTTTGCGCACATAATTCTGTCAATTGCCCAGCTGTAATTCGTTTACCTCACATAGCTGTTTTATCGTCTTTTGGGAGAGAGACATCACTAGTGAACATCATGGGACCCTGGTCCATATTACCATCACTGATCACATCCGCTATTTACTTTCCGTTTTTACTTACTATTGCAGCAAAACCTATCACTATTATCACTTGCGTTTGATCCTTTGTAAACGACAAGGCCGGAGAGATTGACAACCTCTCTGTACTCATTGGGAGCAAAGTTATTTGTATCTGTGTGCAGGTCCACGTTGATTGCTAATATCTGGCGCCGTTAGCAGTTGACACCTTCTTGTTGAAACTAGGGTCATTCTTTGTGTCAACCCGGTGACCGTCCATGCTAAATTCTTGATAGTAACAAGAGTAGTGATTTATGTCAAGTTCATTTGGTAGATGAACTCATCCATTACCTTTGTACTGATTTATTTCCTAAATTATTTCACCGTTCAATTATTGTTATTTATAAGCCCTTTATGTGATGTCGCTCAGACGTCCGACTGTGGCATTATGATTATTTATAAGCCCTTTATGTGATGTTGCTCAAACGTCCGACTGTGGCATTATGATTATTTATAAGCCCTTTATGTGATGTCGCTCAGACGTCCAACTGTGGCATTATTGTTATTTATAAGCCCTTTATGTGATGTCGCTCAGACGTCCGACTGTGGCATTATTGTTTTTTATAAGCCCTTTATGTGATGTCGCTCAGACGTCCGACTGTGGCATTCTTGTTATTTTATTTCCGTTATAAGCCCTTTATGTGATGTCGCTCAGATGTCCGACTGTGGCATTCTTGTCATTTAATTCCGTTATAAGCCCTGTATGTGATGTCGCTCAGACGTCCGACTAAGGCATTCTTGTTATTTATTTTCACTATAAGCCCTTTATGTGGTGTCGTTCAGACGCCCGACTGTGGCATGTTTTCATTTTATTTATTACTCACGAGGCGTCACTCGGACACTCGTTGGGTCCTTCAATTTATTTACTTACAGCACATGAATATATTTATCCGGTTGCATTTTCTTAGAATACTCGCATGCATCATGTTGGCATTTATTATATCTTAAGTCCGAACTGTCTTGCGAGTACATTCAAAGTACTCACCTAGCTTGTTGATTTGGCCAGATGTGGACGAAGGCGATCTCATGGATGAAGAGTTCGATAGCGAGTCTGACGTATAGTGGAGTCCCAGTCAGTCTCTTGCGATCCTGGAGTTGATCACTGTTATATAACCGCTTCCGCCTACCACCAAATAATTTCATCGGGTCACACTGCGACACTCGATGAACTGTATTATATGGGAGTCACGCACCCACTTCGCTGTGACATACCCACCACCCTTTTTATTACGAGTTAGTAGTATGCCACCCTGCCATTGTGTCATATCCGCCGTTATGTACTATATTGGCGTACTTGTAATAAATCGTTGAGCCACCTCAGCTCAACCTTGTATAATTATTTAGTATCCTGGAGTTTTGTATCAAGGAAATGTCCATCAGCAAGAAGTATTCTTCCTTGCTGGTTTAATAAAAAGGTCGGTCTTTCGGTAATTATTTTACTGACGGGTCGGTCCTGACAGGTAGGTCCCAAAATATAGATTTCTTCTTCCACATGGGTGCGTGTCCCTCAGCGTCATTCGGAACAGCTAGTGCGCCGAGGCCCTTTCCAAAGATTACGTGTAAATCATTGACCATAGCAACTACGTGATCATCGGTACGCATGGCAGGCTTCTTCCGGTGATATGCCTCGCCTTTGAAATGCTTGCCTTTCTTACGACATTGATGGTTGGTCGGAAGAAATCGATGATGGCCCAGGTACACATTCTTCCTGCATTTGTCCAGGTATATACTTTCAGTGTCATCTAAACAGTGCGTGCATGCGTGGTATCCTTTGTTTGTCTGTCCTGAAAAGTTACTGAGAGCGGGCCAATCGTTGAAGGTCACGAACAGCAACGCCTTTAGGTTAAATTCCTCCTGTCTGTGCTCATCCCACGCACGTACACTGTTTCCATTCCACAACTGTTAAAGTTCTTTAACTAATGGCCTTAGGTACACATCAATGACGTTGCCGGGTTGCTTAGGGCCTTGGATGAGATCTGGCATCATAATGAACTTCCGCTTCATGCACATCCAAGGAGGAAGGTTATACATACATAGAGTAACGGGCCAGGTGCTGTGATTGCTGCTCTGCTCCCCAAAAGGATTAATGCCATCCGCGCTTAAAGCAAACCATACGTTCCTCGGGTCCTTTGCAAACTCCTCCCCGTACTTTCTCTCGATTTTTCTCCAAAGCGACCTGTCAGCAGGTGCTCTCAACTTCCCGTCTTTCTTACGGTCCTCACTGTGCCATCGCATCAACTTCGCATGCTCTCCGTTTCTGAACAAACGTTTCAATCGTGGTATTATAGGAGCATACCACATCACCTTCGCGGGAACCCTCTTCCTGGCGGGCTCGCCGTCAACATCACCAGGTCATCTCGTCTCATCTTATACCGCAATGCACCGCATACTGGGCATGCGTTCAGATCCTTGTATGCACCGCGGTAGAGGATGCAGTCATTAGGGCATGCATGTATCTTCTGCACCTCCAATCCAAGAGGGCATATGACCTTCTTTGCTGCGTATGTACTGTCGGGCAATTTGTTATCCTTTGGAAGCTTCTTCTTCAATATTTTCAGTAGCTTCTCAAATCGTTTGTCAGCCACAGCATTCTCTGCCTTGCACTGCAGCAATTCTAGTACGGTACCGAGCTTTGTGTTGCCATCTTCGCAATTGGGGTACAACCCTTTTTTGTGATCCTCTAACATGCGATCGAACTTCAGCTTCTGCTTTTGACTTTTGCATTGCGTCCTTGCGTCGACAATGACCCGGCGGAGATCATCATCATCGGGCACATCGTCTAGTTCCTCTTGATCTTCAATAGCTTCACCCGTTGCAGCATCATTGAGCACATCGTCTGGTTCCTCTAGATCTTCACCAGCTCCCCCATTGCAGCATCACCGTATTCAGGGGGCACATAGTTGTCATCGTACTCTTCTTCTTCGCCGTCTTCCATCATAACCCCTATTTCTTCGTGCCTCGTCCAAACATTATAGTGTGGCATGAAACCCTTGTAAAGCAGGTGGGAGTGAAGGATTTTCCGGTTAGAGTAAGACATCGTATTCCCACATTTAGTGCATGGACAACACATAAAACCATTATGCTTGTTTGCCTCAGCCGCATTGAGAAACACATGCACACCCTTAATGTACTCGGAGGTGTGTCTGTCACCGTACATCCATTGCCGGTTCATCTGAGTGCATTATATATAATTAAGTGTGTCAAAAACCATTACAGAACATCATAAATAGATAATTAAGTGACCAAATTAATAGAAGTTCATCATCACATTAAAACGAAAGTACATGCATAGTTCTCATCTAACAACATATAGCTCTCTAGAGCATCTAATTAATTTTAACCATACATTGAAACTATGTAAAACATTTCAATGCGAAAACAAATGCGATCATAATCGCAACCACGGTAACAATTGATCCAACGGCATAATGATACCAAGCCTAGGTATGAATGGCATATTTTCTAATCTTTCTAATCTTCAACCGCATTGCATCCATCTTGATCTTGTGATCATCGACGACATCCGCAACATGCAACTCCAATATCATCTTCTCATCCTCAATTTTTATTAATTGTTCCTTCAAGAAATTGTTTTCTTCTTCAACTAAATTTAACCTCTCGACAATAGGGTCCATCTTGATCTTGTGATCATCGACGACTTCCGCAACATGCAACTGCAATTCCATCTTCTCCTCCTCCATTTTTTCCAATTTTTTCTTCAAGGAAATGTTTTCCTCTTCAACTAAATTTAACCTCTCCACAAGAGGGCCAGTTGGAATTTCCGATTCAACTACCTCCTAGACATATAAAAACATCTATGCATGTCTGGTTGGTCGGCATAATTGTCATAAACACTAAAACAAATAGTTATAAATTAAAGATAATATACCACATCCGAATCATAGACAGGATGAGGGCCCACGTGGGCGGATATGAAAACCATCGTTGTCGGTGTACAAAAAGAGGGGTACACTTTTTGTACCCCTATGATTGTGGACGGGCAATCTGAGCCACGGGCACCACCACACTAAGCACAGCAGGGGAGGTGAGCCAAGGTAAGACCGAAGCTCGATGGAACTGAATCCCAAGGCCAAGACCGCAAAGAGCAAAGGGGAGGAAGCTGGATCCCCCGGCAAGATCCTTGCCGGGGCCAGCCTTAGCAGCCTCGGCAAGACCCTTGCCGCGGCAATTTGCCCCATGCCTACGGAGCGGATCACCCTTGAGTCCACTGCCGCCATGGGGGCAAGGATTCAGGAGACATCCCCGTAGTGGCATGCAGATCTTTGTAAATACATTCAAGATCAGATACAAGCTAAGAAGACGATGACCCTTGGCGGGATCCCAGCCAAGGAGGACAACAAGACCTCCGGCAAGCACCTTTCCGGGGATGACAGCAGGCGCCGCGGCAAGACCCTTGCCGAGGACATCCACGGGGCCACCATCAGGCCCGCGCCAACTACGCTTCCACCGCCCCATGCAGCTGCCGACCCAACCAGCTGGAGAGGCACCTGCATGGCGACATGCAGATCTTCGTGGAGACCCGCCATTGCGCCACCTCAGCTGCCTACCTACCTACATGGCACCCCAGGCACCGCTGGCCAGGGCGCGTGTCGACACAAGGAAGAGCGGCGACAGACAAGACGGGCGTCTCCCCTCGCCACTGGTAAAGCAAGGACACCTAAGCTAGCGCATTAAATGCGCCTTGTCCTATAATGCGAGGGATAACCTCGCATCACTGTACCCTTTCCACCCCCTGTGTGCCACTGTGGCAACCCCTTTTTCCTATAAAAGGAGGCCCGAGGCGACCAGGAGAAGGATTCGACTTTTTGGAACTCCTCATAACTCGGCTTTTGGAGCTCCTCACTAGCGGAGGAACACAAACATATAATCCACCAAAGTAGGAGTAGGGTTTTCCGCATCTTTGCGGCCCGAACCTGGGTAAAGGAACCGTGTGCTAACTGTTAGATCTGCTCTTCTTTCAACCCCGCACCCCGAAACCATAGTAGAGATTCTTGTGATCCCATAGGTGTCGATCCAAATACACCAACATCATTGGCGCTCGAGGTAGGGGTGACGCAGTTGTGGGAATCGGCTTTAGCAGTTAGTTCGACGCTTCTTCATCATCATGGCTCCCAAGAAGAAGACGACGGTGGCGGTTGGCCGGACAGCCCGTGCCGACGCGGGCGAGAAGTGGACCGGTCGCGGAAAGGACCCGGGGCGCTGCTCGCGAACACCAACGCCATCCCACCAGCCGGAGCTTGGGAGGTGGCGATGTTTGCGCACCCGGTAACGGGTCACACACCGCCAGGACCAAGGACGGAGTCGGGCCCTCCGCGAGCGGCGCGAGGCCTTCCAAGGTCACTGCAGCATCACTCGAAGGCGACGCAAGGGCCTCCAAGACTCCCACACCGGCGCCAACGGCGCGCTCCTCTCAAGCAGCGCGTGACGAATGGCGTCGCCACGGGAAGAGCCCCGAGCGCCACTCCCGAGACGTAGAAGACCTGCCCGCCCGCCGAAGTGCTGGTGGAAACGGCCCGCGACCGAGGGATCGTGACGGAGCTCCTCCTGACACGGTCAGCGGTCGAAGTGCATCACGGTCCGTGCAGGTTTTGCTGCCGCTAACCCCGGCCGAAGCCCTGGCGCGCGCGCAGTTGCTCCTCGACTTTCCTCCCGTTACGGGGAAACTCGACGAATGGAGAGCCGCCATCCGAAGCCTTGTCGCAGTCGCCAACAAAGATGAACTAGATCCAGCGAGGCTCCCAGGTAGATGCTCCGATGGAGTCTACACACCGGTGGCGGGGGGACCGGCAGCGCCGTGGCTACGGTGCACTCGCCTCCTCCTCGTCCGGTACCGTGTGTGTCGACTCGTCGGGACATCACGGGCGACGCCATCTCCGTAGAGTCGTCCGACCCACGGACCCGCGCCGACCAGCGTCAAGTTCTTCAGGAGCGAGCTAATGAAGATGCTCTGACCACCATCGAGCGCCGACACGGAGCGTGCCACCAGTCAGACAGGCGAGCGGGGCCTGCTGTGGACCGCCCAGCACCGGAGAGCTCTGGAGGTCTACCTTACGAGGTAGGATGTCCGCCTTTTACCCGTGAGCTGCGGCAGTTCCAGTGGCCCTCTCACCGCACCTTCAAGCCTGACGTTGGCGAGAAGTACAACGGCAAGAACCACCCGTCGGAGTTCCTCAGCATCTACACCATCGCGATGCAAGCTGCCGGAGCTCGCGACGATAAGGTGCTTGCGAATTACTTTCTATTGGCTCTTAAACCCAACGCCATGTCATGGTTGATGCACTTGCGAGTAGACTCTATTTCCTCCTGGTCGGATTTGTGCCATGAGTTTGTTGGCGCCTTTACTGGAGGTCACCAAGCCCATGGCCAAGCAAGTGACCTGCATGTCATACCCCAGAAGGAAGGCGAGAGTCTGCGCAAGTACATACAGAGATTTAGCCGGGTACAGTACAATATGCCCGATGTTCACCCTGCCGCCATCATCAGCGCGTTCCATCAGAACGTGCATAACCGCAAGATGCGTGAAGAACTGGCGATGACCAAGGTGAAAGATGTGGTGAAACTCTATGTTCTTGCCGACACATGTGCCCGGGCTGAAGATGGAAGGAAGTACCTCGGCGATGGCGCCGGTGCGGAAACCGACTCTTCAGACGAGGATACTGCCGCCCCAGCGAAGAAGGGCCGGCACCGCAACAGGAAGCACAAGTGTAAAGCTGTACTTGCCGTAGAGGGATTTGATGATGCCGGCTCCGCCAAGAAAACCAGAGCGGGTGAACCCGGCAAGGAGATTGCCGGGTGCGTCGCCTGCCGGGCCTTGGCGGCTGCCGAGAAGTGAGGAAACTCTGGCAAGCGATACTGCAAGATCCATCACACCAAAGGCCATGATCTCCAGGACTGCCACTAGGTTGAGCTCCTTGCTGAGAAGCAAAGGGCTGAATATGAGAGGCGGGACAAGGAGAATGGCCAGGATGGTGCTGAAGGGTCTGGCAAGAAGCGTGACGGCCAAGCAGGCCGTCTCGGCAAGGATAAACAACAGGAGAGGCCCGCCCGGGGCCGCGACACAAGGCCTGAAGACGACGATCACGAACAGGACGACGAGTCCGGCGACCAAGAGTTTCAGAAGGCTACAGATGCCATGTGCGTCGACGGCGGCGCCTCGCTACATACTTCTCACTGCCAACTTAAACGGTGGGCGCGTGAGATTACAGCGGCGGAGCCGTCGTCCGGTGCCCAAAAGCCGCTGAAATGGTCCAGCACACCTATCATTTTTGACGCTGAGGATCACCCTGATCGCACTACTGCGGTCGGGTGCTTGACATTGTTGGTTTCACCGACAATACGAAACCTCAAGGTGAAAAAGATGCCAGCAATCACCTTTGGCCCCGGCGACCTCGCCTCAGAAGCGGCCGGCACTGGCACTCTCCCCACGATATGCATGCCCACCATCTGTGGGGTAGCCGTGACGAGGACCCTCATCGACGGCGGTGCCGGCCTCAACATCCTCTCCCACGAGGCCTTCGGTCATCTGCCTGTGTCCTACATGCAGCTCCTTCCTACCAAGCCCTTCTCGGGGGTTGCAGACTCGGCTGTTCCGCTCGACCAAATCCGCCTCCCGGTCACCTTTGGCACACCGGCTAACTACCGGACGGAGCTCATCGACTTTGACGTTGCGCCCATCCATTTGCCCTGCAACGCCGTCCTTGGTTTCCCAGCCTTGGAAAAATTCATGGCGGTGACTCACCCGGGCTACAACACCGTCAAGATGCCCGGGAGCAGCAGCGTCATCACCGTCAAAGGGGACACCAAGGCCGCCCTTGAGGTCCTCGGGCGTGCTCATAGGGCTGCTGCCGCAGCCTACCGAGGGGCGAAGGGGGCTCCGGAAGCTCCGAAGGCCACGCCTATGAAGAAGAAGCAGCTCTTTTCTCAGGACCCCACCGAGACGAAGCAAGTGCCCACCGATGAACAAGGCTCAGGACCCACCTTCACCATTGGTACGGGCATGGATCCAGAGCAAGAGGCGGCGCTGGTCAGCTTCCTCAAGGCCAACAAGGACTTGTTCGCCTAGAAGGCCGCAAATTTGGTCGGGGTGCCTAGGCATGTCCTCGAGCACCACCTCATGGTGTGCCCCAATGCGCGCCCTATCAAGCAGAAGGCGCGCAGACAAGCCCTGTAGAATCAGGCCTTCATCATTCAGGAGGTTAGGAAGCTGGAGGAAGAGGGCGTCGTACGGGAAGTACGGCACCCGGAGTGGCTGGCCAATCCCGTCATCGTCCCGAAGAAAGGAGGCAAGGAACGCATGTGCGTCGACTTCACGAGCCTCAACAAGTTCTGCCCTCAGGACCCCTTCGCTCTTCCACGCATCGACCAAATCGTGGATTCGACGGCTGAGTGCGACTTACTCTACTTCCTTGACGCCTTCTCGGGCTACCACCAAATCATGATGGCGGTGGAAGACGTGGTGAAAATGATGTTCCTGACCCCATGTGGGGTCTACTGCTACACTTGCATGCCTTTTGGGCTGAGGAACGTGGGCGCCACATTCCAGTGCTTGGTGCACATCACCCTCGGCCCTCAGCTCGGGAGGAATGCAGAGTCCTACGTCGACGACATCGTGGTTAAGACCAGGGAGGCCACGACCCCTCATCCAGGACCTAGAAGAAACGTTCGCCAACCTGCGCAAGGTGAAGTTGTGCCTGAACCCGGAGAAGTGCGTGTTCGGCGTACCCTCCGGCAAGTTGCTAGGGTTCCTGGTTTCGCACCGGGGCATCAAGGCTAATCCGGAGAAGATCAAGGCCATCAAGAGAATGAGGCCGCCCACAAACCTGAAGGAAATACAGAAGCTCGCCGGATGTGTGACATCCCTGGGGCACTTCATCTCTAAGCTTGGGGAACGCGCCCTTCCGTTCTTCAAGCTCATGAAGAAGAAAGGGCCCTTTGAGTGGACTCCGGAGGCCGATGCCGCCTTCCGGGACCTCAAGGAATACCTCACTAGCTTGCCGGTTATGGTAGCACCACGACCCCTGGAGCCCATGACTCTCTACCTCACCGCAATGCCTCATTCCGCCAGCGCAGCACTAGTCATGGAGGGTGAGGAAAGGCCCCGGAGCCCAAGGCCATCGGGCGGCTCGGCCCCTTCAGGGCCCGCGCCGCCCCCTGACGCGGCCTCAGGGGCAGTTTCAACCATGAGCACTAACGGCGCCACCACTCAGCAAGAAGCTCCTAAGGTTCTCGAGGCGCCCACAGACCCTGCCGCGCCGACCCTCGTGGAGCATCCTGTATACTTCTTCAGCACGGTACTGGGCGATGCGCGCTCGTGCTACCTGATGCCCCAGAAGCTGCTCCTGGCGCTCCTCGTCGCCTCCAGGAAGCTCCGCCACTACTTCCAAGGCCACCCCATCAAGGTTGTTTCGTCATACCCTCTCGAGAAGGTACTGCGGGGCCCGAATGTTGTCGGGAGGGTCGCCGAGTGGAACATCGAGCTTCAATCATTCCAGTTGGAGTTCAGCACCACGCCGGTGATCAAGCGAGCAGCTCTGGCAGACTTCGTGGCCGAGTGGACTGACGCGCAGGAGCGGGGGGGGGGGG
>LR738711.1:225609743-225641820 GCA_902687465.1 Secale cereale
GGGGGGGCAGCGAAGACCGCTCGCTGGCCTCCGGCGATGAAGCCCCAAACGGATGGGTAGTATACTTCGACGGCACCTTCTCACACCTCGGCACGGGGGCTGGCGCCGTGTTAGTATCTCTCACTCAGGATAAGTTGTGCTACGCCATGCAGATCTGCTTCCGACAAGGCGATAAAGTCTCCAACAACATCGCAGAGTACGAGGGCCTAATTGCCGGGCTCAAGGCCGCCGCTGCGCTAGGGGTCGGGCGTCCCACCATCAGGGGCGATTCGCAACTCCTCGTCAACTTCTCCAACAAGAAATACAAGCCCATGGACGAGCACATGGAGGCGTATCTAAAAGAGGTACGCCAGATGGAGCGATGGTTCCAAAGGCTGGAGGCACAGCATGTACCAAGTGGCACCAACAAAGAAGCAGACGATATCGCCAAACGAGCCTCCAAACGAGAGCCTTAGAGGCTGGGCGTCCTCGAGGAACGGCTGCTCAGACCATCAGTAACGTTGCCCATTCCCGAGCAGGCATTCCCCTAACAGGGGCTGCCTGCGGCACCTCAGGACGGCGCCCCGTCCTGAGGACAACCCTCCGGAGCCCGCCTGCTGCTCGTCGCGGGGCCCGAGGTGGGTTGCTGGACCCAAGAACTAAAGATGTGCCTGCAACACGATACCCTGCCGGACAAGGAAGAAGATGCAGAGCGCGTGGTCCTACAGGCCTCAGCTTACTGCATCCCAGACGGTGAACTCTACAGGAGGCGCCTCAACGACGTCTCGTTGAAATGCATCTCGAGGAAGCAAGGGCGCGAGCTGCCGGGTGATATCCACGGTGGAGAATGCGGCTATCACTCATCGTCCTGCACCCTCGTGGGCAAGGCCTTCCGCAACGGCTTCTACTGGCCCACGGTGCTCAACGACGCCACGGAGCTCGTGCGGGCTTGCGAGGCGTGCTCGTTTCATGCCAAGCAGATCCACCAGCCAGCGTAGGGCCTTTAGACGATTCCGCTCTCCTGGCCCTTCGCGGCCTAGGGATTGGACATCCTGGGTCCATTTCCTCGGGCAGCAGGGGGCTACCGCTTCCTGTACGTTTCCATCGACGAATTCACCAAGTGGGCGGAGGTAGAGTTTGTTCTTGCGATCCTAGCCGGGTCAACTGTCAAGTTCATCCAGGGCCTCGTGAGGCGATTCGGGGTCCCCAGCCACATCATCATGGATAACAGTTCGCAGTTCACAAGTAATCTCTTTAGGTCATATTGTGCTAACCTTGGAACACAGATCTGCTACGCTTCGGTAGCTCACCCCAGGAGCAACGTCCAGCCGAACGCGCCAACGCAGAAGTCTTGCATGGCCTCAAGACGCGCAACTTTAAGAAGAAGCTTGAGGCTTGCGGCAGGGGCTGGATCGACGAACTCCAGTCCGTGCTGTGGTCAATCCGAACCACTGCCACCAAACCTATGGGGAAACTCCTTTCTTTCTCGTCTATGGGGCGGAGGCGGTCCTCCCTCACGAGGTCAAGCATCGCTCCCCACGGGTCTTGCCCTTCAATGAGGAATGCGAGGACGCCACCTGGCAGATGGACCTCGTGCTCAGCGAGGAGGGCCGCTGCCGAGCTGCCCTTAGGGCGGCACATTATCAGCAGGCGCTGCGGCGGTACCACTGTCGCGGCGTCCGCGCAAGAACACTTGAAGTTGGTGACTTGGTCCTGAGGCGGGTCCTCTCTCGTGAGGGGCTGCACAAGCTCTCGCCCATGTGGAAGGGCCCGTTCAAAATCGCCCGTGTCTCTAGGCCTGGTGCTGTGCGCCTGGAGACACAGGATGGGATACCTATCCAGAATTCCTGGAACCTCGACCACCTCAGGAGGTTCTATCCGTAATCAAGGCTCCGTGCCCGTGAAGGTCTCCGCACGTGACCCTCTCACGTAATAATGAGTTTGGGCTGTACACGCCTTGGAGTCTCCTGTGCGTTGCCTACGGGCCCTTAGACGGGGCTCCCACCAACGCCCAAGTGGCAGTCCTTAGCTGCGCGCTGGGAAGAAGACGTAGTGTAGGGGTCGGACGCGACCTTTTTTCCTTTTTGCTTGGTGTTTGGCTGTCAGCATTTTCTACTTCCTTGGCTATCAGCCCTTCCTCTACCTCATGATATGAAGTTCTTGTGTTTCTCGCGCTTCCTACATTTGGTTGAAAGTTTGTTTGGGATCTTTCTTGCCAGTTTTAAGTTCAGCTGCACCACTCGCTCTCCTTCATGCGCCTCACGCGTGGGGGCGGGGGCACGGTCGGTCACCTGCCTTCGTCGGTCGTGGCCCCGTGACCTCGCATGGCCAAGCCTGCTCAGGCTCTGGCACCGGGCTTCTCAGTCTACGGAATCTATCCTACCAAGCCGGCTCAGGCTTTGGTGCTCTAACCCACGCTCGGCGCTCTCAGCAGATCTTAGGGCTCACCCCCGCTCGGGGGCTGTGCGAGCCCTTCAGGTTCGGCCGCCCCGTCAAAACCCGATGGGGCTAATGATGCCGGAGTAAGAAGGACTCCGCCTCAGGAAGACATGACGCAGAAAAGCTAAGTGATTTCACCCAGGCAACAAAAAAACATGACAGCGAGTTCTCGCTTCTTAAATATATCACAGCCCATTACACGCCTCCTCGAGGCAACTTGAAATTTTGATGCAGAAAGGACATGAAGGAAAAGAAAGGAGAAGAAGCAGAAGCCACTCCCGCTCAGTGGGAGTCTTCCGGTTCCTCCGGCTTCGCCGAGCCACAGCGGCGCAGCAACCCCCTCCCCTCGTCGGGCCGAGCTCGGCGGAGCAGTGGTTCATTGCGGCCGCCACTGCTGGAGGAGCTGCTGCTGCCACAGAGGGGGGGACCCACGGCGCCCCCCCAGGACTGAGATCGTCTTCGGAGGAGGAGCTGCTCCTCCGGACGCCGTCCTTGTCGTCCTCCTCGTCATCAACCTCGGGACAGCACCCAAGGCGCCTCCCTTCCTCCAAGAAGACCCTGACGAACAGCGTGGAGATGCCATCGTACCTGAAGTGGAGCGCACACCTCCCCTGCAGCCGGCGTACGCGAGCAAACGACTGCCAGCCGCGCTCTAGGAAATCATCGCCCGAGGGAGGCACATCAACCTCCACCCAGGACGCACCACTGCAGCAACCGTCAGCCTGCAGCCAGATACTGCCGAAGCCTCCGGCTGGTAACACGTCGCCGAACGAGCGGGGAATCCTGAGCCACGGGCCGCTAGGCTTCTCCGCCCACACCATGAACTCCGATGACACGTCAAAGGAATGGAGATGCGGTTGTGGAGGACGCGCAACCAACAGGCACCGTTGCGCGCCTCCTCGCCCTCCGCAGCCACGACCACCTTCACCACGGGAGGACGTCCTGTGCCGTCCACTAGCGGTCGCAGCAGAACTTATAAGGCCGCGCCCTCCTCCCCGACAAGTCGCTGCAGGCGCAGAAGCATGCTTGGGGGGGCGACCGCGACCCCTCTTTGGCAGCAGCGGGACTGGATCCTTCGAGGCCTTCCCCTTCTTCGCGGCGGACGGCTTCCTCGAAGGCGCCATGGAGATCTTGCGACAAGAGAGTGAGCGAAGAACAAGCAAGGGGAAGACGGCGCTGGCTTGAAAGCAGCTTGGGGGCTCCCCCCTAGTTCCATTTATAGGGTGGAGAAGCCCAACCACCAGCCACTGGCGTCGCAGCCATTACGCCTCCGTCGCGTCCGCCAAGGAGTTGTCAAGTCGCATGATCACCGAGACTGCGTGGCAAGCGGAGCCGCCATGTCCCATCCAACAGTCGCACGCCCCGAAGGCCTAGCCCGCAGCCTTTTAGGGACCACGGCGCTTCGTCCTCGACTAAGGCTTCGCCCCGAAGCCAACTTCGCGCGCGCCTTGGTCCCGGGGGCTACTGTCGGCGTACTGGGAACCAGGGTACCCAGACTTTCCTGTCTGCGGGCCGCCAATGCACTCCTAATACAGCCTGGTACAGCCCAGCTGATCGACCAGCTGTCCAAGACCCTCGCGAGGGGGCTAAGTCTCGCGAGGAGAACGACGTCAAGACCCCTCAGGATCGGCCTCGGCAAGGTGCTCTGGAGGGGCGGAGAATCCAAGGCCAAGCTGGCCTCAGGAGGAGGTAGTGATGTCAGCAGTGACGCACCGCGCCAGCGGGTTCTAGCGCTCACAAGCGGCGCAGTTACCATTTCGGTGCAAGGGGGATAGCGCAGCCGCAGGTTCCCAAGGAGCGGGGCAAAGGTTTCCTCATTGGTGCAACAAGACCGAAGACCGCAAGGACAACAAGGAGGATGTCACCGTCGAGCCCACCACCGCGTCACCGCCTGGTCCTTTTGCAGGCGAAGACTGCTTTTGTCAGGGTAGGAACGTCCTTGTGTTCCCGCTAAAAAATGGCCGTTTCGGGATCCCTTCCTGCCTAAACATTTCGGGGGAAGAGGACTGAGGCCGCATATATAAGTAGCAAGGATTCCCACTGTGAAGGGGATCGATCCATACACTCTGCCAGCATACAAGGAGCGAGAACACTTGCCTCCTGACCCTCCTGAGCTCACCCCTTGAGCTCGGGAACCATTGTACTAGCTCATATCCGAGCTCGCCCGAGGCTAATCCACCAAAGCAGGAAGTAGGATCTTACACCACACGGTGGCCCGAACCTGGATAAAATCTTGTGAGGTCCTGTCACGTGTGAGATTCCCACATGGATTTGCATCCAACCATGAAAGGAGAGTCAGTGCAGATGGAAACAAGGTACTAGGGTTGAAAACTCATGACTACCACATCCTACTTCAAAGGGTTTTACCTGTTATCCTTAGAGGATTGGGCCGCCTTGACTTATACAGAGCAGTTGCAGAGTTGGGACAATTCTTCAGGGAACTCTGCAGTAGAAATATCAGGGTAGATGCTTTGAAGCGTCTTAGAGACAAGATACCAACTATCCTATGCGACCTAGAGAAGATATATCCTCCAGCCTTCTTTGATGTGATGGTGCATTTGGCTGTTCATCTACCTGATGAGGTACTACTTAGAGTTCCAGTACATTATGGCTGGATGTACCCTATTGAAAGGCGGCTAGGCACTTTCAAGGGCTATGTTAGGAATAGAGCTAGACCTGAGGGTTGCATTGCAGAGGCCTACATTGCTACAGAAGTGTTGACATTCTGCTCAAAATACATTGAAACAGCTGATCAGCTTAGCAAAGACGTGGGTGAAGACAATCCCAGGCTCAATGTTTTCAATTATTCCGTTCGAGTTACAGGGAAGAGTCGACAAGAGGACAAACCAATAGATTTGGACAAAATGGTGTGGTATGTGTTGAATAATTGTACTGAGATACTACCTTATATCAAGTAAGTGCTAAGTACTTTAGATTATACATCGTAATCTACTAAACTTGCAGCACATTCTTATATATTTAGATGTTTGATGCGATCAGTATGTTGTGCGGTATCTACAAAAAGGAGTTACTACTGCAAAATTCAAGAAACATTGACAAACTGGTTATGCCAGGATTTGCGAAATGGTTCAAGAGCCATGTAAACTTTTGAATTGGACTGTCAGTTTTTTAATATATTGAGTACATAAGATGATCAACTTGTCTATTTTCTAACCATAGGTTAAGAAGATGCGGGAGGATGGGCTTGCAGTTGATGATGCCCTTTACGCACTAGCAATGGGTCCTGATACTAGGGTAAGACAATATGAATCTTGTGTTGTTCGATATGTGCGCTACAACACCCTTACACACGATGAAGGTAGGAAGACAAAAAACAGTGCCATCATGAGAACGGATACGTACGACAGAGAGACAACTGAAATGTATGCTCACATAACAGATATTGTTCAATTGCAGTATAACTCGAGTTTCTAGGATCATCGGTGTGTGGTCTGTTGTGCCATCGTTGGTATAACCTATTTTCCAGGATCACAAAACCCAGAGCTGATCATTATTTCAAATCCAACAATGTCAAGGCAGCATACCAGACCAACGAGCCTATTATTTTGGCAAATCAAGCAACATAGATATTTTACTTGGAAGACACATTTGCATGTAGCGATGACTGGAGAGTATTGCAAAGGTTTGAGCAGAGGATATTGTTTAATGAAGTTGCACAACAAGATGATGCTTACACTACTCCTGATGTACAAGATTACATAGATGTTCCTAATATCTATGAGAACCATCACAGCAAACAAGCAATTAGTTCCAAAATACTTTTTTCTTTATGATTTTGATATTTTAAATTTCATTTTTTTGTTCGGGTAAAATTTCATTGGATTTAAAATAAGGTATGTTTAATTTTAAAATTAATTTGAATCTAGCTCGAAATTTCGGGCTGTATGCTATTTGTGAAATATTTGGAGGCTGACTTGTGGGTCTACTAGGTTGACGTGTACAAACGATTCTAGCAGCAGTGACCGTTGGATGTTAACCCAACGGCCGTGCTGCTTCTTCTATATTTGATCTTCTTGCTCTAGCCGCCCAAATCAGCGCCGGTGGGACTGCCTGCTCCCGCCTCCCGTGGCCAGCCTTGCTATCGAACAGCCGCACCGCCCACCCTACTCCATTGCGGGCCAGGCCATTCCTCTACTCACCCACACCCCCAGTTATTTTCTGGTGACGGCAGCCGGACAAGTAAACCCTCGTACTCCCCACCGCGTGAGCAACCACTGCTGAGTCTTCCCCGGCTCCATGTCGTTCCCTTCCTAGGCCTCACCGTCGTCCATCGCCCTGGTGCTTTCGACGCACCGTGGTCAACGTGGTCAACAAATGACATCCATCGCACGTGGACTGTATGTGGAGAGGCTGACAGCCGGGTCCACGGCTGCACACAAGCAAATGCCTCCTTATTACACGCAAAATAATGATTCCTCCAACTGACATCTGGGACCCACCGGAAGGGCCTCTGTATTTCGTGAAAAGCCGTTCCCCCCACTGACAGGTCGGACCCACCAGCTATATCTTCGCACGCAAGGAAGTGCCTCCTTATTACGCAAAAAAAATACTCCCCCTGCTAGCTGGGACCCAGCATAGTGGGAGGCTGACAAGTGGGCCTACTGAGTTGACGGGGACGGAGGGCTTTGTCAACTTAGTTAATATGAATGATTCTAGCTCCAGTGACCGTACGATGTCCATCCAATGGCCGTAGTGCTTCTTCAACCTCTGGTCTTGTGGCTCCAGTCGCCCAAAGCAGCGCCGGTCGTGCCGCCTGCTCCTGCCTCCCGTGGCTGGCCGTGCTGCCGTGGAGGACTCACCGCCCCCTACAACTCCCACCGCTGGCCAGGCCATGCGGCGACGGCAGCCTCACACCGCAGCTGAACCAATGAATCCTTCTACTCCTCTCCGCGTGGGCATCCACTGCCGCATCTTCCTTGTCTACGTGTCGTCCCCTTCCTAGACCTTGCCATTGTCCACCGCCTTGGTGCTCTCGGCGCGGCGTGGTCAATGTGGTCAATGACTTCCATCGGAAGAGTACTGTACATGGAGAGGCTGACAGCTGGGTCACGGTCGCAGCAAGGAAGTGCCTCCTTATTACGCGCAAAATAATTATTCCTCCACCTGACAGCAGAGACCCACCGGACGGGCCACCTTATTTTGCAAAAAAAAAACATTTCCCCCTGACTGCTGGGACTACAGTTTCGCACGGAAGGAAGTGCATC
Source organism: Secale cereale (assembly GCA_902687465.1). Taxonomy (NCBI): domain Eukaryota; kingdom Viridiplantae; phylum Streptophyta; class Magnoliopsida; order Poales; family Poaceae; genus Secale; species Secale cereale. The sequence continues at coordinate 225,617,387 of LR738711.1, forward strand.
CATATTACGGGCAAAAAAAATGAATCCCCCCTGACTGCTGGGACCAACCAGCAACATCTTCACACGCAAGGAAGTGCCTGACAGTCGGGACCCACCTGATCGAAGCATACGTAGCGTTGTCATTCTGGTCGTGAACGTGTACGCACATACGGTCGGTCTATCTGCAGGCTACAGCAATGAACCGTGGCCGTTTAAGGAAGCGCACGTGTCATAGTAGAGGTGCGCACGTGTCGTAGTAGAGGCGCACACGTAGGGTGTACACGTATGTATAGCGGCCAGGGTGCAAGAAAGTAAATACGGCCACATACATACATACGGGCGGGGTCTCGAACGCCTACCCGCGCATATGTACGGCCAGTGCTCGTGTACATGGCTGGGTTTGAATGGAGAAACTGCGTCGTCGTCATGTTCATGGGAAGGCAACGGAATGCGTCGTGATCATCGGGAGGCAACGGAACACATGCTGTTCATGGGGAGCCAACCGGCTTGAAAGGAATAGCTAATGGAAACAAGGCCTGGTGTACCACAGAATAGAGGAAACATCATTGTGTTCGACCGACCATGGTAGAAACGGGATCCTGTTCATCGGGAGGGGTCTGGCGTAACGCAAAACGGAGGAAATGGACTTATGTTGGACCTCCTACGGTCAAAACGGGGTCCTGTTGATCAGGAGGGTTGTGGCGTACCGCAAAATGGAGGAAAATGACTTGTGTTGGAGCGCTACAGTCGAAATGGCGGTCCTGTTCATCGGGAGGGGTGTGGCGTATCGGAAAACGGGACTCCATGGGATACCGTTCATCTCCACCGTCGACTGCCTCCACGGGCTACTATTCATCCACTGTCGACCTCCTCCAGCCTCCACCTGCAACTGTTCATCGACGAGCTACTGTTCATCCAGCCCTCCATAGGCTACTGTTCAACCAGCCCTCTCCACGGGGTCCTGTTCAACCACCCCTCCACCGGGCTATTGTTCATCCAGCCCTCTACCGGCTACTGTTCAACCATCCCTCCACGGGGTCGTCCTGTTCATCTAGCCATGCACTGGGTCCTGTTCATCCACCAGCTCGATCGATCGGGGTCCTGTTAATCCAGCGGCAATGGCATCTGCTACCACGGGGTCCTCTTCATCCAACCCCCCATCAGGAACTATTCATCCAAACCCCCCAACAATGCTCACTGTTCATCTAGATCGGCTTCAGTTAGCAGAAGTAGCGAAGGAATCACTCGGGCTTAGTTAACAGCAAGGGATTGATCAATCACTCGGGTATAGTAATGCGTAGCCTGCAGTGCAATTTCTCGGGTTCAGATAGAGCCCAATGCCTCGCTCGGGTTCAGTTAGAGCGCAATGCCTTGCACACACGCGTGTACGTACGAGAGAAACACGCATAGCTCGGCCCTCGACCACCCACTTTCACCCGAAACTCCCCCAATATTTTCCTCGCCCTCGCTTCTGCCACGGTTTTTTTCGTCATGGACGGCCCAAAGAATTTCATGTAGCTGCGTCTCCGACCCGCCTAGGACAAAAAGCCCATTTTATGTCATCATTTTTGTCATAGAAGTAGGAGCCCACCACATCTCGGATGATATCGGGTTTTGTCACAATTATCGTCATAGAAGTGTCATAAGCAGGACAGAAAAAATACGTTCTACCCAAAATGTCATGGATGTGTCTTTTTTTGTAGTGCATGAGTCTGGATTGTTTAAAGTCTCCTTCTTATCTTTAATGTCAGGAGAAACACGCGGCAGACGATGGGAAAATGCCCTACTAGCCGAATGTCCGCCAATCCAGTGCCGGACTCTCCAACTAGGACGAGAACTGAGACAATGCCAGATCTGAATCCTTATGAGGATTCGAATGACGTATCTGTCATGAATTTCGAAGTGGAGAGCGTGATGAATCACTGTCGATTAAACGTAGCCATGCGGGCCCTGGCCTTTTTCGAGCAAGAGTTTACCGCACTCAGCACAGTGGATGCATATATCCGAGCCACTCGAGACGGACTTGCCGGAGTCACTCAGTTGTTCTCAAAAGACATACAGGTAAACATTTATGCAATTTTGGATAGTCATATGCCAGTGGCCCCCGAGACTTGAAGTGGTGAGGAAAACCGATTTAAGGATCGATATACACTGGTGGTCCTTAAAGAGAAGAACACTGCGGTAGCCCAGGAGATGGAATGAACCAAATGCAGCTGAATGCTGTCACCGCTGAACTGGCGGAGATGAAAAACATCGCAACGGGTGCATCCTGGGAGAAAAATCTCGAGGAGGAAAAGGATAAACAATCTGAAGAGATAGCACTAATGCAGGATGCTGCTAACGCAACACTATGATCAAAGACACATGAAGAAACTATGTGTGATGCAATAATCGCAAACGGTGGTGTAAGAAATCCGTCAAAAATGTGTAAAACGTTTGCGATGACGGATGCATCAAGCACGGTTCAGATTTTAGTTGCGTGTGCGATGAAGGGCATACGGTTCAGTCCAATGAACTATTATTGATGAGGCGGAACAAAAGAAACGGGCAGCCTGATGAAGGTGTGTGCAATATACAACATGCGGTTCACTCGAATGAACTTGTTGTGATCAGAAAACACAAAAGAAATGGTCAGCCAGATCAAGGGGTTTGTGATTGAGGGCATACGCTTCAGAAGGATTAACTGTTTGCGATTAGGCAACAAAATAGAAACGGGTCAGCCATATCAAAGTGTCTGCGATTGATGGCATACACTTCACATGGACGAACTGTTTGTGATTAGGCACAACAAACTTTAATAGTTAGATATATCAACGTGTGTGCGCTAGACGGGCACACACATTCTAATTAAAAGAAGTGTGCATGATGGTAATAACGAGCGCGCACGGTTGTTGAAAGAAGACGTGTGCTGACATTGCCTATTGCGGTGCACCCTATGGTGCAAACGCCATGTACGCGTCCGAGAAGGCGTACGTGCCCACGTTACACCTTTCGACAATAGTGCCGCACTTATAACCGTCAGTAAATTTTGAGCCTGTGTCCCGTCACATTCCAAATTGCAAACCTGTTCACACCGATCAAAACCTAAACGTTTTTCGACTTAGGAGTGTATTACTACTCGGTTATAAATATTACTACTCCAAGATGACTGCACATTCCTCCTCAACTCCTCATCCACAAAAACAAAGTCATTCATCATCATTCTCTTTGTGTCTGCCATGGCCACTAGGGAGATGCGAGCATGGAAGCGGAAGCACGAGAGATGTCCCGCCTCGCCACGAACGCACCCCGGCATGTCCCGCCGCGCGGCCGTTGCAGCATAGAGGTCTCGCCATGCCGCCGAAGCAGCACGCAGGTTCCGCCGCGCCATCGATGCGGCAGACTAGTCCGGCCACGCCGCGGAAGCAGAAAAGATTTCCCACCATGCCGCGAATGCAGCAGAGATGTCCTCCCGCATCGCGGCAACCTAGGAAAATGTGTCGCTGGTCGGCAATAACTCTTACAGGCGCATGCATGCGATTGTCCATAGCCAGATGGATCAGATCTCCGGCTAGGCGAGGTTGTAGGACGCCATGAAAGCCCCTTTTGAAGAGGCTACCGGCGTCATCCGGTAACTAAATGAGAGAGCAATGTGAAGCTCCGGGCCGAGCGCGACCTACTGAGGGCGAAGATCGTCGGAAGTGCGGGGCGACAGGAGGAGACCACTGCCTTGTTGAAGAGGACTGGCGTCATCGTCGAGAACCTTATGGATGAGAATGCCATGATGCGCAACGAGCGCAGAAGGCTGGTGGAAGAATCTGTGGATGCTCTCAAGCAGCATCTTGAGGACAAGAAAGAGCTCATCGTCACTCGCCGCGGAGACTAGTTCTCGCGGCCTGCAGCAACGTAAAGATCAGCAAGGCAGATTGTTGTGTTCCTTCTTCTTTTGCCCTTGTGTATTTCGGGCATTGCCGCATGTGGCTTTTTTAATTATGTTCCTAAATATGTAAGACAATTATTATCCATTGTCATCATGCTTGCTATAAGTTGGATTCGATGCTATATAGGTCCGTCAGATCTTACATCGAGATTCATGCAAAACTTTCTTTTCATATTTTCATTTCTCTATCTTAAATCTCAGTCCAGTGAGACACATAGCTACGCTGTAGAACAGGGGCTCTCCCACCATTAATGGAGACATTGAGAGGGAGGTGCGCGGCGGGCAGCGGTCAAAGGGCTCTCCTCCAGATGAGCACGCGCAGAGGTCTGATCGCACGCCTCCCAGACTCAAATAGCTACCCCGCACGACACCTCCTAGCCAATAAAAAAAGGCGACGCGTGGCCACGTAAATGGTAAGTAGAACGCCCACAGTTTCAATAATACTTGTGTTTTCGATTTGTAACATGACAACACTTGTTCCAAAATGACTTTGTTGATTGTTAATGTGTGCGCCTTCGCAAATCGTATAGAAAAATTACCACTCATGTTGGTGCCATGTCATGACACCAGGTCAAGTTTCACGATTTTCAGGCGTGTTTTGGATTTACAAGAATTAAAAACCCAAGTTTCTCAATCTTTCCGGCCGAGCCACGACGCCCAGATGTTTGAATTTCATTCCCATTTCTTGCATGGGACCTATAAATTCACCCAAGGACACACATGCTATTTTTCAACCAACTTTGGTGCACTGGAGCATGTGCTTGTAGTTGAAATTTTAATTATGGACATTAAATGCTCATAAACTAAATTAATGTATTAAAAAGGCCAAACGAACCCGTAATAATTCCAAAATTTAACACGATACTACTATTTGGTCTAATCTGCCCGTGTATAAAAATTAAGGCGGGAGAAGGCAGTGTACGTATCTCATTTCGCACACGGAGTTGACACGTTCCCTATCGGAACCACGAGCCTTCTTGACGGAAGCTCCGGTTTGCAAGAAGCTTACACCAAAGCTTCTCCCAATTCAGCCTAAAACATTGCCGCAACATGTTGGTGCCTTGTCATGACACCATGTCAAGTTTCATGATTTTCATGCGTGTTTTGGATTTACAGGAACTAAAAAATCAAGTTTCTCAATCTTTCCGGCCGAGCCACGACGCCGAGATGTTTAAATTTCATTCCCATTTGTTGGATGGGACCTATAAATACACCCAAGGGCACACATGTGATTTTTCAACCAACTTTGCTGCACTGGAGAATGTGCTTGTGGATAAAATTTGAATTATGCATATTAATTGCGCAGAAACTCAAATAATGTATAAAAAGGCCAAACCAACACGAAATAATTCCAAAATTTAGCATGATACTTCTATTTGGTCTATTCTGCATGTGTAAAAAATTAAGACGGGAGAAGGCAGTGTACGTATCTCATTTCGCACACGGAGGTGACACGTTCCCTGTCGGAACCACGAGCCTTCTTATGGGAAGTCCGGTTTGCAAGAGGCTTAAACAAAAGTTTGTCCCAATTCGGCCAAGAAATTTACCGCAACATGTTGGTGCCATGTCATGAAACCGTGCCAAGTTTGATGATTTTCAGGCGTGTTTTCGATTTACAGGAATTAAAAAACCAAGTTTCTCAATCTTTCCGGCCAAGCCACGATGCCCAGATGTTTGAATTTCATCACCATTTCTTGCATGGGACCTATAAATACACCCTATGACACACATGTGATTTTTCTACCAAATTTGCTGCACTGGAACATGTGCTTGTAGTTCAAATTTGAATTATGCACATTAATGCATAGAAACTCAATTAATGCAGAAAAAGGCCAAACGAACCCAGAATAATTGCAAAATTTAGCACGATACTTCTATTTGGTCTAATCTGCCTATGTAAAAAAATTAAGGCAGGAGAAGGCAATGTACGTATCTCGTTTCGCACACGGGGATGACACGTTCCCTCTCGGAACCATGAGCCTTCTTGAGGGAAGCTCCGGTTTGCAAGAAGCTTACATCAAAGCTTGTCCCAATTCGGTAAAAAAATACAGCAGCGTGTTGGCGCCATGTCATCACACCATGCCAAGTTTCATGATTTTCAGGGTTGTTTTGGATTTATGGGAATTTAAAAACCAAGTTTCTCAATCTTTCCGGCTTAGCCACGACACCCCGTAGATTAAATTTATTCCCATTTCTTGCATGGGACCTATAAATACACCCAAGGACACACATGTGGTTTTTCAACCAACTCTGGTGGACTGGAGCATGTCCTTGAAGTTCAAATTTGAATTATGCACATTAAATGCTCAGAAACTCAATTAACGTATAAAAAAGGCCAAATGAACCCTGAATAATACTAGAAGTTAGCACGATACTTCTATTTGGTCTAATCTACCTGTGTAAACATAGTAAGGCGGGAGAAGGCAGTCTATGTATCTTGTTTCGCACACGGAGGTGACACGTTCCCTCTCGGAACCACGAGCCTTCTTGAGGGAAGCTCCGGTTTGCAAGAAGCTTACACCAAAGCTTGTCCCAATTCGGCCAAAAAAATCACCGCAACATGTAGGTGCCATGTCATGAGACCATGCAAAGTTTCATGATTTTCAGGTGTATTTTTGATTTACTGGGATTTAAAAACCAAATTTTTCAATCTTTCCGGCCAAGCCACGACGCCCAGATGTTTGAATTTCATTCCCATTTCTTCCATGGGACCTATAAATACACCCAAGGACACACATGTGATTTTTCAACTAACTTTGGTGCACTGGAGCATGTGCTTGTAGTTCAATTTTGAATTATGCACATTAAATGCGTAGAAACTCAATTAATGTACAAAAAATGCCAAATAAACTCGAAATAATTCCGAAATTTAGCACGATACTTCTATTTGGTCTAATCTGCTTATGTAAAAAAATTAAGGCGGGAGAAAGGAGTGTACGTATCTTGTGTCGCACACAGAGGTGACACGTTCGCTCTCGGAACCACGAGCCTTCATGAGGGAAGCTCCGGTTTGCATGAAGTTTACACCAAAGCTTGTCCCAATTCGGCCAAAAAAATTACCGCAGCATGCTGGTGCCATGTCATGACAACATGCCAAGTTTCATGATTTTTAGGCATGTTTTGGATTTATAGAAAATGAAAAACCAAGTTTCTCAATCTTTCCGGCCGAGCCACGAAGCCCAGATGTTTGAATTTCATTTCCCATTTCTTGCATGGGACCTATATATTCACCCAAAGACACACATGTGATTTTTCAACAAACTTTGGTGCATTCAAGCATGTGTTTGTAGTTCAAATTGAATTATGCACATTAAATGCCCAGAAACTCAATTAATGCATAAAAATGCCAAACAAACCCGGAATAATTCCAATTTAAACACGACACTCATGTACTAGTTGCGTGTTCACTGTACGTAAATGTTCTAGTAATTCAAACACTATCCTTTCCCTCCGTAACACCATTTTTTCTTTCAAAACATAATGAAAAAATCATGTATACCACAAACAGTTTACTAGAAAGAATCGTGTGGGATGTGATATAAAATATCTTGGCGCATCGTCTGTTCTGGCTTACGCATGAAGCTTCGTCGTATACAGTCCACCGCCCCCGCTTGAACCACACTTGTGTGCCAATTTCTCGCGGCACCGAGCGATTTTTTTACCACCACGGAAATATCTATCTCTCCGCCCCTCCCTCCTACCAAAAGCCACATTTCCACTATTCCTCCTTGCTTTCCAAGTTCAAACCTTCACTGCTGCTTAATGGCAGCATAGCCTCCTCGCCGGCGACCCTTCTTCTTGCTGCGTCGCCTCCTCGTCGGCGACCATTTTTCTTCCTGCGCGGCCTCCTCGTCGCTGACCCATTTTCTTACTGCACGGCCTCGTCGATATGGTCAGGTAATCCACACCCCACGCACACCATCCTCCTCCTTTCCCGTCCCACATGCCCCGACCGACGACGAGGCACCTTCCACCGAAATCATTGCCCCCCTCCTCCAATTAAGATTCGCCCACATCCATTTTGCATGCAGTATAACATGGAGCTCAGTAGCATGAAGCTGCACACGCACACGCGCACGTGTCGACCGCCAGATCTTGAAGGAGCACCTCGTCTTCTAAACTACCGTCGACACCGCCACGCGGTTGTCTACTTTAAAATATAGTTTGTGTTGTTTTCTCGAGGCCACCGCCAGTACCTTCTAGTGATTTTTCATATGTAATGTTAATATCACTACTGGAATTAGCTTATTTGCCATCTGCCTTTTCTTTTCCATCTACTAGCTGACGACAAAGAAGGTCTTTGCCGTCCGCTTACATAAAACCGACGGCAAAGAACTGGCTGATGGCAAAGAAGGTCTTTGTCGTGAGCCACTTCTTTGCCGTCTGCTGGCAGACGACAAAGAGCAAAAAAGCGGACGACAAAGGATGGCGGATGGCAAAGAGTTGACCGAACTAACGGGCCAAGCCCCACCCCGGCCGCCCACTCTCTCTCTCTCTCTCCCTGTCCGTGTTTCTCTCGTCCTCTCTCCCCGACGACCCGTCGCCGCCCCCTTGCCCCCTCGTCCCTCGCCCCATCGCCCCACACCCGTCCTATGTGATGCCCCGACCTCCATCACGCCGCCGCCGACCCCTCGCCCTACCGCCGCCGCCCACCGCCGCCCCCTCGCCAAGTCGCCCCCTCGCCCAGCCGCCGCCCGCCTCCGCCCCCTCGCCCAGCCGCCCCGCCCCTTCCCCTACGTCGCCCCCGCCCCGTCCCATCGTGACTTTCCGGACTACCCCTCCACCGGGCTGCCGTCTCCTCCAGCGGCCGCCCTCCCATCCACCTACCGCCCCGCGCCTCCTCCACCGGCGATCCCCTGCAGGTGAATTTTTCCCCCCTTTTTTTAGTTTAGTTTTAGTTTTAATTTTAGCTTTAGATTTAGTTTAGTTTTATTTTTTAGTTTAGTTTTAGTTTTAGTTTTAGTTTTAGTTTAGTTTAGCTTTAGAAGAAGAAAAGAAGAGGAAGAGACGAAGGAAAGGAAAACCTCCCCCCACCAACTTAGTGTCTATGTGGATTTGTAAAGGATTGGTTCAAGGAGGCTTATATTAAGGAACCTTATAGAGATAGATTCATCATTTCCTAGCCAACTTGTCTGCAATATGCATGATGTCATTCGCTCATTTGCTCAAATTATGGCTAGGGATGAAACATTAGTAGCTCACAGTGGAGATATTGCTAAAAACACGTGGTGGTAGGGTGGGAGATGGGTTGGTCCAAGGAGGAGTCTCTGAGTTCAAGGAGGAGGAGCAAAGAAGAGGAAAGGGAAAGAAAGAAGAAGAAGAGGAGGAGAAAAAGAATAAGAAAAAGAAGAAGAAGAGGAAGAAGAAGAAGAAGAAAAAGAAGATGAAAAAGAAGAAGAAGAGGAAGTAGAAGAGGAAGAAGAAGAAGAAGAAGAAGAAGAAGAAGAAGAAGAAGAAGAAGAAGAAAAGGATAAAGAGGAAAAAAGAAGAAGAGGGGAAGAAGAAGAAAAAGGCACATTTTTATACTTTCTTATTTAGGGTTCCGCCATGTTTTACAGTTTCTTTCTTTTCTTTAGTTTAATGTTTTTATATTGCTAGCTAGTTGCCTAGTTTGCTGACCCAAAGAAGTTAAAATAGTTATTATATGAACTTCAACTAAAGTCAACATTTTTATGACTACTGCTACTAATAAATTCAACTAGAGACATCATATGTCCACAAGTGCGTTGTTTTTTGAATGAGAAATGCTAACTTGGTGTAGTTGATTATCTTCTGCTCAAAATTTCTTATGTTATAATGTTGTATGATAATGTTGTAAGGGTACTAATTGGTCTCTTCGGCTGCTTATCAGAGATGGGGGGAAGCTGCCACCACAGACTCCGCTCTGCCACACCGGAGTACGAGTTGGATGCTTTCGAATTGTTCAGTATCATACTTGGGATTTCAGTATCATCCACGAGGCAGGTATATAAAAGGAGAGATCTCCCCTTCACCCATCTCATTATGATAACTCTGTTGATTGCTACATCACTCATTGTCCCAAACTGCAGAGGCTGCCTGACACTTTTATGAACATGCTGGGTGAAGATCCGCCAAATAATGTGAAGCTACGACAGGCCGGCAGCGGGTTTCGCAGGTTGTGGGACGTGGAGTTGGTGCAGCAGCAGCGACACTGGCTACAGCCACATCAGCAGCAATTCTGGTTGTAGCCAAAGCAGTAGTGATTCTGGCTGTAGCAAAAGCAGCAGTGATTTTGGCTGTAGCAAATACAGCAAGGAGGATGATCCGGACTGGAGTGGGGAAGAAGAGGAGCAAAGTGGGCATCAGGCTGAGGATGACCTAGCGATGGTGGTGTCTGACCAAGGGCAAGAGATGGTGGTGGCTGACCCTGGGCAAGAGATGGTGGTGCCTGAGGATGACCTCGCGATGGTGGTGGTGCCCCACAATGACCTCGTGCCGGTGGTGGCGCCGGCGATCCCACAGCTGGGCGACATGACCACGCCAATTGTGGTAGAAGACTACATCCCACTTCCTCCACCGCCTCGCCACTCTTGGCGCATCAGGCCGAGGAAGGAGAAGGAGAAGAACAATGTCAACTGAACTATGCCAGGTATGTTTGATCTCCAAAATGACCTATATATGCTTAGTTACCTATGTTAGCTCTAATATGCTTAGTTACCTATGTTAGCTCTAATATGCTAAGTTATCTCTACTCTGCTTAGTTTCCTATATGTTATCTCCAAAATTACTTATGTTAGCACAAATTGACCAAGTTTACATAATAAGCTTATAGTCTTCTTCTTCTTCTTCTTCGTCTTCTTCTTATTCTTATTCTTCTTCTTCTTCTCCAAAATGACATAAGTTAGCTCTTAGTTAGCTCTAATATGCTTACTTTCCTATTGGTTAACTCCAAAATTACTTATGTTAGCACAAAATGACCAAGTTTACATAATAAGCCTATAGTCTTCTTCTTCTTCTTCTTCTTCTTCTTCTTCTTCTTCTTCTTCCTATTCTTCTAGTCTTCTTCTAGTATTCTTCTAGTCTTCTTCTTCTTCTTCTTCTTCATTTTATTCTAGGTTAGCTCCATTTTACTTAAGTATGCTTACTTGTTATAGTCTTCTTCTTCTTCTTCATTTTATTCTTCTTCTTCTAACATCTTGTTTATCATTTTACAGATTTGATTTAATTCACGAAAGCTTGCATGGATGGATTGCTTCTTTTCCATTTGTGCTTTTATTTTGTATCAATGAACTTGCATTGTTCAAACTTGTTATATGGATGGATGGATAACGGTGTTGGATGAACAAATGTGAAACTTTTGTAATATGTAAGGATGGAACTATATATGTGTTGGTTATGTATGTATATATGATGAAACTTGTGTGTTAGATATGCTTGTTGTATATCTGTTTATATCTGTGAATTGCTGTCAAATTGAATGAATTAAATTAAAAACAGGGATGTACAGGCTCTTTGCCATCAGCTAGCTGACGGCAAAGCTCTTTGCCGTCCACTGGCTGACGGCAAACACGCCACGTGGCAGCTACCTGTGATTCCTGCGACTAGCATGTTTGAGAACTTTGCCGTCCGCCAGGCTGACGGCAAGGCACGCCGTTAACCCCTAACGTCTCTCACCCCATGACACTGCCGTCAACGATCGTTGCCGTCTGCTAGCGGACGGAAAAGCCCTTTGTCATCCCCGTCTGTGAAGCAGACGACAAACAAGGCCTTTGCTGGCACTCATTCAGCCGGAACTGTTGCCGTCTGCTGGCTGAAGTCAAAGGCCTTTGCCGTCCGCCGGGTATGCCTTTGCCGTCCGCCATGGCGGACGCTAAAGTGCCTTATTCCTGTAGTATATGCAATCTGATGTTCAGTTAACAGTTTGGTCGTCTGAAATGTAATGTTCTGTTAACACTTTGGTCCAACAATTGCTACATTTCGTAGTACTGTTCTCAAGCATTCTTTGTTTTGTTAACTGTCTTATCTTCTAGTACATGTATCTATTCTGCAATGTCGTTCTCAGTTAACTATTTTGGTTCATTTGGTCTGTTGTCCATTTAACTGTTTGGTTAAGTTCTACAATTTGATTTTCATTTGTTGTGGGTACAATTTTGTATTGTTATGCATGTGACACCAATCTAATTTGGCTGTACTCAATACATATTGTACTGATAGTATGGCAACTCTCAGTTAACCTGATCAAGATCTTCCTTATGTGTGTTGCAGGGAAACAATGGGAGACACTGCGGTTTACCATCGAGGTTTGTTCAAGCAGGGTCCTTTGGCTAATAACACATTATTGTGCAGTTGCAGGAATCATTCTAATATTTAGGTTTCTTACAATTTGGTCTTGCACATGTAGGTCCTACTGTCAGGCGCTTAGACCCATTGTTCGAGCCATTTTGCATATGGGGAAATGAGATGTCCATGAATATCAGTCAAGTCAAAAAACTCAGAAAGATTGTTAGGATGAAGAAACTTGTGACGAATAACAACAAGATATTTGTTTGCACTATGAGGAAGACATCAGTCAACTATAGGATGGTACCAACTCTTTTACCTTGTTTTTACCCCTTGTGCCATTTCAAAATTTACAACAACGAGTTATGCATAGCTTTGTTTTCAGTACTTCTCCATGGTCAACATGCAAGGAAGGTATTCATTCAACACCCACGGTAGAATATTGAAGTATTGCTAAAGAGGATGAAGTTTGGGCGGGCAATTATCCATAGCCACTGTAACACCCCAAGAATTTGACCATGATTTATTAATTAAAACTTTGCCATGGTAAATTTAATTTTTTTTCTAGGTTTTCTTTTTCAGAACCACTCTTTTCTTTTGAATTGTGGAGTTTTCCCTCCAAAAAGGAAACCTTTCAAAAATATTGTTGGACTTGTATACCCTCTCAAGAAACATTTCACCAAAATTGAACCAAAATTTGGGGATGTCATGTGAAGTTCCTACATCACTTTTATGCAAAAACACATTGGTGTTCTTTGAAAATTTTGAGCAAATCATCCTCTTTTGCTGTCTGGTCCTGTTTGGTATTTTCTACTGCAACCATACTTTAACTTGCCCTTTTACCCATGATTCTTTTTCCTGCTTATAGACCACTCTACCAAACCCTTAAGTCCAGGAGATTAGACCCATTGGAATATTTTTGGTCCATGCAATAACAGCCTTTATTTTCTGTCCAGATTTGGTTTTCACAAATCTTTGCACTAACAAGTTTATAGTTTTGCCAAACTAACCTTGCCACCCTCTTTATCATCTAAAGAGACTATGATCTGGAGTTTTTGGCGACCCCAAGAGATGCCTAGAAGCCCATGGAATTCTGTCAAGCACCTTGCATGCATGGCCAGATTTGGCATAGTTTTTAGTTTGCACGTTGTACCTGCTTGCTCTGCCTAGCCAGCATGTCCACTAATCTCCTAGCCACCTCTAGCCTAGACCTGTTAATCCCCAACCTCATCCAAGCCTCCTGGCATGCCTTGGCATTTTGCCGAACACATGGCGTGCGTGCTCTGGGCACGGCCAGAGCGCGCGTTTTGCACGTGCGTGTGCCCGAGTCGCCGCGTCCCCCTGCCGCCTCCCTGCGCCCGTTCTGGCCCCTCCCCACTCACAGCCAGCACGCCCCGACTCCTCCCTCGTCGCAGAGCCACCCTCCCCTGGAATAGCTCGAGCTTATCTCATCGCCCTGCCAGACCCCTCCAGCCATCGCCATGCGCCCCCCTGGCTACAGAATGGTGGTTCGCCGTTCCTATCCCCGGCCGCCACGGAACCGACCTAGATACACTATAAAAGGAGCCCCCGAGCTCGTCCAGACCCTCAGGTGACTTCGGGCCATCCCTCTAGTGCTCCCACAACCAGTTATCGGCGGAGGGAGGCCGTCTTCCCCGTCTCTGATCAGTTCGGCCGCCGTCACACACCGGTCCCGTTCGTCGCAGGCAGAGCCTCCCCCGTCCATCCAGCGCCACCGTCCGACTCCCCTCGACCGTACGGAGCCACCCCACCTCTCGAACTTGATCGGGGGCCACCGTAGCTCAAGTCCCCAATCCTCCCGTAGCCGCCGTCCGCCGCGGAGCTCGCCGCCGGCAACTCCCTTCGTCCCCACCGGTCTGTCAACCACCGAGAGGACCGCCCTGGACCAGCGGATCCATCCCCGCACTCAGAATTCCATGGGGAGCCGCCGTTCATCGACGGCAATCACCGGAGCCCCGCCTCTGCTCGGCCAGTGGAGGAAGGAGGCGCGGGCGACTAGTCAAACCTGACCAGTGGGTCCAAGGGACCCATTGTCAGCAGCACAGCCCCGCCGAAACGTGTTTTAAGTGGAAGCGCATTCCTCCAAATACGCCTTCGCTAGAAGAAAATTTAAGTGCTGCCGAAACGTTTTCTTTTTCTAATTTTTATTAAAAACAAATTTTGACTAAAACTTGACTAGTTGTAACTTTTTAAATATAAGTCCAATTGATTTGATTCTTTTTCTGTTGTTTCTCAAATTTTGTCTAGTTTATTTTCATATTTATTTGAAAAATTTCCGAACAACTTTTTTGTACTGTTTTGAAACTATGTGTTAATTCAAATCTTCGTAAAATAGGATTTTGAAGAAGAAGGCAACTTTCAAAAAGTGCACCCCCACTTGCATACTCTTGAAGGCACGCATCCTGAACCCTGGCATAATATTTGTTGTGTGTTGTTTGATACGATTATAACACCACCATGACACAGAGTTTTCGTTATTTTATGTGATGATGTGATCATGCTCATGAGTGCATGATGAAGAATTCCTTGCTGATGGAAATTAATATACTTGTGATAGTAATCACCCTCGTCTACCTTTCATGCCTACTGGAAGGAATCCGGGTAAGTCTCTGTCTTGGGTAGACACAGGCTTGTTATTGATATTTCGTTGAGACGAGTATAGTCAGTAAGGCATGGCAAGGTATCGTGAGTGGTGATTCTTTTTATTGGTGTGGAATATATTTGTTATGCTAATCATGCAGGTGATGCTTTAACCTCCTGAGTCGATCGTAGATCAAGTCTTGTTCCAGTAACCCCCGTACTTGTTTCATACTACCACTTGTCCCTGCCATAGGTAGTGTACGGTTCAGTAAGTTGTCAACCCCTTTCTAGCACACACCGTACAGAGAGGCCATGGTGGAAGATACCAGCTGCATCCGGTAGGCATGCCACCTGGTCCGGGGGCATGGGAGTTTTCGGTTGGAGCTGAAGGGGTAGCTCCCCTAGTTTGCGCTTGTTATAAATTTTGTGATCCCATGCTAGTTGAGGTTGTAGCCTCCCCACTTAGAGTTTCGCTTAACGGGTGTCGTGGGTGATTCCCGACACCGGTAAGTTAGACTGGTGTGTGCGGTCAGGTGTGTTTTCAATTAAAAGACCGTAGGCGGAATTAGTCCCGATGGACTAAAGGAATCCGTTACTCGTGGGTAAAGAGTACACCCTCTGCAGAGATTATATCTATTCGAATAGCCGTGTTCATGGTTAAGGACTACAGTCTAGGATGGGTCAAGTGTCGTTTTTAGTGTCGGTCTTCGGAGGAAAAACTACTAAACCAGAACATTGATCATGACTTGTGACATAAGATGATTATGATTATTATTATTGTGGACTAACCATGTATATTACTTGAATTATTGAGTATCCCTGGGATGGTTCTACCTCCTGGATATTCACTATGATTATTCTTATATAAGCCCTTTATGTGGTGTCGCTCAGACGCCCGACTGTGGCACGTTCGTTAATTACATCCTTTATAAGCCCTTTATGTGGTGTCGCTCAGAGGCCCGACTGTGGCATGTTTTTTATTAGTTCCTTTATAAGCACTTTATGTGGCGTCGCTGAGACGCCCGACTGTGGCATGCTGTTATTTATTTATCCTGATAATCCCGTTATGTGGTGTCGCTCAAATGCCCGACTGTGTCATGTTTGTTATTATTTTCTTTATAAGCCCTTTATGTGACATCGCTTAGACGTCCGACTGAGGCATGCTTTATTTTATTATACTTTCGAGGCGTCGCTTCAGGCACCCGATCGGTGCATTTTATTTTTATTCTCTGAATGCTTATTCATGTTTTATATGAATAACTTGCTTGTGTGCATCATGGATTTTTATTTTGTGACTGATGTTGTGATCATGAAATAATTTCAGAGCAT
Organism: Secale cereale; assembly: GCA_902687465.1. NCBI lineage: Eukaryota > Viridiplantae > Streptophyta > Magnoliopsida > Poales > Poaceae > Secale > Secale cereale. Next base: position 225,633,456 of record LR738711.1, read on the forward strand.
GATTATCTTTTGTTATATTATAGTTGTGTTCATAATGTTTGCGACTACATTCAAAGTACTCACTGGCTTGTCCCTGGCTATTGTCTTGGCCAGATTTCTTGCATGGAGAGGAGCGTTGCAATGACAGCCTGGAACCTACATAATGGTGATAGCAGCCTCGCGAAGATAGGAGTTATCCTGGTCAGCTGTTCCTATGGGAAATGGAGCCCCATAGACGCCGATGAACCACAAACCGTTTCCGCCATCAGCCACTAGAAACCTTGTGTTGTACTCACAGGCCAGAATGGTCTTGTACTACATATTTTATATTTTGCTTGGAATTTGTGTATCAAGTTGGTGCCTCATCAGCTATTAGTAATCCTGGGGCTGGTGAGCACAAGGACCATTTTCTGGGAAATATATCCTGGAAAATCCGGTCCTGAAAACCTTGGTATCAGAGCCAGGCTGACCATTGGCTAATCCTATCTTGGCCAGGTCAATAAACCTAGGTTAACCAACCCACCAGACCCTAACCTAACCCCGGCCAAGCTTCTCGCGTAAGATAGCCTCACAGTAACCTGACACCTTTTGGCAGTCGGTGCCCAACCTTTCAGCTTAGCCTGTCAATCACGTGCCAGTGACCGACACCTTAGTAGTCTCTTCCGCAAGCGTGCGAAGGAAGACTCCGTCCCCTTTTTCTATAAAAGGGCACGCTAGCCTCAACCTAGCACAGCACAACCTCTACCCCAAACCGAGCTATAATGCCTGGACCCATTGTTCACAATGAGACCACAGCAACCAACCTTGGAGTTTTTGTGACCGTGCTAGCAAACCTCACCCGCCGTGCCTTTGCATTAGAAGAGCCCCCGGAATATGTCGTGTACCAAGGGACCATGGGCGGTGAGAGCCGTCAATTCTGGGCCACTGTGCACGTCTATGGTAGGGGTCTATCGCCAGAACGCCCCTACAGGTTCACCGAAAGGACAACTTCCATTGAGCCATAAGCCATCCAACTAGCTGCTCGAGAGGCTATAGTTCAACTCCGGCACTTGTCGCCCAGAGTTAACTATCGCTCATTCTACTACTACGCCAACCGTGACGGGTATGGTATGCCACCCCAGGTTGCCAACGGAGATCACGAGACCGATCCTGCATTGTTGCATCTGGTGCGCTATGTAAGTGCACTAGAGGAACTGTTCGATCAAATCACTCTTGATCTGATCGCACCTCGTGGAGAACTGGTTCGCCGAGCCCCGGCAAGAGGAGAAGATGAGCCTGACGCCGACCACCCAGTCGTGCTGTTCGGAGAACCGACCGAGTCCTTGAGGTTTGCCCCAGCCATCGACCAAAATGTCTTGGTGTCCCCAGAAGTGATTCATCGCCTTTTGGGAACACACTCCAACGGAATTGTGGCCAACAACCCCCGCGATGGTCATCATCGCTACCCCGACCCTGCAGTCCCTCAACCCCCTCTAGCTAACCCCGACGGTGAAGCCCGTGGAGAAGCCTCCACAAGGCACGCCCGCTTAGATATAAACGAGGTAGACGAAATCACTCGAGTAGCACCGAGTCTTAGTATGTCCACGCCCCGTCATTGTGTGATCTTGTATCGGCATAATTAAATGCGGTCTGCTTGTGCGCCCCTATTTTTTTATAAGTTGCCATGCATAAGTATGTTTGTGTACGATTGCATTTTTAATTCCGGGCGTAGCTTCCAAAAAACCACCCCGACGACACCCACAATAATACGCCACTTTTGCGAGATATGTGTGTCTATAGCATTGACCCCGACCCCATAGAGCAAAACCGACAAACTAGTTGCCCCTCACCGTGATTTAATAACCCAGCGCAGTTGCTATATAAAAGGCCACCTCGTGACCTTGCCAAGTACCCCTCACCTTGTGCACAACTCTCACAGCCATTTCGTGCCATGCCAAGCCCTAGTATTTATCTGAGAACCCCAGATGCCACCCCAGGTAGTTTTGTTAAAATATTGTGGGACTTAACCTAAAGTACCATGAGTTCTATCCTTCCACCCCAGTATGAGTTGCTCAAATCGAGGATCACCCCATCCACCTCGAAATATTGGGCAGTGGTGCACATCCCTCCCGCAAACCCAAACCAAGACCCAAAGGAAGTCGCCTTCGTGGGGAAATCTATGCCGACTCTGTAGATGGCCATAGAAGCTGCTGCGTATGAAGCGCTTGCTCGCCTTCGATTTGCGGTGCCCTATGCCAGCGAACGAGGGTATTATTACTTCCCGAGCCGTGCAGCACCCGGAGAAGTAGCATCTTTTCCTGGTGGACGAATTGAGAGAGACCCAGTACTGGCCAACCTTGCCCAGTATGTTATCACTCAAGAGCGTTTGACCCTGCGTGTAATGGGTTATCTCCAGAGCCTCGTAGAGTGTGCCCCAGTACCAGAGACGTTTTCCCAGGACCCTATCTATTTACCATTTTCATTGTAGACGTCACTGCTATGTTTGTTGTCCCAGCATTTATTTATGAGTTGCAACTTATGCGTGGTTTCCTAAATTTGTGCGATGAATTAAATATTTGGTTTAAATTAATGGGAGTAGTTTTTACTGCTGTTAATTTATTATTAACTAAAATTCGCTGTCGGTAAATCCTGAAGTGAGATTTTTCCCTGAGTTTTTGCAGCATAAGTCTCTTCATGACATAGATTTTTATTCACACAACACCACAACATCAGACTCAAAACTCCAACCACTCGACCACGTGCAGTAATCAAAAATCCACGTGCCCATGTTGCACCTAACTGGTCACCTCCCTAAGACACCACAGTCTCTGAAGGAGAGATTAGTGGGTAATTATTCGCGTACAAGTTGCCTACAGCACACTGACGGCCGTTAGCACCAGACACCAGCACCTAATCCTCATGATCACCACTGCCACGAAGAGCTAGCACTCGAGCAGCAGCATCACGACGATCATCGAGGATCATCACGCACAAGAGCACGGAGAACCCCAGCAATGCCGCCAACCCTCCGCACACCATGATCATGCACCAGTCCGGCATCACCTCCGCCATTAGAGCCTCGTCCCGAGCTCCTGCAAACAGAAATGGAGGAGAAGGAAGGAGAAGGACAAGCGAGGCCACGTGTGAGGAAGAAGAAAGGAGCACCGCGGTCATTTTATAGCTCGAGATCGGTGTACGGTGGGCGAAGTCCACCAGCGCCGCCCATCGCTCTATCGCCGGTGTTCGGGGCGAATCCGCGAGCAGTGCCGACAGCGCACTGGCCCACGAGGTGAGTGCACGCTGCACGGCAGCTAGCACGCCACTCACTATCGCAGTACGGCCTAGATGCCCTACGCGCTGGACGTCGCCGGTGGAGAAAGCGCGGGAAAGCGCGCGAGAGAGAGGAAGAAGAGAGAGCCAGAGGTGGAAGAAGAGACTGACAGTGGGCCCCGGGACCACCTGTCAGGCAGAGAGAGCACTGTGCTCTCGGGTGAGACCGGCGTATTTTAGGAATTTAGAATTTTATTATAAATTCACTGTAACCAAAAGTAGAAGTATCTCGTTTTCCCCAGCCGTAGATTTTTCCACGCAGCGCCAGTATCCCACACTGTAGTATTACACCACTTATTGCCCACTCACTATAGTCACATTTTATTGCATGAGTAGGATGGTTTTTTTTTTTGTGATATTACTTTGTGATAGTAGGAGTAATTCTTTTCTTAACAGCCTTTAGCAAATCTCGAGGACGAGATTTTTCTTAAGGGGGGTAGTGTTGTAACACCCCAAAAATTTAACCATGATTTATTAATTAAAACTTTGCCATGGTAAATTTAAATTTTTGTTTTCTGGGTTTTCTTTTTCAGAACCACTCTTTTCTTTTGAATTGTGGAGTTTTCCCTCCAAAAAGGAAACCTTCCAAAAATATTTTTGGACTTGTAAACCCTCTCAAGAAACATTTCTTCTATCACTGGAATTATTTCTATAATTATTTTCCTGAGCTTTGTTTCTTTTAAAATGATTTTTTCATAAGTTTTGGAGCCTGTTTTGCACTATAACCCTTTGATAAATTTATTTAGAAATTCCTCCAAAATTTGGGGATGTCATGTGAAGTTCATACATCACTTTTATGAAAAAAACATACTTTTTTGCTCTCTGGTCCAGTTTGGTATTTTCTGCTGCAACCATACTTTAACTTGCCCTTTTACCCATGATTCTTTTTCCTGCTTATAGACCACTCTACCAAACCCTTAAGTCCAGGAGATTAGACCCATTGGAATATTTTTGGTCCATGCAATAACAGCCTTTATTTTCTGTCCAGATTTGGATTTCACAAATCTTTGCACTAACAAGTTTATGATTTTGCCAAAATAACCTTGCCGCCCTCTTTATCATCTAAAGACACAATGATCTGGAGTTTTTGGCCACTCCAGGAGATACCTAGAATCCCATGGCATTCTGTCAAGCACCTTGTGTGCATGGCCAGATTTGGCATAGTTTCTAGTTTGCACGTTGGACCTGCTTGCTTTGCCTAGCCAGCATGTCCACTAATCTCCTAGCCACCTCTAGCCTAGACCTGTTAATTCCCAACCTCATCCAAGCCTCCTGGCATGCCTTGGCATTTTGCTGAACACATGGTGTAGGTGCTCTGGGCACGGCCAGAGCGCGTGTTTTGCACGTGTAAGCCCTTTATGTGGTGTCGCTCAGACGCCCGATTGTGGCACGTTCGTTAATTACATCCTTTATAAGCCCTTTATGTGGTGTCGCTCAGACGCCCGACTGTGGCATGTTTGTTATTATTTTCTTTATAAGCCCTTTATGTGATGTCGCTCAGACGCCCGACTGTGGCATGCTGTTATTTATTTATCCTTATAAGTCCTTTATGTGGTGTCGCTCAGACGCCCGACTGTGGCATGTTTGTTATTATTTTCTTTATAAGCCCTTTCTGTGATGTCGCTCAGACGTCCGACTGAGGCATGCTTTATTTTAGTATCCTTTCGAGGCGTCGCTTCACCCACCCGATTGGTGCATTTTATTTTTATTCTATGAATGCTTATTCATGTTTTATATGAATAACCTGCTTGCGTGCATCATGGATTTTTATTTCGTGACTGACGTTGTGATCATGAAATAATTTCAGAGCATGATTATCTTTTGTTATATTATACCTGTGTTCATAATGTTTGCGACTACATTCAAAGTACTCACTTGCTTGTCCCTGGCTATTGTCTTGGCCGGAATTCTTGCATGGAGAGGAGCGTTGCGATGACAGCCACGGAACCTACATAATGGTGATAGTAGCCTTGCGAAAATAGGAGTTATCCTGGTCAGCTGTTCCTGTGGGAAATGTAGTCCCATAGACGCCGATGAACCACAAACCGCTTCCTCCATCAGCAACTAGAAACCTTGTGCTATACTCATAGGACAGAATGGTCTTGTACTACATATTTTGTATTTTGCTTGGAATTTCTGTGTCAAGTTGGTGCCTCATTAGCTAACAGTAATCCTGGGGCTGGTGAGCACAAGGACCATTTTCTGGTAAATATATCCTGGAAAATCCGGTCTTGACAGCCACTGGCCTAAATTTGCAAGGACATTCAACATCACTGAAGGCTCAGTATTTTCCTTCCGCTTCTAGGGTTTCCCGGATGATATTCATCTATCTATTTAGCGTGTATGATGCTACTTTCCAAAGGTTTTTGATGCTGCATGTGAAACATGGTGTTATTGTGTAATGGCGTAACTGAGTGCCTAAGCTATGTGATGTAATTCGGTTATGAAATCCTGGTTGCTTTTATACGGATACAGAATATCTGGCTTGTTTTATAAGAAATATCAGTTTGATTAGTACATGGATAATCAATAATATGCTAATTACCATGTTTATTGTTATTTTCTATTGCAGACGGCTACTCGAACAATAGCGTAGGCGATGAACTCAAACAACCCACACGGTATCTAGAAAGTAGGTGTGTTCGATCAACTAACAATCACACATGGCTTCCGGCAGCGAACTGTTTGCGTTAGGCCACCTTGTACAAAAGTTCCACACAAAGAACCGTGTGGGATGTATGTACAAACGGAAAAGTTTTCCCTGGATTCACTGTGTGGGATGTACATAAGAACAGAAAAATACTCCTTGGATTGACTGTGTGAGATATACATACCTACAGAAATGATTTTCTGGGCTTCGCCGTGTGGGATGTACATACCTACGGAAATGATTTTCTCGGATTACCGTGTGGGATGTACATACCTTAGGAAATGATTGGGTTTCGATGCCTCGCCCGATCGCACACGGCCCCAGCCTGTGTACCAGGAGGGCTTATCCCCGACGATTTCTGGTTCGTGTGGGATGGGTGTTCCAAATATTAATGTGGAAAGGGGTTAAAAACCGTCTGTATAACACGTCATTGTACCAGTGGAGAGAGCTTGAAGGCTTAGTTATCGGCCGCTCAGAGAGAGAATGAATAACTGAAAGGCGGCATATTCGGTGTCTCTACGTCTTTTACTCAGAACCTCCCCATGTGCTCATGTTTAATCCATAATTCGAAATATCGTGACTCTGTTGTGGCAGGTTTGTTAACTGGTAGGGCGGAAGAGGAAGTATTCGGATTTCAAGGCAACGTGCTAAAGGAGCTATCTGCGGTACATGCTCGGGCCTGTAAGGCCATGAAGAGTATGGTGAAGGCTTTATGGTCATCCGATACCCCTCTAGAGAGAATGGAAGACATCCGCCTGCCGTGAAGGCGCACGAGAAGCATGGGCCATGGTGAAAACACGCTTCACCAAGCTAGATCCAAATCATATGGCCCGAGTGGACCACATGGACCAGACAGAAAAGAGATTCTAGTGAGTTTGGTATATGACCAAGTAATGATAGTTGCGAAATATTCCAGGAAGACTGTAGGTTAGACATTCTTATAAATGGAATAGATAAGGAATATGTATTTGATTGAATGTATTAAACTAAGTTATGATCAACCTGTACCTTTATTCGAACATGTGAAAAGGTTGTCATCGCAGGCTTTCGGCTTTAACCTCCGGACCAAAATGGTGGATTGTTTCCGGATATTTATTTGAAAAAAGTATTCATTTTGTCTGGAAACTAAGCAACCCAGTCATTGTGCTCGAACATACAAAAAGTTTAGTTCAGGATGTATGTTGTATTACATATGTAAGAAACATCTTCCAAGATAAATAGTTTCATTAATGGTTCCTTCCCTTGGATTGACATGCTGTAATTATGCGTGCCGCGGCGTTGGTCTGCAATACGTAAAAAGGTATACCGTAGTATTTAGAGTGGTTACAAGAATGTAAAAATCTGTCGTTTGGTTTCCGATCACTTATTCTCTTCAGAACGCTAGCTTTCGGCTACGCCCGTCTGAGGTAGATGTCCGGTGACCCGGTTGTAACAATCGCAGAGGTGCTTCCTTTACGCCCTAGCGGAACAATCGGGAACGTAGGGCATAAACACAGGAGCAAGGAAACCCAACTTGGGAAAAACTTAAGTCATAGAGATGCATATCTATACCTACTAATAAAGGGAATAGGTATTCCTGGTTTGGTTCCGTTTGTTTTGTTCCGTTTCCAGTTTTATTCGTTTGACAACATATTGGCGAGCAATGGAAACCGAGACATAGGTACGTTTAAAGAAGGCACGTACGTTTAAAGAAAAAACTTAAGGAAACCGGCACATACGTTCAAAGAAAAAACTTACTAAAACTAAGCGCAGGAGCCGACCCATATGTCTATTCTTTGTGGTTGCCAGTCCATACGATGGAGAGATTTATTTTTCATCCATCACTAAATTTCACCGTCCGTCGCCTGGGAAGCCTCACTCAATTTCATCGTCCGTCGCCTGGGAAGCCTCCTTCTTTCCCACGTCACCCAAGAATCTAAAGACAAATACAACTAGATTGAGATCCTCATCTTGCTCGGAAAATTGTCAACTTTCTCCCCCTCATACAATTGATTGATGTGTCGTGGACGTTCCACCACGAAGTTAGCCCATCGATTCGATGACGATCTCAGTCCTTCACATGATCGATCGCATGTCTGGTCATGTCCCCGACATCCCGATCAATCGCAATAGCCAGGCCAACGAGGAAGGACTAAAAACACAGCTTCGAGGAGGCGTCAGAGGTTGGACGACTTCTCTCCACCGCTAAAACGAGGTGCTCGGCTGCTCGCTGGCAAAGACCATCTCGCTCAAGCTCGACTGGGCCAGGGCTACTATCGCCTCGAAAGCAGTCGAGGGAGAAGGGGCTCGCCATTGAGGCTGGTCGGTGATGCGCCCCGCCGCATGTTGCCTTGGCGGCTAGGCCTCCATGCCTCCAGTCCTCGACCTCCCAACTAAAGTGCTGCCAGCAGTGACCGCAATGGGGAGCCAACGGGATGGCCCATCCCC
>LR738711.1:225641894-225702982 GCA_902687465.1 Secale cereale
CCCCCCCTTCATAGCGGCGGCGCCTGCAATTTTGCACTGACCCCCGGAAGAAACTAGCTAGAAGCTGGTCACCGAGGTTGTCAAGGTTGCAGTCTAATGGAGACTGGAGAGAAAAGTGGTCGCGCTCCCACGCTATCAGGTCGTCGTGACCGCCTTGGAAAGAAGAAGAGGCTCGGGAACCTGGTCTTAGGGGTGGAAATATGGTTGGAGGCAGAGTGAGTAGATGAGATGCGATTGGTGGCTGCTGAAGGAGTTGGTCATGGCAGCCGCACAAGGGTGGTGTCGTCGGTCGCTAATGTTCAAATGCTTCTTCAGTTCAGGAATTACCCATGCAATTTGGGACGTGCTGGATGCTGATAGACTCACCGGAATGTATATCTATTCTATACGAAGGCCTCCTAGCTAGCCGATTAAATCCGGCCACATCTCATACTATACCTGAACATGATCATGTAGTGTTTATAAATCTTGTATCAGCGAGCTTGTTCACAAGACAAGTTTGAATCAGAACGTCAAATGAGCCTTTGAGAGATGAGATGTGCATCTTCATGGTGAAATCAAGAGGCTCTAGGAAAGAACTCTCTACAAAGGCTGCATCACTCATGCAGGAGTGGAGCGGAAAGATCAGATAAACAACAGTTGCCTATGCTGAAAGCAGAGATTGATGGCCTTCAACAGGAACTTGCTCTCTTTTCCTGGACCCAACACTTAGGTATCCCGGTAAATTCTGTGGGGACTGGAAACTTTGAATGTCGTTAGTTCCTATTAGTTATGTGAAATATGCAGATGGGGGATTTCAAGTTGGTGGACGAAAGGATGTAAAAGAGCATGATTTCAATGACACACGTATTCAGCAACTGCAGATCGAATTAGCTATTATTGATGGCAGAGAATGTTATGGGGATTGACTAAAGTCTTTCTAAATTTCAGTTATCCTTCCTGCATGTATTTTCCTTATTATTTTTCACCATTGGTAGGCAAAGTCAACAAATGACAACACATATGGATGAGGAATTGGCGTTACTTGATAATCAATCTGGGTTTGCAAACTCATGTAATACTAAAAGCTAAAAAACAATTTTTGTAATATATTGTATGAGAGAAAAATTATAGTTTTAGCTTAGTGCCATTTTTTGTTATTTGATAAATAGGTATTGTCGTTGTCTTGTGTTTTAGGTCAAGAAGGCACATGGGCAATCTATCTAAGAACAATGGCACACTATTAATCAGGGCTCTAAGATATGCAACTGAATCAATGGGTGGATTTAGCTGCCATCATGCTTTGTGTGTGTTTGAGTTATGCCACAAAAGAGGGATACTAAGAAATGGAGGATGGATTTGTTTCACATTTATCAATTAAATGTGTTGTGTTTTTTAGAAGTAGATTGCGGGATACTTTTTTTCACCCATTGCAACGTACGGGCATATGTGCTAGTAATGGCAAAAAGGATGTATATGAGCAAACGACATTTATAGTGTGAGCTCCAGGCTCAAAATAATACTCCCTCCGTTCCTAAATATAAGTCTTTGGAGAGATTTCATCATGGACCACATACGGAGCAAAATGAGTGAATCTACACTCTAAAATGCATCTATATACATCCGTATGTGGTTCATAGTGGAATCTCTACAAAGACTTATATTTAGGAACAGAGGGAGTAATATGCTTCAGTTACAGAAGCTCCCGATTATGGTGGAGTATGTACATTTAAGGATGTGTACCCCTGAAGTGTTCATAAATCGAATAAAAATGAGGAAACAAGATACAAAATGAAGAGGAGAAAAAGCACTACAGGAAAATTCGTTTTTCCCGTGTGTTAGACTATAGGCCGAGTGCTATTTTTCGGGCACCCGGCTTATGCTCCTCTAAGCCGAGTATCGAAAAAATAACACCCGGCAAACACAACGGACTCGGCTTATGGGCATCTATAAGCCGAGTGCTGAATAAAAGCACTCGGCTTATATGAACTACACGGTATCTACTCGAAAAAGCACCCGGCTTAAAGAGCACACTCGGCAAAGACAAACTGCCACGTGTCTACAACGGAGGTGGCTGACGGCGCCGTCACGGAGCAATCCATAAGCCGTGTGTCGGAGGCAGGCACTCGGCTTATACGTACTATAAGCCTTGTTCCCTTCCCAAGAACTCGGTTTACAAGGCCTATAAGTCGTGTGCCCGACGAAAACACTAGGCTTATATGTTTGCCTATTTTTTGCAACCAGAAAATTTATGAAAATTTGATCTATGATGGTTTTCATTGCCTTTATATTCACTACTTAATTAGTATTTGGGCATGATTTCATGTGCCGCCTTGCAGATCTGCAATTTCCGGCGCGGAAAGCCTAGCAGTGCAATAAATGTCACAAATATTCCAGGCGGGTCCGAAAAATGCGGGGGTCTGACATGTGTCATTCGATGGCCTCCTTTGAGAGCACGAAAAGTTTCGAGGCCAACGGAACAACAGGGCCCACACTTCCTTCACAGACCCTACTCGTTCCCTCTCGGTACCCAGAGACTACATCGGAGATGGTGTAGTTTACAAGCGGCCGCCGGTGAGCCCTACTCGAAACGCGCCCAAACATTTATCACAAACTGCAGGGTCCATGTTATGACACCGTGCCAGGTCCCGAGGATTTCCGGCATCATACGATTTTTCGAGGATTTAAACGGTTGGATCGGGCATGGCACCGAGGTAATTTTGCTCCCCCCCGGTGGCTGGGCCTTCCCCTCCCTCGTCTGCAAAAGGCCTACGCATGTCGCAAAGACATCACATAGGACTCTACATGCCGCTTCTGGGCATGATTTCATGTGCCGCCTTGCAGATCGGCAATTTCCGGTGCGGAAACCCTAGCAGTGCAATAAATGTCACAAATATTCCAGGCAGGTCCGAAAAATGCGGGGGTCTGACACGTGTCATTCGATGGCCTCCTTTGAGAGCACGAGAAGTTTCGAGGCCAATGGAACAACAGGGCCCACACTTCCATCACACACCCTACTCGTTCCCTCTCGGTACCCAGAGACTACATCGGAGATGGTGTAGTTTACAAGCGGCCGCCGGTGAGCCCTACTCGAAACGCGCCCAAACATTTATCACAAACTGCAGGGTCCATGTTATGACACCGTGCCAGGTCCCGAGGATTTCCGGCATCATACGATTTTCCGAGGATTTAAACGATTGGATCGGGCATGGCACCGAGGTAATTTTGCTCCCCCCCAGTGGCTGGGCCTTCCCCTCCCTCGTCTGCAAAAGGCCTACGCATGTCGCAAAGACATCACATAGGACTCTACATGCCGCTTCTGGGCATGATTTCATGTGCCGCCTTGCAGATCTGCAATTTCCGGTGCGGAAACCCTAGCAGTGCAATAAATGTCACAAATATTCCAGGCGGGTCCGAAAAATGCGGGGGTCTGACACGTGTCATTCGATTGCCTCCTTTGAGAGCACGAGAAGTTTCGAGGCCAACGGAACAACAGGGCCCACACTTCCTTCACACACCCTACTTGTTCCCTCTCGGTACCCAGAGACTACATCGGAGATGGTGTAGTTTACAAGCGGCCGCCGGTGAGTCCTACTCGAAACGCGCCCAAACATTTATCACAAACTGCAGGGTCCATGTTATGACACCGTGCCAGGTCCCGAGGATTTCCGGCATCATACGATTTTCCGAGGATTTAAACGGTTGGATCGGGCATGGCACTGAGGTAATTTTGCTCCCCCCGGTGGTTGGGTCTTCCCCTCCCTCGTCTGCAAAAGGCCTACGCATGTCGCAAAGACATCACATAGGATTCTACATGCCGCTTCTGGGCATGATTTCATGTGCCGCCTTGTAGATGTGCAATTTCCGGTGCGGAAACCCTAGCAGTGCAATAAATGTCACAAATATTCCAGGCGGGTCCGAAAAATGCGGGGGTCTGACATGTGTCATTCGATGGCCTCCTTTGAGAGCACGAGAAGTTTCGAGGCCAACGGAACAACAGGGCCCACACTTCCTTCACAGACCCTACTCGTTCCCTCTCGGTACCCAGAGACTACATCGGAGATGGTGTAGTTTACAAGCGGCCGCCGGTGAGCCTTACTCGAAACGCGCACAAACATTTATCACAAACTGCAGGGTCCATGTTATGACACCGTGCCAGGTCCCGAGGATTTCCAGCATCATACGATTTTTTGAGGATTTAAACGGTTGGATCGGGCATGGCACCGAGGTAATTTTGCTCCCCCCGGTGGCTGGGCCTCCCCCTCCCTCGTCGGCAAAAGGCCCACGCATGTCGCAAAGACATCACATAGGACTCTACATGCCGCTTCTGGGCATGATTTCATGTGCCGCCTTGCAGATCTGCAATTTCCGGTGCGGAAACCCTAGCAATGCAATAAATGTCACAAATATTCCAGTCGGGTCCGAAAAATGCGGGGGTCTGACACGTGTCATTTGATGGCCTCCTTTGAGAGCACGAGAAGTTTCGAGGCCAACGGAACAACATGGCCCACACTTCCTTCACAGACCCGAATCGTTCCCTCTCGGTACCCAGAGACTACATCGGAGATGGTGTAGTTTATAAGCGGCCGCCGGTGAGCCCTACTCGAAATGCGCCCAAACATTTACCACAACCTGCATGGTCCATGTTATGACACCGTGCTAGGTTCCGAGGATTTCCGGCATCATACGATTTTCCTAGGATTTAAACGGTTGGATCGGGCATGGCAGGAGTTGGAGGAGGGAGAGGAGGAGGAGTCATCACGTGGTGCGGTTGAGGAGGAGGAGGAGGAGGAGGAGGAGGAGGAGTTGGAGGAGGGAGAGTATGAGGTGGAGGAATCGGCAAAGGACATGGAATGGCCAGTTCCTAAGACAACCAAAATATGGTTGCGTGGGGTGTCCACGCTCCCTTCGCGACCATATCCACATAAGGGGCTCATTGTCAAACCCGTCGGTGCGAGGTAAGTGCTTACGTGGACTCTCAAGTGCTTACGTGGACTCTCAAGTGCTTACGTGGACTCTTTGTTGAAAACTTACTTGCATTTTCATTGTGCAGGGCCTTGCTGGTTGTTGGAGATGACATAAAGGTGCCACGCCAGCCAAGTAGCATCATTGGATGTCTTTGCAGGCATTATTACCCTGGCCTAGTCCCCATAGGAGACGGTGAGGAGGAGCCAGCTTGGTCTTGGGAGCATTGGAAACGCGCTCCGGATACCAAAGACAAGTGGGACAGGGAGTACAGCAGTGCTGCCGAGCGGGTGGTCAACGATTTTTGGGTAAAATTCTTTGTCAGTTTTCATAGTTATTTCTTTGCCAACATTCAAAATCATTGCATTGATAGCTGTCTAATGGGTCTTTATACACTTTTGTAGGACTTCTTCACTTGCGCCGATGGTATGGAGGATGAAGCTAATGAGGTCATCGAGGCGATTGCCAAGAAGATTGTCCAAGACATGCCCTACGAGGGGCGCGTCGATGCCGTGGTGAAATATTTCGCGCACGAACGCAACATGCTTCTCAAAAAGCCACTAGCCCGAAGAGTGCATCTCACCCGTTCCATGTACTTGAAGGTAGTTTCCATTTATTTATGAATGTCTGGATCAAAACAACTTAGTTTCATTCCTAACTTGGATGTATTTGGTATACCTCAGGCTGTTCCCCCGTGGTGCAACAACAAGATTCCTTGCTATCAGCAAATCATATCTAGGTGGATAAACCCGGAGTGGAGGGCTGCACACAGAGCGTGTTCGGAGCGGCGTGGCATGATGGGTGGTCCAGTACACCTTCAAGGCAACCTCAACCTTCACGCTTACGTGCAGAAAAAGGTATTAATATCATTTGGCTTCTAAACTTGTGCCTACTTGTGCCCTTATTGGATATTATTGCTTCTATTGCAGAACAGGGAGAGAGGTGAGGGCGAACCGCGGCTCAATACCTTCGCGGGATTATGTCTTTCCCGCACGTCAAAGAAACCTGAAGGGGGGTGGGTCAACCTAGGCTCTGGCTTGAGGGTTGATGCATATAGTGGGAAATTCAAGGAGCACAATGGGCCCGATTCTGATCCGGCCTCACAGGACATCGACGTTACGGTTTCCCTCCAGGCAGGACAAGGAAAGAAGGGTGTCCGGTTATATGTTGGTGATGGAGCCATCCGTAAGAAGGACATTCCAAAATTCGCCCACCTTCGTGCTACGACATCGAGCTCAGGTCCTGCTATAGAGCGTCGCCCATAGCCTGGGCTGCACATGATGCATCAGTTTGAGGTATATTTTGCTTCATTGATCTTACTTGCAATTTCTTCTTTGCATTGCAACAATGGTGAACTTGTTGTGATGGCATGTTGTAGGCCCGCCTAGAGGAAGAAGCCAGGTTGCTGCAGGAAGAAACCAGGTTGCAGAAGGAGGCTCAAGCCAATTCCCTCCTTCAACAGGAGCAAGCCATGAAAATGCAGCAAGCCCTCTTGCAACAACAGGAATTCATGGCCAAACAACAGGCAGCCCTGCTTGAGACGTTCGCTCAGTTCAAAACTAATATGCAGGGTTCTACTTTTTCGGATCTTCCTCCTCTTCCGCCTCTTCCTACTTTCAGCTTTGTAAGTCTTCCAACTTTTTTATTATGCATCTTACCATCATGCTTAAATATCATGCATCTTACCATCTTACCGTCTCATGCTTGAAGTGTTCTCAGTCGGGACAAGGCTCAAATAACTACGTGGTACCTGGACCCATACCTACCCAAGCAAGCCCAGTGACACCCACTACGGCTTCGACCTCCTTGCAACAATGATCACTCGAGGTAGTTGTCTATGTTTGTGCATTGTTGATGCTTGCGTCTGTCTTTGTGCCTCTCAACATACTACTTGTGCATTGTTGATAGTAGAGCCCACAAGTGTTGATGCTTATATTGTTCATACTTCTTAGCTTCAATTTGAACCTTATATGTTGATGCTTGTTGACTCTTGTGCCTTATCGATCATTTGAAACTAACTTTGGAAACTCATGTGTTTGGTAATGGACTTATAGGTTTGCACCGTGGATGCCGTTGACGGTGGACATACATGCTACGGTGGAGCTCATGCATCTTCGAGGTTCATGCTTTTGTGAGCGAACTCATGCTTTTGTTTGTGAACCTTGTATGCCTTTGTTTGTGAACCTTGTTGGATATGCACGCATGTTCTGAACCATGTTGGATATGTACGCATGTGTGGACTTTGAACTTATGGTCCTTCCGTTTGTGAAATATTGTTGTTGTGTGGACTTTGTACTCATGGTCAATTTGTAATATATTGCTGCTGTGAGCCAAATTGGATATATTGCTTGCTGAATCTATATACTGTTGCATATATAAGCCATGTTGGATATATTGCTTGCTGAATCAATTGTAATAAAATACTTTTTGGCCTATAAACCGAGTGTCTCAGGACACAGCACCCGGCTTATAGATGCAAAAATAATACTATTTGTCCTATAAGCCGAGTGTTCCAGGACACAACACCCGGCTTATAGATGCAAAAATAATACTATTTGTCCTATAAGCCGAGTGTTTCAGGTGCAAGGCACTCGGCTTATAGGCCATGCTGAGCCACGGCGGCTCGTGGTAACCGGACACATAAACCGTGTGGCTTGCTCGGGCACTCAGTTTATATGTAAACCGTGTGGCTCTCTACGGCACTCAGTTTATATGTAAACCGTGTGGCTCGCTCGGGCACTCAGTTTATATGTAAACCGTGTGACTCGCTCTGGCACTCAGTTTATATGTAAACCGTGTGGCTCCGCTAGACACTCGGCATATAGGTAAACCGTGTTCGACTTATAGGCACTCGGTTTATACAGACGGTGACACGTGGCCGTTATCTCCCTGCTGCCGTCAAGTTACTTTAGTAAACCGAGAGCCGCTTAAAAACACACGGCTTAGGAATACACCGTGTGTTTTTGGAGAGGCACTCGGCTTATACCTTATAAGCCGATGGAGTGTAAACCGTGTCATATAAGCCGGGAGTTTTACTCGGCTTACATGTAAACCGAGTTTGTATTGATATAAGCCGAGTGCATTAGGTACACGGCTTCAATTTTTTTTCCTGTAGTGAAGGGTGCATAGAATCTTTGGCGCCGAGCAGCGTTCCATGGATTTGGCTCTAAGTGGTTATCCGGTGCATTACGATGGCGGTAAGCTCCTCAAGTGAGAACTTCATCGATAATGAACAGACCCTCCAATTTTGATTTGAGCTTGTCTATTTTCTTCTTTGGGAGGCGTAAGATGAGTCACCAACATTATAAGTCTTTGCCCGCACTTCCTTGCTTTGATATCTCCGGGGCTATTGTTGATAGAATGTGGAATGGGCTTTTGCAACATCGCGCTCCTCCTCTAGGACATCTAGGTCATCTTACCGATTGAGCTTGGCTTCTCTCTTTTCATACATGCGCACGCGAGGTGAGTCAAGAATAATGTCGCAAGGCAAGACAGCCTCTACGTTGTACACCATGAAAAAGGGTGTGTATGTGGTCATGCGATTGGGCGTGGTCCGCAGTCACCAGAGTACGGAATCGAGTTCCTCGACCCAGTGCTTATCTGACCCCCGTAGGGATCGCACTAGTCTGGGTTTGATGCCGCTCATTATCAGGCCATTAGCATGTTCGACCTGATCGTTTGTTTGAGGGCGATATACGGAGGCCTAATCCAGCTTGATGCCCAAGTTAGCACACCAAGTTTTCACCTCATCGGCTGTGAACTTAGAGCCGTTGTCAGTAATGATACTAAGAGGGACACCATAATGGTGTACAACGCCTGATATAAAGTCGATCACCGGTCCAGCTTCAGCCGTTTTTACTGGTTTGGCCTCTATCCACTTACTGAATTTGTCCACCATAACCAGCAACTATTTCTTCTTGTGGCTTCCCCTTTAAGGGGTCTGACCATATCTAGATCCCAGACCGCAAAAGGCCAAGTAATGGTGATTGTTTTTAAGGCGGTGGGCGGTATGTCACTTTGCATGGCGAAAAGCTGGCATCTGACACAGTGATGTACAAGAGCCCGTGCATCTGCTCGGGCCGTAGACCAAAAGAAACCTGTACGGAAGGCCTTAATTTTGAGGGCTCGAGCTGTGGCGTGATGGCCACCGAGACCAGCATGTATTTCGGCCAAGAGTTGTCGTCCCTCCTCTTCGGAGATACATCTTTGAAGAACTCTAGTAGTACTTTTCTTGTAGAGTTCTCCTTGATGAACCTTGTAGGCTTTCGAGCGTCGAACTATGCGACGGGCCTCATTCTGGTCATTAGGGAGCTCCCGCCAATTAAGGTAGGCCAGGAAGGGTTCGATCCATGGAGCAATGACAACCATGATTATATGGGCCGAAGGTGTCATTTCGGTGCCCGAGCCCCCGATGGTATCAGAATTACGTTCGGCATCTGGGGGTATGATCGACTTTGGACTAGTATTGCCTCTCTTGTCCTCCCATACCACGGATAGCTAGAAGAGCCTTTCGACAAAGGTGTTAGGTCAGACGGGGTAGCGTTTAGCGCCCATTCGATCAAGGATGTCCGCTGCCTGATTACTGTCTCGAGCAATGTGATGAAACTCGAGCCCCTCAAACCAAGCTAATATCATGAGTACAACATAGTGGTATGCCATCATCTTTGGATCTTTTGCATCAAAATCTTGATTTATTTGGGATATTGCAAGGTTTAAATCCCCCGCACCTCTAGGCGTTGAATGCCCATAGAAACAGCTATCCGGAGACCATGTAGTGGTGCCTCGTATTCGGCTATGTTGTTGGAGTCCGTATACATTATTTGCAATAAATAGCAGACTGTGTCCCTGGTAGGGGAGGTTAAGATGACACCGGCTCCCAACCCGGGTAACATTTTAGAGCCGTCGAAGTACATTACCTATTTGGAGTATGTGTTGTATTATTTAGGGAGTTCGACTTTCGTCCATTCGGCGACGAAGTCAGACAACACCTGAGATTTAATAGCTCGTCGTGGTTTGTATGTTATTTCAAATTGTAAGAGCTCGATGGCCCATTTGTCTATGTGGCCTGTGGCGTCCCGATTATTTATGATATCATTGAGTGGTACTTCGGATGCCACCGTGATCGAACACTCTTGAAAGTAGTGCCGCAGCTTCCGGGATGCCATGAAGACCACATATGCCATGTTTTGGTACTGTGGGTATCAAGATTTGCACAATGTAAGGACAGCCGATACATATTATACTAGGTTTTGAGTGGGAATTTATGTCCCTCTTCCACTCGTTCGACGACGAGCACCGCGCTCACCACCTGGTGACTTGCAGATATGTAGAGCAACACAGGTCTGCCGACGTTTGTCGCGTCAAGGATTGGGTGGGTTGCTAACAAAGTTTTTATTTCTTCCAATCCGCTATTCCCGCATCCGTCCACTCAAAGTGGTCGGTTCATCGGAGTAGGCGATAAAGTGGCAGTGCCTTTTCTCCCAATCTGGAGATAAAGCGGCTCAAAGCTGTTATGCACCCGGCTAGCTTTTGGACATGCTTTAGATATGTTGGAGTTGCCAATTGTGACAGGGCTCGGATTTTGGCTGGATTTGCTTCAATTCCTCTATTGAAAACAATGAACCCGAGTAGTTTTCCGGCTGGAAAGCCGAAGACACATTTTTCCGGATTGAGACGTAAGTCATATGTTAGGAGGTTGTCGAATTTGAGGCATAGATTGTCCATCAATGATTCGACATGTTTACTCTTGATGACTACATCATCTACGTATGCCTCCACTGTCTTGCCAATTTGTTTCTCCAGATATGTTTGAATCATGCATTTGTAAGTGGCGCCAGCGTTTTTGAGTCCAAACGGCATGGTGTTGAAGCAAAAAGGCCCATACGGGGTAATGAATGCCGTTGCGAGGCAAGATGAAGGGGTCCTTATGGCAGGCTTTATTGAGGTCTTTGAAATCGACACAAAGGTGCCAAAATTTATCATTCTTCGGCACCATGACCAAGTTTGCTAGATATTCCTGGTGTTTGATCTCCCTGATGAACCCTGCTTCAAGAAGTTTAGCTAGCTCCTCACCCATAGCTTGTTGTTTGGGTTCGGAAAATTGCCGCATCATTTGCTTGGCTGGTTTGACCCCCTTCATGATATTGAGGCTATGTTCGGCCAGTTTGCGTGCAATTCCGGGCATGTCTGAATGGTACCAGGCGAAGATATCCCTATTTTCGCACAGGAAGGCTCTTAGTGCAGCGTCGATCGTTGGATCCAGCTGTGCTCCAATGGAGGTCGTCTTGTTGGGATCCGTCTGGTGTACTTGAAATTTTACTATTTTGTCTGCTAGTTTGAAAGAAGTGGACTTGGGCCTCTTGTCGAGAATTACATCATCTTTGTCCACTATGGAACGCAGAGTGGTTAGCTCTTCGTCCGCGAGTGCCTCAGAAAGTTCCTCGAGGGCCAAGATGTTGTTTTATTTTTGGCGCAGAGTGCTATATCCAGATCACTGGTGATGGTGATAACTCCGTTGGGCCCTGGCATTTCGAGGTTCATATAGTCGTAATGGGGTATGGCTTGAAAGCATGTGAAGGCATCTCGCCCCAACAAGGTGTGATATCCGCTATTGAAAGCTGCCACGAGGAAGAGCAACTCTTCGAACCTGTAGTTCTCTGGCGTGCCGAATACTACATCAAGTTTAATTTTCCCCAAACATCGTGCTTCATGACTGGGGATAATCCCTCGAAAGGTGGTGATGCTTTTCTCGATGTGACTCTTGTCCATTTGCATTTTATTGAGTGTGTCTTCGTAGATGAGGTTTAGTCCGCTGTGGGCCGTCCATGAGCACCTTGGTGAGTCGAAAGCTGTCTACAATTCGGTTTAAGACCGAGGCTGCACGTGCTCAGACTGATTTGGCCCTTGGTTCATCATCGGCAGTAAAAGTTATTGCCGTAGCGCTCAAAGGATTTATTGTGGCTAATTGGTTAACTTCGACAAGGTCGCGGAGCGCCCTTTTGCGCCGATTATATGAATAAAACACTACAAAAAGGCACATCCGTGACATTTTGGGCCGAACGAAATTTTACTCTGTCAAACTTATGACACTTCTATGACGATAATTGTGACAAAACCCGGTATCATCATAGAGGTGGTGGGTTCCTACTTCTATAACAAAAAATAATGACAGAAAATGGGCTTTTCGTCCTGGATGGGCCGGAGACGCAGCTGCATGACATTCTTTGGGCCGTCCATGACGGAAAAAACCGTGGTAGAAGCGAGGGCGAGGAAAATATCGGGGTGTTCCCAGTTACGGTGGGTGGTCGGGGTCGAGCGATGCGCGTTTGTCTCGTACACGCACGCGCGTGGGTGCGAGGCGTTGGGCTCTAACTGAACCGAGCATGGCGTTGGGCTCTAACTGAACGCGAGCGATCAATCGATGGCTGTTAACTGAACCCGATCAAGCGATTCCTTCGCTACTGCTGCTAACTAAAGCCGATCGATGCTGCCTCTGAATGAACAGTGAGCGTTGCTAGGGGGTTTGGATGAACAGTTCGCGGTGGGGGTGGATGAACAGGACCCCGTGGTGTTGCCTCTGGTTGAACAGGACCTCGATCAATCGAGCCGGTTGGGGCTGGATGAACAGGACCCCGTGGAGGGCAGGATGAACAGGACCACCCCGTGGAGGGCAGGATGAACAGTAGATGATGGAGGGCTGGATGAACAGTACTCCGTGGAGGGGTGGTTGAACAGGAGCCCGTGGAGAGGGCTGGTTGAATAGTAGCCGGTGGATTAGCGTGCGGTGGAGGCTGGATGAATAGGAGCCCGTGGATGAACAGTCGCAGGTGGAGGCTGGAGGAGGTCGATGGTGGATGAATAGTAGCCCGTGGAGGCTGGAGGGGGTCGACGGTGGAGATGAACAATATCCCGTGGAGTCCCATTTTGTGGTACTCCACACCCCTCCCGATGAACAGGACCCCCGTTTCGACCGTAGCACTCCAACACAAGTCTGTTTCCTCCGTTTTGCAGTACGCCACACCACTCCTGATCAACAGGACCCCCGTTTCGACCGTAGGAGGTCCATTTCCTCCGTTTTGCGGTGCGCCAGACCACTCCCGATGGACAGGATCCCGTTTCGAATGTGGCCGGTCGAACACAAGGACGTTTCCTCCGTTCTGCGGTACACCAGGCCTCGTTTCCATCGGCTATTCCGTCCAAGCCCTCCCGATGAACAGGAGGACGCATAATATTCCGACCCAGCTGGTTGACTCCCCATGAACATGACGACGACGCTGTTTCTCCGTTCTGACCCAGCCTTGTACACGAGCCCTGGCTGTACGTACGCGTGAGTAAGCGTTCGAGACCCCGCCCGAATGTACATACGTGGCCGTATATACATTCTTGCACCCTGGTCGCTGTACGTACATGTACATGCTACGTGCGCACCTCTACAATGACCAGTATGTACATACACGTTCGTGAATAGAATGACAACGCTACGTACGCTCCGACCAGGTGGGTACCGACTGTAAGACACTTCCTTGCGTGCAAAGATGTAGCTGGTGGGTCCCAGCAGTCAGGGGGCCGAATTGTTTTTTTTTGCCCGGACGCACTTCCTTGCGTGCGAAGATGTAGCTGGTGGGTCCCAGCAGTCAGGGGGATATGTTTTTTTTCGCGAAATACGGTGGCCTGTCCGGTGGGTCCCTGCTGTCAGGTGGAGGAATAATTATTTTGCGCGTAATAAGGAGGCACTTCCTTGCTGCGGTCATGAACCCAGTTGTCAGCCTCTCCACGTACAGTACTCTTCCGATGGAAGTCGTTCCTTGACCACGTTGACCACGCCGAGCCGAGAGCACCAGGACAGTGGACGACGGCGAGCCCTAGGAAGGGGACAATGTGGAGCTGGGGAAGATGCGGCAGCGGATGCCCGTGCGGAGAGGAGTACGAGGGTTCACTGGTTCTGCCGCGGTGTGAGGCTGCCTCGCCGCAGGGCCTAGCCAGCGGTGGGAATAGTAGGGGGCGGTGAGGCCTCCGTGGCAGCACAGCCGGCCACGAGAGGCAGGAGCATGCGGCACGACCAGCGCTGCTTTAATTGGGCGGCTGGAGCAAGAAGACCAGAGGTTTAATAAGCACTACGGCCGTTTGATGGACATCGTACGGTCATTGGAGCTTGAATCGTTCATATTGACTATGTTGACAAAGCACTCCGTCCCCGTCAACTTAGTAAGCCCACAAGTCAGCCAATTACCACGGCGGGTCCAACTAGCAGGGGAGTATTCATTTTTTTTTGTGTAATAAGGAGGCACTTCCGGTGGGTCCGAGCTGACTGCGAGGGGAACGTTTTTTCGCGAAATACGGTGTCCTGTCTGATACGTCCAAAACGTATCTATAATTTATGCTTGCTCCATGCCTCTTTTGGGTGATATTGCTATGATATTTATACACTTCCATACACTTTTGATCATATTTGGACTAACCTATTAAATCAGTGCACCCCAGTGCAAGTTTCTGTTTTCTGCTGTTTTTGTATTTCAGGTTTTCCCGTCACAAAAACTGTCAGAAAAATCCCGGGAAAATTATATAAAAAATCAGTGTTCCGGAAGCTTCCACACGGCCGAAGTAGGTCCGGAGGGGGGCCACCAGGGCTCCAGGCGCCCTGGTGGCGCGGCCACCCGCCTGGCCGCGCCGGGGGGGGGGGGGGGGCGCCTGGGCCGCCAGGCCTCCGCTGATGCCCCCCTTTGGCATATATTTATATCGCGTCCCGAAACCATCGAGGATGAAACCCTTTTTCGCGGTCTCATCTCTGTTCCGCCGCCGCCGCGCTTCCAAGATCGGGAGCACAAGGAGAACTCTTCCCGGCACCCTGCCGGAGGGGAGGATAACCACCGGGAGCTTCTCCACCACCATGGACGCATCCCGGATGAGTTGTGAGTAGTCTCCCTTGGACCATGGGTCCATGACCAGTAGCTATGTGATGTTCTCCTCCCCTTCTTGTGCTTCACTAATTAGACCTCGTGAGCTGCCCTACATGATCGAGGCACATATGTAATCCTTATGCTGTTGCTATGTTGAGTTTGCTGGGATCCGATGGATTGTGAGATTATTTTCAGATTGTGTTTGAGTAATATATTTGATTCACCTCTTTTATATTTATGTTCGTAAGTAATTCTTGCATGTTCTCCGTTGTTATTTATTGCTTTGGCCAAGTAGTAGGTAGTGACTCCAAGAGGGAACGTTATGCTCGATTGTGGGTTCATGCCCCACGATGACTAGCTTGAGTGACAGAAACATGAGTCTAGGGGATGTGCTGTTGCCGCAAGGGGGAAAACAACGGTGCTTGTCCCCGCGGGTGCAAGGATTGTTTACTTTACGCAAAGTTCTTTTAATGCAGTTGTCTGTTGCTTTGAGTTTACACTATGGGTGGGAGTCGCAACCAGCGAGATGTTCTGGATAGATATCTCAAGGTGGATGATTAGTAGTAGATGCAGATGGATTTCGGTCTACTTGCCTTGGTGTACCGCCCATGCTTTGAACCTCTACCTTTCTTGCAACATAGTTAGCATTGGTTTGCGCACATAATTCTGTCAATTGCCCAGCTGTAATTCGTTTACCTCACATAGCTGTTTTTTCGTATTTTGGGAGAGAGACATCACTAGTGAACATCATGGGACCCCGGTTCATATTACCATCACTGATCACATCCGCTATTTACTTTACGCTTTTACTTACTATTTGCAGCAATACCTATCACTATTATCACTTGCGTTTGATCCTTTGTAAACGACAAGGCCGGAGGGATTGACAACCTCTCTGTACTCGTTGGGAGCAAAGTTATTTGTATCTGTGTGCAGGTCCACGTTGATTGCTAAGATCTGGCGCCGTTAGCAGTTGACACCTTCTTGTTGAAACTAGGAGTCTCAGGGGAAATCGATTCTTGGTATCTTTGCCAAGGGAAAAACTACCGCTACACTGCATCTCAAACCTTCCACTTGGGGTAACCAACGAGGGGCGAGAAGCCATCACCGTCCGGTGGGTCCCAGCAGTCAGGGGGGAACGTTTTTTCGCAAAATACGGTGGCTCGCCCGGTGGGTCCCGTGTGTCAGGTGGATGAATAATTATTTTTCGCGTAATAAGGAGGCACTTCCTTGCTGCTGTCGTGGACCCAGCTGTCAGCCTCTCCACATACAATACTCTTTTGATAGAAGTCGTTCCTTGACCATGTTGACCACGCCGCACAGAGAGCACCAGGGCGGTGGACGACGGCGAGGCCTAGGAAGGGAACGACACAGAGGCAGGAAACACTCGGCATTTGTTTCCCACGCGGAGGGGAGTACGACTGTACGAAGGTTTAGTAGTTCATCAGCCGTCGCGGGAGAATAACAGCAGGTGTGGGTGAATAGA
This sequence comes from Secale cereale, assembly GCA_902687465.1. Classification (NCBI taxonomy): domain Eukaryota; kingdom Viridiplantae; phylum Streptophyta; class Magnoliopsida; order Poales; family Poaceae; genus Secale; species Secale cereale. Next base: position 225,658,221 of record LR738711.1, read on the forward strand.
GGGATGGCTAGGCCAGCGATGGGAGTACGACGGGGCTGTGAGGCCTGCTCGGCAGCACATCCGGCCACGGGGAGGAGGGAGCAGGAAGTCCCGCCGGCGCTTGTTTGAGCGGCTGGAGCAGGAAGAGCAGAGATTAAAGAAGCACGGCGGTCGTTGGATGGACATCCAACAGTAACAACTTATGTGTCAACCTTTTTTTAGGAAAACCTTAAATGTGTGGAAAACATCATACATCCCATCTGCCATTATTTATAATAATTTATAGACCATTTGCTAATTCTAAAGTTTTTTTTGGAGCCCATATTCTTTTTGTTAGCATTATTGCCCATATTGTGGCCACGGTTAAAAAATTGTACGAAATTTTGCATATTTCGGTGCGGTCTGAACTGTTTTTAATCCCAAAATTTTGAGTCACATTCAAACTGATTTTAAAAATAAATGTATATCAACATAAAATCCAACAAATTGTCCACGCATAAAAATCAATGCAATTTAAAACCTCGAATTGAAAAAAAGAAATTTGAAAAAAATTGTCGGTTTGATATGTATTAAAAATGTACAGCCTATTTCTCATTACTGATAGGCCATTTTCTCGGCCAGCCGAATGAAGCTCTCCTCGTCTTGAAAGATTTGCAGTCCAACAGGCCTGACAAAGTGACTTACTTGGCAAATCACAAAAAAACTGGGTTGTGGCCGTGGACCCAGCTGCGGCCGTGGACCCAACTATCAGCCTCTCCATGTACAGTACTCTTCCGATGGAAGTCGGTCGTTGACCACATTGACCACACCGCGCTAAGAGCACTAAGGTGGTGGATGACGGCGAGGCCTAGGAAGGGGACGACACTGACCCGGGGACGACGCGGCAGTGGATTCCCACACGGATAGGAGTACGAGGGTTCACTGGTTCGGCTGTGGTGTGAGGCTGCCGTCGCCGCAGAATAACAGGTGGTGTGGGTGAGTAGAGGGATGCCCTAGCCAGCGGTGGGAGTAGTAGGGGCGGTGAGGCCTCCGCGGCATCACAGCCGGCCACAGGAGGCAGGAGCACGTGGCACGACCGACGCTGGTTTGGGCGGCTGGAGCAAGAAGTCCAGAGGTTGAAGAACACTACTGCCGTTGGATGAACATCATACGGTAACTGGAGCTAGAATCGTTCATATTGACTAAGTCGACAAAGCCCTCCATCCCCGTTAACTTGGTAGGCCCATAGGTCAGCCTCCCATGATGCTGGGTTCCAGCTGGCAGGGGGAGTATTCATTTTTTTGTGCGTAATAAGGAGGCACTTCCTTGCGTGCGAACATAGCTGGTGGGTCTGACTTGTCAGCGGGGGGCATGTTTTTTTTCGAAATACAGAGGCCCTTTCGGTGGGTCCCAAATGTCAGGTGGAGGAATCAAAGACTTGAGAAGGCATACAAAACAAGCTAGTGTACCAGTAAAGAGACATTCCTGATTTCTAGAAAAAAGAGAGACGTGCTCCTGTAGCTGGTTCGAATCTAAACCTAGACTGTGGCTATATATGGTGCTATTCTACTATGCAAGTAATGAAACTAACATATCCAACGTTCGCTTCTCCTCTTCTCTACTTACTCTGCCTAGCATCAGAAGCTCTGGCCGCAGCAACCATGTCTGCTGGCTGCTCGTCCACCTGCTCTTCAGCATGCAACAACCAAATATGCGCCAAGTTGCCACCCGTACCATCGCCTGTGAGTCTCATCACACCCCCGCCGGCACGCGCACCACAGTCGGTTGCTCATCGCAACCCGCTGCCGTTGGTGTGGTTCCACTGCTGCAAATCATGCAGAATCATCCATCGCGTCTCAACCACAATCCTCAACCCTGGCCGAATCTTCTACAAATGCCCGAATCATGGGGTAATAATATGATTAAGTGTTGTTCTTCTACTATCAGTTGCTGATTATTTTAATAGTTTGGTTGATGATCTTCCAATTTAATTCGTGCATAAAAGGGAAGATTCATGTGATTTGTATTTTTGGTAAGTTGCTGATGAGGGGGAGTGCAAGTACGCTGATTATTTGGTTAGCCGAGGAATCCCAATACCAGTAGGTTGGGGTGTTGGACAAGTAACTGAAGGGACGACAGAAGAGGAAGATGCAGAGCAGAAGGTTAAAGAGGCAGTTCCTCTGATCATGGCCAAGCAACAGCTGATGAACGGCCTTGACAGCAATGAGGAGATGAAAGAGGTTGTGAAGATAATGGGCCAAATCGATGTGCTATGTAGGATGATTATCTCTTTATTTGCAATGTATGTAGCACTCGTGATGTATTTAGTGGTTATGCCATGAGCACTTTGCTGAAACTAGTAATGAATAAAACCTGTGTAGCAGGCTGGGCGTAGTGTTGTGAACATCTAATGATTTATGTTAACGGAAATCAGGGGGTATCCCCTTTTGCTCATAAATAAATAAATAGTAGAGGTCATTTTGTTAATAAATAAATAAATTAGGAGAGGCCATGTCGGTTCAACTTTGTTCTCATTCGAAGACGCCGAGGAAATTGTAGTCCAACATCAAAGTATGTCATCAAATTCAGGTTTCATAGCCTTGTACACGAGCCCTGGCTGTACGTACGCGCGAGTAAGTGTTCGAGACCCCGCCCGTATGTACATACGTGGCCGTATATACATTCTTGCACCCTGGTCGCTGTACGTACATGTACATGCTACGTGCGCACCTCTACAATGACCAGTATGTACATACACGTTCATGAATAGAATGACAATGCTACGTACGCTCCTACCAGGTGGGTACCGACTGTAAGGCACTTCCTTGCGTGCAAAGATGTAGCTGGTGGGTCCCAGCAGTCAGGGGGCCGAATTGTTTTTTTTGCCCGGACGCACTTCCTTGCGTGCGAAGATGTAGCTGGTGGGTCCCAGCAGTCAGGGGGATATGTTTTTTTCGCGAAATACGGTGGCCTGTCCGGTGGGTCCCTGCTGTCAGGTGGAGGAATAATTATTTTGCACGTAATAAGGAGGCACTTCCTTGCTGCGGTCATGAACCCAGTAGTCAGCCTCTCCACGTACAGTACTCTTCCGATGGAAGTCGTTCCTTCACCACGTTGACCACGCCGAGCCGAGAGCACCAGGACAGTGGACGACGGCGAGCCCTAGGAAGGGGACAATGTGGAGCCGGGGAAGACGCGACAGCGGATGCCCGTGCGGAGAGGAGTACGAGGGTTCACTGGTTCTGCCGCGGTGTGAGGCTACCTCGCCGCAGGGCCTGGCCAGCGGTGGGAATAGTAGGGGGCGGTGAGGCCTCCGTGGCAGCACAGCCGGCCACGGGAGGCAGGAGCATGCGGCACGACCGGCGCTGCTTTAATTGGGCGGCTGGAGCAAGAAGACCAGAGGTTGAATAAGCACTACGGCCATTTGATGGACATCGTACGGTCACTGGAGCTTGGATCGTTCATATTGACTATGTTGACAAAGCACTCCATCCCCGTCAACTTAGTAAGCCCACAAGTCAGCCAACTACCAAGGCGGGTCCAACTAGCAGGGGAGTATTCATTTTTTTGTGTGTAATAAGGAGGCACTTCCGGTGGGTCCGAGCTGACTGCAAGGGGAACGTTTTTTCGCGAAATACGGTGTCCCGTCTGATACGTCCAAAACGTATCTATAATTTCTGCTTGCTCCATGCCTCTTTTGGGTGATATTGCTATGATATTTATACACTTCCATACACTTTTGATCATATTTGGACTAACCTATTAACTTAGTGCACCCCAGTGCCAGTTTCTGTTTTCTGCTGTTTTTGTATTTCAGGTTTTCCCGTCACGAAAACTGTCAGAAAAATCCCGGGAAAATTATATAAAAAATCAGTGTTCTGGAAGCTTCCACACGGCCGAAGTAGGGCCGGAGGGGGGCCACAAGGGCTCCAGGCGCCCTGGTGGCGCGGCCCCCCTCCTGGCCGCGTCAGGGTGGCGCCTGGGCCCCCCAGGCCTCCGCTGATGCCCCCCTTTGGCATATATTTATATCGCGTCCCGAAACCATCGAGGACGAAACCCTTTTTCGTGATCTCATCTCTGTTCCGCCGCCGCCGCGCTTACTAGATCGGGAGCACCAGGAGAACTCTTCCCGGCACCCTGCCGGAGGGGAGGATAACCACCGGGAGCTTCTCCACCACCATGGACGCCTCCCGGATGAGTTGTGAGTAGTCTCCCTTGGACCATGGGTCCATGACCAGTAGCTATGTGATTTTCTCCTCCCCTTCTTATGCTTCACTAATTAGACCTCGTGAGCTGCCCTACATGATCGAGGCACATATGTAATCCTTATGCTGTTGCTATGTTGAGTTTGCTGGGATCCGATGGATTGTGAGATTATGTTCAGATTGTGTTTGAGTAATATATTTGATTCACCTCTTTTATATTTATGTTCGTAAGTAATTCTTGCATGTTCTCCGTTTTTATTTATTGCTTTGGCCAAGTAGTAGGTAGTGACTCCAAGAGGGAACGTTATGCTCGATTGTGGGTTCATGCCCCACGATGACTAGCTTGAGTGACAGAAACATGAGTCTAGGGAATGTGCTGTTGCCGCAAGGGGGAAAACAACGGTGCTTGTGCCCGCGGGTGCAAGGATTGTTTACTTTACGCAAAGTTCTTTTAATGCAGTTGTCTGTTGCTTTGAGTTTACACTATGGGTGGGACTCGCAAATTAATACCAGCGAGATGTTCTGGATAGATATCTCAAGGTGGATGATTAGTAGTAGATGCAGATGGATTTCGGTCTACTTGCCTTGGCGTACCGCCCATGCTTTGAACCTCTACCTTTCTTGCAACATAGTTAGCATTGGTTTGCGCACATAATTCTGTCAATTGCCCAGCTGTAATTCGTTTACCTCACATAGCTGTTTTATCGTCTTTTGGGAGAGAGACATCACTAGTGAACATCATGGGACCCCGGTCCATATTACCATCACTGATCACATCCGCTATTTACTTTACGCTTTTACTTACTATTTGCAGCAATACCTATCACTATTATCACTTGCGTTTGATCCTTTGTAAACGACAGGGCCGGAGGGATTGACAACCTCTCTGTACTCGTTGGGAGCAAAGTTATTTGTATCTGTGTGCAGGTCCACGTTGATTGCTAATATCTGGCGTCGTTAGCAGTTGACAGCTTCTTGTTGAAACTAGGAGTCTCAGGGGAAATCGATCCTTGGTATCTTTGCCAAGGGAAAACTACCGCTACACTGCATCTCAAACCTTCCACTTGGGGTAACCAACGAGGGGCGAGAAGCCATCTCCGTCCGGTGGGTCCCAGCAGTCAGGGGGAACGTTTTTTCGCAAAATGCGGTGGCCCGCCCAGTGGGTCCCGTGTGTCAGGTGGATGAATAATTATTTTTCGCGTAATAAGGAGGCACTTCCTTGCGGCTGTCGTGGACCCAGCTGTCAGCCTCTCCACGTACAATACTCTTTTGATAGAAGTCGTTCCTTGACCATGTTGACCACGCCGCACCGAGAGTACCAGGGCGGTGGACGACGGCGAGGCCTAGGAAGGGAACAACACGGAGGCAGGAAACACTCGGCATTTGTTTCCCACGCGGAGGGGAGTACGACTGTACGAAGGTTTAGTAGTTCATCAGCCGTCGCTGGAGAATAACAGCAGGTGTGGGTGAATAGAGGGATGGCTAGGCCAGCGATGGGAGTACGACGGGGCTGTGAGGCCTGCTCGGCAGCACATCCGGCCACGGGGAGGAGGGAGCAGGAAGTCCCGCCGGCGCTTGTTTGAGCGGCTGGAGCAGGAAGAGCTGAGATAGAAGAAGCACGGCGGTCGTTGGATGGACATCCAACAGTAACTACTTATGTGTCAACCTTTTTTTTAGGAAAACCTTAAATGTGTGGAAAACATCATACATCCCATCTGCCATTATTTATAATAATTTATAGCCCATTTGCTAATTCTAAAGTTTTTTTTGGATCCCATATTCTTTTTGTTAGCATTATTGCCCATATTGTGGCCACGGTTAAAAATTTGTACGAAATTTTGCATATTTCGGTGCGGTCTGAACTGTTTTTAATCCCGAAATTTTGAGTCACATTCAAACTGATTTTAAAAATAAATGTATATCAACATAAAATCCAACAAATTGTCCACGCATAAAAATCAATGCAATTTAAAATCTCGAATTGAAAAAAAAGAAATTTGAAACAAATTGTCGGTTTGATATGTATTAAAAATGTACAGCCTATTTCTCATTACTGATAGGCCATTTTCTCGGCCAGCCGAATGAAGCTCTCCTCGTCTTGAAAGATTTGCAGCACAACAGGCCTGACAAAGTGACTTACTTGGCAAATCACAAAAAAACTGGGTTGTGGCCGTGGACCCAGCTGCGGCCGTGGACCCAGCTATCTGCCTATCCACGTACAGTACTCTTCCTATGGAAGTCGGTCGTTGACCACATTGACCACACCGCGCTGAGAGCACTAAGGTGGTGGATGACGGCGAGGCCTAGGAAGGGGACGACGCGGCAGTGGATTCCCACGCGGAGAGGAGTACGAGGGTTCACTGGTTCGACTGTGGTATGAGGCTGTCGTCGCCGCAGAATAACAGGTGGTGTGGGTGAGTAGATGGATGCCCTAGCCAGTGGTGGGAGTAGTAGGGGCGGTGAGGCCTTCGCGGCATCACAGCCATCCACAGGAGGCAGGAGCACGTGGCACGACCGGCGCTGGTTTGGGCGGCTGGAGCAAGAAGTTCATAGGTTGAAGAAGCACTACTGCCGTTGGATGAACATCATACAGTAACTGGAGCTAGAATCGTTCATATTGACTAAGTCGACAAAGCCCTCCATCCCCGTTAACTTGGTAGGCCCGCAGGTCAGCCTCCCATGATGCTGGGTTCCAGCTGGCAGGGGGAGTATTCATTTTTTTGTGCGTAATAAGGAGGCACTTCCTTGCGTGCGAACATAGCTGGTGGGTCTTACTTGTCAGCGGGGGGCATGTTTGTTTTCGAAATACAAAGGCCCTTTCGGTGGGTCCCAAATGTCAGGTGGAGGAATCAAAGACTTGAGAAGGCATACAGAACAAGCTAGTGTACCAGTAAAGAGAGATTCCTGAGTTCTAGAAAAAAGAGAGACGTGCTCCTGTAGCTGGTTCGAATCCAAACCTGGACTGTGGCTATATATGGTGCTATTCTACTATGCAAGTAATGAAACTAACATATCCAACATTCGCTTCTCCTCTTCTCTACTTACTCTGCCTAGCATCAGAAGCTCTGGCCGCAGCAACCATGTCCGCTGGCTGCTCGTCCACCTGCTCTTCAGCAGGCAACAACCAAATATGCGCCAAGTTGCCACCCGTACCATCGCCTGTGGGTCTCATCACACCCCCGCCGGCACGCGCACCGCAGCCGGTTGCTCATCGCAACCTGCTGCCGTTGGTGTGGTTCCACTGCTGCAAATCATGCAGAATCATCCATCGCGTCTCAACCACAATCCTCAACCCTGGCCGAATCTTCTACAAATGCCCGAATCATGGGGTAATAATATGATTAAGTGTTGTTCTGCTACTATCAGTTGCTGATTTTTTTAATAGTTTGGTTGATGATCTTCCAATTTAATTCGTGCATAAAAGGGAAGATTCATGTGATTTGTATTTTTGGTAAGTTGCTGATGAGGGGGAGTGCAAGTACGCTGATTATTTGGTTAGCCGAGGAATCCCAATACCAGTAGGTTGGGGTGTTGGACAAGTAACTGAAGGGACGGCAGAAGAGGAAGATGCAGAGCAGAAGGTTAAAGATGCCGTTCCTCTGATCATGGCCAAGCAACAGCTGATGAACGGCCTTGACAGCAATGAGGAGATGAAAGAGGTTGTGAAGATAATGGGCCAAATCGATGTGCTATGTAGGATGATTATCTCTTTATTTGCAATGTATGTAGCACTCGTGATGTATTTAGTGGTTATGACATGAGAACTTTGCTGAAACTAGTAATAAATGAAACCTGTGTAGCAGGCTGGGCGTAGTGTTGTGAACATCTAATGATTTATGTTAACGGAAATCAGGGGGTATCCTCATAAATAAATAAATAGTAGAGGTCATTTTGTTAATAAATAAATAAATTAGGAGAGGCCCTGTCGGTTCAACTTTGTTCTCATTCGAAGACGCCGAGGAAATTGCAGTCCAACATCAAAGTATGTCATCAAATTCAAGTTTCATAGCCAAATATGAGTACAATTAAACAACAATGTCATCATGTTTTAGTCGTCATACAATCACCAAACACAAATCAGCATACATAACAAGTGATGTTCTCACAGGAAAATACTAAACAACATGTTCATCAGGTTTCATTTTTCATAGCAAACACAATTTCACATAGTAGATAAAAAAACGTCTTCTGATAGGCAAATACGACAAAAGCAATGTAATCATCATCTGCAACAAACAACGTCAACATCTTCGTCATGTGTATCATTCTGAATAGTAATTCCCCCTGGTGTCATCTTCTTCTTTGTCCTCCACGTCCTCAAACGTTGGCTTCTTCTTGATCAACCCTTGTATGTCCATAGCACGAAAGGCAATCTATTTGCCAGCGTCATTGACGTGATGGTTCTCAAAGATATTAGGAACATCTCTGTTATCTTGTACATCCGGAGCAGTGTAAGCATCATCTTGTTGTGCAACTTCATTAAACGAATTCCTCTGCTCAAACCTTTGCAATACTCTCCAGTCATCGCTATGTGCAAATGTGTCTTCCAAGAAAAATATCTGTGTTGCTTGATTTGCCAAAATAAAAGGCTCGTTGGTCTGGTACGCCGCCTTGACATTGATGGATTTGAAATAATCATCAGCTCTCGGTTTTGCGATCCTAGAAAATGTAACACCCCAAAAATTTTTACTTTGATTTATAAATCAAAGTTTTTACTAGGAGTTTAAAACTTTCATTCTCTAGGTTTTCTTTGATTTCAGAACCTCTTTTCCTTTGAATTTATGGAGTTATTGCCCTAGTGAAAAATTTCAGATTTGTGATATCGACTTGTTTACCCAATCCAAGAAAAACATATCTTCTATCAGTGGGTTTATTTGCACTATTTTTATTTTTTTTCCCTAAGCCTTATCACTTAAAGTGATTTTTCATCAGTTTTAAAGGGCTATTTGCACAACAACCCTTTGATAGATTCATTCAAAAATTCCACCAAAATTTGGGGATGTCATGTGAAGCCCCTACATCACTTTTATGCAGAAACCCTTTGGTGTTCTTTGAAAAAGTTGAGCAAAACATCCCCTTTTGCTCTCTGGTCCAGATTGACACTTTCTACTGTAGCCATGTGTTAACTTGCCCTTTTGGCCATATGCTTTTTCCTGCTTGTAGTCCTTCCTGCAAAACCCTTAAGTCCAGGAGATTGGATCATTTGGAACATTTTGGTCCATGCAATAATACCTTTTATTTTCTGTCCAGAATTGGTTTTCTCAAAAACTTACACTTGCAAGTTTCTAGTTTTGCCCAACCAACCTTGTCATCATCTCCTACACCTAAAGAGGCATTGGTCTAGAGAGTTTGACCAACCCAAGAGATGCCTAGATGCCTCTGGCATTTCACCAAACAAGTTAGAAGCATGGCCAGTTTTGGCATGCTTCTGGACTTACATTAGGAAATTACTCCAATGGCCTAACCAACATGTCTCATGGCACTAACCTCGCCTATAACCCCACCCTGCTATACCTCATGTGGATTGGAGCCCCCTGGCAGGCTTTGACAATTTATCGAGCACCTAGTGTGCGTGCTCTGGACACGCCCAGATCGCACATTTTGCACGCGCGCGCATCGATTCGCCGCGTCTTGCCCCCTGGCCTTGGCTCGTCCGAAGGGCCACACCTCACTCCCGTCCACTCGCCGGAAGCCTCCAAGCCTCTCTGGAGCCCTACAGCGCCGCCATCAGAGCCCCTTGGCGGCAAGCCGGCGGCCACAATGAGTCTCTGCCATGGACGGCGCTGCCCAAGCCACCCCACCGCGCAAGCTTCCCCCTAGAGCAGTCCAAACTTATCCACAAACCCGTCCGCTAGCGGCCGCCGCCTCCATGTCGCCTTGCTGCAACAGAATGGCGGTTCGTCGACGAGCTTATCCTCGGCCGTTGCAGAACCGACCTCGAGCTCTATATATAGGGAGCCCCGAGCTCGTCCGAGCACTATTGCCCCCGTGGTCAGCAATGGATGAGGAGAGGACTGTCTCCCTCGTCTCCGGCCAGTTCGGCCGCCACCGCATCCCAGCTCTATCCGGAGCAAACAGAGCCTCCCCCATACATCCAGCACCACCGCCAGACTTCCCTTGCTCGTGCGGAGCTGCCCATGCTCTCAAATGCGACCAGAAACCACCATAGTTGAGATCCCCAATTCCACCCGAGGCCACCTCTGCCGCAGAGCTCACCGCCGGCGACTCCGTCCACCCCCGCCGACCTAGTGACTACTAGGAGGACCGCCCCAGACTAGCGGATCCATCCCCGCCCGCGGAACCCCTTAAGGAGCCATGGCTCATTGACGGCGATCGCCGGAGCCCCGCCCAGCTCGAAGCAGAGGAGGAAGAAGGCGCGATGACTGGTCAAACCTAACCAGTGGGCCCAAGGGACACACTGTTAGTGACCCCGCACCGGCCCGCGCTGGTTATAGTGGAAGCACAGAACCCCGAAGTACGTTTCCCCGTCTCGAAAGCGTATTCTTCCCCTAGGCGTTTTCTTTTATGGTTTTATTTAAAAACAGAACTTTGACTGAACTTTGACCGAACTTCGACTGGCTACAACCTTTTAAATATAAGTCCAAATGACTTGATTCTTTTTCTGTTGTTCCTCAAATTTGGTCTAGTTTATTTTCATATTTATTTGAGAATTTTCCAGACAACTTTTTTGTACTGTTTTGAAGCTATGTGTTGATTTCGTATTCTCTCAAATAAGATTTTGAAGAGGGAGAAAACTTTCAAAAAGTTTTGGAATGCACTTTACCTCTCCACTACTTGAAGGCAAGCATTTTTTAACCCTGGCCCAATACTTGTGGGTGTTGTTGATACGATTACAACATCACCTCGATATGGATGCATTCATTTTCATATGTGATGATATGATCATACCCATGAGTGCATGATGTAGACTCCTTGCTGTGGAAAAATAATATGCATGACGGTGATCACCCTCGTATGCCTTTTGTGAAAGTCGCTTTCTTGTGTAGACACGAGGTTGTCACTAGTTCCTCGTCGGGACGGTGGAGCCCGGTATGGCATGGTGAGGCATGAAGGGTGGTGATTCCGACTGTTGATGTGGAATATATTGGTTATGCTAATCATACAAGTGATGCTTGAACCTCCTAAGTCGACCGTAGATCGAGTCTTGTTCCAGTAACCCCCATACTTGTTTCGTGCTACCACTTGTCCCTGCAACAGGCAGGGTACGGTTCAGTAAATTGTCGACCCCTGTTCTAGCACACACCATACAGAGAGGCCATGGTGGAAGATACTGGCTGCATCCAGTAGGCATGCCCCCTAGTCCGGGGGCATGGGTGTTTTCTGTTGGAGCCGAAGGGGGTAGCTTCCCCAGTTTGCGCGCGTTATAAATTTTGTGATCCCATGCTAGTCATGGTTGCAGCCTCCCCACTTAGAGTTGGGCTTGACGGGTGTCGTGGGTGATTCCCAACACCGGTAAGTTAGGCTGGTCTGTGCGGTCAGGTGTGTTTTGAAATTAAAAGAACGTAGACGTAATTAGTCCCGATGGACTAAAGGAATCCGGTATTCGTGGGTAAAGAGTACACTCTCTGCAGAGATTAAATCTATTCGAATAGCCGTGTCCCTGGGTTAGGACTACAGTCTTGGACGGGGCAAGTGTAGGTCTTCGGAGGCCTATGATGACTGTTACTATGATTATTATTATGGAATAACCATTTATGTTATTTGGATTGTTGAGTATCCCCTGGGATGGTTCTACCTCCTGGATATTCACCATCTTTTCCTTTATTTTATAAGCCCTTTGTGCGGTGTCGCTAAGACGCCTGACTGTGGCATGCTTGTTGTTTCCTTTATTTATAAGCTCTTTTTGTGGTGTCGCTCAGACGCCCGACTGTGGCATGCTTATTGTTTCTTTTATTTATAAGCCCTTTATGTGGTGTCGCTCAGACGCCCGACTGTGGCATGCTGGTTGTTTCCTTTATTTATAAGCCCTTTATGTGGTGTCGCTCAGACGCCCGACTGTGGCATGCTCGCTATTTCCATTTATTTATAAGCCCTTTATGTGGTGTTGCTCAGATGCCCGACTGTGGCACGATGCCTATTTACTTCATTATCACTCCTTGATTGCATATTCATATTTACATGGATAACCTGCTTGCATCATGAATTATCATTTCGTAATTAACAATGTGCTCATCGAATATTTATGAGTATGATTATCTTCTGTTATATTGCACCCGCGTTCATAATGTTTGCGAGTACACTCAAAGTACTCACTAGTTTGTCCCTGGTTATTGTCTTGGCCGGATTTCTTGCATGGAGAGGTGCGTTGTGACGACCGCCCCGGAACCTACACAATGGTGATAGCAGCCTCACGAAGGTAGGAGTTAACCTGGTCAGCTGTTCATGTGGGAAATGGAGTCCCACAGACACCGACGTGTTACAGACCGCTTCGGCCATCAGCCACTAGAAACCTTGTGTTGTACTTAAAGACCAGAATGGTCTTGTACTACATATTTTGTACCTTTGCTTGGAATTTCAGTATCAAGTTGTGCCTCATCAGCTAACAGTAATCCTGGGGCTGGTGAGCACAAGGGCCACTTTTGGGGATTTATTACAACAAAAACCCAGTCCTGACAATCTTGGTATCAGAGCCAGGCTGACCATTGGCTAATCCTATCTTAGCCAGGTCGAGAAACCTTGGTTAACCACCCCACCAGACCTTATCCTAACCCCGGCCAAGCTTCTCGCGTAAGATAGCCACACAGTAAACCGACACCTTTGGCAGTCGGTGCCCAACCTATCAGCCTAGCCCGTCGATCACGCGCCAGTGACCGACACCTAAATAGTTTCCTCTGCAAGCGTGCGAAGGAAGACTCCATTCCCTTTCCTATAAAAAGGGCACACTAGACTCAACCCAGCACAGCACAACCTCTACCCCAGACCGAGCTAAAATGCCAGGACCCATTGTTGACAATGAAACCACAGCAACCAACCTTGGAGGTTTTGTGACCGTACTAGCAAACCTCACACGCCGTGCCTTTGCATTAGAGGATCCCCCAGAATATGTTGTGTACCAAGGGTCCATGAGCGGTGAAAGCCGTCAATTCTGGGCCACTATGCACATCTACGGTAGGGGTATGTCGCCAGAATGCCCCTATAGGTTCACCGGAAGGACAACTTACTTTGAGCCACAAGCCATCCAACTAGCTGCTCGAGAGGCTATAGTTCAACTCCGGAAATTGTCGCCTAGAGTTAACTGTCACTCATTCTACTACTACCCCAGCCGTGACGGGTATGGTAGGACACCTAGGGTTGCCAGCAGAAACCACGAGACAGATCCTGCATTATTGCATCTGGTGCGCTATGTAAGTGCACTAGAGGAACTGTTCAATCAAATCACCCTTGATCTGATCGCAACTCGTGGAGAACTGGTTCGCCGAGCCCCGGCAAGAAGAGGAGATGAACCCGGCACCAACAACCCAGTCGTGCTGTTCGGACAACCGATCGAGTCCTTGATGTCTGCCCCGGTCATCGACCAAAATGCCTTGGTGTCCCCAGAGGTGATGCGTCGCCTATTTGGGGCGCGCTCCAACGGGATTGTGACCAACAATCCCCGCGAGGGTCGTCATCACTGCCCCGACCCTGCAGCCCCTCAGCCACCTCCAGCCAACACCAACAGTGAAGCCATTGGAGAAGCCTCGGCATCCACAAGGCAAGGCCGCTTAGATATAAACGAGGTTGATTAAATCACTTGAGTAGTACCGAGCCTTATCTTGTTCACGCCCTGTTGTGGTGTGATCTGTATTTCCATATGTATATATTGTTTGCTTGTGCACCCTTATCCTTATAGCAGCCATGCATAAATATGTCGGTGTACGAATGCATTTTTTAATTCCAGGTGTAACTTCCAAAGCAACACACCGACAACTCCTACAGTAAACACGTCACTTTGCGAGACGTGTGTATTTGTAGCATTGACCCCGACCCCGTAAAGCAGAACCGACAAAATAGCTGCCTCTCATCGTGATTTAATAACCCAGCCCAGTTGCTATGTAAAAGGCCACATCGTGACCTTGCCAAGCATCCCTCACCTGGTGCTCTACGCTGGCAGCCATTTCTTTCACCATGCCAATTCCTAGTATTTATCTGAGAACCCCAGATGCCTCCCCAGGTAGTTTGGTTAAGATATTGTGGGATTTTACCTGCAGTACCATGAGTGCTACCCGTCCACCCCAGTATGAGTTGCTCAAATCGAGGATCACACCATCCACCTCGAAATATTGGGCAGTAGCGCACATCCCTCCCGCAAACCCAAACCAAGACCCAACAGAAGTATCCTTCATGGGGAAATCTATGCCGACTCCGCATATGGCCATAGAAGCTGTCACGTATGAAGCGCTTGCTCGCCTTCGATTCGCGGTGCCCTATGCCAGCGAACGGGGGTATTATTACTTTCCGTGCCGTGCAGCGCCCGGAGAAGTAGCATCTTTTCCTGGTGGGCGAATTGAGAGAGACCCAGTGCTGGCCAACCTTACGCAGTATGTCATCGCACAAGAGCGTTTGACCTGGCGAGTAATGGTTATCTCCAGAGCCTTGCCGATTTAAATCTTCTGATCGCCATCAGCAGACAACTGAGGCCCGGGCAACAGGACCCTGTCCATTTACCGTTTCTATTTTCGACGTCACTGCTATGTTGGTTGTCCCAGCGTGTATTTTTGAGTTGCCACTTGTGCGTGTTATCCTAGAGTTGTGTGTCAAATTATATAAATTTGATTTCAATTTATGGAGTAGTTTTAACTGCTGATAATTCTTGTTTTAACTAATTTTCGCTCTCGGTAAAAACCTGGAGTGAGATATTGTTTTCCCTGAGTTGTTGCAACATATATCTCTGCATAACATAGATTTTTTCACGCAGCACCGCACCAACAGACTTACAACTCCGGCCACTCCACACAGTACACTAAGTTGCAAATCCATGTACACCAGTTACATCTAATTGATCAACTCTCTAGCACACCACAGTCTCCTGAGGAGAAACTTGTGGGAGTTTATTCAGGCACAAGTTGCCTTCCGCACACTGACAGCCGTTAGCACCCGACACCCGCGCCTAATACTCGTGATCGCCGCCACCGCGAAGAGCTAGCACTCGAGCATCGGCATCACGACGATCGTCGAGGATCATCACGCATAAGAGCACGGATGACCCCAGCAATGCTGCCAACCCTCCACACACTAGGATCATGCACCAGTCCGGCATCACCTCCGCCATTAGAGCCTCGTCCCGAGCTCCTGATAACCCAAATGGAAGAGAGGGAAGGAGAAGAAGAAGCGAGGACAGGTATGAGGAAGAAGAAGGAGCACCTCAGTCATTTTATAGCTCGAGATCGGTGTACGGTGAGCTGAGTCCACCAACACGGCCCGCCGCTCGACCGCCGGTGTTCGGAGGCAAATCCGCGAGCAGTACCGACAGCACACTGGCCCGCGAGGTGAGTGCACGCTGCACCGGGAGCTAGCACGCCGCACACTACTGCAGTACGGCCTAGATGCCCTACGCGCTAGACGTCGCCGATGGAGAAAGCGCGGGAAAGCGCGCGAAAGAGAAGGAGAAGAGAGAGCCATAGGTAGAAGAAGAGACTGACAGTGGGCCTCGGGCCCACCTTTCGGCCAGAGAGAGCACTGTGCTCTCGGGTGCGACCAGCGTATTATAGAAATTTAGAAAAAAATATTTCTAAATTTACTATAGCCCAGAGTAGAAATATCTTGTTTTCCCCGACTGTAGATTTTTCCACGCAGCGATAGTATTTCACACTGCAGTTTACACCACTTATTGCTCATTCATTGTAGCCACATTTTTTTTATTTACTGCATGAGTAGATGATCTTCTTTGGAGATATCACCTGGTGACAGTAGAAGCAATGCTTTTCATGGCAATTCTTAACAAATCTCGAGGACGAGATTTTTCATAAGGGGGGTAGTGTCGTAACACCCCAAAATTTTTTACTTTGATTTATAAATCAAAGTTTTTACCAGGAGTTTAAAACTTTCATTCTCTGGGTTTTCTTTGATTTCAGAACCTTTTTTCCTTTGAATTTATGAAGTTATTGCCCTAGTGAATTTTTTTTTCGGATTTGTGATATGGACTTGTTTACCCTACCCAAGAAAAACATTTATTCTATCAGTTGGTTTATTTGCATTATTATCATTTTTTTCCCTAAGCCTTATCACTTAAAGTAATTTTTCATCAGTTTTAAAGCTCTCTTTGCACTACAACCCTTTGATAGATTCATTCAAAAATTCCACCAAAATTTGGGGATGTCATGCGAAGCCCCTACGTCACTTTTATGCAGAAACCCTCTGGTGTTCTTTGAAAAAGTTGAGAAAAACAACCCCTTTTGCTCTTTGGTCCAGATTGACACTTTCTACTGCAGCCAGGTGTTAACTTGCTCTTTTGGCCATAAGCTTTTTCCTTCTTGTAGTCCTTCCTGAAAAACCATTAAGTCCAGGAGATTGGATCATTTGGAACATTTTTGTCCATGCAATAATACCTTTTAGTTTCTGTCCAGAATTGGTTTTCTCAAAAACTTACACTTGCAAGTTTCTAGTTTTGCCCAACCAACCTTGTCATCATCTCCTACACCTAAAGAGGCATTGGTCTGGAGAGTTTGACCAACCCAAGAGATGCCTAGATGCCTCTGGCATTTCACCAAACAGGTTAAAAGCATGGCCAGTTTTGGCATGCTTCTGGACTTACATTAGGAAGTTAATCCAATGGCCTAACCAACATGTCTCATGGCACTAACCTAGCCTGTAGCCCTACCCTGCTAAACATCATGTGGATTGGAGCCCCCTGGCAGGCTTTGACAATTTGTCGAGCACCTAGTGTGCGTGCTATGGACGCGCCTAGAGCGCACGTTTTGCACGCGCGCGCACCGCGTCGCCGTGTCTTGCCCCCTGGCCTTCGCTCGTCCGCAGGGCCACACCTCACTCCCGTCCACTCACCGGAAGCGTCCAAGCCTCTCTGGCGCCCTACAACACCGCCGTCAGAGCCCCTTGGCGGCACGCCGGCGACCATAGTGAGTCTCTGCCATGGACGGCGCCGCCCAAGCCACCCCAGCGCGCCAGCTGCCCCCTGGAGCAGTCCAAACTTATCCACAAACCCGTCCGCTAGCGGCCGCCGCCTCCATGTCGCCTTGCTGCAACAGAATGGTGGTTCGTCGACGAGCTTTGTCAGGACCCCGATCCTAAGTCACACCGATCTAGCTGTAACACGTCATATCACTTTGCGGCCTCACGCACGGTAACCCCACGGGTGCCACCTTACCTGGCCCGGGACCGTTTGCGCATTTTGGCACACGTATATGACAGTGTCGCTAGCATCCATATGACAGAGAACCCGGGCCGACATGGCTAGTTATAAACCAAAAGTGGCACTAAATTACAGAGACAGGCATCCATGACCCAACAACGAACGTGTCGGTCATCAACGTATGAACCCAAGTCGTAGCAGGCTACATGGACTTAAAGGAACAACGCGTGACATTTCCCCTAAGGGACAGACACAAGAACGAAGAAGGACACATGCCGGCCAGCCTACGTGTTCCGAGCAGTAGCAAGCTACCAAGGCTCATTGGAAACACTAGGAGGCATTTCCCTGTAAGGTAGGCTACCAAAGGAAAACAACTAGGTGTCGGATCCCACACATACCAAGCATTTCAATCATACACGCAATATGCTCAATATGTGCAAATACAACATTGCATCACAACAGAACTCTATGACTCAAAGTACTTTATTTAAAAGGCTCCAAGAGCCATACATAACATATCCATACAGATAGGGGTCACATGACCCATCACTCAAGTCATACAGTCATTCAAGCACAAGCGGAAGCTACATGTCTGAGTACAGACAACTTAGAAAATAAAATAGGCTTGGTGTAGCCTGACTATCTACAAGGCCCTTCACAAGCTCCAGATCTCGGTCTGGGTGTCAAGCTACTCGTCGACGTCAACTTCTATGTAGAACCCATCAGCAGGGGCAGGGTTCTCCTCTGCAACAGTTATTAAGCAAACATGAGTACAAAGGTACTCAGCAAGTCTTACCACAGAACCTATCATACATGCAACATTATCAAAGGGGGTAGTGGAGTTTATAGCAGAATGCCAGCTTTGACCTTGGCTAACCTATACTACAACTCTCAACGGATTGCAAGATGTTGTTACGAACACGAGTCCACTACTCACCACATCAATACTCTACCGAGGATCCTCTTCCGTCATCCTACGGAAGGGCCATCCACGGCACTCACACTCATCTTGAGGCTTTTAGTAGTAACCATCAACTTGTCTATGAACTGTAAGAGCAACCAAGTAGTTCGTACCGCGAACAACGGCTATTCGAATAGTTTGATAACCCTGCAGGGGTGTACTTCTTCACACACGCTTCCACCACTTATCGCCGTCTACTCGGCGTGTACTCGGCAACCTTCAAGCGGAAGCCCAACGAGGGTGTCGGCCACGACCTGACTAACTACTCAAGTCTCTCGTCCAGGTTTATCGCCTATTTGGGTTCCATCCGTGGGGAGATCCGGCCGGGGTGTCGCTCACGGCCCCAAACGATGTGTACATGGTTCCCGAGTTACCAAACGGGCAACCGGTACACCGTGCCACGTACCTGTCGCATCACAACCCACCCCGAGGGTCAGCGTTGTGCACGACCTCCAGTAAGCTATAAACACCAGAAACTAGTTGCAACTCCTGGACAGAGATCAATGGTAATTAATAAGCCGAGAGGGTCAATTAAGGATCCCAATGCGTGGTAGTAGCTGTAACTTGAACCACACATACAGATCTCGGGTCCTATGGACGATTCCAATGAAACAACCCACCATGTACTCCTACATGGCCTTTCATTGATACCTTTACCAAGCGTATTCCACACTTCCTTCTCTTTATCGGTAAGATCATTTCACTCCGATCCATCACCCAGATGAATCAGACCAGACACGACTCTAAGCATAGCAGGCAACATAAACAAATAGCATGGTGGATCACACATCACATGGCTCAATCAACTCCTACACATGCTAGTGGGTTTCAACTATTTACTGTGGCAATGACAGGTCATGCAAGGGAATAGGGTTCAACTACCGCAGCAAGTAGCAGTTCACGCGCTGTTGCCTTAATGCAGTAAAAGAGAGCAGGAGCGAGAAGATTGGGTTTGTATCGGAATGATCAATGATTGCTTGCCTGATAAGGTAGTTGTCGGGTACTGCTCTTCAACTGGATACGCAACAGTATCCTCGGGAGCAGGACCTAACACAGGGAATACCGACGATACAATCATTAACAAACAAATGCAACAATATGATGCATGTTCATGACATGGCAAGATGCATGTGTGTTGGCTAATGCAACTAAAACCAGAAGGGTTTGAACCTATTTGAATCAAGGATTCAAATTGAAGTTCAAACTATTATTTAAATAAGTGCATTATCATGTTTTTGATATATACAGCAAGTTAACTTGTTCAAACATGCATGAAACCAGTTCCATTAGAAAGATTGGATTTTTCTGATCATTTTTCATATATAAATCTTTTCCATCTGAGCTATGGTTGATTTTATATGATTTTTAGAAGTTTTGGGTATTTTCTGGAATTTCCTGAATTATTTTAAATCTAAAAATCCCAGAAAAACCTTTACTGCGTCAGCATGACATCATGCTGACGTCAGCCAGTCAACAGGGCCAGTCCAGGTCAAACCTGACCAGTGGGTCCCTCATGTCAGTGTCTCAGGAGTTAATTCCGGTCATAACCAGGGTTGACTGGGTTTGACTAACAGCGGGGGCCCACTGTCAGTGACTGTGGTGACTAAACTAATTACTGTTAACTCCTAATCATCTAGCCACGTCAGCCCGCCGGAGTTTGGCCGGCGGCGACCATTTCGCACGGCGGTGACTCGTCGGAATCCCTATTCCGGCATCCATTTGCCGCGCGGATGGGCTCGGTGTGCTCCTGGTGATGCACCGCATCCAGCGGTGCCACTGGTTGGACGAGGGGTCGCCGGAGTCGACGGCGACGAGCTCGTTCGCGGCGGTGCTCGCACGGAGTTGGTCGGGATGGTGTTGTAGTGCACGGGAGGAGGAGCTAAAGCTCGCTTTAGCTTGCTGGTGACCTACTGAAGCTAATGGCGTGCTCAACCACGAGGTACGGTGCCTATGGCCACAGCGGTGAGTTGGCCGGCGGCGGTGATTGTCGGTCAGCAAAGGGGGCGGCGGCTACAATGCCTAAACGAGCTCGTGGAGAGGGGGGTTCGAAGCGTGAGCTCACAGCGGTCACAGAGGGCATTGAAGTGAGCTCGGGGACGGTCGGACGACGGCGTACTGGCGGCGGCGATCTCCGGTGCCGGAGGTTGAAGACGACGGCGAGGAGGACGTTGCGGAGCTCCTGGCGTCGTGTGCGTCGGTGGGGAGCTTCGGGGCGATGCGGCGGAGCTAGTGGTGCTTCGGGGAGGCGAAGGGGTGGCGTAGAGCGCGGTGTCAGCGGTCGTCGGCGACGAGCTCGCTCGGGGGAGCTCGGCGGAGGGAAGAGAGGAGGAGAGAGACACGGGAGAGAGGGGGAAACGGTCGGGGTGGCTCCGTGGCGACGTTCTAGACCGTCCAGAAGGCCGAGGGGCCAGCCAGGCAGGCAGGTGGTGGCCGGCGCATCGGCGGCGCTCGCCACCGAGCTGCTTCGTGCGCTGGCGCGACGAAGAAGACGGTGGTGCCCCTGGTGGGCTAGGCCGGCTGGGCCAGCAGGTAAGTGGGCTCAGGTAAGTACTCTTCCTATTTTTCTTTTCCTATTTTCTTTCTGTTTTATTTCTTTTGCAGCTTTGTTCAATTAATAAAAATGCCTAAACATTTTTATAACTCATGACACTTGTCATATCTACTGTATATAATATGAACAGTAGGAAACATTATAGTTCATGATTATTTGAGCATTTAAAATATTTTATAGCATTTAAATGCCCAAATTCAAATACCATATGATTTAATCCAAAGCCCTAGATTGTCCTAGAAAATTGTGCACCATTTTTGGCAGAGGTTTAAGACCAAGGCAGAAATGATGAACATTTTTGAAGGGCATTTTGGGTACATTGGAAAATATTTTAGCAAACCCTAGTTGTTAGGGGAGGGGTGCTGGGGTTTCTGTTAATCCCATTTCAAGTTTCTTTGAAAGTAAACATGATGCACACTCTAATTAGGTCCTAATGCAAGTGCTGGCTAGGGATGTGACAAGCTTATCCTCGGCCGCCGCAGAACCGACCTCGAGCGCTATATATAGGGAGCCCCGAGCTCGTCCGAGCACTCAGGCGACCTCAAGCCACCCCACTACTGCCCCCGTGGTCAGCAATGGATGAGGAGAGGACTGTCTCCCTCGTCTCCGGCCAGTTCAGCCGCCGTCGCATCCCAGCTCTATCCGGAGCAAACAGAGCCTCCCCCGTACATCCAGCACCATCGCCAGACTTCCCTTGCTCGTGCGGAGCTGCCCATGCTCTCAAATACGACCAGAAACCACCGTAGTTGAGACCCCCAATTCCACCCGAGGCCACCTCCACCGCAGAGCTCACCGCCGGCGACTCCCTCCACCCCCGCCGACCTAGTGACTACCAGGAGGACCGCCCCAGACTAGCGGATAAATCACCGCCCGTGGAACCCCTCAAGGAGCCATGGCTCGTTGACGGCGATCGCCGGAGCCCCACCCAGCTCGAAGCAGAGGAGGAAGAAGGCGCGATGACTGGTCAAACCTGACCAGTGGGCCCAAGGGACCCACTGTCAGTGACCCCGCACCGGCCCGCGCTGGTTCTAGTGGAAGCGTAGAACCCCGAAGTACGTTTCCCCGTCTCGAAAGCGTATTCTTCCCCTAGGCGTTTTCTTTTCTGGTTTTATTTAAAAACAGAACTTTGATTGAACTTTGACTGGCTACAACCTTTTAAATATAAGTCCAAATGACTTGATTCTTTTTCTGTTGTTCCTCAAATTTGGTCTAGTTTATTTTCATATTTATTTGAGAATTTTCCAGACAATTTTTTTGTACTGTTTTGAAGCTATGTGTTGATTTCGTATTCTCTCAAATAAGATTTTGAAGAGGGAAAAACTTTCAAAAAGTTTTGGAATGCACTTTACCTCTCCACTACTTGAAGGCAAGCATTTTTGAACCCTGGCCCAATACATGTGGGTGTTGTTGATACGATTACAACATCACCTCGATATGGATGCATTCATTTTCATATGTGATGATATGATCATACCGATGAGTGCATGATGTAGACTCCTTGCTGTGAAAAAATAATATGCATGACGGTGATCCCCCTCGTATGCCTTTAGTGTCTATCGGAAGAAAGCCGTGAAAGTCGCTTTCTTGTGTAGACACGAGGTTGTCACTAGTTCCTCATCGGGACGGTGGAGCCCGGTATGGCATGGTGAGGCATGACGGGTGGTGATTCCGACTTTTGATGTGGAATATATTAGTTATGCTAATCATACAAGTGATGCTTGAACCTCCTAAGTTGACCGTACATCGAGTCTTGTTCCAGTAACCCCCATACTTGTTTCGTGCTACCACTTGTCCCTGCCACAGGCAGGGTACGGTTCAGTAAATTGTCGACCCCTGTTCTAGCACACACCGTACAGAGAGGCCATGGTGGAAGATACCGGCTGCATCTGGTAGGCATGCCCCCTTGTCCGGGGGCATGGGTGTTTTCTGTTGGGGCCGAAGGGGGTAGCTTCCCCAGTTTGCGCGCGTTATACATTTCGTGATCCCATGCTAGTCGAGGTTGCAGCCTCCCCAATTAGAGTTGGGCTTGACGGGTGTCGTGGGTGATTCCTAACGCCGGTAAGTTAGGCTGGTGTGTGCGGTCAGGTGTGTTTTAAAATTAAAAGAACGTAGACGGAATTAGTCCCGATGGACTAAAGGAATCCGTTATTCGTGGGTAAAGAGTACACTCTCTACAGAGATTAAATCTATTCAAATAGCCGTGTCCCTGGGTTAGGACTACAGTCTTGGACGGGGCAAGTGTCGGTCTTCAGAGGCCTATGATGACTGTTACTATGATTATTATTATGGACTAACCATTTATATTATTTGGATTGTTGAGTATCCCCTGGGACGTTTCTACCTCCTGGATATTCACCATCTTTTCCTTTATTTTATAAGCCCTTTATGCGGTGTCGCTAAGACGCCTGACTGTGGCATGCTTGCTGTTTCCTTTATTTATAAGCTCTTTTTGTGGTGTCGCTCAGACGCCCGACTGTGGCATGCTTATTGTTTCTTTTTATTTATAAGACCTTTATGTGGTGTCGCTCAGACGCTCGACTGTGGCATGCTGGTTGTTTCCTTTATTTATAAGCCCTTTATGTGGTGTCGCTCAGACGCCCGACTGTGGCATGCTCGCTATTTCCATTTATTTATAAGCCCTTTATGTGGTGTTGCTCAGACGCCCGACTGTGGCACGATGCCTATTTACTTCATTATCACTCCTTGATTGCATATTCATATTTACATGGATAACCTGCTTGCATCATGAATTATCATTTCGTAATTAACAATGTGCTCATCGAATATTTATGAGTATGATTATCTTCTGTTATATTGCACCCGCGTTCATAATGTTTGCGAGTACACTCAAAGTACTCACTAGCTTGTCCCTGGTTATTGTCTTGGCCGGATTTCTTGCATGGAGAGGTGCGTTGTGACGACCGCCCCGGAACCTACACAATGGTGATAGGAGCCTCGCGAAGATAGGAGTTAACCTGGTCAGCTGTTCCTGTGGGAAATGGAGTCCCACAGACACCGACGCGTTACAGACTGCTTCTGCCATCAGCCACTAGAAACCTTGTGTTGTACTTAAAGACCAGAATGGTTTTGTACTACATATTTTGTACCTTTGCTTGGAATTTCAGTATCAAGTGGTGCCTCATCAGCTAACAATAATCCTGGGGCCGGTGAGCACAAGGGCCACTTTTGGTGATTTATTACCCCAAAAACCCGGTCCTGACAACCTTGGTATCAGAGCCAGGCTGACCATTGGCTAATCCTATCTTAGCCAGGTCGAGAAACCTAGGTTAACCACCCCACCAGACCTTATCCTAACCCCGGCCAAGCTTCTCGCGTAAGATAGCCACACAGTAAACCGACACCTTTGGCAGTCGGTGCCCAACCTATCAGCCTAGCCCGTCGATCACGCGCCAGTGACCGACACCTAAATAGTTTCCTCCGCAAGCGTGCGAAGGAAGACTCCGTTCCCTTTCCTATAAAAAGGGCACGCTAGACTCAACCCAGCACAACACAGCCTCTACCCCAGACTGAGCTAAAATGCCAGGACCCATTGTTCACAATGAAACCACAGCAACCAACCTTGGAGGTTTTGTGACCGTACTAGCAAACCTCACACGCCGTGCCTTTGCATTAGAGGATCCCCCAGAATATGTTGTGTACCAAGGGTCCATGAGCGGTGAAAGCCGTCAATTCTGGGCCACTGTGCACATCTACGGTAGGGGTATGTCGCCAGAATGCCCCTATAGGTTCACCGGAAGGACAACTTACTTTGAGCCACAAGCCATCCAACTAGCTGCTCGAGAGGCTATAGTTCAACTCCGGAACTTGTCGCCTAGAGTTAACTGTCACTCATTCTACTACTACCCCAGCCGTGATGGGTATGGTGGGACACCTAGGGTTGCCAGCGGAGACCACGAGACAGATCCTGCATTATTGCATCTGGTGCGCTATGTAAGTGCACTAGAGGAACTGTTCGATCAAATCACCCTTGATCTGATCGCAACTCGTGGAGAACTGGTTCGCCAAGCCCCGGCAAGAAGAGGAGATGAACCCGGTACCAACAACCCAGTCGTGCTGTTCGGACAACCGATCGGGTCCTTGAGGTCTGCCCCGGTCATCGACCAAAATGCGTTGGTGTCCCCAGAGGTGATGCGTCGCCTGTTTGGGGCGTGCTCCAACGGGATTGTGACCAACAATCCCCGCGAGGGTCATCATCACTGCCCCGACCCTGCAGCCCCTCAGCCACCTCCAGCCAACACCAACAGTGAAGCCCTTGGAGAAGCCTCGGCATCCACAAGGCAAGGCCGCTTAGATATAAACGAGGTTGATTAAATCACTCGAGTATTACCGAGCCTTATCTTGTCCACACCCTGTTGTGGTGTGATCTGTATTTCCATATGTATATACTGTTTGCTTGTGCACCTTTATCCTTCTAGCAGCCGTGCATAAATATGTCGGTGTACGAATGCATTTTTTAATTCCGGGTGTAACTTCCAAAGCACCACACCGACAACTCCTACAGTAAACACGTCACTTTGTGAGACGTGTGTATCTGTAGCATTGACCCCGACCCCGTAAAGCAGAACCGACAAAATAGCTGCCTCTCATCGTGATTTAATAACCTAGCGC
The DNA here is from genome assembly GCA_902687465.1 of Secale cereale. Classification (NCBI taxonomy): domain Eukaryota; kingdom Viridiplantae; phylum Streptophyta; class Magnoliopsida; order Poales; family Poaceae; genus Secale; species Secale cereale. The sequence continues at coordinate 225,683,831 of LR738711.1, forward strand.
TGTTGCTATATAAAAGGCCACATCGTGACCTTGCCAAGCATCCCTCACCTGGTGCTCTACGCTCGCAGCCATTTCTTTCGCCATGCCAATTCCTAGTATTTATCTGAGAACCCCAGATGCCTCCCCAGGTAGTTTTGTTAAGATATTGTGGGATTTTACCTGCAGTACCATGAGTGCTACCTGTCCACCCCAATATGAGTTGCTCAAATCGAGGATCACACCATCCACCTCGAAATATTGGGCAGTAGTGCACATCCCTCCCGCAAACCCAAACCAAGACCCAACAGAAGTTTCCTTCATGGGGAAATCTATGCCGACTCCGCAGATGGCCATAGAAGCTGTCGCGTATGAAGCGCTTGCTCGCCTTCGATTCGCGGTGCCCTATGCCAGCGAACGGGGGTATTATTACTTTCCGAGCCGTGCAGCGCCTGGAGAAGTAGCATCTTTTCCTGGTGGGCGAATTGAGAGAGACCCAGTGCTGGCCAACCTTACACAGTATGTCATCGCACAAGAGCGTTTGACCTGGCGAGTAATGGTTATCTCCAGAGCCTCGCTGATTTAAATCCTCTGATCGCCATCGGCAGACAACTGAGGCCCGGGCAACAGGACCCCGTCCATTTACCGTTTCTATTTTCGACGTCACTGCTATGTTGGTTGTCCCAGCGTGTATTTTTGAGTTGCCACTTGTGCGTGTTATCCTGGAGTTTTGTGTCAAATTATATAAATTTGATTTCAATTTATGGAGTAGTTTTTACTGATGATAATTCTTGTTTTAACTAATTTTCGCTCTCGGTAAAAACCTGGAGTGAGATATCGTTTCCCCTGAGTTGTTGCAACATATATCTCTGCATAACATAGATTTTTTCACGCAGCACCGCAACAGCAGACTTACAACTCCGGCCACTCCACACAGTACACTAAGTTGCAAATCCACGTACACCAGTTACATCTAATTGATCAACTCTCTAGCACACCACAGTCTCCTGAGGAGAAACTTGTGGGAGTTTATTCAGGCACAAGTTGCCTTCCACACACTGACAGCCGTTAGCACCCGACACCCGCGCTTAATACTCGTGATCGCCGCCGCCGCGAAGAGCTAGCACTCGAGCAGCGGCATCACGACGATCGTCGAGGATCATCACGCATAAGAGCATGGATGACCCCAGCAATGCCGCCAACCCTCCACACACTAGGATCATGCACCAGTCCGGCATCACCTCCGCCATTAGAGCCACGTCCCGAGCTCCTACTAACCCAAATGGAAGAGAGGGAAGGAGAAGAAGAAGCGAGGCCAGGTACGAGGAAGAAGAAGGAGCACCTCAGTCATTTTATAGCTCGAGAACGGTGTACAGTGAGCTGAGTCCACCAACACCGCCCGCCGCTCGACCGCCGGTGTTCGGAGGCAAATCCGCGAGCAGTACCGACAGCACACTGGCCCGCGAGGTGAGTGCACGGTGCACCGGCAGCTAGCACGCCACGCACTACTGCAGTACGGCCTAGATGCCCTACGCGCTAGATTTCGCCGATGGAGAAAGCGCGGGAAAGCGCGCGAGAGAGAAGGAGAAGAGAGAGCCATAGGTAGAAGAAGAGACTAACAGTGGGCCTCGGGCCCACCTTTCGGCCAGAGAGAGCACTATGCTCTCGGGTGCGACCAGCGTATTATAGAAATTTAGAAAAAAATATTTCTAAATTTACTATAGCCCAGAGTAGAAATATCTCGTTTTCCCCGACTGTAGATTTTTCCATGCAGCGCTAGTATTCCACACTGCAGTTTACACCACTTATTGCTCATTCACTGTAGCCACATTTTTTTTATTTACTGCATGAGTAGATGATCTTCTTTGGAGATATCACATGGTGATAGTAGAAGCAATGCTTTTCATGGCAATTCTTAACAAATCTCAAGGACGAGATTTTTCATAAGGGGGGTAGTGTTGTAACACTCCAAAAAATTTTACTTTGATTTATAAATCAAGGTTTTTACCAGGAGTTTAAAACTTTCATTCTCTGGGTTTTCATTGATTTCAGAACCTCTTTTCCTTTGAATTTATGAAGTTATTGCCCTAGTGAAAACTTTTCGGATTTGTGATATGGACTTGTTTACCCTACCCAAGAAAAACATTTCTTCTATCAGTTGGTTTATTTGCATTATTATCATTTTTTCCCTAAGCCTTATCACTTAAAGTGATTTTTCATCAGTTTTACAGCTCTGTTTGCACTACAACCCTTTGATAGATTCATTCAAAAATTCCACCAAAATTTTGGGTTGTCATGTGAAGCCCCTACGTCACTTTTATGCAGAAACCCTCTGGTGTTCTTTGAAAAAGTTGAGCAAAACAACCCCTTTTGCTCTTTGGTCCAGATTAACACTTTCTACTGCAGCCTGGTGTTAACTTGCTCTTTTGGCCATAAGCTTTTTCCTGCTTGTAGTCCTTCCTAAAAAACCATTAAGTCCAGGAGATTTGATCATTTGGAACATTTTTGGTCCATGCAATAATACCTTTTAGTTTCTGTCCAGAATTGGTTTTCTCAAAAACTTACACTTGCAAGTTTCTAGTTTTGCCCAACCAAACTTGTCATCATCTCCTACACCTAAAGAGGCATTGGTCTGGAGAGTTTGACCAACCTAAGAGATGCCTAGATGCCTCTGGCATTTCACCAAATAGGTTAAAAGCATGGCCAGTTTTGGCATGCTTCTGGACTTACATTAGGAAGTTAATCCAATGGCCTAACCAACATGTCTCATGGCTCTAACCTAGCCTGTAACCCCACCCTGCTAAACCTCATGTGGATTGGAACCCCCTGGCAGGCTTTGACAATTTGTCGAGCACCTAGTGGGCGTGCTATGGACGTGCCTAGAGCGCACGTTTTGCACGCGCGCGCACCGAGTCGCCGCGTCTTGCCCCCTGGCCTTCGCTCGTCCGCAGGGCCACACCTCACTCCCGTCCACTCGCCGGAAGCCTCCAAGCCTCTCTGGCGCCCTACAACACCGCCGTCAGAGCCCCTTGGCGGCACTCCGGCGGCCATAGTGAGTCTCTGCCATGGACGGCGCCGCCCAAGCCACCCCAGCGCGCCAGCTGCCCCCTGGAGCAGTCCAAGCTTATCCACAAACCCGTCCGCTAGCGGCCACCGCCTCCACGTCGCCCTGCTGCAACAGAATGGCGGTTCGCTGGCGAGCTTATCCTCGGCCGTCGCGGAACCGACCTCGAGCGCTATATATAGGGAGCCCCGAGCTCGTCCGAGCACTCAGGCGACCTCAAGCCACCATCCTACAGCCCCCGTGGTCAGCAATCGATGGGGAGAGGACTGTCTCCCTCGTCTCCGGCCAGTTCGGCCGCCGCCGCATCCCAGCTCCATCCTCAGCAAACAGACCCTCCCCCGTTCATCTAGCACCATCGTCAGACTCCCCTTGCTCGTGCGGAGCTGCCCATGCTCTCAAATGCGACCAGAAACCACCGTAGCCGAGACCCCCAATTCCACCCGAGACCAACTCTGCCTCAGAGCTCACCGTCGGCGACTCCCTCCACCCCCACCAACCTAGTGACTACCGGGAGGACCGCCCAGACTGGCGGATCCATCCCTGCCCACGGAACCCCTCAAGGAGTCGTGGCTCGTCGACGGCGATCGCCGGAGCCCCGCCCCGCTCTAAGCAGAGGAGGAAGAAGGTGCGATGACTGGTCAAACCTGACCAGTGGGCCCAAGGGACCCTCTGTCAGTGACCCCCAACCGGCCCGCGCTGGTTCAAGTGGAAGCACAAAACCCCAAAGTACGTTTCCCCGTCTCGAAAGCGTATTCTTCCCCGAGGCATTTTCTTTTCTGGTTTTATTTAAAACCAGAACATTGACTGTATTTTGACTGGCTACAACCTTTTAAAGATAAGTCCAAATGACTTGATTCTTTTTCTGTTGTTACTCAAATTTGGTCTAGTTTATTTTCATATTTATTTGAGAATTTTCCAGACAACTTTTTTGTACTGTTTTGAAGCTATGTGTTGATTTCATATTCTCTCACATAAGATTTTGAAGAGGGAGAAAACTTTCAAAAAGTTTTGGAATGCACTTTACCTCTCCACTACTTGAAGGCAAGCATTTTTGAACCCTGGCCCAATACTTGTGGGTGTTGTTGATACGATTACAACATCACCTCGATATGGATGCATTCATTTTCATATGTGATGATATTATCATACCCATGAGTGCATGATGTAGATTCCTTGCTGTGAAAAATTAACATGCATGATGGTGATCCCCCTCGTATGCCTTTCGTGCCTAATGGAAGAAAGCCGTGAAAGTCGCTATCTTGTGTAGACACGAGCTTCTCACTAGTTCCTCGTCGGGACGGTGGAGCCCGGTATGGCATGGTGACGCATGATGGGTGTTGATTCCGACTGTTGATGGAGAATATATTGGTTATGCTAATCATACAAGTGATGCTTGAACCTCCTAAGTCGACCGTAGATCGAGTCTTGTTCCAGTAACCCCCATACTTGTTTCGTGCTACCACTTGTCCCTGCCACAGGCAGGGTACGGTTCAGTAAATTGTCGACCCTTGTTCTAGCACACACCGTACAGAGAGGCCATGGTGGAAGATACCGGCAGCATCCGGTAGGCATGCCACCTGGTCCGGAGGCATGGGTGTTTTCAGTTGGAGCCGAAGGGGGTAGCTTCCCCAGTTTGCGCGTGTTATAAATTTTGTGATACCATGCTAGTCGAGGTTGCAGCCTCCCCACTTAGAGTTTGGCTTGACGGGTGTCGTGGGTGATTCCCGACACTGGTAAGTTAGGCTGGTGTGTGCGGTCAGGTGTGTTTTCAAATTAAAAGACCGTAGACGGAATTAGTCCCGATGGACTAAAGGAATCCGTTAGTCGTGGGTAAAGAGTACACTCTCTGCAGAGATTAAATCTATTCGAATAGCCGTGTCCCTGGGTTAGGACTACAGTCTGGGACGGGTCAAGTGTCGGTCTTAGTGTTGGTCTTCGGAGGAGATATTACTAAAACAGAACCTGGATCATAACTTGTGGCCTATGATGACTGTTACTATGATTATTATTATGGACTAACCATTTATGTTGCTTGGATTGTTGAGTATCCCCTGGGACAGTTCTAACTCCTGGATATTCACCATCTTTTCCTTTATTTTATAAGCCCTTTATGCGGTGTCGCTTAGACGCCCGACTGTGGCATGCTTGCTATTTCCTTTATTTATAAGCCCTTTTTGTGGTGTTGCTCAAACGCCCTACTGTGGCATGCTTACTGTTTCTTTTATTTATAAGCCCTTTATGTGGTGTCACTCAGACGCCCGACTGTGGCATGCTTGATGTTTCCTTTATTTATAAGCCCTTTATGTGGTGTCGCTCAGACGCCCGACTGTGGCATGCTCGCTATTTCCATTTATTTATAGGCCCTTTATGCGGTGTCTCTCAGACGCCCGACTGTGGCACGATGGCTATTTACTTCATTATAACTCCTTGATTGCATATTCATACTTACATGGATAACCTTCTTGCATCATGAATTATCATTTCGTAATTAACAATGTGCTCATCGAATATTTATGAGTATGATTATCTTCTGCTATATTACACCCGCGTTCATAATGTTTGCGAGTACATTCAAAGTACTCACTGGCTTGTCCCTGGTTTTTGTCTTGGCCAGATTTCTTGCATGGAGAGGTGCGTTGCGACGACCGCCCCGGAACCTACGCAATGGTGATAGCAGCCTCGCGAAGATAGGAGTTAACCTGGTCAGCTGTTCCCATGGGAAATGGAGTCCCACAGACACCGACGTGTTACATACCGCTTCCGCCATCAGCCACTAGAAACCTTGTGTTGTACTTAAAGACCAGAATGGTCTTGTAATACATATTTTGTACCTTTGCTTGGAATTTCTGTATCAAGTGGTGCCTCATCAGCTAACAGTAATCCTGGGGCTGGTGAGCACAAGGGCCAGTTTTGGGGATTTAATACCCCGAAAACCCGGTCCTGGCAGAAAACAGGTTATACCAACGACAGCACAACAGAACCACACACCGATGGTCCTCGAAACTGGAGATATACTGCAACTGAACAATCTCTGTTATGTTAGCATACATTTCAGTTGTCTTTTTGTCATACGTATCCGTGCTCATGATGGCACTGCTTTGTGTCTTCCTGCCTTCGTCTCGTGCAAGGGTGTTGTAGCGCACATCTCAAACAACGCTAGTGAGGAAAGGGCATCATCAACCTCCTGCCTATCCTTCCGCATATTCTTAACCTATGGTTAGAAAATAGACAAGCTGATCATCTTATGTACTCAATATATTAAAAAAATGACAGTGCAATTCAAAAGCTTACACGGATCTTGAACCATTTCGCAAATCCTACCATAACCAGTTTGTCAATGTTTCTTGGATTTTGCGGCAGTAACTCCTTTTTGTAGATGCTGCACAACATAGTGATCGCGTCAAACATCTAAATATATAAAAATGTGCTACAAGTATAGCAGATTACGATGTATAAGCTGTAGTACTTAGCACTTACTTGATATAAGGTAGTATCTTAGGACAGTTATTCAACACATACCAAACCATTTTGTCCAAATCTTTAGGTTTGTCCTCTTGTCGACTCTTCCCTGTAACTCAAATAGAATAACCGAAAACATTGAGCCCGGGATTGTCTTCATCCACCTCTTTGCTAAGCTGATGAGCTGTTTCAATGTATTTTGAGCAGAATGTCAACGCTTCTGTAGCAATGTAGGCCTCTGCAATGGAAACCTCGGGTCTAGCTCTGTTCCTAACATAGCCCTTGAAAGTGCCTAGCCGCCTTTCAATAGGGTACATCCAGCCATACTGTACTGGACCTCTAAGTAGTGCCTCATCAGGTAGATGAATAGCCAAATGCACCATCACATCAAAAAAGGCTGGAGGATATATCTTCTCAAGGTCGCATAGGATAGTTGGTATCTTGTCTCTAAGACGCTCCAAAACATCTATCCTGATATTTCTACTGCAGAATTCCCTGAAGAATTGTCCCAACTCTGCAACTGCTCTGTATAAGTCAGGGCCACCCAATCCTCTAAGGATAATAGGTAAAACCCTTTGAAGTAGGATGTGGCAGTCAAGAGTTTTCAACCCTTGTATCTTGTTTCCATATGTGCTGACTCTCCTTTTAGGGTTGGAAGCAAATCCATGTGAATATCACACGTGACAGGACCTCGCAGAATTCTTTTCTTTTTACCTTGTCCAATACGTACACAGCTGGTGCCATATCCCGTGGTTTACCTTCATCTTACACCCGCAAATCATGTCTGATACCCAGGTGTGTCAAATCAATCCTAGATTTTAAGGTATCTTTCGTCTTGCCTTCAATATTAAGAAGTGTGCCGATAATGCTATCACATATGTTTTTCTCGATGTGCATCACATCAAGATTATGCAGCAGATCCAAATATTTCCAATACTCCAAGTCCCACAAAGTTGACCTGCAGGTAAACAATAATATCTCTTCTGCCCTGCCATGCTTCCTTTTCCCGCTACCATTATCAGGATGGTTTCCTGGTGTAATATGCCCGACCTTCTCTAATTCCACTTGCAACTCATCGGCAGTGAGCCTCTTTGGCGCATCACGGTTTTCATGCTTTGCATTGAACACATGTCTTCGGTATTTTCTAGGATGCGACTTGCCCTTGGCAAGGAAATAACGGTGTCCAATGTAACAGATCTTGCTAAGTATTGCGTATGACAGCGGATTCCTGTTACAGCGAACACATGCATTGTAACCATGTGTCGTTCGCCCTGACATAGTGCCCAAAGTCGGATAATTATGGATGCACCAAATTATAATAGCACGTAGAAAGAAATCAGCTGGTGGGCTACTAAATAGGTCTCGAGTGAGAACACCCCTCCATAGCTGTTGAAGTTCCTCCACAAGAGGCTCCAAGAACAAATCAAAATCCTTTCCAGGACTTTTTGGACCTCGGATGAGCAAGGCCATCATGTAGTTTGATTCTTTGGTGCAGACATTTGGAGGCATGTTGTAAGGGATAACAAGCACTGGCCACATGCTATATGTGGCGCTCTGGTGGCCAAATGGGTTAAATCCATCTGAAGCTAAGCTAAGTCTAATGTCTCTCGGGTCAGTAGCAAACTTTTCGTGCTTCTGATTGAACCTTTTCCACTCACTACCATGTGATGGATGTCTCATTACATTCTCATCTCTGTTCTCCTAGTTCCTAGAATGCCACGGTACATCCTCTGCAATCTAGGTGTAATTGGAAAATGTCTCGGAATATTATGAGGAATCCTCTTCACAACATCCCCATCTTTCCATCTTGACGAATTGCATTCCGAGCATTCACTTAAGTTGGCATATTCCTTCCGGAATAGAACACAATTATTCTTACAAACATGGATCATATCATATCCAATTCCAACTGCACGAAGGAAATTCTTCATTTTACTGTGGGTGTGTGGCAGCTCAGACGCATCTGGGAAAGCTTTGCGGAAAGAAGCCAACAACGCATCGAATGGTTTGTTGGTCATCCGCTCAGATGTCTTCACCTGAAGAAAGGTGACCATAGGTGAGTATACTGACAGCTTATTTCCTGGGGTGACAGCCACGTTGCATTGTTCCAACATGCGAGCCCACCATTTTGCTTCTGCAGGTGAAAGTTCATGGAATGCACGAGCATTTCCTAGCATTGTTTCAATGTTGGTCAAACCCACTGGCTCCACCACTACCTCCTCCTCCTCCTCTTCCACCTGAGCATCAGGCAGATCAAGATGGTGATCTACTGCTTCCACGTAGTCAATAACATTGGAGTTCACAGCTTCACCATGATGAACCCACCTAGGATATGTGACCGACATCCCATACAAGTGTAGATGATTTTGCATAGTTGACTGGGGTCTTGTAACTGAATTTATACAACTGCTACACGGGCAGAGCACATCTGATTTCGGACCACCGTACTCAGCTCGGATAAACTTCATGAAGTTTGCGACCCCCTCGACATATGCAGCGGAGAATCTTCGAGCAGAAGTTATCCAAGTCATGTCCATCTGTTAGACATACAAATTAGTTCTTCTACTAGATATTACAGGAAAAACATATAAAGCTATGGCAAGATATTTGGACGAGTAGATCTAAGTAACGAAATATATGTAAAGCTAATTCAGCAAACAGATTTGAGTGCTAAATTGTGGCAGGCTGTTTCAGCAGTAAATGAGGCCGAGCACACAACCATCGAACTATCGAAGGCCATCGCAGCCACAAAGATCGAGTATAAAATGGTGTAGAGCTATTTCAATTAACAGATTCGCTACTAGACCATGGAAATCTACGTCACATTAAATATATGGCTGGATATTTTAGCAACTAATCGGCCTTGGCATGCCATCTCAGCTAAGCAGATTGAGTGCAGAACAGGGCAAGGAAGCTTCTTAAGCAGAGCATATTGACTGTAAACTACTTGGGCAAACAGTGAGATTAACAGCGTCTATCAACTAACATTCAGCGCTACACCGACATGCACGGGGCCTCAGTCTAGAATGCGCGTACCGTGGGAGAAGCTAACCGCCGTGCATCTCCACACGAATGCCGGCAGCGGTGGCGGCACTGACCGACGTGGGCCTCCACAAGAACGTAGCCAGCGGTGGTGGGGCGGCTAGAGGACGGTAGTCTACGAGAGCGTACTGTGGGAGCGAGAGGATCGTGGTGCGTCCCCTTGATAACCCTCAACTGTAAGGGATCGAGATAGTCTTCGCGGGTAAGAATAACCTAATTTATTGATTCGACACACGGGGAGCCAAAGAGTATTTATAAGCTTTGACAGTTGAGTTGTCAATTCAAGCGCACCTGAAATATACTTACTTGCAACAAAAGATAAGTGGTAACAGTGATATGATAGTGATGATGGTGATAGTAAAAGTAAACAGCAAATGTAAATAGCAAGAGTAAATGGCAAAAGTAGTAACTAGTAACAAGCAGGATTTAAAACACTGTAGGCTAGGGAGACGGATGGTTGGGCGCTGCATGGATGAGATATATCATTATCCCAACTTGGGGCACGGCACACGGAAAAGTAATGATCATCTAGGCAAATATCAAACATTAGGCATGTATCCCGTAGGTAGTTGTACGTGCTTGCAATAAGAACTTGCACAACATCTTTTGTCCTACCATCCCGCTACGAACGGGGCCAAAAGGAACTTATGGAGATTAAGGTGCTCCTGTCAAAGAGCACGGGAACAAAGCAATGAACTCAATGGATACATGTAATCCTACAACTACGGACCATCCCCTTTGGTGTCCCAAGCTGTCACTTCTGGGATCGCCGGTTCCGAACCGTAATAGGTGCAAACAACTCATGGATAGGATCAAGAACACAAATATATTCATGCAAACACATATGGTTCAGATCTGAAATCATGGCACTCGGGCCCTAAGTGACAAGCATTAAGAATAACGAGTTGAAGCAAAGATGATAAACACCATAGTAGATGATAGGCAACATGCCCCCAACGATCTGACAAACTATTACATGATCTAACTCATCCAATCCATACCATCCCCTTCGCCTACAGCAGGGGATTACTCACACATGGAAGGAGAAGTCATGGAGGGATGATGGAGTGGTGATGGTGATGACGATGGCAACGATCTCCCCTCTACGGAGGCCAATTCAGCCTCCAGATTAGCCCTCCCGAAGAAGAACAGAGGGTGGCGGCGGCTCCGTGACGAAAACTGGGAAAAGAACTTCTGATCTGGGGTTTCTCCGTCACGAGCTAAAATACGAGTCGAAGTAGGGCACCAAGGGAGGTGGGGCCCACCCAGGCGACCCCCCGGCGTGGCCAGGGGCTGGGCCGCGCCACCAGGGTGCCTGGGCACCCCCTGGCCCCCCTCTGGCCCCTCTTCTGGCTCCGTGTTCCTTCGGGTGCGTGGATTTTCTGTGATTTTTCGTGGATTTTTCTGAGATACCTAAAAATCCGTTTTCCTGCACACAATAAAACCACACAGGCAGCTCTGCTGAAAACAGCGTCAGTCCGGGTTAGTTTAGTTCAAATCGTGCAAGAATGAGGTCAAAACAATATCAAAAGTGTTTGGAAAAGTAGATACGTTTGAGACGTATCAACTCCCCCAAGCTTAGCATATTGCTTGTCCTCAAGCAATTCAGCTCAACGAACTGGACGCGACAAAGAAAACTTTGACAAACTCTTTTGCTTCATTAGATTTAAATAAGCATGTACTACGAAAAGAGTCTAGCAAGTATTGAAACAGTATTATGAGGACAATGCACGGAGCAATCCTTCTTTCAAGTGACCAATCACAAATACCCAAAAGTAAATAATATACTACTGAAAATCAAGACAAGATTACATTGCACCTAGCTTGAGCATACTAGGGTGGTATCTCGCTAGCCTCCATGAGTGAAGCAAAACATAAATGCAGAAACTCCTCCAGAGTTTTAAAGGAGACTAGAACTAAGAATTTCAGAATAAATCATATCACAAGCATGCAGAAGACAATGTAATACTTTGGGACAATGCACATTACACTCAGAATGACAATTATGCTCTCCTAGTTGGTGCTTTGAAGAAAGAAGGTGGAGACTCTAGAACCGTGGCTTTTGTTGGCAAGGTTGAAAACCCGTGGTCGGAAACAAAAACTAAACATGTACCAGAGCTCTTGGTTTTAAAAACAGAGGTAAAAATGTTTTTGAGAGGATGCATATTTCGTCAATGAATGCTAGCCGATAACTCAATCACTTCTTGAGCTGGACAAGTCTCGAGGAACCGGTCCCGCATGAGGACGATCACATCCTCTTAATCTCCTTTGTTTATCACTGCCAAAGTTTTCTGATTTCTCATGAACAAAGCATGAAGGAGGGTTTGTTTGTTGTATTATCTTTATGAGTCGGGCGCACTCTATGCCAGTTCCTTCTCGTATTATGGGTTTGCACATTAGACATGCAATCCCGGGGTGAAACTTGTCCAACTTAAAAAGATCATGAATTAACTACTACTTCCTCATGAGCTAAGACAGAGGCACAAAAAGAGAAAAGCTTTTGATTAATTTCGAGATGGTACACGAAAGCCTTCGTTAGGAATGGAAGGTAAATACCATGTATAGGAAGGTATGGTGGACTCATATGGCATAACAGGTTTTAAGGATTTTGGATGCACAAGCAGTCAGTCCGCTTAGTACAGGTGGAGGTTAGCAAAAGACTGGGAAGCGATCAACTAGAGAGCAATAACGGTCATAATCATGCAGAGCGACAAAGCAACATTGAATCGGGCATGAAAGTGATATAACTATTCTGAACTCAAAGATCATCACGGCAGAGCATACCTTTTAGTCTTAAACATGTGCCAAGTCAATCCAAAAATTCTCTAAAGGGAAATACCACCTTAGTATACCGAACTATGAACAATGCAATGCATGTAGATCATTTCAATAACACATTATATATTCTAGCTATTCGAGACTAGCCATAAGGAAAGGATGAACCACTGGAAGAGCATTGTAAACATAGCACTATGTCGCTACAAGCTGGTCTCTAGATCATAAGTACAGGCATATGTACAAAAGTAGAAACAAGAAGAGTTCATACCGGTCTTCCTTGTTGCTTCCCTTTAGTCGATCTTCGTCATTATTGCCTCGTCACTTGCACGATCGAACGTAGGAAATATAATTAAATGCCATCACGGACTCGAGCTGAACTCTGAAAACAAAGCAAACTAAAGAGAGAAAGGAAATCTTTTTGGATTATTTCAAAGGTTGAACGAAAGCAAAAGAAAGAGAAAATCTTTTTGTTGTTTTTGCAAAGAGAGAAATAAAGAAGAACGGGCAAAAACTTCAAAAAGATCAAAGCGAATAAAAATGGATAATACAATGGAAAAGCGAGAGGGGCACGTACTCCCCCAAGCTTAGGCTTTTGGCCTAAGTTGGTAGCAGCTACTGCCCCCAGGAGCCTCCTGCTCCGGGGGTATGGTAGTGAGTCCAAGGGTCGTAGAAGGATGCTGGCGCGTACACCGAACTCCTCGGAGTCTCCCACGAGGAAGGGTCCGTGCGCCAAGCAGAGGAAGACCCTTCACCAAACTCGGTGGCGGTTTCTTCCTGAAAAGGTGGTAACTCATCGTGCTCCTCCTCGTCGGGCACAACCCCCTCCATGGGGTTATGAAACTGATACTGGGCCATGAACTCATCGAACTGGACAACATCAAAGGACCATCCATTCCTGCTAGAAAAATCAAACAAAAGAGGTGCAGGTAGACGGATCTCGCGTTCCGTGGTAGTTCCGAAATGCAAGATATAAACAAGATTATCAAGCTCAGAAGCCATGGTAACAAACTTATGCCTTTTCATAGCAGCAAGATCAAAGCTTAAATAAGTAAAAGGATTATCATCCGGGTTTGGGGTGCCTCCAAGATGTTCTAAGATAAGTGTGGCATACACGCCACCATATAAGTCCCCCTTGTTACCGTTCATAGCAAGGCGTCGAGCAATTAAGGCACCCAGATTATAATCAGATCTCCCTGAGAGGGCTGCTGCCATGATAGCAATATCTGGCGCAGAAGTGTTGCTCGTGTTGTCATGAGCTAACACCCCTCTAGCAACATAATATGCAAAATACCTGAGGTGAGGGAACAAGATGCTGGAGATCTTCGACCGATGAATATCCCTCGTACCCATGCTGCAGAGAGAGTTGAAGACGGTTTTCAGCTCGGAGGGCTGAGTGGTCATCCTAGCCATCCTCCCAACGTTTGGCACACCTATTATTTCACAAAATTTCCCAAAGTCATGGTGATAAGATCATTGTAAATTTTAAACTCAATAGCACCTGAATGAGGATTATATCTAAAATTGTTAATGAAACTGGAGGTGAGTTTTTGATACTGAGTAACACGACACGTGACGAGCCGTGTCAGACCTGCATTAGCACAAAGATTATAAAACTCATCCTTGATTCCCGTAGCTTCAAGGAATTCATCACATGGAAACGTCATAGCACGTGCTGGACTCGTGTCTTCCAACAACTCCAGGGGCACATGATCTTCATTATAGCTCACCCTAGCAGTCGAGGGTGAAGCTGCGGCTCTAGTAACTCGAACGGAGTGTGCGGGCCTCCTCTTCTCAAGCCACCCTTTTGCCCTTCCTAACAAACTCATTTCTGAAATTTTTGGCAATTTACAAAAACAAGGATTAAAACAAGGTGAGTTAAGGCAAACTACACAACTCACTTGCCCAAGGCATAAACTTGCATCAAAACTTGGAAAATAACTTTCTACACATGCATGCAAGCTCATCTATACAGCACCAAGAACTACTAAATACTCACAAATGAAGCCACCAATCAGAAAACTAATTGGAGGGGTGGAGGAGTCACATACCAGGGAGTATTTGCTCAAAATCTCAGCTCAAATGATGGGCTGTAGAGAGAGATCGAAGAATCGCCTCCAAGAACAGCAAGAACACAAGAACAAGTGCAGAACTCGCGTTTTTGGAGAAAAAGAGAGAGGGAGGAAGAAGACATACCTGGAGGGGGGCCTTGTGGGCCCCAGGCGCCCTGTGGGCGCGGCCAGGGGGCAGGCCGCGCCAGCTGGCCGCCTGGGCCACTGGTGGGTCCCCCTGGCTGGCCCCAGGTCCCTCTGGGTCACTCCCGACGTGGAAATTTTTATTTTTATTTTTCTGGAATTTTTCTGAAAACTTCACTGTTGAAATTTTTTCGAAGTTCAAAAAGCTGCGAAACTCTAAGAAAACTTGAAGCAGTGAGTAGTATTGTGAAGCTTCAAAACATAAATACTTGGTACAACAAGTAGAACAAGAACTAAAATAAATGAAAACATAACAAGCTCAACTTTTTATCTATATAAAACATGTTTACTAGTAAGGTTGATCAAGTCTTACCAACAAACAGGCGATATATAGAGCAAAAATTCTCACCTCTTACGAAGTAATCACTGAACCTTTACTTTGATGGACATTGTTCCCACCATGATAGTTTTGTATTTGTGAGGCACATGTAGTGGACAGTCCCATTCTCCAATCTTCACGGTATCGATATTCTCTATAGAGTTGAGGCCATGCCTCTTGTCGGTCTTCTTTGGAAAATATACCGTGTGTTCTTTATCATTCACATTGAAGGTAACCTTCCCTTTATTGCAATCAATAACAGCACCTGTGGTGTTAAGAAAAGGTCTACCAAGAATAATGGACATGCTCCCATCCTCGGGCATGTCAAGCACAACAAAATCAGTAAGAATCAAACAATTAGCAACTTCTACTGGAACATCCTCACAAATACCTATCGGGACGGCGGTTGACTTGTTAGCCATCTGAAAAGAGATATCTGTAGGAATTAGTTTCTCTAAACAAAGCCTCTCGTTAAGAGAGAGAGGCATAACACTCACTCCTGCTCCAAGATCACATAAAGCAGTATTGACATAATTATTCTTTATGGAGCAAGGAATGGTGGGTATACCTGGATCACCGAGCTTCTCAGGAATCTTGCCACTGAAAGAGTAGTAAGCAAGCATAGTAGATATTGCTTCATTAGGAACTTTTTATTTATTAGTAACAATATCTTTCATATATATTTAATAAGGAGGTAACTTAATAGCATCAGTCAAAGGAATTTGAAGAAAAAGAGGTTTAATCCACTCACAAAACTTATTGTAATGCTCTTCTTCTTTAGATTTGATGGACTTACCTGGAAAGGGCATGGGTTTCTGTACCCATGGTTCTCTTTCCTTCCCATGTTTTCTTGCGATGAAATCTTCTTTAGTGTACCTCTTACGTTTGTCAGGTGCTTCTTCTTCTCGAACTTCAGGCGGATCATTCTTCTCGTTATCCTTACCTGCAGGTTCAGCACCGTCTTCAGTCTCAGCATCGGAGATAGATAAACTGTTGGGATCAACAGCTGGCTCTTCATCTGCAATAGGATCATTAGAACTGTCAGCCTCCTTATGTTTCTTCTTCTTCTTTGGAGAGCCAACAATTTCTTCTTCCTGCATTTGAGAATCTTGCTCGATTCTCCTCGGATGCCCCTCTGGATAGAGAGGATCTTGAGTGCTAGTTCCTCCTCGGGTCTTAATCCCGAAAGCCTGCAAATCATCTTGTTTGGCATTGTTAGCAAGCAAATCTTTTTGCACATTAGAAATTTGGTCAAGCTGAGTTTGAACCATATGAAAATGCTTCACAAGACATTGAACATCATTAACCGTTCTACCTAGAACATCAAGCGCTCTTTTGATAGCAAGGGAATTATCATGCAACTGACTTTGTATCCTCTCATTAAAATGATTTTGTTTCATAATAAAATTATCAAACTCATCTAAACATTGATCAGGAGGCTTACCATGAGGGATGCCACTTGCGTTGAAATCTAAAAGAGAGTGTACCTCTACCATAGGAGGGTGAGTGGTAGGCTCACACAGCTTCTCAATAGGGGGTAGATTCTTCATGTCTTCAGCTTTAATACCTTTCTCTTTAATAGACTTCTTTGCTTCTCGCATATCTTCGGGGCTTAGAACAAACATGCCCCTCTTATTTGGTGGTGGAGGTGGTTCAGGGACGGACCAATCTTCATGGTTTCTGGCAATCCTGCCCATCAAATCTTCTGCATCTTTCGGCGTCCTTTTCCTGAAAACACAACCAGCACAACTGTCCAAATAGGACCTGGATTCATCAGTTAGACCAGCATAGAATATATCAATTAATTCGTTCTTAGGGACTTCATGTCCTGGTCTAGCCCGAATCAGACCGCAGTACCTCCCCCAAGCTTTAGGGAGGGACTCATCCTGCAACTGTTTAAAGTTATAAATTCTTTGTAAAGCAGCATGTTGCATGTGAGCAGGAAAGTACTTATCAACAAAAGAGTGAGATAAGTCTTGAGGACTCTTAATGGAACCGCATGGGAGTGAATCATACCATGTTTTAACACCTTCCTTCAAGGAGAAAGGAAGAAGCTTGGTCACATAAAAGTATCGTATCTTCTCATCTGTGGTAAACAGGCCACCCAACTCACCGAGTTTAGTCAGGTGTGCAATAGCATCATCATTTTCTCTGCCATAAAAGGGGTCAGCTTCAACCATAGGTATAACTGAAAGATCAACAGAGAAATCATAATCAGGATCATCAATGCATATAGGAGATGTAGCAAATTCAGGATCAGGAACGGTTTTGTTCTTCAAAGAGTGTTTCTCAAACAGTTTCTTAATAACTTCAGGGTCAGAGCCAGAAAACTCTGTCAGTTCCCTGCATAAATCTTCATCAAGCATATAGTAATCATCATCAAGGAGTCTCTCCTTGAGTTTACTCAAATCAGGATAATCATAAGTTTCACCAATAGGGTAGCGAGTAACAGGAATTTCAATTCCAGACTTTTTAGCAGCAGCAGCGATCTGTTTCTCAAGAGCATAACCATGGGAACTAATATCATCAACAGTAGTAGAAGCATCATCAAGAGTATCGGACATAGTAACAGATTCAGTAGGAGCATCATGTGGTGGCGGTGAGGCAAACTTACTCATAACAGAAGGTGAATCAAGTGTAGCACTAGTGCTCAGAACAGTACCTCTTCTTGTAGTGGATAGTAAGATCGGAACCTTGGGGTCTCCTTTCTTACCCATAGCGGATGAAGTGCAGCAGGTAGGATACTTCAAGTAGACTTGTAAATATTGCTATGCTCCCCGGCAACGGCGCCAGAAAACGGTACTTGATAACCCTCAACCGTAAGGGATCGAGATAGTCTTCGCGGGTAAGAATAACCCAATTTATTGATTCGACACACGGGGAGCCAAAGAGTATTTATAAGCTTTGACAGTTGAGTTGTCAATTCAACCGCACCTGAAATATACTTACTTGCAACAAAAGATAAGTGGTAACAGTGATATGATAGTGATGATGGTGATAGTAAAAGTAAATAGCAAGAGTAAATGGCAAAAGTAGTAACTAGTAACAAGCAGGATTTAAAACACTGTAGGCTAGGGAGACGGATGGTTGGGCGCTGCATGGATGAGATATATCATGATTCCAACTTGGGGCACGGCACACGGAAAAGTAATGATCATCTAAGCAAATATCAAACATTAGGCATGTATCCCGTAGGTAGTTGTACGTGCTTGCAATAAGAACTTGCACAACATCTTTTGTCCTACCATCCCGCTACGAACGGGGCCAAAAGGAACTTATGGAGATTAAGGTGCTCCTGTCAAAGAGCACGGGAACAAAGCAATGAACTCAATGGATACATGTAATCCTCAAACTACGGACCATCCCCTTTGGTGTCCCAAGCTGTCACTTTTGGGATCGCCGGTTCCGAACCGTAATAGGTGCAAACAACTCATGGATAGGATCAAGAACACAAATATATTCATGCAAACACATATGGTTCAGATCTGAAATCATGGCACTCGGGCCCTAAGTGACAAGCATTAAGAATAACGAGTTGAAGCAAAGATGATAAACACCATAGTAGATGATAGGCAACATGCCCCCAACGATCTGACAAACTATTACATGATCTAACTCATCCAATCCCTACCATCCCCTTCGCCTACAGCAGGGGATTACTCACACATGGAAGGAGAAGTCATGGAGGGATGATGGAGTGGTGATGGTGATGACGATGGCGACGATCTCCTCTCTCCGGAGGCCAATTCAGCCTCTAGATTAGCCCTCCCGAAGAAGAACAGAGGGTGGCGGCGGCTCCATGACGAAAACTGCGAAAAGAACTTCTGATCTGGGGTTTCTCCGTCACGAGCTAAAATACGAGTCGAAGTAGGGCACCAGGGGAGGTGGGGCCCACCCAGACGACCCCCCGGCGGGGCCAGGGGCTGGGCCGCGCCACCAGGGCGCCTGGGCACCCCTTGGCCCCCCTCTGGACCCTCTTCTGGCTCCGGGTTCCTTCGGGTGCATGGATTTTCTGTGATTTTTCGTGGATTTTTTTGAGATACCTAAAAATCCGTTTTCCTGCACATAATAAAACCATACAGACAGCTCTGCTGAAAACAGCGTCAGTCCGGGTTAGTTTAGTTCAAATCGTGCAAGAATGAGGTCAAAACAATATCAAAAGTGTTTGGAAAAGTAGATACGTTTGAGACGTATCTCCCCTCGACAAACCGCGGCGCCGACGTATCGGTGTGGCGGGGAGGGTGGCTTTGGCAGAGCGAATG